>JAPFBE010000003.1:9177859-9836859 GCA_034336665.1 Luscinia megarhynchos | reverse complement strand
TATAAATTTGATCTAATGCATTCAAACCAAATCTGCTGTTATCTCAAACCCCTCAGCCCCATGTTGTGCACCAAAAAGGTTTAAACCAGCTCATAACTAAGCCCCACACAACCACTTGCTCACTCTCCCCTGGCTGGACGGGGGAGACAATAGGAAGTGTAAAAGTGAGAAAACTCATGGGAGACTGGCAGGCAAAGGCCACACATGTGAGCAGAGAAAAGCAGGAAATTAATTCCCATTCCCAAGGGCAGGCAGGGCTCAGCCTGGAGCCATTAGGTGAAGCCTTGACTTGGGAAGACAAACTCCATCACTCCAAATGCTTCCTCCTTCCTTCCTCTTCCTCCAGCTCAGTGGAGGCCGGGACTCTGTGCTGTCACTTCTCATCAGTAACTAAAATATCCCTGAAATATCAACACTGTTCTCAGCACAATCCAAAGCAACCCCATAAAGCTACTGTGAAGAAAATTAACTCTCTCACTACCAAAACCACCTCAAAGACACAGCCTGAATATTACCATGGGATGTGTCCTCCTGTCTCTTCCTTCAGTGACTTTGGTCAACTCATTTGGGTGTTTATAGACCAAGTGCAGTGTAGGGCAGAAGGTGCCTCTAGAACAGGAAACTGCTCTTACAAACCCTCAAAAAGGACCGCCCCATATCCTTTGGTTGCTTTTCCTTGGAAGAGAAACAAGTGGGCTTGTGTTTCCTTGTATTAGCACACAGTCTGACAAGGTTAGCATGTGCTACTGACCATTTCCTCTTGCCCCAGGGAATTGAATTTATTCTGCTTCTGATGTCAAATTCAGCACTTACCAGGCTGGAGTTGGGAATGAAGACTGGTGGAGGAATGGAAACAGGGAGAGAAAAGTAGTTTGGACTAGTCTTTCCACATGCTTCCTGTTCAGAGAGGGTGTGGTAAAATAACATCTTTGAAGGGGAATTAAAACAACAAAAAAAAGGAAGCTGGCTTCTCTGTGCTGTGTTTTTTTATTTATTAATTCTGACTTTTTCTCCCTCTCTTCCATCCTCAGGAAGGATGAAAGAACAAAACAATCCAATTACTTATGTCCTCTCTTTTGGCATGATGGAACCAGTCCCTTGCTCTCGAAGTAGATTTTTGTATTTTATGAGAGCCTTTGGCAATCACCAGCTCTGTCCCTGAGGCCCAGAGCAAAATCTGCAAATAACTTTAAACTTTGGCTCCTGCAAAATTTTGAAGGTGCCTTCAGTTGTTTGTCCTACACTTTTTCACAGGACTGGGGTAATATTGTGGAAGGATGAAGGAGACAAATTATTGAGTAGAAAAGGGTGGAAAAAAGATCCAAAACAAGTCCAAGCTAGTTCAGGGGCAAGAAATTAATTTCTAATATAAGTGTACTGAATTTATTTGAGCTACTCAGAGAATTTGTTTGACTCTGCCGACAGTCTTTAGAAAGATTGGAGTATACTCCAAGTTTCCTGACAGAATTATGCCTAACATATACATTATTTCACTTAAGCACATTCAATCCAACTAATTTTAATAAATAATTTTATGAATGCCACAGGTCTTATTTATGTTTACATAAATGAACTGAAAGAAATTATGACAACAGTGACTACAGGTAAATCAGCTTGTGTGCTCCAGATGACTGGAGGCTTTGGAAGCAGCTGAAAGTTCTTTCTTGATACTGTTGAAAAAAAGAAAATTTTGTTATCTTCCGAAAGATATGACATAGGTTGGTTGGCTGCCTGACCAAATTTTTGCAATCTCGATTCTCTCTCTTTCTTTCTTTCTTTCTTTCTTTCTTTCTTTCTTTCTTTCTTTCTTTCTTTCTTTCTTTCTTTCTTTCTTTCTTTCTTTCTTTCTTTCTTTCTTTCTTTCTTTCTTTCTTTCTTTCTTTCTTTCTTTCTTTCTTTTCTTTCTTTCTTTCTTTCTTTCTTTCTTTCTTTCTTTCTTTCTTTCTTTCTTTCTTTCTTTCTTTCTTTCTTTCTTTCTTTCTTTCTTTCTTTCTTCCTTTCTTCTTTCCTTCCTTCCTTCCTTCCTTCCTTCCTTCCTTCCTTCCTTCCTTCCTTCCTTCCTTTCTTTCTTTCTTTCTTTCTTTCTTTCTTTCTTTCTTTCTTTCTTTCTTTCTTTCTTTCTTTCTTTCTTTCTTTCTTTCTTTCTTTCTTTCTTTCTTTCTTTCTTTCTTTCTTTCTTTCTTTCTTTCTTTCTTTCTTTCTTTCTTTCTTTCTTTTTCTCTCTTTCCTTCTCCCTTCCCTTCCCTTCCCTTCCCTTCCCTTCCCTTCCCTTCCCTTCCTTCCCTTCCCTTCCCTTCCCTTCCCTTCCCTTCCCTTCCCTTCCCTTCCCTTCCCCTTCCCTTCCCTTCCCTTCCCCTTCCCTTCCCTTCCCTTCCCTTCCCTTCCCTTCCCTTCCCTTCCCTTCCCTTCCCTTCCCTTCCCTTCCCTTCCCTTCCCTTCCCTTCCCTTCCCTTCCCTTCCCTTCCCTTCCCTTCCCTTCCCTTCCCTTCCCTTCCCTTCCCTTCCCTTCCCTTCCCTTCCCTTCCCTTCCCTTTCCCTTCCCTTTTACGTTTGTAAAGAAGAAATTTGGAATAGAATAATTTTTTTTTAAAATTAATTATGAATATTATTCTTTTTACAATTCCTGTTTGTACTGCATAGAAGATAGTGCATACATAGACATACTTTTCTGGGTAACTGCTTCTCTTAGCAAACTCTTCATTGCTGATTAGTCCATTCTATTTTCAGTTCTGTGAACTGAAGGTGAATGTGTGGAAGAGATAGAATATGCTTTTTCTCTTTCCAGCTGCAGTGCTGCTTCCTAATAACAGACAGAGTCCTCTAAATCACCTACAGTAACCCAGCAAGTAACAAAAGCTGTAAATTTTGCACTCATTTAGCATTATGCTGTTTCCAGAAATTCTTTACACTGGAAAGCTGAGAGCAGATGGGATCTAATGGCACAACTGGCTGCTGTAGAGCAGGGAAGCACTGAACCCCCAGCTCTGTGCTGGGGGAAATTGGTTACCCACAGTCTGCTCGTGCCAGGCACGGCTGGCACAGGGCAATGCTACAGGAGGATGAGAGCTGAGGGCAGGGAATCCCTGGGGCTGTTGGTGCATCCTAATGAGCAGCTGTGTGACTCGAGGCTCGGTTTGTCTGATGGGCAGGTAAGTATCCAGGGCAATATTATCCTAATGCAATCTTCATTGTTTTCTGAGAGGCTTTTGCTGGCTTTCAGGGACATGGAGCTGCCTTGAGATATCATGGGGAGGGTATTACAGACACAGTGGTAGTATGTGCACACTCCAGTGGGTTAAGCACCAATTTACTATTTAACATTAGCTGGGCTCTTTTTCCATTTTTCAACCCAGACTACTGAATGGAGACCAGGAACCAAATAGAAGGAACATGCTAGGGAAGAGGGGGAAAAAAAAAAAAATTGTTCAAAATGATTGTGGAAATGAACCTGAATAGTCGGATACTCAAGTAGCACATTTTCAATGCTGTCAATGGCAATGAAAGTAAGACTAGAAATGCCAGCAAAGAAAATGAGCAAATGCAAGAAAAAGCTAAAAAGGGAGACAGGCTGAAAGAGCATTTGCCTGAAAGACAGGCAAAAAGAGTTTTATTGTTTGGTAAATTCATTATCTGCTGGGCATGGGTGAGTATTGAAATTACTAATGAAATTGATGAGTTGGCTTTTTTTCAAATACTGAGTTGAATTGCAATCACCAAGACATTATTACTTTACCTAATGTGAATAAACCATATTCCCTTCCCATTAATTCCATAGAAATCAGCAGGCATCTAAATCAAATAATAAAGAATGGGAATTAAGTCTTTTCACTTAGAGTGCTGTTCACATGTCAGTGCCATTTTGATTGGGATTTTTTTATGTTACATTAGGAAAGAGAACCTATTCTAAATGTCACAGGTTTTCTTGTGCTCATACTAATTGGACTACAATTCAGAATGGAGAAACTTGATCACAAAAGTCACTGAATATATGCACTTTTCTGTATGTATGGCTCATGTAAGCTCTGTCTTAGAAAAATCAAGCAGTTGTGCAGAAGACCTGAAATACTCTGCACATTGGATTTTTTTTAAAAATAAAAACTGCTGAGAGTATATAGCACAGGACAATGGACTAAAAGCTAGGCAAAAAAAAAAATACTGCCAGCAAAAGGCAAGCCATTAACAGGAGAGTGGGAAAGAAAGCATATGTATTTTCTTGCAGTCCTGAATAAGTCATATTAAAGTTACCATTACAAGAAATCACTCTAATGGAACCTGCTTATACATCCTCCTGATTTACCTCATTTCTGTCTCTAGCTGTAAACTCTCTGGGGCTTGTCCTGTGTTTTCATTTTGGGTTTGTACAGGGCTCACAAAATAGTTAAATTCTGGATGGGGATTCCTAGGGGACAGTGCAAAATGGAATGAAAATTATTGGTAATGATAATGAATAATAATAATAATAGCAATCTTAAACATTAGAACAGCTAGTGAAATTACCTGGTTGCATTTAAAAAGTACAGCAGACTCATTTCTTTTAGACATGATTTTCCAGAAGACCATCACTAAAGAACAGTAGGGAAGATCAGGTCAGACTTTATTATATGAGCAACTCCCCATTTGTCATCCTAGAAACTTCCAAGTAAAAAACCCCACTAACCTTAACAAAACCTAACAACACAGTTGAAACATCCCTCACACAAACATGGTGCATGTAAACATATGCAAATTAGTTCTACAGCCAGGTCTATACCATTTTATGGAATCAGATTTGTGACCAGCTTCCAAGATGTCCTGAGGGTGCTTTATTAAATAGAAACTAATGAACATGTGGGCAGGGGTCCCTTATTAGCAAAACCTGGAATAGCTAAACTTACTTAAACAGTGCAACATCATGCTAAACATCATGCACTTGTAAACTGTGCAGAAAGATTCCAATCCAGTAACTGCAGAACAGGTAATTTTATAAGTAAAAGGCCCTGTGAAATCCAATATCTGAGACTGTTAAAATGTTATCTACTGAGAGACAATGAAGCTATAATCAGGTGACACTATCTGAGGAATTAGGGTCTCCAGATCTTTATAGAGTAAATACAGACAGAATTGGCCCTGGGTTGTTTCAGGGGCTAAGCCAAAATCAATTTTTCAAGTAAAAGCTATTGTTTATTTTCTGTGTGTCAGGCTTCTGATCTCTGTTAGTAGATAAATCCTTTGGTCAGTAGCACTGGCCTGTGCATCACAGAAACACATTAACAGTAAATGGGTCCTTCCAGCTCTTCAATCTGGGCAGCAGGGAAGACTGAGATATATAGTACCTAAAGACAGACAAAAAATTAAAGAAAGAGAGATGGCTGATCCTTCTTATGACTAATGCTTTATAGCTCCTATTTCATTTTTCTACTTGACCTGTGATCTCTCTTTTCAAGTTTCTATCTCTAGACCTAATAAATCCATGATTCAGAAATTGTATGAATGACAGTATCTTTAGTCACATAAAAGCTCACTTATATGTCTAAAATCAGTTATAATTAATTTTAAAATTGTATTTAACTTAATGAAGTCCTAGACCATTTAAAAATCTGTTTAACTGTCTCTCAAGATTGATATGCACTGTATTTACAGTATGCAAATGATGCAGTGAAATATCTTATAAAGAATCATTTTATTGTTTTTTAACTATTTTTTGTTACTTTCAAATTTTGTTACTTTTTGAAACTTTCATTTTATTCACCAGGATGCATGAATATCCTAATTGCTCTTAAGTATGAAAACTGATCATGCAGTTTCACTTTTCTTTTCTTCTTCATGATGTTGTTGTCTGTTTTCCTGTCCTTTCTCCACTTTCTTCTGAGGGCCAGAAAACCAGTCAGACTTCAAAACATGTTGTGAAAATTGGCAGGAAAATAAGAAATTCCAGATCAAAGACTAGCACACTCAAAGTTAAATATAGTTCCAAGCAGAGCAGAAGGCAGTGAGTTCCAGCATCTCTGCTGATGTGGTCACTGCAGTAGAACTGCCCTTCCCAATCATGTGAATTCAAAAGACTTGTGTTTGATTTTCAAACAAATTTCAGGGTTTTAATTACTGCAGATATTCCTGGCATCTTCCAATGTTTTCATTAGGGCGTGAATACTTTTCTTTCATGCTGTAATCTAGCATAACTGTGTTAGACTGAGCCATGAGCCACACATTTCACTTACTCTCCAGTATTTGCTGTAATCATGCAGGCTTGAGCAGGGGCAGACTATCAAAATATTAACCATTTCTACTCTCCTCTTATTTTTGAATACAGAAGACTCAGAATTTCTTCTGATTTCTCCTACTTGCAACCCCTTTCTTTTGTATCTTTCTTTTGAGCAGTTCCTTCAGTGAAAAGAGCAGTTCTGTGAGCATCACATTTTTGTGTGCCTGGTTTCCCACGGCATTCTGTGTTTGAAACCTGCTTAGTAGCCTATACTGTTGTTTTTTCATTTGTCTCTATTGACACTGATATGTGCTCTCTCCTCTGCCTGGGCACATATTCTCACAAAGCTTTTAAATTTTATAGAGCAGAGACTCACATCAGGTAGGAACTGGCTGGTGCATCCAGCTGCAAATCCAACAGAGAGATTGTATAAATGGAAAATACATTAGAAAATACAAATGTACATTGTCCTCAAGTCTAGATTGCTCTCATTTTTCATGTACCAAAGGTAAAAATAACCAGAATGTACACTTTACAGAAGAAATTGTGCATACTGCCTTGTCTTACTTGTGCACTCCAATCTTGTTTCATTTCTTACCCCATCACATGGATCCTCCAGCCAAAGGACCTCCATGAGGAAGCAGCAGGGGTTCACAGCTCAGATACTGAGCCCACCTTGTGTTAACAGCCAGCTAGACAGCCTGGTCTCTGAGAAATTGATTATTCAGTGAAAAGACAGTGGGCAATCTTAGATTTGAGCCATTATGTTATTCTTAGAGTAGTTTCCTAACAGAAACAGAGACCACAGATGCCTTTCCATTCCCTGGCAGTGGCCTGCATAGTCCATCTCCAGAGCAGTGCTGTAGGAATCCAGCTCTCAGTAGATTGTGCTAATCAATTGCTATGAACATAAAGCTGGATTTCACTCCCAGGCTTGTAAGGTTTCCCCCTGCTGTGCTCTGATTGCTTCAGTTTTTTGGCATAACTCAGCACAACCTGCCAGATGGTTTGCTCACAAAGGGAATTCTCTTTCAGATAGCTTCTGGAATTTTCCCAATGACAACCTTTCTGGATATTTCTGGGTCCTTCCAGCTTACCTCCTTTAAATGCAAAAAACACCACTGCTAATGCACATCTCTTCTTCATTCATCCTCTCCCCCCAAAAAGCAAAAATTCATTCAGGTTATATAAGTAAATAGTGCAATTGTCCCTTTTATAGTCAGTCACTAGGAGTTTTTTTTAAATGATTACCCACAACTTCAAAACATTTTAAAAAAAGACAAAAAAAACCCCTATCATTTACAGTGAATTCCATATAGAGTTATGTACATTAACTAAGAGTTATCTATGTTAAAAATTGGGGGCTGAAAAAATTTTGTTTATCCCTAAATCTGTTTTTTTGGAGATAATGAAACCATTTTTTTTCCAGCACACTTTATGAAACACTTTGACTTCTACAGAATGTGGGCCTGCTTTTCCTTAGAACTCCTCTCCCTGTCAAGACTCTTTTACATTTACTTCTCTGAGAAAAATCCCTGTGTTCTTTATGTTTTATAGATGTTCTTTGATGATTGAAAAGGGACATCTTTAGTTTCTTGTGAATAGTTTCTTGGGCCACAGGGAATATTAACTTTGTACACTGCTGTCTATTTGGAAAGCCCTTCTCTTACAGTTGTGCAATTTAGGTTTCAGTCTCAAAATAAGCATTTGGAAATTTCTTATTTTTTTGCTTCCTATGTAATTGTTTAGGGCAGTTTCTGTGTGCTAATATAAATCACAACTTTATTTTGAAAAGCCTTTTGCCTGAACATTATTTCTCTCATATTCCCAAACTTTCCTGTTTCTTGGGTTTCCATTCAAACTTGTACTCCTTTTTTTATATTATAGAAACTAAATCAGGCTGGTCATAAACTTTGGAAAAAACCCCAAAACAGTTTCTTCTGCTGGATCTTCTGGCCCACCATGAAGTAAAAGAAGTTTCCTTTTTTTGCTGGAAGATAAGGAATACTAGATTTAGTTTTTGGTTGTGAGAAGAAGACATCTGAATGTGGTAGTCTGATGTTGTGACCACACTGAGCAACATCACAACCAGTAAAGATAATGAAATAGAATAAGACCTCAAAAAATGTGTAAAAGACAGACTTGGAGTCCACTTCTTCTTTGATAAGCCTGAAAATGTGATGGACCCCAATAAATTCTTGTAGAATGTATAATTTGTCAATGGATATCTTCCATTTTCTCTTTCAAATTGCTCTTTTGCAACACATCTCATTGATCTTTCAAAAAATTCACATTTGATTTTGCTAGGTACTTATTCTTTCTAGGACAGATACATCATTTAATGATTGGGAGATGAGAAGGATTGAAAAGCTAATTAACACTTAGATTAAAGCTCTGCAGATCAACATCACTGTCTGAATTGTCTTCATTTTAAGAAATAGCAATAATAATAATAATTTCTCTCTAACCACACATCTAGCAACAAAAAATGTGGAAATTACTCTTTCAAGAAAAGATGTAATAATAATATCTTCCAGTCATAAATGAAGCTTAAGCTCACCAAAGTCAGAGTGAGTTCTTAATCTTGAACTGTTACGAGGCCATCATGAGATTTCTTGTAACATTATTAATGTATATTAATTCTTTTTCTTTTTTACATTATCAAGTCATCCCTCTACCTAATGGAACTCACCTTTCCAAAATAAACACTTATTCCCCTTACTAAAAGGAAAATGAACACCAATCCCCAAACTGAAAATTAGACTTCAGGGATTACAGAGGATGCCTTTGGATATACCATTTGAAAATTGTTGCTTCTCTGTCACCATTTTCCTTGGCTGTCAAGGGTACCCACAGATGTCATAGCAAAGACTTTTAAATATGGACTGGTTTTACCTTCATGCTGCACAGTCTGCTGCACCCCTGTTCCAGCTGTTGGGAACTTGAACTTCCACCCACTGGGCCTTTCTTTACAAAACACTCTCTGGAAGTCCTCCACAAGTCCTGTGAGGATTTATTTGCTTCAGGGAGTCCACTGGGAACACAAAACTTTTGCTCAAGGAACCAGGAATGGTGTCAGTGGAAGAAAAGATAATATCTTCCCTTTATTCTCTTACAAATACAGAACTACTTGAAAAGGTCTGATTGATCCCTGGAATAACATGGAATCACAGGATCAGAGAATGGTTTGGGTTGGAAGGAGCTTGAAAGACCCTCTAGTTCCAACCCTCCTGCCATGGTCAGGGGCAGCTTTCACCAGATCAGGGTCCTCAAAACCCCAGCCAAACTGTCCTGAATCCCTCCAGGGATGGGGCACCCACCACTTCTTTAGGCAACCACTTCCAGCATTTCACCACCCTCACAGTCAAGAATTTCTTCCTACAATTCAATTTAAACCATTCTCTTCCAGTTTACAGTTATTCCCCCCTGCCCTATCACCACCGTCCCCTGTAAAATGTCTCTCTGTCTCCCTTGTAGCCCTTTTTAGCTACTGGAAAATACTTTAAATTCCCCCCAGAGCCTTCTCTTCTCCAGGCTGAACAGCCCCAGCTCTCTAGGCTGTCTCCATAGGAGAGGTGTTCCAGCCCTCTGATCATTTTTACACTCCTCCCCTGGACCCACCTAAATAAGTCACCAGGCATTATTGCAATTCTCAGGCTGTATATCAGACTTCAATAGGAAAACCAACAAATTTTTTATTTAAGAATCTAAGCAACCATCAACTATCCACTCAGTTCAGAATGTGTTTTTCTTTCTCTAAACTCTTCAATTCAGAAATCTTTTTGAAATTTTCTAGAATAAATTAGGACAGCTGAGAAGAGTAAATATACATAGGAAAAACACAATTAGGAAAATACTGGGGAGACACAGTAACCCAATCATTTATTGCTCTTTGCACCTGAAATGTGCATTTTGAAGATATATTCACTTGCCCACACATACAACTATTGTCACTGAGGTACAGGCCATGTAAACAAATACCCAAATACATATGTGCAAAAAAGTAACTTAAATTAGAAGTATTGATGAAAAGACTTTATTCTTCTGCCTAGTTTAAAAAAAATCTATTTTTCATCTGTACAGCCTTGTGCCTTTAAATATAGGAAGAAGGGCAGATAAGATTTGGGTTAGGGGAGGGTTTGAATTAAAAAAGGGCACACGAAAATAACTCTGTCTGTATAAGCTTGGAAAACGCATTCACTCCTGATCTAAAGAGACACCAGCGATTAAAATGTGATCCATCACAAAAGCTCCGAAATAAATTATACATATGGCTGCTCTCAGTGTGAATATCCATATTTACATGCACAAAAGAACAGTCATCTGCTAATAAGAGTACTTGTCACCTGCCATTAATCTGTGCCAAGAGCTTGTACACTCCCATTGTGAGGAATGAAGTTTATCTTGCAAGTTTGGGCACTAATAGCACACGAGCAGGTTCAGCTCAGGATCAGAGATGAGCCTGCTCTGCCTGAGTCCCAAGCCAAGCAGAAGCTGGGTGAGCCAGTTTTCTGCAGCCCCAACTTGGCAGCAAGACATTCTGCTTCTCAAACTTAACAAGCTGCAAAAGCTAACCTCGACCCCAGGCCGTTTGAAGGGTGTGCAAGGTGACCTCCAGTCCTCAAGAAAAAGCCTTAGAAAGTGCTGTCAGGTGGCCCAGTCTGGACATGATGCCAACACCTCCTCTTTGGATCTGTCTCCCTCAATCTGATTTGACACAGGAGACCTTTTTTGAGTTTAGTATGCCAAAAGAAAGTACATTAAAGGTTAGCATCAGCTTTGCCATACGTCTTTGATAAGTGCCTAGGATCATGTTTGTTCTAAATGGCAGCATGGAAGCTCTCGATGGGTGTGCTGGGCTAATTCACCAATTGCATCCTCCAGTTAAATCATGATAACCAGCAAAATAAAAAAGAATGTCTGGTCATTAATAATCCAATATCCAACCATGATTTTATGCTATTATTCTAGTGTGCCAGATATTCCAGATAATTTCGTTTTCTAGCCCTCCTCTGCACTGACATTGCTTTTTTGTTTCGCATCGCTAGAATGTTCTTTTCAAAAACAATATTTTTTTTACCTTTATCAATCAAAAGATTAATTATGATCAGACTAATAGCTGCTACTTAAAAAATTTCATTAGTGATCATGTTTCACACGAAATGTTCTTTTTAGTACAACCTTCAGTGCACTCTAGGTGTCATTAACACTGTATCAAATTAATTTCTCTCCACAAATTATTGATAACCTGCCCTTGTAACCAATAAGAAGCACTTTTTTCATGATTTGGAAATGCTTTTAGATGTGCTGTGTCTGTATGAAACTGTCCCAGGTTTAGAGAAAATGTATTTACATGCCCAGCAATAGGAGAGGGTGCACTGGTGGTGTTGGTATTAGTGTTTAGATTATAGGTAAACAACACCAGGAAAAATTCAAATAATATCTTCCATCTGAGAGTGTGAAGAGTAGAACTTGTGCCAAAGAGCACTCTAAAAATGGCATGATTCCAATTTTATTTTTATGATATCTTATACATTTTTTTTACGTGCACAGTCACAGATTAGACAAGATGAAGAAAACTTTTGAAAAAAATAAATAAATCAGTATTTTTCTGTATCCTTTATTCAGATAGGACATAGCATAGCCTGACTCCTTAAAAAAAATTCTCAAATTTTTATTACTATTCTTACAATATATATTCAAAACTGTCACTGAAAAAATGAGAGGCTTAATTATAGCAGGAAAAAGAGCTAATAAAGTTTCACTCTGCTATTGCACTTTGTATTTGAGGCTCTCTAAGAGTTTTTTCTTGTGCTTTAATGAAAATCTAAAGTTCAGTCTTTTAGGAAAAAGTAATATATTAATCTATTCTGCCAGCAAGCCTTACTAAAATTTAAATGTGTGTCTCTGATGAATAGTTGTTCTATGAACACAATATTTTACCAGTTCAGGAGAGAAAAATATTGACTGATCCCCCTGGTCATTGAACTATGTAGCATGTAAATACAAATATTTTGTTCTGCTGAAATCCATCTTAGACCGGCTCCTTGCTTTCCTTTTCTTTTTTAAAAAAATAAATGTAAGCTCCTTTCTCATCCTATTTAATCTTTTCTTCAACTCACTTAATTGACTTTTTCTATAAATTGGTCATCTTTCACAGTACTTCAGCATTAATTATTATACCTCTTTCTTCCCACTACATATCCAGAAAACAAAACACTATAGAAAAACTCACTATACCTTTCTAATTAGGACTGGATCAAGGATTTAGCTTCATTGTTATGTATGAAAAAGACAGCATGTGCGTTGCTGAGCGCAGAATAAATTTTCTGATCATTTGTATGTAAATCCGTTAATTAGTTTATGAGGAAAAAAAAAATTAAAATATTGCCTTTAAGAAATTTAACACCTGCTGTACCTCCCTGGCCCACAGCTTTCCTCACCACCAGGGCCCTGCCCATGGAGCCCCTGTGCCAAACAGAGACTGCTGAGCCCCAGGGCACCACAACCCTTCCAGGATTTCCTCCTGCCTCCTCAAAAAAGGGTGCAGGTTTTGTTAGTGCATGGCTGGTTTTGATCACCATGTTCTTCAGCCTCTGTGGATGGGTGGGAGCTGCTAAAAAAAACAAAACCAGCTAATCAATAGTTATCTGGGTGAGGAAAAACAAATAACCAAGGAAAGTTTTGAAAAAGTGTCTCAAGGTATACACTGCTACACAATATTGACAAAGACCCACTGGGAAGCTAAATCTGCCAATCAAACTAATTGGATTTAGTAGGAAATGATGGATTGAAGATGTATGAAAATAACCATCAGTGTGACTGAAAAATGAAATGCCAAATAAATTTACAATAGCAGCCGTATCTAGTATATCAGCCTCCTGTCTGCCTAACCTGTGGCAGAGAGAATAAATCATAAATTTTGGGCTCTCCTGCCAAGATAGAAACATTAATCACATACAGTCTGCAGGTCCTGCTTTGAATAAATGCAACTTCTGACATAATTTTTGGCAACACCTGCAAAATGGTGTATGCCAAAATTAGGTTTGAAACCAATATTTGTTCTTGTCATAGAAAGCATATTACATAAAATTATGTTAAAGTGCTCTGTCAATCAAATAACCCATTTTTGTAATATCTCAGAATTTTTTTCTGCTGCTTCTTTACCATGCAGTTGCATATTTTAATGTGTTCAGAGCAAAGGAATATCTTAATATCATTATGAACCTAATTTTATTATAAAATTTTAATTATAAATTTTAATGTGGCAACCATCACATATTTTTATGTTGAGTTCCTTGCAGAGATTCATTAGAGCAGCCCTAATTATTACAGCTTCTTTTCATTTTCATTAGAAATCTGAAATGAGAGACATAATTGTTTCTTTCAGAGAAAAATTGCAGTTCAACAAGGTTTGAAGACTTAGTCTAAAACAGGGTTTTTGGTTGATTCTCTTTGTATCCAGGCCAGTAGGCCCCTATTCCTTAGCAGCAGTTTGGGATCAATGTTGGTATTGCAACTCATTTTTCCTAAATTTAGAGTACAATGTGATTTTCAGCATTTTTTCAATCTTAAAACTGATCTAGCTTTTGTTTCTTGTTTTTTTGTTGTTTGTTTGTTTGCTTGTTTGTTTTTTAATCTTTGATTTCTGTACAGCACAAGAAGACTTTTAGTGTTTAACTGGGTGGAAAACCCCGTGCAAGTAAATAGTTCAAGTGAGAATTACAGATACATATTTGCTAGCTTTGGAAGTCCCACTTTCCATTAAGTTAATATTTCTTTTACTTTTCAAGACCTTCTGTATTCCACTGCAAAAAGCACTTCCCAAATGGCTGGCAGAACACTAAGCTCCTTGCTGAACTGTCATACCACAAAATGTTTCTGGATAAAAGTGTTCCTTCTTACCACAGAAGTCTTAAAACTGACTTTCAGTGATCTGCAGAGAGCTCATGTTGATTTTCAGCAAAGAAATTATTTTTTTAAACTGTAACATACTCATTGGTAACTCAAGGCTGCAGAACATTTCTATTAAGTTTTTGAAAAAATATTATCCTTGATAATAAAGTCAGGTAGGTATTGTGCTCATATTGCATCTAAATCATGTTTTCTCACAGAAAAACAAGAATCTTCTGTACTATCATGTAGTCAAGGTTAGTGCTGCAGGGATGGGACATAGATGTGTACTGTAACAATTATATGCATAGATTCATACTGCAGACGTTGTACTAGGCACAGCATACATCTATAGCATAGTATACATGTAGTCTGCATCTATACATACAGTATATGCTGTGCATGGAGTGAATAAACATTACACACATAGTCTGCAAACATTAGTGAGTTATTTCTGGCATGGGAACAGGCTGCCAAAAGAAGTGGTGAAATCCCCATCCCTGGAAGTGTGAGTGTGAGTTTGGGGGTATGGTTTAGTGGTGAACATGTTAGTGCTGGCTTGATGGTTGGGCTTGAGCTCAGAGCTCTTTTAAAACTTGAGTGATTCTATGATTGGTAAATGCATATACTGTAAGCATTTATACACATTCTACTTGAATAACTCTTTTTGTTTCCTTCTTTTCCTGAAAGTAGGAAAAGATGGAAACAACCAAATGGAATCAAGACAAACCAACAACAAACACACCAGAATTAAACCCATACCCACTGTCAGGGACAATCAAGTAACTCCACTGTGGACTTTTTTTATATTTAGACTTAAAAGCAACAACTCTGTAAATAGTGAATGTTACCATACCTTCAGTGAAACACACAGGTGTACACTATGTGTACATTGTGATTTATATAGTTGCTATTGATCATATCACCAAAATTATAATAAATTAAATGTGAGAGAAGGGGAAAACACTCACAACATTGCTCTTGATTTTAGCTCCTTACTGTATCAATCCTCTGGCACTCTGATGGCATCAGAATGGTCAGCTGTGATTGTCTGTCTAAGACCTTCAGTTCTCTTAGTGGATATAAAAGCAACAATAACAGTAATGAATGCTTCAAGAAAATAATTCTAGTCCATAGGTTAGGTTGTCACCTGAATTACTGCCAGGTCAGCTGCTGCTCTGCAAGGTGGCAAGATAGTAAAACATCAGTGACAGCCAAAAAGGATCAGCTATTCTTGCATTTGTCTCTGCTCTTCTTCACATGCTTGAAAGAATTTAAGAACCTGTTCTACTCCTCTTGAAATGACTGCATCTAAATTTTCTCCTGTCATGCATCAGAATTTTTTTCCTCTACTTGAGTGGTCAGATTTTGGAACTGCAATAAGATCAGAGAGACACTAAACCACAAGCAAATGTGCTTTATATTTAGTGGGACAGATGGTCTCAATTACCATATCTTGTTTCTTGTGCCCTATATTTTCCACTTACCCTGTTAGACCTTTCATATATTTCTAATGAGAAAATTGGGTAGATTTAAAATTTTAAGGATTATTTTTTTGAAAGCTTTGGTTTAATAAATGAATTTAAATTATTTTTCTAGGAAGAAAGCCAATATGGGACAAAGGCATTTTCCCTAAAGAGAAACAGAAAATATTGCTGTGTAACAATTCAGTATGTTCCTGTGCTGTGGTTTAACCCCAGCTGGCAACTAATTCACAGGTAGCCACTCACTCATCCTCCCCCAGTGGGATGGGAGAAAGAATTTAAAGGTAAAAGGAAATGCATGGTTTGAAATAAAGACAGTTTAGAGTTTAGTAGATAGGGAAAAAAAAAGCCATACATGCCAGCAAGAACAAAACAGAGCATTCATGCCCCTCTTCCCATGGGCAGGCAGGTTTTCAGCCAACTCCAGGACAACTCCATTATGTACAATGGTGACTTGGGAAGACAAATGCCATAACATTTTTCAGCAAAGAAAATTATTTTTTCAAACTGTAACATATTTTCCCCCGTTCTTTCTTTCCCCCCAGCTCCATGTGCTGGTCATGGCCCCATGTGCTCTGGGATATCCCTGTGCCCAGCTGGGAGCAGCTCTCCCAGCTTCCCAAGCCTGCTCACTGCTGAGGTGGGTGAGAAGCAGAAAAGGCTTTGACTCTCTGCAAGTCAATACCTGAAACAGCCATAACAAAAATATCTCTGTATTATCAACACCATTTTCAACCCAAATCAGAAACACAGCCTCATGAAATTGTGAAGAAAATTAACTCTCTCCCAACCAAAAACCTGTACACATTGTTATTGAAGAAAGTTTAGTCTTGGGTTAAACCAGCATTTCACTCTGTAGCCAATTATCTTAAGATTTTGACTAACACCTGAATGGAGCAGTCAGTTCTAGATAAGAAAATGAATTTTCTCTCTAGACACTTTAAAGTTCCATAGCAATTGAGAAGCTGTAATTGATTACAGAACAATAGCTGCACTAATGGCTTCAGAAAGGGTATTCCCAAGCTTTATGTGTGTTTGTATTCTGTACAGCACTGCTTTTCCAAAAGCATTTTCACTGAGTCTAGCCCACAAAAAATTACATTAGCATTGCATTTATTAGCATTAGATGGTATGCCATTATTATAAGAGGTCAGTATAATAACACCAGAGCATGGAAATGATGCTGGTCCACCCAGGTGGAAATTGAGAAATTGAAGCCAGTTGCAATTTGCAAGTGCATCTGTGGTATCACAGTTCTTCCTGTTCTAAATCATTTAACATTGGCTCGCTTAGGAAAACAAAACGTCTTGTATGTTCATTTAAATATTGTGATTAATATGGAATTATAATTTTCAAATAACAAGGAATGTAAAAGGTGATGTAGTTACAGGAGTCTACTATTGGAAAAGTTTATGCAAAAATTATTAAATTATTAAGTTATTTGTTTAAAACAAAATCATAGACCCTGACTGGGAATTCTTTTTTAGCCTCATTTATTTTATTTATTTTATTGCTGAAAGCTAATTAATTTCTTGGCTACTGCAATTCTTTCTTTTAAATACAATATATGTAAAATAACTTAAAGCTTGTTCATTTTTTTAATTGTGGCAAGTTTTGTGGCCAATTATCACTTTTTACCTTTGTGCTTTGGTTTTCAGTCATGAACAATGAACAATGATGCTTCATCAAAGGGAGCAGATAGTTCTACTTGTTAATTTATCAACAGGGAAAATATACCAGTGTCATGAAAGGGATCTCTTACTGAATAAGTGTTTCAGAAATTTTTAATTAAAGGAACTCACACCAAGTATTCATAAAATTTTTACAAGGTTCTGTTGTTAATAATCACATCTCTTTGGTGGTTGTTTGGTTTTTGGGGTTTTTTTAAAGTCTCATCAGAAATTCCCTATATTTTTTCTTATTTATCTTATTTAGGGTTGAATGCTGCTGTATTTCCCAGTGTGCCAGATGGTTGGAGAAATGAAGATACAGTCACCTCTCCTGAAATTTACATAAAAATGAATGTACTGACATAAAATTAAAATCAAAGGGAAAAAATGTCACAATGACCTTGATGAACGTAGAAAAAGGAGACAATTGAGGAAAAAATCCCAGCAAGTGATGTAAGAGGAACTGTAAAAAGTCTCCTACTGTTTTAAGTATGTGAATTCAAGAATTTCTATTTTTATTTTCAGTATTTTGCTGCTTGAGGAAGTATAGAACAGTGCCTGAGATCCAACTCTGCATTCATTCTGTAGATATAACCCTTCAGTTAAAATATTAAGGAAACAGCTATTTTCTTTCTTTTCCTTCAATTTGTTATTAAGCTGAGCTTCTGACCTTCCCCAAATTTATTGTAATACAGGTTTCACAGAACTCCTCTTCATTTTGAATTAATTGCTAAAGAATATTTTTGAAGGATGCAAGGCACCTACCTGGGGATGTGCTCTATTAGAGTTTAGTAGCATTCAATATTTAATAGCTTCTGCTTTTCAGAAGCTTGCTTCAGAGGATAAAGATGAGAGTTCAGGAAATGAAACAGAATATAGAAACTCCCAGTTTCAAGCCACAGAGTTGGAAAAATCTGCTAACTATAATTACCAGTAGTCATTATTGCTGAGAATTTGGGAACTCTTCATGGAACGATCCAAATAGTAACCAAAGGCCAATTCTGAAGGAATACTTATTGTTATTGCTGCTTTTACATAATTACACACAAAAAGTATGTCCTGTTGTGTACAGCTTAAAGACAATTTTTGAGTCTTGAAAACATACTTTAAAGCCAAGTAATTATTTTTTTTCCAATTCTTTGCATTTTATTGATGACCAAACTTAGTATAGCTAGTCATGTCTCCAGACTGGTTGTCTGAATTGAGAGGCCCAGAGTTCCTCATGGATCTGATGGGTCTCTGCTTGTGGCATCCAAAACCTGAATCTAAAGCACATCTCAGCCTAACCAGTATTTTTCCAAAAGAAAAAAATCCCTTCTGTCTTTTACTTCACTATTAGAGAGGCTGCAGAGACATAAACTAAAGGTGGTTTGCTAAAGGTTATGTTGTTTCTGCCGTGCTGTATTTTGCACAAGAATAAAATGAGAAGGCTGCAGTTTCCAGTCAATCAATGTTTGAGGAAATAGCAAATCTTTAAAAAGTTCAGCTTAACAGTTGCAAGCTTTCACTTGAAATATGGCATTTTGTGTCACCTCGTTGAAAGTTCATAGCAACTGTTGAAGACAGTAAGAAAATTACTGGTAATTTTAAATCCTCAGCTTCATTTGACAGCTCTATGCTTTAGGATTCAACTTTTCTTTCTATTTTTTTCCCCCTGTAGACAGTACATTCTCTGTGAATTCACTCATTCCAGACCTGACACTTATTCATTGCATTGCTCTCCTTCAATTATGTACTTGGCAATTGCTCATACTCAGCCTTGGAAATGGGAGACATTGTGTGAGTGCAAATAAATGTAAGCTAGGAAATTAAGGTTATCTTTTATGGCTTTTAAAGTACATGTAATAGAATCTTTATCTTCCCACTGGACAGTCAACATCTCATTTGGAGCAAAAAACTCCCCAAAATGCTACATTTCCCATTTGAAGCATCATTGAAGGGAAGCAGAGATGGGACATAACAGTTACCTCATCAGTGGCTCATCAGCTTTAAATTTGGCTCTCAGAGAGGCCACTCTATATATTTCAGAATAATGCCAAATGCCAAGAGTGCTAAAGGGAACTGTTTTTAATGTACTCATAGTTCTTTTGCCTTCTGTGAGGCTGGTTTATGCCCACAAACATGATACGTTTTGATTTTGTTTTGGGTTGGTTTCTTTTTCAAATGTAAGGTTGTTAACTACTAAAAATGATTATGTGCTAGTAAAATAAATGCCCAAAAATATTTTTCATACAGAAGAACCCCACATAATCTATAATATTTTGTGAGAATTAATAGACATAATATACTAGAGGATTACTTTTTATTATTTCTATTAATATTGTCTTCAGTCTCATTAAATCTTCCTTACTATTTTCCACAGAAAGCAAAACTTAAGTACAATAAAATGAACATTAAGAAGCTTCAATGGTAATGGCCATAATATATTCTAATCAACATCTTCAGGAACACATCTGTCCAAGTTTGAGATGCTGAACAAAGTTGTTTATGGAGACTTTTTAGGCTGAATGGGAAAAAAATTAGAATTTCAGAAGAAATCTCTCATGAGGATTACCAACCTGATAACTGATGTGAAGAGCACATACCACTGAACAATAAGCAACATACTTGGAAAATAAGAAAGTAAAATTTCCAAAACATAATTATGTAGAGTCTTCATTTCACCTTCTACCCTGCTTACTTGGTAAAATTAGCTCATGGTTTTCTTGTCACTGATCTCTGTGTCAGTGGCTGAGACATGAAAGAGCTGTAACTTATTCAACAAGTCAATTTGTGGTTTTAACCAAAAAGATTTTATTTCCTCCCTGATAACAGTTTTCCAGCCCAGTTTGGGGCCCAGGTACTGTAATGTATTGGGTTTTTTTCCCCAGGAACCAGGGCAAATAAGATTATAAGCATCCCTCACCAGTCTGCTTGGGAGGTGGGAAGTTTCCATGCATGGAAAAGAGAACAGACAGCTGGGAAAGAGAATTTTCCCCACAGTCCCTGGAGGATTTGTGTTAGACAGCATTGGCAGCTGCATGGGTCAGAGCTGTAGCTACTGAAAAGAAGAGTCTTTTTCTCTGCCTAAAGCACCATCAGCTTTCTTTCATCACCAGTAACTCAGGAACAGAAGGGTAGGTCTGAATCTGTAGATGTTGCCTGAGAGCATCTTGTGAAGTCACATGAAGCTAAAGAAATGCTTTTCACTCTTTGTATGGGATTTTCTTGGCAGATAAAAGTAGTCCTTGAGTTCAGTGGTGTTAACAGCATAAAGGAGGATTTAATCAATGGATATCTGCTAGAGATGAATGAATCCTAAACATATCACTGGCATCACAACTGGAGATCCTCTTGTGAGCTATCAGGGAGGACTTAGAGCCATAGTGCATCTGATAACATTCTGGGAAGGAAAACTGGGACTTTCAGGTACTCAAACTACAATTTAGGCTGTCATACTTTTTTCTAGAGGTGTATTAGAACTATTAGTATTAGAGAAGTATTATTAGTTTTAGTAGTAGTAGTAGTAGTAGTATTTACTTTTTCTTGTTCTTTTTTTCAGCTCATTTTCTATCTTTTATTTACTTTTTTCCTTTTAAGAGATTTTTTTTTCAAGACTTCATTTAGACAGCAATTTGCTTTGATAGCTTTAGTTAATCAAAAATTAGTAAAGGGACATTTCAGAAGGAGTAAATAGACTTCTTACAAGGAGTCTCACAGGTAAGAAAAGGAGTACAAGTTAATCCTGGGGAGATTCAGATTAGACACAACAGAACAGCTTTTCACAATGAGAACAATCAGTCACAGGAATATTCTGCCTAGGGAAGCAGCAGATTCCCCAGTGTTGAACAGTTTTAAGATTCAGCTGTACAAGTTGCTGCATCATCTTGTCTAGACAATGCTTTTGCCAGGAAAGGTTGGACCCTGATGTACCTTCCAAGCTGGTCCTCTGTGGCATTTTACCCAAGACTTCCACAGTTCCTTTTCCTATGATTTTCCTTACAGGTTAGAATTAGTTTGCCAGTCTGTTGTCATCTTTCTAGCTAAGCTGCTTGAATAAAATTTTACTGAATCATTAAATGTCAATTTCATTGTTGCCAAATTTATCTTTAAAACAAAGTACTAAAAAGTACTTGATTTTTTTAATTGACTGTGAGTTCTTGTCTTCTTTTCCTGCCCAAAGTCTTTACCATGTGAAACTTTTTCTTCTGGGAGTTATTTCACAGTGTGTAAGAAGAAAAAAGTTAAGCAGTCAAACTCTATTTGACATATGAGCTAATGCTAAATCCTCTGCTATCAGCTGTAAGCAGTTAGGCTCACAAGTGAGTCAGGAGCAGAGTTAAATGGGATTCCAGCCAAAAAATGGAATTACTTATGGAAGTAGTCACTCAGATGGAGGAATGGGGGTCAAATGCTGGGCCGTAGTGAAGAGTATTAGTGTAAACTACTGACTGGATGAAAAGTTTTCAGAAGGGATTTATGCTTTGTCAAAGGACTTTTCTGCATTTCCCTGCCTGGAATGATGGGTATGAGACATCTTTCATAAAAGTAGAAGGATGTGATCTTGGTTTCTTTTGATCATTCTTTAAAGAATACAACAGACAAATGAGACAGTTTATTACTCTTGAAACTATATGATGCTTGTCTGTGTGCTTAAAAAAATAAAGAAAACTGTGTGTTACACTTGCAGGTACAATCAAGAACAATATGAAAACCGTGCTGAGAAACATCATCTGTCATCCATCATTGAGCTTGTCTGTATCCCTGACAAAATTTAGGACAGCCACACATAAAAAGAAAATCCAGATTAACAGCTGGAACATTTTTCAGGTTTCCTATCACCTTTTTATTTTCAGATGTACATTTATTTTAAGACATTCCAAAGAATTAGTCCTTTTACCTTGAGTTGGACCTGTGATCCTACTTAATTCTGTCTTTTCATTTCTCTGGTTCAACTATGACCCTGTTTTTACTCTCCTTTGAAATTTTTTCTAATAATTAGTCTGCTCTTCCTCTGCCTCTTAATATAAAACCCTTGTCTTGTTAAAAAAAAATAAAAGTATTATGCAATTAACTGCTTCTTCTAGCTCTCCATCCCCTCTTCCATTACTAAATGTGTTGAACACCTTGCCAGTTTGTTTTTCTGAGCCTGCTGTTCTGGATGCTTTGCAAGTCTCTTTGTCACAAACTTTGCCTTCCTGCTCCCAATTACATTATTCTCACAATGTCCATTAATTATCTTTTCTGTGTTTGGTGTCCTTGAATATTCTTTTGGCATTTCCAAATCACCTCTAATTTTTTGTTGATGTGGAAGATATGATCATACACCCATTTGCTGTTCTTTGGTAGCTGCAATTGTAATTTAATGATACCATTTGTTCGCAGTTCCTCAGAATTCATCTTCTCTCTGTATGTCATGATGCTATCCATGGTAACCCAAATTTGATCTCTTGTCTTCAAGGCAAAAAAAAAATATTTTTTTGGGAGGGAAGCATCTACTTTACTTTGGTTCCTTGAAAGATTTAGTCCTTTGAAGGCATATATTAAAAAAGATTCTTCTGAATTCTAAACCTTTAGGCAGAGGCTGACTGACAAAGAATCTTGAGTAGCATTATTTTATTTAGTCTGGCTGGCAAGGTGCTAATTTTCTTCATAGCACCCTGCATGATTCTGTATTTCAGATTTGTGACCAAGGCAGTGCTGATAACACAGGGATTTTTTAGCTGTTGGTGAACAACTGTTGAGTAGTGTCAACATCTTTTCTATTTCTCACACTGCCCTGCATGAGAGCAAACTTGGGAGGGGACACAGCTGGGAAAGCTGATCCCAGCTGACCAAAGGGATGTCCCAGACCATGTGGTGTCGTGGCACAGCTGGGTGGAGGAAAGTGTAATTTTCCCAAGTGTAGTTTTCCCAGGAAATTGGGATTAGTCTGTGGCTGGGAGGTGGTGAGCCATTGCCTTTGCATCACTTGGGGTTTTGGGGTTGGTTGGTTGGTTGGTTTGGTTTGGGTTGGGTTTTTTTGTGTGTAAAATAGTAAAACAATTCGAAAATTTGCTAAAGAGGACAGCATTATAAAAGTATATTAAGGAGTTAAAAAAAATTAGGTTAAGAATGAGTACTGAAAGGCATTTCAAATCACATTTTCTAGCACAGCTCAAATCAGCCATTCTCTTGTCTAGTAGACATTATGAATCAGGATTTTGTCTTTTCTTGTGAGTGCACTCCCCTGAAAAAAAAAATTCCAAGTAAACAGACTTGGTCATTCATTTAGGGGAGGTTTGGTGGGGTGTTACAATATTCAGCATATGTGATACATATTTCCACAGAGATTCTCATCCAAATGACTTGTATTGAAACTCATTAGATGCAAAGTCTTAGGAAAATGTTTTTTGAACAGCAAAAGTATATTTCTCAGCACATTTCTTAATGTTAAGACATGGGATTTTCTGTGAGAAGATATTACTAATGAAAAATTCTAAGCAAACCTATATTCACATCCTTGACTATGATGACATAGCCAACTTCAATTTTTCATGGAATCAAAATGTTCATTTTTAAGATAAGAAAATAGCAGCCTTGCTTTAAAATTTAAATTAAGTTCTATTTTTATGATTTTCAATTAAGCTTTACACCCCTATATATTTTTTCCTGTGTACATAATATTTTTAGATTATAATTAAGTTCAGGAATAGTCATGTTCACTAATTAAAACCTCTTCATGTTAGGTGACATCTCTTATAATACAGAATTTTATGTCAAATGGAAAATGTTAGCAAATGCTTATTAGAGAATGCACATCTCTGCTGTTAGGGTCAAACAACTAAATTCTGCTGAGTTCTGAGTTTTTATGGACAGAATGCAGCAGCTTTTGTTATGTTCTTGTATCTCTTTCTGCCATTTCTCAAGTACACTAAAAGCTAACATAAAATAAGAGAGTGTTTCATTCCTGTTCTTATTTTACCTCTGCTCTCTATTTGAATTCATTGGGGTACTCTTTGATCAGTTTCTGTGCATTTTACAATAGCAACATCTGGGATTCTCTGATCTTGCCAAATTGTTTGTATTCTTTATAGCACTCGTTAAAGAAGTAATTAAAAAAACAGAAGCAGACCTTAAAACCCTTAAAAAAAAAGTTATCCTTGAAAATAGTAGAAGGAATTGTGTATAACATCCTACCCTGAAAAGGCTTTAAACAAGATTTGTCACTTTTTTTATGGAGAAAAGTAGCTCTGCTTTCCTTATTTTATTGAAGGTGTCAAAACCATGTCCAAAAGGCCCACGGTTGCTTCCAGCTCAATGCTTGGAGAAGCTTAATGTTTTAAACACTGTTCTCATTCTCAAGAGCTGGGAGCTTCCATTCAGAATAATTAATCTCTATTTGGAAATGCTGTTTCACCTGGAAAAGGCCAGTCCTAGAAAGCATGGCACAAGTATCATGCTGGGGACTTGTGAAGAGCAGAGCAGTAGCTGCAGCCTTAAGGTGCTGGCTGGGTTATGAGTGATTCTTCAGCTGCAATGTCAGCAGGTTTGTCACTTGCTAGTACTGCTCCTTCTCTGAATTCCTAAGGCACAGAGGAGAACTCTTCCCATATTGATACCAGGGGCACAATCTGTAGTCAAGGAGAACATGCTGAATTACAGACAACGTCTCTAATTTTAGAGATGGGGCAGACTTACTTCAAAATATGCTCCATATAGAGGATATGTATTTACTCATATAACTTACAAGTTCTGAAAATTCAGAGCAGTGATTTCTGCCATCATACTTTGACAATTCCCTGTCTACTCATTAAATACCATCCCACTTGTGTTTGCTCTGGCCAAACAATCTGTTACTGTTTTTTTCCTCTCTTCAGCAGTGATGGACTTTACAGCTAATAGGGAAATCAGCAGCAGCTACAAGATCATTTAGAAACTATGCAGAAGCTACTTTTATTTCTTAGCTTCATAGTAAGATTTTTTTTTTCTCAATCCTCTTTCATTATTCTGATAGCAGTTTGAAATTCTTGTTCCTCTTAAACAGTTTAATGTTGGCTTGCTATTAAAAAAAAAAAAAAAAGCACTACTCTTGACTAATTTTCCCAAGACTTAGAATAAAAACAAAATGGAAAGCAGTCCATAAAATCACATTCTAGTCTACAAGCTTAAGTTATAGTGCTATTGGAGCTGAGAGAAACATTCAAAGCTCTTTCTTTAAAATAAAAAAAAAGGGATGATACTCATCAGGAGCCAAATTTTAACTCTCCAAGCTTGCATGACTGAAAATTCTAATTATAATAAAACATGCAGTACTCTTATCTGGTTTTAAATGTGTCTCCTGAAACAAAAGTTTCTTCAAATTTATACAGTACCAAAGCATGCCTGAGCAATTCCAGTACCATGTTTGGTAAAGAAATAGGATAATTATAAAGAAAATCCTGGTTACTGCGCATCACCAACATTTAGGTGGTGGTCTGTGAACTAAAAACTGTCTGAGCATCTAGGAGGCTGCAAAAGAAAAAACTATTAATGACTGCAGAGGACAAAGGAAGCAATGTCTGAGAGCTGTGAAGAAGCTTGCTGCTGTAAAGCAGAATGCACTAGACTCTGCTGATGATTATTTTACCTCATTATTTCTAGAGAGCCCCTTCTAAGATCATTCCTGTACTGCAGCAGGCTTTATGCAAACACCAAAACAGACAGAACAGCTTAAATAGCTTCTCATTTAAACAGATAGAAAAAGGAACAAATGTGATAATCTTGCCAAGTTCACAAGGCAGGCTAAGGCAGTGAGCAGATTCTCTCTTCTTTGCCTTGTTCTCTCTAGGCACAACATATAATTTGTTTAAGTTTTTATTTTCTTTTTTTTCTTTTTCTTTTTTTTTTTTTTTTTTTGGTGTTGAGGCAGGATTTTTGTCTTTTTTTTTTCCCTTCTTACTCATTTGCACACCTGTGTCATCACCAGCAGCTGTCTTGGAAGAAACATTGTATTTCCTAATCTTTTGAGTCATAGTAAAAGTTGGCCTGTGAGAAGAAACCTCATCTCCATTGACTTTATTCTTCCTTGCTATAAAATGGATGAAATGAAGAAACATCAGAAGCCATGTTTAAATCCAGGACAACACCACAAAATATCTTAGGCAGTTTTCCATTTAGAAGAAAACAGCTTCTGTTCTAGCACATCTCCAGCAAACATAAGCAGACCTGTCTTCAGCCACAGAGCTAATCTAAGCCAGAGCTTTCCCCACCACAGACCTTTGAACATTCATAGTACCCTTGAAAATAGCACAAATGCAGTCCTGGCAGAACTGGTAGAAACTTCACCCACCTCTGGGATTCCCTCCCATGTGTTGCCTTTTGCATGTGTCATGGAGTAACTGTGTTTGGAATTAGCTGTCCTTCTGTAATACTTGCTTCTTACACTGTATGGAGAAAATCTGTGTGGATGGATGCTACAGCAGCAGGACCTGCATTTCCAGCTGAGGATGCAGGAACTTGGCTCAAGGCTCAAACACCTTGAGATTGGGGGGCTGTAAGTCGCCTTTAGTCAGTGAGATAGAGGTATTCCACAAAATTTTTTGGGATCCCAGAGGAGAAGAGTTTAGACATGGATGGGCAAAGATAATGGGCTTGGGTTAAGAATCCACAAATGGAAGACAAACAAGAATTGGCTAAGTTGGGCAAATGCAGGGCAGAAATCAGCAGTGACTGGGACGTGCATCCATCCCTGCCCAAAACCAACCCTCAAACTCTGCAGTCCCCCCTCTCATGGCAAAAAAGTGAGAAAAGCAAAAGCACTGTCATTTCTCCAGTTATGCTCCACACAGAGAATGAAAAGTTCTGAAAACCATTTTCTGGTTAGCTTGGATGGTGTCGGCTTCACATTTGCAGATGACCCGTGTGAATGACATTAAAATGCCAAGATGGAGTTTTGGTTTGTTCCTTTTTACCACATGTAATAAATACTTCATGTACATACAGATTCATGTACACAGATGTACACACACAATTTCTCTCATTCTTTTGAACACATACACAATTGCCATTTCAGTCCTCATCATTTATATTTGGTATGTAGCAAGTATGAGTAAAGAAAATACAGCATCAAGTTGTTTTGATAAAGCTGTTTTTAAAGATTATTTATATTGAAAATATAATTCAATTTCTTTATTTTCCAACAACACAATTTTTCAGTTCTTGGCAGTTGTGATTTAATTTGGCTGGGTTTTGTTCTTTTGTTGTTGTTGGTTGTTGGTTGTTTGAGTGGCTGGTTTGGGGTTTTATTTTGTATTTTGGAATCATCAAGATATTACAGATTGGTTCTAACAGCATATCTTTTTGGACTGAGCCATGCCAACATGCCAGCCAGAGAAAAATTACAATCCACTTTCATGTTGCAGCATATTTTGGGCGTGACAATATCAAAAGTGTCAGCACATTCTGGTGATAATAATAAGCAAATGTAATAAAAAATAATATTTCTGCCTAGGCATGTCCATTGTCCAGAGCCTTGCACCCAGTCATTAGAAGCACTACAACATTTCTGAAACCTGTAATTCCTGAGCTGTCATGCACTGAAAAAATACTTTTTAGGTAAAGTAGTTAGCCTGTCATGCACCATACATGCTGTAATTATAATTACGTATATATTTTCATAATATTCCCTCATTCACCACTTCTCCTGCTGATAACATTTAACTCTTCCTGCACCTCTGTTGATCCATCCCTAACCTTTTTCAAAAAGCTGGAATGACATCTCAGCAGCTTGCTGTTTCCTTCTTTGAAATCAGCGGTGACAAAAATGAAACCTACTTAAAGAGTGGCAAGAACTGAAAAGTAATTACTTGTGCACAAAATTAAATTAAATATTATTTTTCATTTCAGAAGTTTAATTTCATGCTGTTTGCTGCCATTTTTTTTTCCACTGATGAATGACTATAGATGATTTTTTCACTAGTCAGCTACCTTTAATTTTAGATAGATGTTGATTGGTTAAAAGAGGAGTTAATGAAAAACTTCTTGAAGAATAGAATCCTAGCATGACATAATAGTTGATAACATTAACTGAAAGTCTCTTCATAGTCAATGCAGCTCATCTGTGCAATCAGACTGTAGCAGTCCATAGGAACTCAGTTTGTCTTTCACAAGGCTCAAACAATATATGATGGCAAAGAACATTCATTATCAACCAAGGGTGAAGAAATAAAGCCTGAGACACAGAAAGTCAGGCTTCTGAGTCATGTCAGGAAGACAATTTAATTAAGAATGGAGCATAAATTAACACCAAGGCACCTAAAAGATGAAAATTCAGCTAAGAGCAGCAGACTGATGTTTCCTGCTATACTTTAATACCCTATTCTCCCTTGGTGGCTGCTCTCATTATTGGAGTACAGATGGTGAAAACACATACTGTTCAAATTTACTATGCTCATTCGCAAGGATGTTAGTTAAGAAAATAGTGTTACTCTAAACATTAAAGCTCCATTTATGCTCTTTTTTTTTTCTCACTTTTCAACACTAAAATAAATAAACCTGCATATGCAGTTACCAAAATGTTCAGTGTGCTTTCTAGAGATGGAAAGTACATGATGGCTAGTTTGCAGATGCTGCAGTCCATTACAGCTCAAGATAATTAAAATTAAAAACTTAAAAAACACACGTCATTTCCTCAATGATCCTTAATGCCTTCTCCTGAGACATTACAGTAATTGTGTAAATATGCTATTATAGAGTTATGATATGTAATCTTCAGTAGATCATCTCAAATTACTCTCCACTAAGTCAAGTTTGCTGTCACAAGGTTTTCCTACTGAAAATGCTCGGTCACTCGCTGATTTCACAGACAATAACAGCTACAAGACATTTGTGGTCCCAGTTAACAGTAAAAATACAATATCTTTTCATTAATCATTTAGGAGATGGATAAGTGCTATATTAATAAATATTGCAGATACTGTTAAATCATTGACCTAAAAAGACAACCTGAAGTAGTAAAACACAGCTATATCTTACTTTTTATACAAGAAAACAGAAAAGCAATTGGACACAGAGTAAAATTACAGCCCATATAACAATCACCAGAGGAGCTGAAACCAGCATTTTCAGTTTGCACTAAGTACACCATGGACAGATATTCTTATGTGCTTATCATCACCAGAAAGAAAGAAAAGCACTATTTGTATTTAGCTATATACTAAAAAAATAATTGAAGATGAATTTGAAATCCTCATTATAATAATCTTTTGCTAAGTCTGTGTTTTACTGGGCAGCAGACAAATTTTCAACCCACATTATGTTATGCTGAACCTATTGCCTCATTTCCCTCCCTGTTTTGTCTCTGCGCACACACGTTCATATGTCATAATCCCTGTCTTCTTCTACCTATGCCTCAGTTTCATCTCCTGTAAACTGATAAAATATTAACTGGAAAGTATTAACTTAATTTTTATTTCAATTATAGACTTTCTGTTTCTACACTAAATACTGGCAGGTGTTTGGCACCAATTTAACCTTTTCCTTTCACTTCAGAATTTTCACCATTTTTCCTCTTAAAATCTAATAAGGTGATGAGATTTTTTTTATCAGAAATCAACTGTTCTTCTTTTTATTGTTCTCTTAATGTGATGTCTGATTTACATATCTGCTTTCTTATTTTTTGCAGTGTTTTACAATTTATAAATACGTTGTAGAGGATTGCTGATTGAAATGATAAAAGTTCAAAAGACACAGGTAATGGGGCCTGATTTCTAATTCAACCCTTGCTATAAGTGTAAGAACACTGAAATCCTGTCCTGGGCACAAAGCTAACGGGCTGCAGAAACCTGATACTTCACATCTCATTCTGAATGAGGATCAATTTACCTGTTCCATTCTTTCTGCAGACAGTAGAATAATTCTCTAACCACAAGGGTGGGTGGTCCATCTAGTCCACCACTGTGCCCCCCACAGTGGGATGCAAGAGCAGCTGGTCTAGGAGGGGCAGAGCTCAGAGCAAACCTGTGCCACACTTTTGTCATGAACTCTTCCACTTGCAGCTCAGAGAGGAGGCAGCCGTGGCTCTTTGTGCTGATGAACACCTCACTTCTAAAAATTTTTTCAGAGGTGCCTTTGGTATGCAAATTTTTCTGACATGCCAAATATGCTGGAAAAGTTGTTCCACAGTTTACCTACGCACAGCATGGGAGCTTCTTTTGTCCTTAGTGAACCTCCAGTGTAATTCAGTTTGATGTTCCCGTTTCAGGAGTCTAAAACCAGTTTGCAACACACAGCAATGGTATGGCTGCCTTTCTCCCAGTCAGCCCATGTCTCATGACTCTCCTTCATATCCCCTAAAATAATAATTCTCCAAGTTACAGTGGAATTCTGATTCACCTGGGCTCCATGGCAAACCAGCTCAGGATTGGCAAACGTTATGTAAATCAATCAATTTCAGCTGACTCACAGACATTGAATATCATATTATGTTACCAGTATCAGCACCATATTTTTCATTGCTTCCCACATCCTCCTGTAATGGGCACTCTCTTCACTTGGAAAAGCAAGAAATATGAGTTGCCAAATTATATTTGCAACTCTTACCACAGCTTATGGAAAGCTCCACAGATTCTTCTTCAGATCCCCATGCTTTGTAGACAGACTTCACCCAAATAACCCTGAAGACTGGTGATTTTGATAAATTGAAGTTTTGCTCTGTATTATCTGTGACTTGTGTCCTTCCTTTCTCAGTCTCATGAGCAGCAGCTGAGAGAAAAGAGATCACTGAAGCCCTTTAATTACAGAGCCGGAACTGCACTGCTTTCATGCTCCCAAAATAGCAAAGCTTACATAAAAACATTAGCAGCATGAAAATGCAGAATATTGGGAACAGCTAGCACAACAAAGATTCAGTAAAGGTAAACAAAAACTGCATTTAGACAAGTTTTGATCCAGACAATTCTGTAGTTAACAAGAGAAACAATCCCTCTCTTCATGGTAATGTTTCCCCCGAATCAAGCCTTTCGGGAACAAGCCATCTTCTTTAAAACCATGGATTATTGTTCCTTGCATTGTACTAGTGCTGCTCATTGTACCAAAATAAAACAGCTCCCATGGAAACCCAGAGCATCACAAGTCTTTGCTAAGTTACACCTCAGCAATAGCAAACTTAAAAGAACCCAAGCAACAACAGCAACTGCAAAGACTTAAGCAAAAGTTTCCTCTTTTATTTTTCTGCTCAGGTCAAAGTAACTTAAACCCACACATGGCTCAGTGTTGTACAAGATCACATCAAACTCGTGGAAATCTGGTAGATCCTTAATGTAATGTCACTGAACAGGAGTTGAAATAAATAAAAGTTGGGTATACTTTTTATAAAATGAATGCATGCTAGATGAGTTTTCCTTCTAGTCTGTGCTAAACTAACAAAATTTAACTTTGGCATATTTGAAGAGTAGATCAAAACAGAGGACTTAGGAATAGAGGCACTTTACACCAGTGATTAACTTCTGAGCATCTGCCTTGGCATAGTGCTAGTAGGGACTACTCTGCTGTACTCATTACCATTGTAAAAGAACAAGTGGAGCTCCTGGACACTGTGGTAATTAGAAATCCTATGGCACTTATTAAAAGTGTAAGAGCATTAACATCAGAGCTCTATTCAAATTCCCATTCTGGTGATTATCGTTAGCTCAGTTTTGACCTTTTCCTGTTTCATCTGGCTGTCAAGCTTCTCATTTAACCTCCCAAAGACTTGCAGGTTCATTACTGTTGCCATCCTGTCACTGGTCAGGTGCTGCATGCAAAAACATGCAAAAAAATTGCAAAAAAAATACTGCATTTTTTTTAGTAGGAAAGTTGGGTCGGTACTTTCAGTCTTCATATTTTTGGCAGCTTGCTTTGGGATTCTCAAGTGAAAAGGTGCTGATTTAACATGAAGAACCTGTCTGCTGGCTCATGGCTCCTGAGCCCAGCAGCAGTGCTCCCTGTCCCTGCAGCCCAGCAGTGCAGCCTCCTCTGTCCCTGTGAGCAGCTGGGGAGGGGCAGGCAGTGCTCAGCCATTCCTCAGTGCCTGAGGCTGTGGCTCCCTGCATCCCAGAGCTGCCATCTGATATCAGACACATCCAGGGCATCTGCCTTCACTGCCCCCATATGGTTATCTGGCACCTCCCTGCCACTGCTACAGCACTGAATCCTCCACTGGGTGTGTTTAGTGGCATCAGGCACAAAGAAAACATCCCAGACATCCCAGCAGACATTCTTTCCTTCATCAGTTGAATGAAGATAAACCCCAGCCCTTTCCTGGGCACTGAATGCAGCTGGCAGTGACTGTCACACTCTGCTCAGAGGAAAAGTCTGGTCCTGGAACAGACTTGAGCAAGTAACCATGAGCTGCTAAAGGTGGGATCAGCAATTACAATTCAAAGGAGTTTGACCACAAAGAGAACTTACTGCTGATGTTTTACATGCAAACACAAAACACAGTCTCTAAGATACCATCATTCTCAATATAAAAAATGCACCTCGCTGCATTTTCAGGTTTTGGGTGCTGCAGACTTCTGCCATCATCTCAAGAGGAGAGTTTTTGTATTTTGTTGAAATGGAAGAACCTGAAGGCACTTTCCCTCATATAGAGAACTGCAATATTGAATGTACTGCTAGGGGAGAGCCTTCAAGATGCTGCATCTCTACTTCAAGCTGAGAAAGCCAAACTACATCTGACTCATTGCAGATGATGAGGAAAAAAACTTTAGTGCTGTATCTCAGTTTCTTCAGAGAGGCATCTGCTTCAGAGAATCAGTTAAAAATTGAGGCTTATACAGCGAGAAAACAATTCTGTTCTCCCCCCAAGGGAGCAAGAAGCTCATCTGTCTTTTCTCTCAAAATGCTGTTGTTTTTTCAAGAAGTCTCCTTCATTCTTTAGCATCTGCTCTGTTCCTGGCTGTGGAAGAGATTCCTTGGGATTTACATGGAAGCAGGGAGCTCTGAATTGTAAGTCCAAACACATTGTAAGTCCATCCACATTTCCACACAAGCTGCATCTCTGGTTTTCATTCTTGGATTATTAAATGTTATTCCAGACCAAACAAGAAAATATCAAAGGTGTGAAGGACACACTAGCTAATTAAAGAGCTAAAATAAGATTAGCTTGATTCTGTCTGGGCTGTCTTTGGGACCATAATCCAATATGATCTTTCTACATTCTTGTGAAGGTTTTACTGAAGGGAACAATTCTAGGTATCTTCATGTGTTTCAATTTATACTTTTTTTTTTCCTGTAAGAAATGCTTTATCAAACATGAGTATTTATGTTTAATGGAGAAAAAAGTGGATGAACTGTAATAGTTTGTAATGCAGAGGAGAAAAGTTCTTATGTCTCACATGCACTCTATGCCTCAAGCAAACTGTGAGCACCCTCTGTTCAGCTTACCTGGAAGGTACAATTCCACTTCTGACCAGACCTCACACTTCTGACCTCAGACCTCCACAGGCAGGGAACCATTCCAGTGCATTCTCAGGACAGAAATGTGGTCCCAGTTAAGGGGCAATAGGAATGTGTGTGGCCTCCCTGAATGAGGACTGGGCAAGGAGCACACAGAACTTATCTGTCTGATCAGAGCCCAAGTCTGAATGATGCTTTTAAGGCACCAGCAGTCTGGGGGGCTGCCTGGGTCAGGGCAGGAGCCAGCCTCATAGAATAGAATCATTCAGGCTGGAAAAGATCCTCATGTCCAAACACTAGGCACGGCCCTATGTGCCACAGCTTCAGGTCTCCTAAATACCTCCAGGGATGGTGATTCCCCCATTTTCCTGGGCAGTCTGTCCCAAGGTATGACAGACCTTTCAGTGAAGGAATTTCTCCAATCACCCAATCTAACCCTCCCCTGGCACAACTTGAGGCTATGTCCTATTTTCTTATCTGGGATATTTTGGTCCTTCTGAGAGAAGAGACTTTGCCCCACCTTGCCTCTTTATAATTAGCAACAGAGAGCAATAAGGTGTCCCTGAGCATCCTTTTCTCCAGGCTGAGCACCCCCAGCTCCCCCAGCTGCTCCTCATCACACCTGTGCTCCAGACCCTTCCCCAGCTCCACTGCCCTTCTCTGGACTCGCTCCAGCCCCTCAATGCCTCTCCTGTAGTGAGGTGCCCAAAACTGGACACAGGATTTGAGGTGTGGCCTCACCAGTGCCAGGGTGATGATCACTGCCCTGGTCCTGCTGGCCACACTGATGCTGATAAGGTCAGGATGTCACTGGCCTTGGCCACCTGGGTCCTGTCAGCTCATGTTCAGCTGCCAGATGACCAACACCTGTCAAAGACCCATATCACAGATATTAGAGGTTTTTATTTTAATTTCATTTAGTTTACCCAGAGAAATAACGCCTATATTCCTCTCATCATTTGGTGAAGATTTTAACTTGTGTGTTACAGGATAAAGGGGAGGGCAATATTACTGATCATTTTGGAGGTAGCACAGCTTGAAGCCTGCGTGATATAAACAAAAAATATTTTTTCAGCAAATGTAACATGACTCATAAACCTCAGTGAATGTCCTGTGTCACACAATATCAGCCCACTGTGGGGCAAACAGTGCACCACCAAGGGAAGGTGGAAAGAATTCATCCTCTTTTGTCTGGATTTATTTGGTTTTAAACAGCTATACTGTGCACAGCTCTGGCTGTACTCTGTACCCCACAGCACTGGGTGATGAATATCACGGATATATGAGCTACATGCTACTCTCTAATTTCTTTAACTGAAAAATAATGATACTAACTTGTTTTGGGAACAGTAATTTAGCTGAATTATATATATTTATAGAATTAGCTATTATATTATTTAAACACAGACACCTGTAGATGCATTAGTGAGTGAAGATTAAATGTATAAAGGAATAATCTATTTTACAACACTGCACCTCTCTGCAGTATACTTTTGGATACTGCTTTGGTAATTAAAAACTTTATGAGCAGTTCATTGTAGGATAGTAAAAATGTGTTAAAATCCATTAGCACAGATTGAATATATTCATGAAATGCTTCTTTGGTACAATAATGAAATTCAATTCACTTTTCCCCCCCTCCTTTTAGTAAGAAATTATTCCATTGGAAAGACAGAATAGATAGAGTAAATTGTGAATAAAATGCAATATAAATGAAAACAGTTATTTTAAACCAAGTCATGCAAGCTTTTTATTTATGCAGCAACTTTCATCTAATAAAAAAAGTCTTTGCCATTCTTAACTCTTAGGGAAAAATTCCAAGAACATAGCAGATGAGAGCAAGATAAACTTGCACTCCCACAGAAGTTACTGGGAAGCAGCTATTGTGAATCCTACTACTGAAAAATTGTCATATTGGGAAATAAGGAATCTACAGAATAGAATTCAATGACTTCTTTTTATGCCGTTCATTTCTTTCACTGCTGATTTCATGTGCATTTTATAAGTCTGCTTCTTTTTCTCTTGTCCATGAAGAGGCCAGAACAGACAGATAAAAAAGTGCTCCTGGGGGAGCAGTTCTAAAAGTAAAATATGGTGGTTCCTAGCAGCAACAGAGAACTGCACACCTAGAAAGGAGAGGAAGCCACTGTAATGCAGACATCATTGTTATTTGCACTCTGGAAAATTTCCTCAGATTTTAATAAATAGCCACGTTCCTTTTAGAATCAGTGTCAATTGCTGCATACATCAGAACCAAAAGATTGACAAAAATTAAGCCATGAAAGCCAATTACAAAATTCTAATTGTCAACTTCTTTGTTTTCCTCAGAACTCGGGATCACATATAGAATTTATGCTGAAAAATTCCTTTGCACATCTTTCCCAGTAACCTGTAATGTCATATTTGTTTTTATTATATGTTACATACCCATGAATATGAAAATTAGGAGCTCAAAGGTCAACTAATACATCATGGCAATTTGGTATGAGATATTTGAAACCAAATGAGCACATACCAACACTACTGTAAATATGTTGTTATTATTAAGGTCAAGCATAGTTGATATGAAATCCAGGTGAAAAAAAGAATAGTTGTTTTCCCCTCTACTGAGGGCATAACTAGCTTTTCCTTTTAAAATAGCATTAATAAACTATGTAATTGTATTTTTATTCCTTGACTCTCTCTGTCTCCAAATTACTTCTGAGGGATTCGGCAGCTTTACACTGATTTGTGTAGTACTACTATTATACCAATATATTATACTAATAATACTATTATTGATATGTAGCCTTATTTCCCAGTGTTTCTGAAGGGTTTCTTCTCAGCCAGTCATGATGTCTTTCCTAGTTGAAGCAGATCATCTCTGTCTGGATTCATTTTGTGCTGTCTGGCTGCTGGGTCAGTCCCTCTGCAGACAAAACACAAAGTTACAGCTGTAAAGAGTGGCTAAACCTGTGTGGGATTTGCTACCTCAGGTGTAGCTGTCCTGTGTCTTTCTTCCAGTGATGTCAAAGGTATAATTTATTGTCAGGCAACATTCAGCATTCACAGCTCTTATTTGCTCATAGATTGTACCTAATTCCTGGGGAAAGTATGCCATATGATTATTATAGAGGGAAAAACTTTAAAACAGGACTGCAAGTGGAGGATAAACTGGAGGATTTTATCTAGAAATTACCCCTCTTGTGGATAGGTTTAAATTTATGAGTATGGGCACTGTTCTACAGTACCAGTTGTTGGAAGGTGAGAGACAGCTCTGGGAGCTCAGCTGGGGCTGTCCTGGGAAGGGATGATCCCAGAGGGGATTCAGCCCACAAACCCCACAGCACTGCCATGTGAGCAACCCCCTCTTTGCTTCAGAGGACAGAAACTGTCCTCCACTCCCTTATCCTGCCCCTTGCCCTGGGCAGTAACAAGCAGGTCCTTGTTTGAACATTAACAGATGTGTACTGAAAACATCAACAGACCAAGTACTTGTCCACAGTCCACAAATGAGAGTCTGCCATCTCCTTAGAGCAAAAGACAGACTGAAGAAATCTAAAATTCCTGTGCATTATAAGAGTCTCTGAAACAGGGCAGACATTAAACAGGAAGGAGATTTAAAGCCAGAGGTTCCCAGGTGCTCACTGCTGTTTGGTAGATATCTGCAGATTAACATGGATAAGAATTGTTAACAAGATGAACACTTTGGAGAAATTCCCACAAGTGATACAGCTGCATTAATAATCATAAGGAAACACTTGTGCACAGGAACATAGAATTAATTTTCATTTTAGGCTGCAGAACAGAGTGTAGCTACATGGCTATTTCTGTACATTGCTGTTCTGTTTCTGGTTAGCAGCTTGGAGAACAACTCAGGAGACAGAACATACAGTTTTTCACATTTCATCACAACTCAGAAAACTTCCTCCTGTCAATTTGTACAATGTATTCTCCCCATAATAAAATTGCCATATATTAAGCAAATACTAATTTAAAATGTAGTTGGAAGGCAAAAAAAAAAAAAAAGCTCAATTCTTCCCTCTATTACATCTTCATCGAAGTCAAGCAGTTGCACAGAAAAATAAATAGGGTTGAACATCACTTGAACTGCTTACAGCCACATATTCTGTGCCAAAAGCAAAGATTTAATTAAATTAATTCACTTTTCTAAAAGAAATAAACACTAAATGTCATATTTCTTAGTCTAATATATATGAAGCCAAAAGTAAGATGTCCCTGGGATTTGTTTCAAGAAACTCACAAAACTTTATTTGCTGCCCAAAACAGAAGAAATATGTAAATCACTTTTTACTTTGGATAAAATCATACCTATTGCCAATTTAAAGGCAGAATTAGTCCACTGAATTCTGAATTCTCAACAGGAGTACTGAGATATCTCAGAACAGCTGAAATTAAATTTGCTGTAAGAGAGTTGTCAAAAGTGAAAAGTGCTGTGCAGCACAGCGACTTAGATTTTCATTATTAAAAAATATGCATTATAGATCTCTCTTTTTTTTGGGTAGCAGAGTAGAAGACTATCCATGAATCAATATTTGTTATTCATGAGAATTTGCTGAATACACAAGCCAAACAATTCATTAGATCCTTAAATTAATTGTGTCCATTCTTTGCGCTTAGCATTTTTTGGTTGCCCAAAAGTTTTTTGGTTTTTTATGTTTTTTTTTCTTGTAGATGATGTATTTGCCAGAGATAACTCATGCAGTCCTAGTAGGAGCCTCTGGTGGCTAAACATCAGACTAAAATTAAATTTAGAAAGATTATGTCTTGGTTTTTAGACTGCTGACAGAGAACATTGGGTATGTGTGGAATAATTTTAAAGGTTTTGAAAGATAACCAAGGAGAAAAGCAGATCTGGTTTTTTGTAATTCTAAATTTGCCATTATAATTGAAATCTTATGAATTCAAACATTTTGTTTATTTTCTGAGGGAAGAAAAACTATGTTCAAATATATTGCCACCTAATATATAATCAACAAAATTTTAATATGTACTTAATTCACAGAAATATGGAAAATATGGTTATATATTTGATTCATTTTGCTAGTTTAATTTTGCCTCACTAATAGCCACATAATATTTTAATTTATTTTAGCATTTGTTAGAAATTACTTCTTTCCTGCCTATTACACTTAGAATACATTTTCAAGATATTCTAATTTCTTCAAATGAAAATTACTTCTTTTAGAAGGCCTTTCCCTTTGCATTGTGTCTGGCCCTGATGCTCACCATAATTTCCCAGTGTAAGTTGATAACTTTTATTTGTTCCTTTACAAAAGCAGTCAGTCATGTGGATAATGGCAATGAAAGGTACTGTAGTAAGTAACTGTTAAGAATTTCAAAAGGTTTTCATTAAAAAGATGTTTAATGTATTGTTTGAATGAAAGAAAAGCATGGAAGGATCAGTAAAACACTAAATATAGTTAATTTGCCAGTGGAAAAGTATGATACAGAAGAGTGAATTGTGCAGTGGTAACCTACCTCTTACCCCACACTTTCTTCCAAGGTTTCAACAATAATTAATTAAAGATGACTAAAGAAATTAACATTTTTAAGAATGGATGAAAGTTTTTACAGATTACCTGTCACTGAGTTTCTACACTTAGGCATTTTTCCTGGTAGGACCATTGTAAAGTGACTTAGAAAGTGTTAATTTAGTAACATTTTTCTGCAGAAGAAAAAGCAAACACTTCTTTTGAAAATGTCCATAAATTATAAAACTTTTTATATCTAAGGAAAACATGCAATGCCACGGATATAAACCACTGCTCAGTATGTTTTCCTGTTGTATAATCAATAAAGTTGTATCCTAACCAAGGAGAAAAGGAAAAAGAGATGAACAGAAGAGAAGGTGTGGAGCACTGTAGGAATACATCCTGGCTCTGTAAAACATCTTTTACAGACTGAACTCAATTAAATGGCACCTTCAAGAAATCTCTTAGTCTTGATAACAAAACTGCATGGGGGTTATTAGTTGCAGATATTAGTATCTGCAACTGAAATTTAAATATGGAATAAAGTGTTGAACAGTGTTGATAAAGCTGTTCAGAGCTGGGACCAGAAGCCTCTAATGAAAGGGAAAATTCCACAACTCCCAGATCCCTGTACATGGCTTAATCTCCTGTACAAGGCTTGAAAAGTCATGAAATTCCAGATGTTACAAACAGGTTTGCTTTTTTTATTATTTCTTTTTTTAATTTTTCTTCAACCTTTATCTATTAACTCAGAAAACTAAAATGCTGTTTGTGATGACCTACATCTTTGGGGAGACAAAAGATTAATTCCTGCTGTTTTATTTGGGAAAGGACTTCACTGCCTTCCCATCTAGCCAAGCTGAGACCCAGTCAAATGTTAAAATGAAAGACATTTACAAAAGCTCATATTTACCATTAAAAAAAAAACCAAAAAAACCTGATATTGCTGTGTCTCTCTTTTTTTTTTTTTCCTTAAATGGATTTTCAAGAGTGCTAGACACCTAAGCACAGTAATATTTTTGAAGCAGTTGTAAAGCCCCGTGACCTTTCCCAGCATATCACACAGAAATTTGGTGAGATGCAGGGGAGAGCTCCTTTTTTCTCCCTCCTGCTTTTTTTTGTGTGTCTCTAAAGCAAATCTCCCGTGAGGTTACTGCGAATATTTAAGTGTATGAAGTATCACAGTCACACCTCCTGTGAAACAGGAACAAGTATCGACTGTAGTTATTATATTGCATTTGGTTATAGGAGAGGTGGAAAGGACAATGCAAGGAGGTCTCTCCTGTAATGGAGAAGCAAAAGGAGAGCTTTATTTAAAGAAACGCTACAGTTATAGATATATATATATATACAGTTATTCTGCAAAACAGAATAGAAAAGCTGAAAGGATACATTTTGCAAAACATGACAGAAGTTTCATTCTTAAATGTCGTTATCAAATGCATCAGTGGGGCAGGACAAATTCAAGTTTATTTGGTTCTGTGCAATGGGCCAAACTTTATCTGGTTGCCACGAGTGGGTTTTCTTTTCTTATAGCAGCTGTTTTCCCTAAAGGAAGTTCTGTATAACTGAGCCTGGTGTGGTTAAAATGTGCCTGCAGCCAGCACTCCAGGAAAAAGAGAAGTCACTGGGGTACACTTCAGCTGAGCTGCTCTCATCTGTCCAAGCTGTATTCAGTGGTGTGTCTCCTGGTGATCCTTATGCTCACAACTCCCTGCTTTAAAAGGCACAAATTAACATTTTTCTTTTTGTACTTTTGCTGATTTTTTGTGTCTTGGATATCTGATTTTGACTGTTGTTTCATTCAGCCCTTCAGCACCCTGTGCACCCAGGAGATTTGTCCTGGCATCTCCTGTCCTTGTAGTCTGTTCCAGAGCATTGTACTTCCAGAGATCCTGTGATTCCTCAGTTTTTCAGCTGTGGGAGTCTGTATCTCCTTCCTTTTGGTGCTGAGTTGAGTTGTGTCTCCTGTCCTCATAATTTCTTGAAGTAATGCCAGGACTCCAATAGGATAGTAGTTGTAGCAAGTAATTTTTCCTTGGCAATAAGACAGAAAATGGAGAAATTGTTGTTGAAAATTCAGGCTTGGAACTGATATGAAATTAATAATTAAGCTGAATATTTGAAAACCTTCTTAAACTGTTCATAACTGTGCCAAATTGTTCATGAGCAATTTGGGACAAAAAACTTATGATCTCACTGATCTTATCCTACTAGTGATTTTTTTTAAGCAGATTTGGACCCCGGAAAATACCCTACAAACACCCCTGAACTATCAGAAAACAAAACTATACCACAATGTTTAAATTTTTTAGCCTCTCTATAGAAAACCTTGAGTAAGTAGAAATAAATAAAAACAACAAAGTCAAATCTCATTATTGCAGCAAGCAAATTTTACTACACTTCTGTACAAGGTGGTGAAACTTTATCCTTTCATCTTGCAGAAATTACTTGCTAGAACACACTCTTTGATGAGAGCAGAGGATCATTTGGGAAATAAAAAACTCTCTGCCTCTCATAAATTTTGCAAATTGCTTTAAAAAAATCAAATTATTAAAACACAGTCTTTGAAAACTAATGGCATACGAGTCACATTTGCAGGTTCCTTTTTAAAGCAAACATTGATTTACTCATTACAAGCAGTAAATGATGCAAAACTGCCTACATATCACTGTAAGTTACCTAAGATACAAAAATACTTTTAATTTTTCTGTACTATACATACTAGATACAGTAGACTCAAGATAATGCTAGCCAAGCCTATGCCACTCTAATAATAGAAACTGAACACTGGACAAGGGTATTCTTGCAGTGTAAAATATTCTTGAAATAAGGATGCATTATTCCTTCCTCCAAGAATCCTGTTAAGCAGCTCTGTGCAAACCTTGAATCAATTTTTATAACAAAGGCGAGGACACAGAAAAAGGAATTTGAAGCAAGTAGTCAATAAGAGGTAAGAAGCAACCTTGAAGGGACATGAAAAGCCAAGAGGATGTTAGAACTTCAAAACAAAAGCAGATGTCCTCTTCAATGTGTGAGTGAAAAGGATATTTGATCCTTTGTACATCCTTGAAGTGCTGTGGCTGAAAGTAATGCTCTGCACTGTAATGCTTCGTCAGTTCAAAGTGCTGTGTAAACATTAGGTAATGAAATCTCACAGTATCCCTGCATTATCTACATGTTTTCTTGTCCAAGGACACACTCCAAGACATTTACAGATCTGGAACCTTTATTTTCTAGCCTATGACCATTTCTTTCACCTTACAGTGGTTTTTAGCCTACCTCAAGCACATATCAAAAATGTCTGAACTGTCAGTAAACCACAGGTGTCAGAAATAAATGTTTTTATTGAAAGTATTATACACTATTTAAAACAATTTCTTCAATAATATGGGAGGGTTTGATCCATCTTCAGAGCAACATATGCAAAATCAGAAATGCAGGGTGATAAATCAGAGCATTGTTTTTGTGGTGTTATTGTCATGCAAGTATTCTGTACGACTACAGAGCAATGTCCTTCACTCTAGTTCACAGAGAAAACGTCATGCAGGTAAAGTCTAAATATATCAGCCTAAGTTGGTTTGATCACACAGAGTATGACCTCAGGTGTGAAACTGGGCAGACAAATGCTGAAAAACAAAGTTCCAAACTCTGCAAGGAAGCAGCTCAGAATTCACACCAGTTCTGCAAAGTTCCTATGTACAGTTCAGTGAACTTGATTTTTCTAGCAAACTTAAAGCCAGGGAAGTGGGCCTGAATGATAAATTTGCTTTGCAGAACTTAGGTAGCTCAGTGTGCTAAGGCATGGCTAATCCTGAGAAAGACTACAGAATTTATTTCTCTCTTTCTTAATCCCTATTATATGAATATTTCTAATGTTCAAATATTACCATACTGAAAATAACTGCTGTGTTTGCTATATTTGTCATATATGATATCTTTTGACTTAGGTGCATGTGGCCTCAGGCTTCATTAGGCAAATATATAGGTATTTGTGGGCTGTGAGAGTGTAGGTTAGTCACTCTTCTTAAAGCATTGAAGCAGCAGCTTTGTCCCACCTCAGCTGAGTTTCTTGCATGGAGAAGATTTTCAGTAATGATGATCTTCATGATTACCTGTGGTGGATGACCAGGTAGTCACCATTCTTGTGGCCACTTGCTGGAGGCAAAAGGCCACTTCCTCACTCTAGAGAAACCCTGCACTGCCTTTCACCCTCACAGTGTCATTCCAGAGCAGGAACAGAGTAAATCCCAGCTCTGTGTGTGAGGTTGTATGTACAAATACATGAAAGAGAAAGAGACACGTATATTGATATACTTATGTATATGCACACATACACACTTGCTTAAAAACAATAATTCAATGTTAACAGATAGTCCACAACTGAGTGAAGTACTCTGCAGCATGCTAGATTCAAAAATCCAGCTCTTAAAAACTTGAAGAGAGAGACTCTTGTGGGATTTTATGAGAGAAACATCATTAAAGGCTAATAGGAAGTTAGACCTCAAGACCTCAAAGAGAAAAGAAATTGGAATTTCAGCATTGAGAATAGTCAAGAGAGAAGAAAGTAGATTGCAAAAAATACAATATAAAACATTCAGCCTTTTCTCAGTACTCATCTAAACCACTGCATAGAAAGCACTGGAATGTAGGTCAGAATTCCTCAACATGTAGAAGTGCTATTTTCTTCTCAGTATATTTTTGTTACTTTCTTTATTTCATTTTCCTTGCACTTCATCTGATTTTTTTTTTCCAAATAGGACTCTTAGGAGATATCATTGCTATTGTGGTGGATTGACCAAAACATCTCTCTTGCTCCTCTGCACAGCTGGATAGGGGAGAGAAAATACACCAAAAGACTTGTGGTTGGAGGCAGGGACAAGGAGAGATCACTCACCAGTTACCATCACAGACAAAACAGGCTTCACTCAGGAAATTAATTTAATTTATTATCAATCAAATCAGAGCAGGCTGGTGAGAATAAAATAAAATCTTAAAAACTTCATCTCCACACTATTTTCTTCTCCCTGGACTCAACTTCACTCCTGAATTCTCCACCTCTTCCCCCTCAGCTGTACCAATAAAAGTGAAATGGGGGCTGTGGTCAGTTCATCACATGTGGTCTCTGCTGCTCTATTCCTCAGAGGAAGGACTCCTCACACGCTTCCTCTGCTCCAGCGTGGGATTCCCAGCACAGGAGAGAGTCCTCCAACCTCTCCTTGAGTCCCTCCCATGGGCTGCAGTTCCTCACAAACTTCTGTTAACTTCCTGAGGATGGCCTCAGGGTTTTTGCAGAGCTGGCCATATTTACCACGTCCTTTGCACCATGCACCCCTCTGAAGTGCTGCACTCATGCATCTCCCTGATGCTTCTGCAGAATGCAAATGCCTTCTGCTAGTTACCATGGGGACCTGAGCAAGGACCATGAGATGCATAGCAACAATGCTCCTTTTCTGCCATTTTTGTTTCACGATAAGGAAAGAGGAACTACAACATGTCCTAGAGTTTTTTCCTTTCTGTTTATCTTTTTTTTCTTTGTATGCACACATACACAAAACATTTGCTCCATTTTTGCTAAGACATAATAGATACAGTTTGGACCTTTAAAGCTAAGCATGAAGTCAGATTAGTTCTCCGTGAAAGAATAACAGGAAATTATTACAAGAACTATTATATTTTCAAAGTACAAACTTCTTCAACAATCTTGAAGCAATAAAAGATATCTGAATTATGATGTGTTTTTACAGAAGAAACCCCCAAAACTTTGGGTTAATCAAATACACATACACACATGCACATCTTGAGAGAGAAATCTAGTCTTTAAAAGAACAAGAACTGGTCTACTAGTGAAATGGAGTTGTATAAATTGGATGAACACCAATGAACAGATCATGGGGGGTTGTGGTTTTGATTTGGGGCTCTTTTTAGAAAAGATACAACACTCTGGTAATTAAAAAAAAATAAAAAAGCTTAATATTTTAAGAGATAACTTACCAACTGTGCTCTCCAGATTCTGTTTTCCACTCTTGTCTTCCCCCCTTTATTAAACCTACTCTTGTCCCTGTGAGGTCCTTTCTATATCAGTAGAAATGCATTTAAGCATTGTTAAAATGACAGTTTTCTGGGTGGATAAGTAATTGAGTAACAAGACAGAAATCAATGTTGCTTAGTCATATGCTATTTCTTCATTTTTAATATAATTAGTATGAAAACTTTGATTGTATTAGATATGATTTTAATAGGTAGATCTAATTATGTTCTCAAAGGATAAAGATGATGAAGACTCAAGCTCTGCTGGTGTGACAATTCAAGCTGTCAGGCTGCCATAGCTTGCTCTGCTCGTGGTTCCTCCTCCGCTGAATCCCCAGATGAACAAATGCTCTGTCATTGCTCTGTTCTGGAGCCACTTTTCAGCTGGTAACACTTTATAAAAACATTTAATTCTCCAAGGACTATATTGTTCTAGAAGTCTTGCAGATACAAAAGCAATAAACAACTGATTAGGTCAAGAGGACATGCAACTTGTAGCTGCCTACAGGATGGCACTGATGTAGAAATACCCTGACTTGTGATTTCTAGGGCAGCAGGGGATGGTTTAGCATAAAAGGCAGTCCTCTCACTGTGCTTGGGCTATTGAACAGAAGATATAGCAGGCACCTGAGGCACAGACTCACAATTTCCTGTGAAGGAGTGCTTTGGTTCTGGATGTTTTTCCCAGGATACAGCCCTTTGCCATCATCCTCTCATGTCTGATGGGCAGAGCTTCTGTCCCTCAAGTACCTCAAGGCAAGAGACTCAGGCTTGCAAAGGTGTGGTGTGTATAAGGGGCTAAATCATGTAGATAAATCATGTCAGAGTGAATCAGAATTTTTTCTTCTCATAACGTGTGGTTAATACCCAGCACCAGGAAGATACTGCAGCAGTCCTGCTGCAGAAGCTGTTTCTGATTATTTATTGGGGCCCATCTCGAGCTATGGACATTGAGTAGGCCCAGAAGTAATCACAGCTTTGTAGCTGTCTGTGCCAAATTTTAGGATTAAATCAATCTTCCACTACAATCTTACACCACTCATCCCTGTCCCTCCCTTCCCATCTTCAGCAGCCATTCAGGAGGTGCCTTGCCAGCAAGGAGCTGATGGAAATTTCCAAGGCCAACCAAAGAAGACATCAGCTGTGCAGCTCCCAGGCAAACAGTGGCTCAAATTCACTTTTCCAATTAAAATGCTTTCCTTCCCTGTGCTCTCAGTCTTTATCTCATTGTCCCTCTAAGTGGGAGATTAAACTCTGGAAATGGAATCCGGATGAAAATCTGCAATTGTCAAGGGGGATAGAGTCAAACAGCAAATGGAACAATGGAAATTAATATGATACTGTTGGACAATGCAGTTTGATTGCAATTATATGAATGCCAGCAAACTATGCACACATGGCAGATTTTCCACCTATTTATTTAAATAAGAGCTACATTTATGATATCCCATAGAGGATCATAAATATTCAAGGACCTAAATTTTCATTAGTACACTAGCAAGTAAATTTTCAAAGTGATGCATAGGGATTTAACTGCATGAGTCCCATTAATGTCACTGCTTTGAAAATTTACTTCCCATGAACTTCTAGAGGATGGGGAAGAAAATGAAAAAAGACTCTCATAATTTTAAGAAGTAGACAGGAAAAATCTTGTCATCACTTTGGCACTCTGGTACTTTAATTGGTAAAGAATAATTTAAATCATATCTTCAAAAGTAAGCTCCATTTTAGGCACAGACACAGATGGTGACATTCCATCAAGAGTTTCTGCTGCACATTATTAGACAATGTACTAACAGGCCTTTTACTTTGCTGTAAATATTAAGAGTCGACCAATTCTGCGTGACTTCTGGGAGAAGTTTAATGGCAATTCTTGGTCATGAAGTTAGCAATCAGACTCTTTATTTGGGATCTGAAATTTATAACTCTGGAGTGGGATTTTTTTTTAAATCTTTTGAGAGCTCAGTTCTCCTTGGGCCAGTTATTTAGTTACATCAGTGTAATGAAAATTCTATCTTTTTTACATGAAAAAGGAATTATTATTTTATGGGTGGCAGAATTTTAATTCAATAAAGAGTAACAATTTTTGTCATGCATAGAATTACCAATGTGCTTTCTCTTTCTCTGAAAAATATTTGAAACAAACCTTATATCTATGCTGCATTTTTCTATTTTGTCTATAATAGAACATGAGTGCAATCAGAGTAGAGCTAAATATGTACAGTGCTCCTCAAAAAATGCATCAGAGATTGTGGTAATTTGTACATCACTGTTGATGTTGCATTTCAGCTGGGAGGAACAAGGATAACCATGGGAGAAGCCCTTATTTTGAGGTTATAAACTTCCAGAGCCAAGAGGTTAAGAGAGGAATGTGCTCACCTCCCTACATTTTGTGTGGGCATCACTTGAGAAAAGACCCGAGGTGAAGGGACATTCTAGGTCTGATTTCAGTGCATGGATATGTGTGAAACTCCAAATTCACAGCTGCTGGTTGGGTTGAGCATGAGTCCTTGTTGACAGAAAGGGCAAATACAGAGGAGCAGACATCTCCAAGAGGTTTCTCTGCACCAGTCCCTGCTGCAGAGTGAGTGGATTTCACAGCTTGCTTTGCCTGTCAGTGAGGAGGATGAGCCGTGATGACTGAGCTGCCATAAGGAACGATGCTGAAAGAAACTGATAATTCAAAAGCTTCAAGTCAACAGGCCTAAAGGAGAGACATCACAGAATTCTAAATCTTGAAGGGCAGAGCAGCTAACGAAGTGCACATGCTTTAATTAAAAATGCCTACTATATCAGTAACTTAGAGGGTGGCAAATTTTATATCTCTAATTAAAAAGGTTTCATAAGTGATCCAAAAAGTTACAGACGAATAAATATTACATCTATATCAGGAAAGTAAAACAATAAATACCTGAAAGACCAGGGTGTGATAAAGCCTAGCCTGCTGTTTTCTGAAGAGTCTCACTGATATGCTAAAATTCAGTGAGTGTCTCCAAAGCAATAGATTGCAGGAAAGTTTATTCAGTCTTCTGACAAGGTCCTGCACAGGAAATTATTAAGGAAAGTAAATATTTGTGAACTAAAGTATTGCTGTGGATCAAACCTCTCTAAGAGACAGAAAATTAAGACTAGAATTAAACTGTCAGTTTTTGCTGAGGGAAAACACAGACTCAAAATCACACCTGAGACCAAGGTTTTCTGGCATAGTCATGCTTTGGAGCAGCAAAGTAAGCAGGTTGCAGAAGTTATTTAGGCTATGGAAGTGCAGAGTGGACTGTGAGGAATTTCAGGGAGACCAGAGACTGAGCTCACAAAAGCTGTCATTAGGTACAATACGTTTGAAGCACAGAAAATATTCACTTGGGAAAAAAATCATTTATATTCTTCCTATACTTCAAACAGTATTAAATAATTTTCCTACTGCTTTAGGGAGGAAGAATGCAAATGCAAGGAAAATGAGAGATGGCATATTATAAATGGATAAGTGGAAGTGTCTGTATTTTCAGTAGGCTGTGGAAATCATTGCTGCTGCAAATCATAAAGGCTGAGAATTTAAAGACTCTGACTTGCATTTTACAAAAACAAGAAATTAATGCTTGCACAGAAGTAAAATGACTAATTCTAGGAAAATGGAAGCAAAGGGATGAAAGTGATTTAGCACTGTGTTGGTTTGCACTTGTCTTTAAATTAGTAAATCTGCCAGTGGTTGGGTTTTGCATTCTTAGCAGTGGTAACTAGTTCTGCAAACATACTGTTGTTTCTTGATCTAAAATACTTTCTGCAATCTAAATTTTTTTCAGCTTCCCTTCTGGTTCCTCGCATTTATATGTTCAAATTGTAGAAGAGTGAGGGACAAAAGTCAAAAGAGTGCAGAAAGTTAAGAGAATGGTCAATTTTTCTTTTGCTTTTTTCACTATTTAGCTGAAGGACATTTAGCACTTGTCATCACCAATGCAATCACAAATGGGAAAGAGCAAGTGGGGAGTAGAAGGAAAATTAATTTTAAATTTGATTTCTGAAGCAATTGAAATATTACCAAAGGATAATATTGTAAGGCAGGAACCAGTGCCCAGTGAAAGCAGGGATGTTTAAACATGGGACTGTGAAAGTGCAAATTATGACAGGAAAGAACCGAAGATTTGGCATGATGTGTAATTAAAATGTCCCCAAGATAATGACAAGTAGTTATATAGTTTGGGAGAAGAGGGTGAGTCTGGGGATGGATAGGAATACAACCATGAGAAATCAAGTTTTTAATAGTTTGTTCTCAGATGTGTCTTTGGAACCTTGATTTGTTTCATTTTCATGTGCCTGCTTGACACACAAAGTCTCCTTTTTCCTCCCTGCTCCTTCTGTCTGGAGGTTGTGACAAGTGTGGAAGGTGCATCAATCAGAGAAAAAATGAGCTACAAACCTGTTTTTCTTCTTTACAGAGTGACTAGCACATTTCAGGAACTCAAACCAGGAAGACAGGAAATATCAAATGAAATTTTAAATGTATGCAGAGAGAATCAGAACTGCCTGAGACAAGCAAAGCAAAATTTCCTAACATTAATCTACACAGCAAAAAAGATTTTTTCCACTTTAGTTTTAAGTACAAAATCTTTCATACACCTCCAGAGAGGCTCTTTACTGGCAGAAGAGTAATATCAAGATTCTGATGTGTCAAATCACAATGTCCCTCCCCTCCCCCTTATATAGATTAATCTCTCTTCCTCTCTTTGTCTGCCTCCCTCTGCATGCTCCAAGTTTAATCTGCAGTTTGGCCTCAAATGCAATAATTCACTAGCTCTAGGCATGTGCTTAAAGGACTATGTATAATTGTAATTCTGAAGAGATTAATACCTTATATTGATCCCCTATTTCTTCATCTATCTTGACAGCATGTAGTAATTTTTAAGAAAAGGAAAAGTGATTTGTTTTCAAAAGGGTCCTGGTTTATTGCCTATTCATACACTTGTTAGAACTCCTGTATTCTCCTAAAATCAGTGTGGTAGAGCATGCAGAGTAAATATGTGTTTAGATGTATTGGTTACAGTTGAGAGCATATGGGAAAAGCTGTAGTCTAGAATGAAAGCCTGCAGAAGTGTCTGTTGGTTTGAAAGGACAGGTTTTCTCTTTCTCAAATAATCCTTACTGGCACATCCATTTTCTGTCCCTGTTCAGCTGCTACATTTTACAGGCAATGTGGATGGTTTTTATACCCTAAACTGAGATGGTGTTTCTTAATTGTTTTAAAGATATTGCATGTCCTGACAGGAGTGAACTACATTTTTGTCTGGTAAATGATTTTTATCTCTGAGATAATTTACCTGACCATTAGATTAGAGCCTTTTTTTTTTTTTTTTTAATAAACAAGTTAATTGGAAATGCAATGCTAATATGACAAAAAGGCTTCACGATATACTTCAGGGTATAAAGAGATTAACTAAGAAATAAAAGATGCCTGCAGATTCTCACATGTGTTTGGTTTAAATGTGCCCAGAAAGAAGACTCCATAATGTGAAACCAGGAATTCTACAAACTACCAAGGGAAGCACTTTCCAATGGAATTGCCTCAATTCTGTGAAATGCCAGCTACTTGTAACCTCTGTTCATGACAACTTGTGTGGCTCCTTGCAGTGTATCTAAGTCTTTAGCACATTAAAAAAAGGCTGTTACATATCATATATCTGCACTGTTTTTGCAAAATTATGTATCTCAGGCTTCAATGAAGAAAGACACTTTTAAAAGCAAAAACACACACAACACTAAAAGTTTGGTTTGGATGATTCAAGAGCTGGAGAATTTATTAGTATTAGTAGATCTAGGCTTACAAATAAAAGTGGTCACCATTTTTAAAATAGTCTGCTAAACCCTTATGGAGATGCAAGAGAATATCCATTATTTGAAGAAAAAAATGTAAGCACAATAAGGAAAATATTCATTTTGCTATAATATCAACAAGCAAATAACTTCCATGAAAATGACAATATACAATCTTGCACTGCATTCAAAATTCTCTCAGCCACTCCATAAATAGCTTTCTCTATGTGCATTTAGAGTGAATTTGTGGAGCTCTATTTCACTGATTGTTAATACCAACCCCTTGACTATGTGTTTTGTACCAAATGAATCCACCCTTTAGTTATGATATGGAGGCAATATGATTTTGGTCTACAATTTATGCATAGAATATTTATGCATAATACTGCTTGCTCAAGTCGTATTCAAAAAATAACACAATTTGAAATATCTTTGGTTTGTAAATTTAAATTAGAAGCTTGTGAAGTTTTCCAGTCAACATGATATTTGCAGAAAGATAGGAGAAAAGTGTACATATTGTTGGCTGGCACAGGCTCTGTCTGCATTAGCATTTTGGACCATTCTGCAGAGCAATTCAGGCACACGAGAACTCGCTTTCTTTCTGATGAAATTGGGCAGGAAACCCTGATTCAGGTGCAGGTTTAGTGCACTACACACCCTCATGGGCCTTAGGCAGTGATGTGGGCTCAGGGCATTTCCAAACCACATACATGGCTCAGGGCACACAGTTCTGCAGGCCAGGCTAAATGTAACCTAAAGTAAAAGGTGTAAATTGCAAATGATAATGGGGCTCCAGCAGCAGCTGCTTTGATCCAGTGCTCTGCTCCTGCTGAGCTCCCCTTCTGCTAATGTAGGCACAGCCTCATGTGCTTTCAGATCATCAGTGGGGTCCCTACCAAGGCCAGAAGCACGGATCAGATGAAAATAACAGAGTCAGAATTAATCAAAACCCTTCATAGTTTTAGTCACCTTTTTCTTTTCATTAAAACTTTATGTTAGCAAGGCCAGGTGTAATTAATGAAGAAGCCTTTTCTCAACCAGGATTATTCTGAGGTATAAGCCTGATTAGTTTCCACTCATTATTTGACTCATTTCATGTTCATTTTATAAAGTTAACGTCAAAAAATTAACTGTTATTCCTTTCCATTGAAAAACTGAACTACTGAGATGAGAAAGCATAGATTATACAGACCAGAAAATTTACAGTCAATGAAGTGTTTTATTACCAAAAGAAAGAACGAAATGTGATTTTAAGAAAGTATTATTATGAATTTTCTTATTGTTCCCATATTACAAGTTTAAAAGAGAAGAACAAAATTTGGCACAGAAACTTTTCAATGCAACAGTGAACCAAAAACCTTTTCCATACAAGCCAACAGATACTGCAAAAACAGGAGATAAAGATGTCCTGAGGCAATAAATTAAGATTTTTCTGCATGTTCCTTTTATTGACAGAACATTTCCAGTGTCTGTACATGAGTCCTTTAAATGTTGAAGTACTGCAAACCCCATTACAAGCATTATTATGAATGTTTTCAAAAGAAAAATGCCTCGATGATGATAGCCTGACTTTTTTTTTCTAATCTCCCTTCATGTGTGGCTTGGTGTGATGAGATGAATTGGGGAACTAAATTTCACAAATGCTAATAGTGACTAGCTCGGGTGTAAGAATATATTACTGGCTTCTGTTCACACATAATTTATACAGGATGTAATCTGGCATGACACCCCTGCTTAGTTGATGACTGTGCTTTTAATCAAAAGCAAGAGTTGACAATTTGTCAATCTCTAACAAATAAAAGTTTTGCCATCCTGTTGAAACTAGTGATTCAGGAGTGAGAATTTAAAAGACACCTTCAATTATTGCATTCTATAAATCTTGGTGATATAACAACGCTCTCCATGGGGTTTTTTTTGTTAACTTCTACTCTCCATCTACAGTTTCATTGACACCTTTCCCAGGTCTGTGTGTAGAACACCACAAACACTTCTGCAGCACAAATACAGGTTTTACTTCCTAGTCCTTTCTATCTTGTGCCCACCCTAGATGTGTCCACCTCAGTCTCTGGCATCCAGAATCAAAATTTCTCAGCTGCCCCTGTTCTCTGTGGCTTAGTCTGCCTTCCTGTAAATTTATAGCTCACATTGCATTCCTCCACTGATATATATCCATCTTCTGGATTTCTGCAGGAGCCATCATGTCAACTCTCCCTTCCTTTCCCAAGCACTGTACCACATCTGTCTTTCATTTCAGAAGTTTCACACTGGAGAAAGCACTTATGGCTATTTTTGGCCAGCAGCCCACTGTGCTTTTAGGGGACTTGTTTGTTTTGTAAAAGAAAAAGTTATCCTACGTACTAAAATCATACAAAAGTGACAGAAGTTTCAGAAGTAGCAACTACTGTTTCTCTTATTATTGTACAGAAAACAAATTGCAAAACCTGTGGCCTATGTTTTATATCTCAGAGTTCCAAGAATTTTAAAGCAACTTTGGAACATTTTACAAGCTGCTGAAACCCACAAAGTAGCTGAGGGAGGAGACTGCACAGTTCTGTTGAGAGGTTTAGAGCTGAATTAAGGTGCATTGCAAAAAATAGGTGGATAAAAATATTTCCTTCCTTGGGCATAATCAGATCTGGGTTAGTTGGATTAATGTCTGAGCTTCTTTTCAAGACTGTCTCAAAAAAAAAAAAAAAGTAGATGAAAGCTTTATGAGTTTTCTCTAAATGTAATATGAGGTGTTAGTTATTTTATCAGCTCTCAACTTTGTACAACGAACGCTAAGGTGACAGGCTATCCAGAAGCAGTGGGATTTGGTGCAAGCAGTATGAAATTGAGTCAGAAAACCTTAATTCTTCTCCTAGCCTTGCTCAGGAGTTTTGGCAAACTTATTTCTTTACTTCAGCTTGTTTTGAGCATTATGTAAGTGCTGGTTAATACTAGTAATAGGCAGGAATGTTAGCAAGATTCCTGAAATACAGTGTGAAGAAAAAATATTTTACTTTCCTCAATACAGGTAAAGAAAATAATCTGGTTGAACTTCAAGATTCCAAAGAGAAAGAGCTGGAAAAATATTCCTACAAACCTTTGAAATAAATACTATAAAAATGCACAGTACATATTTAAGGGTATTCTAGGTATATTTTTAGATGGCCTTTTGCATAAAAAATATGTTATCCATTTTTTAAATTACAGTAACCTAATTACATAATTATGTGCAAGGAAGTGTGCCATAGGTTTTGTCTAGGAAGCTGTAGCTGCATAAGAGCCACTCCAGATTAAAGCTACCCTTTTTCACCAGACTTTTCATTCTCTAAACTCTGCTTTTCTTTTGCATCTTTGCCTATGCAGGCCACAGGCTGCAGGGGTGATTATTCAAAGTGTAATGTGCCTCCCTTATTTAGAAATCATTCGTGTTCTAGACCTTTAGGGAGATGCACTGAAGCTTAATATATGTCACAGCAGCCAAACAAACATATTGTCAGATCTGCTGTCAGGACCACCTGCAAGCAAATTGATAGCTCATTTTCTAGACCAGGCTTCTAAGGTGAGCCTCAGGTTTTCTATGGTCTTTTTTTCATGCTTTTAAGAAGCTAATTTTCTCCACTTTTCTTAAATAATGTGGTCAGAGACACAATATATGGGTTAAAATTTATGTGCCTGATTCTAATTTACACTTTATAGTAAATTCTGATGTTTTGACAGCTAGCATATGTGATATTCATTACGATATCAGAGTGACTGGCAATCTGTGTAGAAGCACACACACACTTCACACTTCAGCAAAGACCAATTGAACAAAAGACTTGTATCTGCAGCTGGGGATACTCAGTGCCTCTTTAAGTAGTTGCAGGGATCTCTGGAATTCCCTGTCCTGCATTTGAGGGAAAGTCAAAACCAAAGCAGACGGTTTGTGCATGAAACTGAGAGACACAGAATATTTTATCTATCACTCAAACAAATGATGAAAAAGGAAAGAAAATAAAAAGAAAAGAGTGGTTCTCACCTGCTGGAAAAGTGGATTTGCAAGTTCTCAATCAAGTAGCAAACAGAAAAAAATGGAAAGGCTTTCTGCATCTTCTACCAATTCTCACTGTAATTAAGATACTCTTAAGGTCACTCTTCTTTTAGGGCAGCCATTTTTAAATTATTCTTATACGTGAAGAAAGAACATATGGCATTGGAGGTGATAAGCTGAACTTGTTCATCTTTAGACCAAGTGAAGCTGCACATCAATTGAAAAGTAAAGAGACCAACCAACAATAGATAGCTGAGAAAGTATCTCTAAAGCAGGAGCTGTTAGGCCATGACCTCAGTAGGCAAGAACAAATCCATAGGAGGGTGAACACGAAGTGCATGACCTGCAGGTCCAGAACATAAATCACAGCCATAGTAGACCTTGCTTGAGGCCAGTGAGCACGGTCAGGGGAGTCAAACTGTTTGCTCTGCTCTGTAAGGGTTTGCAATGGAGCAAAACTAAAGGAGGTGAAGATATGAGAGTTGGACTTTATGAAATTAAATATCTGAGGCTGTTTATTTATTTACAGGAATTAATCAGAGTGGCTGATTGCTTTTCTCCCGTTTTAAACTGAACAGTATTCATCTCCTGGTGTCAAGGTAAGAAAATGACCTTGCCATTTTACAGGGATTGACACTGTGAGAAAAGCTCTCTAATTGTTAGGAAGAATTTTTTTTTGCTTCTGCCAATCAGTGAAGCAAAAGTTACAGACAAAAAATCCCTCTGAAATTTTGGAAGCTGCAAAGTTTTCACAATTGCTTGGAAATAAATGAGAACAGAGTAAAGCTGCATAAAGAAGTCAGCAAAGAATAGCCTGTCTCTAGAGCTCCCAGTTTTCTGGTACTGTGACACTTTTATAATTCCAGTGAGACAGCAAATACAACAACAAGGTAAAAATGGTTTTGTTGAAGCAATCTGTGCATGAGAGAGAATCCCTGCCTGCACTCAGGAGACCTGAGAGAAGCTCTCAGCTTCGTGCAGCACACACACCCAGAGGTTTCCTCTCAACTTTCATCTCTAAATCATGGGGACTCCTGCTGCAGTTTTGTCAACCCTGGTGTCCCTGCAGGGCTTGCCTGCTGCTTCAGGCAGCCTGGCTCCCAGCTGGGGTTTGCTGATGGCATCTGAGGGAGACACTGCAAGTGCTGGCTGAGTGATGTGTGTGGCTGGGCTTTCTCTGTGGGGAGAGGGCTGAACACACAGGGACCTGCAGGGAGGTTTGCCATAGCATCACACAGGAGCAAAAGAGACAGTCCTCATTTCCACAGCATGAGGAAACAAAATGCAAGATGAGATTCTGTCTTTATGAGTTATCTGTTGGCAGGGCAGAGGAAAGGAAGGTCTTGAAGAACATCATGGGGCACAGGGCCACATGTCAGGACCAGCCAGTGGTTCTGTGCAGGGGTTCCATGCAAGGCTCAGCCTGAGCTGCTGCAGCTCAGGAAGCTGGCCAAGCCACAGCCACACTGAATGTCAAGCCAGGATCTGTTCTTCCTCCTGCCTGTCAGTGAGGGATCCTCCAGCCATCTGGCTTGACTGTCTGTCTGTGGTGACTGCCTGTCCTAAAGGCATTATGGAGATGGCAACTAATTTATGCATATAAGATTTTGCTTTGAACAATCTAATGTTGACACCAATAGCAGAGGAGAAGTGACTGCAGTGGAGGCATTTGTTAGATTAGATTTATTTTAACAGACACAATTTGCTGCCATATGTCTGTCAGACCCCCAGCTGAAGGCTCATTGGACAAAGACTTTTTACTGCCCATACCTTTGGAATTTTTATAAGCATTTTATCTTTTTGGAAAGCACCATAACAAAATAAGAATAATAAATTACAATATATGTAGGAAATGTAATAAAGAAATGTAAGCATTACTTTAATCTAGTTGTTTAATCATTCTGCCATAATTAATACTGAGAAATAAGACTATAATCCCACCAGGTGAGTCACTAAAAGCCCAATTCCATGGTAAATCACTTTGGAAGATGATGTCTGAAGAAAGCTTAGCATTCCCCGAATTCTGAAATGTATATGCCAGCCATCACTTAAATAGCATCTGGGATTTATTTTTGAATAGAGGCAGCCAGAGATTTATATTGGCAAGAACAGCTGAAGAAACATTTTAGACCTTGACCTTCAACACTGATAAGGAGACAAAGCTGTTTTCTACAGTATTTACTCTGAATGCTGCTTGTCTTTCTGCTTAGCTGCAACCTCCAGCTATTCCTTCTGTTTTCTCATGTCAACCCTAACATATTTTCCCCATTAATCTCTTCATATTCTTTTGTCCTGTATCACCTGTTCTTCCTTCTTTTTGTTTCGTCTCTTTGTTTTTACAGCTAAATTACTGTTTTTTCTTTCTTCCCATCTGAGTTTAAAAATACAGTATTCAACTGGCACTTGCACAGTAACATCCTGCATGCATATTACAGTTCATACTTAGAGCATAAGCTCTTGGGAACTTGAACTATCTTCCTATATTTCTCTGTATTATATAAGGCTGGGATCAGGGCTTGCTGTATCAGGGATAGTAATAGCATAATAATAGAATTTTCAGACACCAATAGGATAAAACTAATTTTCAGAAGCTCTAATTCATTTAACTAGATATTACCTTTGCCTACACACAATTAAGTAGAATAACAGAGACTAAATGGCAGCTTTAAGTAAGGTCTTTATGTATTTGTCTATGGCAAAGGACATTTTATCCTGTGTATTGATATATGAAATCATTATGTACTTTAAAATAATTTGCCATTCCAGTAACATTGTTTCTTCACCTTAACTCATCTGGCTAGCTGACCTACTGGCTAATGAACCTGTCTTCAGAGTAGATATGGGCACTTTCATAGTTCCCATTGCTTTGCCATAGTTTCTTATAATCCTCTAGGTATTTAGTACTCTAATTTTTTTTCTTTTTGTGGGTTGAATTGTAGTTTTCCTGAAGACAACCACAAAACACACTGATTTGTCACAGTGATCACTGTGGCACAGGTACTTTTCAAACTCCATAAATGGTGTCTAGGCCTCTGTCTCTGCTGAGGTTTGAGATTAACCCAAACATCAATTGGAGATTCAGATAACAATTTGCACTCCATGATCTCCATGTCCAGCAGCTTGGGTCTCCCTGCGTGGATCAGCTGAAGGGGCAAAGAGGAAGGCTTAAAGTGAGAGCAGGAGCTCTGCTCAGGGACTATGCAGGTAAAGCTTTGCTAAACCAGGCCTTACTCCTAACAGATTTAGGAATGTGCTGCAGCATCCATCCTGCCCACTCACGGTGAGAGCAAGGCCAGGCTGAAGGAGCCAGGGCTTGCTCCGTGGCCACTGTGCAGCAATGGGGCTCTGGGTGCCCGTCCCACGGGGGCTGTAGCTGTGGGCAGTTTCCACAGGCATTTGAGGTTTGCCATGTTGGAGGCGGCAGCGGCCTGGGCTGGCTCCCGGGCTGGCAGGGGCAGCTGGGGGCAGAGCCCAGTGCGGGAGGAGGTGTCCCAGTGCTGGCACCCAGCACCCCAGGCATGGGCTGTGTGCCCAGGCAGGGCCGTGTGCCCCGGCACGGGCCGGTGTGCCCAGGCACGGGCCGTGTGCCCAGGCAGGGGCCGTGTGCCCCGGCACGGGCCGTGTCCCCAGGCAGGGGCCGTGTGCCCCGGCACGGGCCGTGTGCCCAGGCACGGGCCGGTGTGCCCAGGCACGGGCCGTGTCCCCAGGCACGGGCCGTGTGCCCAGGCAGGGGCCGTGTGCCCCGGCACGGGCCGTGTGCCCAGGCAGGGGCCGTGTGCCCAGGCAGGGGCCGTGTCCCCAGGCAGGGGCCGTGTGCCCCGGCACGGGCCGTGTGCCCAGGCAGGGGCCGTGTGCCCCGGCACGGGCCGTGTGCCCAGGCAGGGGCCGTGTGCCCAGGCAGGGGCCGTGTGCCCCGGCACGGGCCGTGTCCCCAGGCAGGGGCCGTGTGCCCAGGCACGGGCCGGTGTGCCCAGGCAGGGGCCGTGTCCCCAGGCACGGGCCGGTGTGCCCAGGCACGGGCTGGTGTGCCCAGGCACGGGCCGTGTGCCCAGGCAGGGGCCGTGTGCCCAGGCAGGGGCCGGTGTGCCCCGGCACGGGCCGTGTGCCCAGGCAGGGGCGGTGTGCCCCGGCACGGGTCGTGTGCCCAGGCACGGGCCGGTGTGCCCAGGCACGGGCCGTGTCCCCAGGCACGGGCCGTGTGCCCAGGCAGGGGCCGTGGGCGCCGGCACGGGCCGTGGGCCCAGGCAGGGCCGTGTGCCCAGGCAGGGGCCGTGTGCCCAGGAACGGGCTGTGTGCCCAGGCAGGGGCGGTGTGCCCAGGCACGGGCCGTGTGCCCAGGAACGGGCTGTGTGCCCAGGCAGGGGCGGTGTGCCCCGGCACGGGCCGTGTGTCCCCAGGCACGGGCCGTGTGCCCCGGCACGGACTGCGTGCCCGGCCGCGCCAGCCCGGCGCCCAGGCCGGGTCTGCGGCTCACCTGCAGCCGCCAAGGCGACCTCCAAGGTGCCGCTAGGACACTGAGCAGTGACAAACAGTCCTGTAAAAATCAGAGAATCGCCTGAGAACGTGGCTTTGAAACTGTTGCATCCACTAAAAGAAAGGAATAGCACTGGGGCATTTTTACTGAAGCACGAGATATTTCAATGTGCATTTTTACAGTGTCTGAATAATTTAGGAATGCAAACTTGATAGAACTTACCTTATTATTCCAATACTTTGTCAAGGTTATCTTCATTACACAGTGGTTTACCACATATAGAAAAGCTGTGGATTTGACTGAAAAAAGCTATTATAGCAGCCAGAAGCCCCTTGAATTATATGTGCCTATAAAAATCATTTGCAGTAGCTTTTACTGCATTTTTCTTGCATTTAAACTCTGTCGGTTTTGGATATCTCAGAAGCCAAATACTGTTTTAAGATGCACTGAGTATGGAAAGGAAAAAGTCAGCATTGTGCTGTTAAAAAAAGTTTTTAAATTTGAAAAAATGGTGATCTAGAAAACTAGTCTTAGCACCAAACAATTGACAAGGATACTCTTAATACCAGAGGCACAGAGTTGAAAGGCCTGGCACACTACATAATTTAAAAAATTACCCCTTCAGTGTGAAGGAAATGCCCTTCAGTACAGCCCCCTGAAAACTGCTAGGAGACTGTGCCTTCTTTAATGCTTAAGAGGCTATTGACTAATATGTGATTCATAAATCCATTTCTGGTGCTGACTTGTGGAGGGATATGTGGACTGATCGTGGCCCTGCATATATTTTCCAGTTGCAGAACTATCAGCTCACCCACGTCACCATCCACCTCAACAAACACCATCATGAGCAGAACACGTCGTCCTCTGAGGCTTCTCCTTCTGGAAAGACAGCCTGGAAGAGAAAACAGCTCCCACTGCACACAAAAGGGATAAAAGAAAGTGATCTAGGGAAAGGAGGAAAAGGAGAAATGAAGGAGCCACGAGGTGTGTTCAAGATGTGTATGGACAGTAGGTGCACGAGTGAGAGGCTTACAAACTGCTGAGATTGTTATTGCCAGTAGTTCCTGTTCACCAGACACTTGAAAAAAAAAATCCATCATTTCTTTGATTCAATTTTCTCAATTCACAGCAACAAGGGAGAAGCACTAATTTTTCCTGAGTTCTGACAATCCCATTTTATAAACAGAGAAGCCTTGTGCTGTGACAGTACAAGCTGCATGTATTTCAAGTCTCATGTTCAATTTTCTCAAAACACAAAAGGTTTTTTAGGCTTTTCCAAATAACAGCAAATAAACCTGTGCATGTATGTGTAGCTGCACACATAGACACAAAGAATTTTTCAAAGTTTTTTGCATATGCAACAGGAATGTTACAGGCAAGAAAAGCTTGCTTGAAGGAATGGATATTGCTCACTGAGGAATAAATGTAAGGAAAAAAAAAGAAGAAAAGACTCTGACTTACATGCCTATAGAGCAATTACAGGAAAATGCTTGTATTTTAGCTACCAGCCTCCCCAAGCCTTACTCCCTAACAGCAATTTAGAAATTTATGACATTATTATAATAATGGTTGTTCATCCTGCATACTTCAGTAACCTGCAGTGCATTAATATGGGTCTCCATAAATAAAATTCTGCCTTTTATGTATGCAACATCCACTCCCTCCCTTGCATTGAAAATTCCATTCCAAATTGTGCAAATTCAGAGGTGCTTAAACTTCTGCAAAACATAGGAGTTTAGCAGATTTACAGAGCAGTAAAAAAATAAAAGTCAACAGCATACCACCAATCTGTTCAAAACCAGACAGCCAAGAAAACATGTACACTTCCCAGGCTATTGCATATTCAAGCACTTTTGCCTAGCACTGCCTTCCTAGCTTCAGATCTATCTTTCCTCTTCATGCCACCCAAAATCGTATTTGAAAATGGTCCTACAAATAATGCTGAAAATACATCACCTTGCAAATTGTTATGGTTTGGGAGCCTACATCAAACATTCCTCCCAAACATCAACAGGTTGCAGGTGGGGGAACCCAAGTGATCAGACCAGTGAAGAGCAGAAATTACCAAATACTTGAAGAGCAAGAAATGATTGCACCATTGTCCCTGGTGTGAAACCCTCCAAAGAAACTCTCTGCCTGACACACTAAGCCCGTTCCTTTTAAAGGAGTGTCTGTTCATTGGTGAGATGCAGGGCAAAGAAAATTGTGGGCTGGAGCAGATGAGGCATTTAGGATCACGCAATATCTATTGCATGATTAGGGGAGAGAAGGCAGGATGATAAAGGGAGAGATCAGATCAGGAAGGAACAAGCACAGGAAATGCATGAGGAGGGAAGATCAAAGGGTGCACTCCCGTGTAAGCAGGCAGCCGAGCAGTTTATTTGACAGAACATTATGTTTGATGGCTAGAGTTTGTTCTGTTTTCTTATTAAATCCTAATTCTAGCTCAGAAGTGGACGAGCATGCCCCGTTCAGGGCAGGGGCGGGTGCAGACTGCCAGGGACCTTGATGTGGGGCAGGACAGGAGCACCTTGGGGTGGGGGCACAGTCCAGGGCTGCTGCAACCACCCACATGTGTGCATGTGTGTCTGCTGGAGAGCTTCAGGGCAGGGCAGCAGGCAAGGGGGAAACAGAAGAGCTGTGAAAGGGGCTTTTCCTTCCCTGAGGATGGGGCCAGGTTCAGGAGTGTCTGGAGCTGGAATCTGGGATGAAACGAGCAAGTGCAAGGAGGGAGATCTCCTGGGCCCCACAGTCCACCAGGTTCAGCTGCCTCAGGCAGAGTTAAGATGTTTGATCAGCCATCACAGTCCCAGTAGGGACACAGGGCTGTATCAAGTGTAACTGCCCAGCTGTGCTGGCTGCAGTGGCTGGACAGAGTCTCTTTGCTCCTACTTTCTCATAAAGCACCACTAGGCTTAGTAAGGCTGTCCAGACTGCCATGCCAGCAGTGCTGGATCTCTTGCCCTCAGTCCTGTGACAAGTCTTTCAGCCCCATAACACAGATGTTGGAGAGAGAGACTGAAGCACAGAACAGCCAAGGAACTGTGTGATGACTGTGATGGAATTAGCTGCAAGTTGTTACTGCAATGCTAAGGAAGAGCAGACCTGCTGGCAAAAGGAAGCAATCAAAACAGGAATGCAAATATTTTCTGTCTGTTCTTAACTGACTTCAAGGTCTAATAAACCTCTCCAGCTTTTTCTTCTACGAAAAATAACATTTTTCAAGCATCCATATGATTTCAGCTTCAGAAGTACAGTTTATCCAGAGATTTATTTTTCTTTATTAAAAGTGAGTTAAAGATACCTCTGACAGAAGACTCACAAGATGTAAAATCAAGGGATATATATTTTATAAAATCTACAGAGCAGAAGACAAAATACACACAACCATGCATTAAATAGATAGATAGATAGACAGATAGATAGATATGGATATACATATTTGAGATGTTAAATCTTCTTAGTACACTAATCATAAAACTTTCACACCAATCAATCAATCACTTCAGTTCCCAATAAAGCAGCTTGGGACAACAAATGAAATTTGCTGAGCAACCAGAAGGCCAACAATTTTTGACAGTGATAGTCCAAAGGGAAGGAAGTAAGTTTCAGAGATGATCTTGCATCCTTGAAAAAGTATTTTCAAATTTGATTAGGTAGCAATTAGGGTGAGTGCCTCTGTCGATTTTAATCATTATGGTGAACTCCAGAAATACTGCTGAACTTGGGAGAATCCAGGATTCAAAGCGATTTATAGTGCTCTGGAGAACCATTGCACATCTGGATAAACTATACAACAATCCTATTTCCATTAAGTATTAATGGGTCTGATCAGTCACATCTAATGAAGGAAAAGCTGACTATTGTCTCACATTATATGATACTCCTAAAGCACAATGAAAGAGAAGAGTTGGCGTCCTAGCAACTTCTCTGCCTTCATTTAAATTCATGTAAAATGGATGCCAAGCTGAGGAAAGGGTTTCTCTGACAGCAAAACTCTGACAGCCTGGTAGATGTGACTGACAGGATTGCTCCTGGCCTGTCTGCAAGAGCAAATGGCTCCTTTGGAGGGACATCCAAAGCTAAGCACGAGTGCAAGACTGAAGGTGAGACTGGAAACTGCTATTCCAAAACAGGGAGGGAAGGCAGGTTTTTGTGCCAGGAGGTGCCAAAGGATTGATTAGATACTCCTAGAGACTTATAGGATAAAGTGCTTCTCATGCATGGTCCCTCATGCAACCCCTCCCTGCCCATAATACATCATTAATAAGCTGAAATCCCTACTCTGCCCACTGCTGCTGCTCTGTGTGAGGGCAAGAGGGAAGCTGAAGGCTTTGTGCAGGGTGAGGTGCCATCCACAGCAGGTACCATGTGGGTTCTCAGATCTCTTTTCTGCCCAAGAAGACAAAAGAAAGCAGCTATATGCATGAATCTACTCTCTGCATTCAGGGGTGAGCAGGTGCTAACAGTGGTTTTACTCAGCTGTGTTTCTAAGCACCCAACAGAGCTTTCCATAGATCAGGACCTCATTGCACTAAGCCATTGCACAGTCATAGAACAAAGAGAAAGTCTCCTTCCCCAAGAGATTGCAGGAGATAATAGACAGATAAGGCAGAGGGAGTCTACAAGTCCCACTGGCAAAATAAGCCAGATAATATTAGTTAAAATAAGAAACTGTGTCTCAGAAATATCTCTCAGAGTTCTGATGACCCTGGACTGGAAATCCCTTCTCCCTCCACACTGTAACCATTAACCTCCAAGCTGGCCTATCAACACTTTGGATGCATTAGTGATCATCAGTGACTGATGCCAACATTAGAATAATTCACTATAATAATTTTCATCTGTTATTAAGAAGGATCATCCGAGCAAAATTGGACCAGTATTAAATTAATATACTCATACAATTTATTAACCAATGTAATAAGTTTACAATCTAATCTATTAAAAAAATAATCATACCAAAACAAACATAGTTAAAACCACCCAAGCTGACATATGTCAGGACAATGTATTAGCAGATAACTACTGCTGATTGTGACTCATATAACAAGAACGGAAATGAAACTTTTTGTTAATTTGCTAATGCTTCTGATTCTAATCTAGATTATATTAATCTTGCATTTTAATGAACTGAGCCAAAAACCAGACACAGTAACCAGCAGCTGTTCACAGAAGCAATGCAGTTTAATTTTGTTGGTTGTTTTCCATACACTGCTGTACATTTGTGAAAGAAAAAAAAAAAAGACAGAAAAAAAAGTCAATTTTATATACCACATGGCTACTTAAGCACTTCTTAATATGTCTTCCAGGAAGACCTGTCTTCCTTTTCCACCCAAACCCTGATCTTGCTGATTATGTTTCTGAAAGAAGCCAGGAGGAATAACCCAGCACTAGACTGAGAGGTAAGGATCCAATATGTAAATTCTTGTTCTCTCTCCCTGCTAAAGGGAAACCCACATTTCATTTGTTAAGAAAATAGTCTCCTTGAAAGCAAATTAGATGTCAAATTTTCAATTCATATAAAGCAAGCAAACATGCTTGTAATTTTTCCTTTTCTGCAGCAGTGGTCCCCATCCAGCTGACAGCTCCTCACTGGAATGCCCCTTGGAAGCTGCTTGGTGATCCAGCAGCACAAGTTTAGAGTTTCTGAAAGCCAGCACGAGACTGGAAGGGGACACATGGCCTATTCCCAAAGCATATCTGACCCTCACATCCACATGACCCCTTGACAGTTTCTCTCTTTCTCAAACCTCCTGAGAAAGCCCAAACAGCCGGAGCCTGGGAGGTGCTGCAGCTGTATGAGCTGGCGTGGTGCCCTCCCTGAAACTGGGTTACCAGGTGAGACCACAGGCTACAGCAGGGGTCAGCTGGCACAGCCTCGGGGCACCCTGAGCCAGTGCTGCTGGGGGAAAACTGTGACCCAAAGTTCCTGCTGCTCGAGCAGAACAGTGTCAGAACTTCTCCTTCACTCCCAGCAGGTGCTGCTGAACCTGCTCTCTGCCATCCTCAGAAGAAACACAGCTGCCCAGTGTAACCCAGCACTGTCTCCCTCTGACAGCTTCTCCAAATCCTCGTGTCAAACAGATCACTGAGCCTCACTTCACACCCAGAGGCTCACTTTTCAGCTCATTCCCCAAGACTCTGAAAAGCTGCACAGTGAACTCATAATGAAATAGTATCTTTTATACTGATATGACTAAAACACAATTAGGACACTACTGAGAATGCTGCATATGGAAACTCCTGTATTTGTTTTTCTGCAGAGACTAGAACATCAGAAGCCATTAGGTATCAGGAAGGGATTGAATATTGAGCTCAAAATTATTTTTGGTACACAAATACAATGCTTGATAATACTGCTGATATTTAGCAATGATGTGAAAATATATTTGAATATGGAGATTTCGTAATGGAAGATGCACCTTACAGATATTTGTAAAATAACAATTCACTATTTATATTACTTGCTTCATACACTGTGTCTGCCTTTAGACAGTTTAATAAAACTAATTTTAACATTTTTTCATTCCCAGACCCATTCAGACCCAGCTGTGGCTCTGAGCTGTCACTTTGCACAGATTCTGGACAGTCATACAGTCCTTTGTTTTGCATCATTCCCACTTCCAAAGCTTGTGCTACAGAAGATAGATAATTCTTGTGCTTTATTCTCACGGGTATAAAGAAGGGTGGACATAAATGTTTAATAACTCTTATAGATCATTGAGACTTTATAAAAAAACTCTGAATCCTATTTTTTTCTTATGTATTTCTCTTCCTAGGTATTTATAATTTTCTGTTCACCCCTAGCAAAGTTAGGAAGCTTTTGCTTAGGTCCTAGTAGTGTCCACATCAGTCACTTCTTAACATCTAAAATTGCTGGTTTTGACAACCTCAATTTTGTTATGTCTGCCTTGCCAACAAAACACTGCTAAGCTAGAGAAGCTTTGCTTCCCATCTTCTTAAGCCAGTCAAAAAAGAAACTATTTTCAAGTTGTGAAAGCACATTGCCATGCTCTTCTCTGCTTCCCAATTTATCATAAAGATACACTAAATGTTATGATTCATATGGTGAAATGCAATGTATTTAAGTTTAAATGAAAACTACAGCAATGACTAGCTATCAGCAGAATAAAAATAAGAGGGAATTTGAGTTTCCTTTTCTGTAGTTCTTTCCTTGATCAAGTCTAACCACATTTTTCTTGCACCTACAAGTCTCTCAGATAGATAGATGATACTTAATGGCCTGCCTTGAGACATGATTTTTAATCTTCGGAGGGAGAGACCAGAAAATCCTCAAATAAAAAAAAACAAAGTTGATTTATAGATTATACCTCTCTTCATAACCCTGATAGAGGAGGAAATACATTTTTTGGATTGTAAAGAATTTAAATGAGCATAACTTTATGATGGATTCTAAACTACACATGAATGAGTGAGATGAAAATGCATTTAGAAAACCAGTGCATTCTTATTCTCACCTGGACTGGCAGATAAAGGAGGCAGCTTTAGTACTCTAATTCAAGGCTATAACATCTGTAAAAAGCTGCAGTGTAATCACAGACAGAAAAATTCTATAAAATTGAAAGAATAATTAAATTGTAATTCCTGCCTAGAAGGTCGAGTGAGTAGCTTCTGTTTTAAGTCAAATGTGTTAAAAATGAGTCATCTAACTTGAGTTATTAAAAAATAAGCAAATAAGAAAGTGAAACTACCTTGTAAATGGTTTAAAAGGTAATTCAAAGCCAATAGTAATACACTCTTTCTTTTCTTTTCTTTTTTTTTTCAAGTTAAGAAGTCTGCTTAAAATCTTTGAAAAAGATCTGCTCATTGAAGCAGTTCAGCGATCCATAAATTAAAGAAAATATTTTTGTGGCATTTTATAACATTATAGTTAACTATTAAAAGGTAAATAGAGTATGATAAAACTGTTTTTACAAAAGTCTGAAATAAAACATTTCAGCATTTCTAAAATGAGCCATTAGAGGGATGTTCACCTTTAAACAGACCAACCAACAATCCTACTAGTACCTTCTCCTCCTCATTACCCACATTACTCTTCTTGGCTTTTGATATCATATGGGAAAACGACAGAGAAAACAGCATGGAAGAGAGCAAAAGTGAGCTGGAAGAAGGCTGAAATGCATCTCTACACACCAATGGCATGGTCCCTACCAAACAGCAGGCACTGCCTAATCCAGAGCCACTCATAAACAGCTCATCTGAGCTCCTGGAGCTCAGGTAACAAAACCTTCTGTCCGTTTCAAAAGGAAGAGATTAAATCTCTCTTCTGGATTGGCAAAGTGACCCATGAGCACTGCAGATTCACAGAGAGAAATTTATACCCGCAGTTGCTCAGCTGTGGAGCAATACTCATTCTACTTACCCGAGTTCTGCCAGTTCCAGCCAACAACTTCGTCCAGCTACAATTTTTAGGTAAAATAGCACCAATGAACATATTCATAAAGTCAATAAAGCTCATCATATTCTTCTAGGTTGAGAACAATTTGCATTCAGTCTTAGCTTTGGAAAGAAAAAATAATGATGTAGATAATTTCTTCCTATTCATTAAGGACAGTGGATATTTTTATCCTGTTGGACATTTCTGCAGCATTTAGAGACACTATTTCAGGATGACCCAGTGTTATCTGACACAGAGAAAAAAATCCATGCATAATGTATCAGAATGTTTTTTCAGGAACATACAAAGCAGTGACAGCCAGCTGTACCTCCAGTGCTGCAGCCTTACTGCATGGGGAGCAAAACGAGATCCTGTGGAGAGGGGAAGAACTGGTGACATTGTGTGAGCCCAGTCAGACAAAAAGCATTAAAGAAAACATCTGCTGGGTGTTATATAGCTCTGCCCATGCACCTCCGTGTAAAATCATCCCACTGCTACCAGGACCTGTTTCTTTATATGATGAGTTCATAAATGAAAACCAGGTTGCTGAGGTTGGACACAAGGATAAAGGCTATAGCTCAAGGGAAACTTTAAAGAAGCCACAGCCTTTCTTGTTTGAAAATACGTGCCACTTGTACTCAGGGTTTTCACAGTCCTAAAAACTCTGTAAGGGTCATGCTAATACCAAATGCTGGTATAGTTACAGAGCACCAGGCTATCCTAACAAACATATCTGGCTTTATTCATCATTTCAGTATCACTTTCCAATGATAAACTTGCTTATGAGTTCATTAGGAAGTTGCATTAACAGGAATATACAAGCCTGACCTAATTATCTTCTCATTAACTAACATTTGCCAGTCTATAAATATCAAGGAGTCTAGCACATACCTGAAGGTCCGAGATGAATAATGCCTTTAATAACATTATACTGGCACAGCTGAACATTTTATTACTAACTAATAGGCCAGAGTTTATCTTAAGGTAGAGAGCAGAATCTGAGACTGCCAATCAATTCCTGCAGGAGCTGTAAAATAAAGGAAATAGTGAGTGAAGATTTGTGACATTGCTCAAGACATATAGCAAGAGCATCTAGTACACTGGAAAGCACCTTACCAAAAACCACATTCTTTGCATACTCCACGGGGACAATAGAAATAGAATGATGAAAATACAAGCAGTGTGTGGGAAACCTGTAAAGACATTACTTAAGGCACCACTGGCAAGCACAGTGTAAGAGAGACCATTGTGCATATGAGCAGAATAAGAATTTAGGTAAGTATTTGCAGCAGGAAAATAAAAAGTTTTGGTTTAATGCAGATTTGTTGCTAATACAACCAGGGTTGTCATGCAGGGTTATTGCTAACAGAATCACAAAATCACAGGATCAATTAGCTTGGAAAAGAACTCTGAGACCACTGAGTCCAGCCTTTGATTGAGCACCATGTTGTCAACCAGACCATAGAGTGGCACGTCCAGCCCTCCCTGAAACACCTTCAGGGATGGTGCTTCCACCACCTCCCTGGGCAGCCCATTCCAATATCTAATCACTCCTTCTTGGGAGTAAATTTTTCCTGATATAATGTTATGAACCATAAAGGGAAGGTAATGATTCAACATTCCTCCAATATGACTCTAATTTATTTTCCATAAAATTATACTGATTATATATATATATATATATATATATATATATAATTTTTAGTAATTATACACACACACACACACATATATATATGTACACATATTGATAACATCAAATTCCCCAAAACATTTTCAATTAAATGAATTGATTTCTGATATCTCTGCAGGTATATTTTATACTCAATTCTTTAGTGTGGTACCTTAAAAACATTTTAAAATGAAGTCTGATTAAAAAAAATTTTAAGGCAGCTTCTTCTTAGGCAAAATAACATGATGTTAGTGTATATTGTAGGGATTTTACATCATGTGGCATGGGTTACAGTTTTATCCACAAGATTTCAGGCATGAAAATTGGAAAGATATTTGTTTTCTCCACAAACTGCTGTTCAACAAAATTCTTTTTTATCTGTAGTAGGAAGAAAGGCAATATATAATAAGAGAAATATCACTTCTATATTAAAGCACTATGACTATGACGAGTTAGGGGAATTTTGTATTCTGACAGCTAACTGATAATATTGACTCAGATTAGAGCTTGTCATTATAGTGGTGGTAGATTGGCCCTTTCAAGTCCCCTTAAATGAGCACCTTGTGACAGTTCAGGTGATTTTTCCAACTCTGTCCCCCAGTCCATACTGTGTGCTCAGAGCCTCTTCCTTAGACTTATTTCAGGGCCACACACCAGCTTTCTTCAAGCTTTTCTCAGCCTCAGGAATCTCATACTCCCCAGCCCATAGCAATATTATATAAAGACCTTCTGCCAAGATCTTAGAATTTCCTGAGAAATCTTGCATTAGCATATGTTTTGAAAGAAAACATTTGCTTTAATTGCTCTTACTTTACTCCCTGGCTTCAGATACATCTGGAGATGGGGAGTAGAAGCAGCTTTTAATGTTCCTCTCTAGGCAGGTCTAGGATAGGCTTGCAATCTGGAAAGAAATATGGCCTCAGAGGTAATCTTTGGGTTTCCCCAGAAGTTCCTGCAGGAAGATTTTCAGTGTTTAGTCCTATTAATATCATTATACTCTGCAGGTATATTTTACACTATCTGCTAAATAATTATTTCAGAATGCTACAGCATGGCATGGAACATATGTGCAGCAAAAAATAATCTCCACAGACAACATAAGAGATCTGAATTCATGGGTACAGCAAAAGTATCATAGTTTGGCCCAACTGCTTTTTCCCTGAAAGCCCCAAAAGTTCTCATTCAAAAATAGCATCAGTAAAATTTAGTTTGCACACTCTAAAAGAAAAAGAGCAAGAGTTTGTGTTCCACTGTGTTTCTGTACATCACAGTCCTGGGCTCCTCAGGGGGAGCAAGGAGCAGCCAGCACCACCACCCACCGTGCATAACCCAGCCTTGGCACCCCCAGAAAAAGCAGCTTTGCTGTGGTCCTGCTCACTGCTGGCATCTGCAGGGCATCTTTTGGGTCAGGAGGGGACCAAAGAGTTTAACTAGAGTTAAAGTGCTTTATTCCCAATGGCTGCAGGAGGGTTCTCAGTGGGAAGGGATATCTGCTGCTTTTGGATGAGCCTAAACAGAAACTGTGTCCTGAAAGTTTATCTAATCTGGTCCAACTGATAAAAGGGTTTCAGTCCATGGGAGGATATAGAGTGACTCTGAAGTAAAACTCTCCCTTTGGGGGTAAACCCACCACAGCCTCAGTGCTGTTTGACTTGATAAATCCAGTTTTACTGGGTTGCACAGTTGGTGACACAGTAAAAGAAATGTGGAAATACCATGGCCAGATGGACCCTGGTCTCCCAAGAAGGGGTTGACAATTAGTGTTTGTTTTTGTGTTTTTAAATGAAGAAACAAACAAACACAAACAAACAAACAAACAAACAAACAAAAAGCCTCAAAAAACAAAACACACAAACAAACCAAAAAACACCCCGCAAACAAAAACAAAACAAAACAAAAAAAAAAAAAGCAGAAAAGGAAGTGAGGAAGTGATACATTCCCTGGAAGTGTTCAGTGCCAGGCTGGGTGGGGTCCTGGGCACCCTAATGCCTTAATGTAGCTGGTTCCATCCCTGCCCGTGGCAAGGGGCTTGGACTGCATGAGCTTTAAGGTCCCTTTCAACCCAAGCTATTCTATGATACTATGAAACACAATATGTGTTTTTTTGTACTGGAGATGGCAGTAGATGAGACCTTTCAAAGATCTATAAAATACCAAATTCTTACATTCCCTTGGGGTCCTGACTGTGTTTAATCTCTACAGCCTCTAAAAGATTTGACCTACAACTAACAATATTATTTCTTATCTGTGTCTATCTGCAGACAAGCTCCATATAAACCTCATTTTATACCTCCTGGGTAGCTCAGGAGCATTGATCTTCAAAGCACAGTTATGGAGTGGTCTGGTAACAACAGGAATGTACTAAATTGTGCCACTCTGGGAATGTTCAAGGTGTTTGCTGGAAGTTTCTTTTCAAGTAACACAAATACCAGCCTCACTCACCTTATGAGGTCAGAAGGAATCACAACAAGAATGACTCAGCTGATGCTGTGGTGAATATCTGTCAGTTATTTGTCTGGCACTATTATGCTGCCTCTCCAAGCTCCTGGGAGAAAGTAAATGTCAAAGGCACCTTTAACCCAGGAGCTGAGCTTTTTCAAGAGCTGGTGTTTAATATATTCATGCCAGGCTAAATAGGAAGGGTGACACAGGTAATCTGACTTCACCTGCTGTGCCAAAGCACCATCTGTCAGTGTAATGAAGAAGGGCACGCTGAAACCAGATTACATTCACCTGAAAAAAAAAATAGGACTGAAGTTTAGACTGAGCATCCAAAGGCCAATCCCTTCCCTGTTGACTTCAAGCCAGAATGAGATTATGAGCTGTCTTAATTTATCTCACTTCCAATTCTTGTGAGCAGGGAAATAGAAAACTGAATAAAGTGAGCAGTAAATACTTTCTGTGGTGTGCAGGGAAACAGAACTCCTCTCAGCCCTCTCAAATATCTTTTGAAACAGAGTTAACTTGGCTGCTCTGTTTCCCTGGAAGGTAGGTCCTCAGTGTCCCTGTGTTTAACTACCTGAAGGGGAACAGTTCAGCTCCTTCTGCTGTGTCCCCTGCAATCTCTCATATTTGGTTGAAGGTTGGACTTGATGACCTTGGGGGCCTTTTTCAACATTTATGATTCTGTGATCGATTAACTGCTCAACTTGTGGGTGTTTCCCATGTAGGAAATTAGGGTTGAGCTGTTCAAGATGCTGTGAGTCTTGAATAAAATTATCAGGGTCAAGTAGCACTGGTAAGAGAATCACCACTGTTTGGAAAGTCCACGACACTGCTCTTTTCTTATTTTTGAAAGCTGCACTTTAAGTGCATCATTTTTAAACGGTATAACCTGATCTATGGTGCTTGAAATATATTTTGTACAATATATTCCCAGAGGCCCTTTGAGAGGAGCAGGGAGGTAACAATGGGCAACAGAAGGTGAAAATAATGAGGAAGGTTTGGAGGACACCTTTTCTCCTCACAGAGTTCATGGATAGTCGTTCACTGTTTGGGGTTTTTTGCCATAGACTCTTCGGAGGAGAATTTTTGCCTCCTAATTTTTAAGATTTTCACAAGACTAGATGTTCCACAAAAGGAAAATCTTCACTCTTGAGCCTAAGGAAAGCTGACAAAAATTCTACTTCTCCCAGCATGTTTCAGGATTTAAAAAAAACATGTCTAAGTGTGGAGACCAACTGGGATAAAACTTTCAGAAACCAGAAACAGAACTGATTCAGCACCATTATCTCTTCCATACTGCTTTGCCTGAAGGCATTTCTAAAAGATGAACCCTTCTCCAGCTGGTTTTGGGGCAATCAAAATATACAAAAACAGAGTGCTTTTGCTTTGGCTTTTTCCCCCCTTCATGAATGTATAATAATACTTGATTATATTATATAATCATAAATAATCTATGAATTATATTATAAAATGTTCTATTATATTGTTATAATATGTGGCAAATATTATAAAATAGATAACTATTAAATTATGTAATATATATTCTATACCTGCTACAGAATGATGTAATATTACTTTTTCTTCACATATGGAAATAAATTTGCTATAACTATTGCTTTAGTTGTGTCCACACTGGATTTTCCTTTCAGTCAAGTATCCCACCCACAGGATATGATGACTTTTGTCCTGAGTATCTCTTGGTTCTCAGCTCTCATATTGAAGACTGAGGTCATACATTTCCCTTTAAAGTGTTTTTGCCCTTGCCTTTCTTTCAAACCATTTCAAGAGGTTGTCAAATGACCACAGTCACAACTGACTACAATTCCCAGCACTGGGGCAATGGACAGAGGCTGGAACAGCTTCCAGCCTCGTGTTGGATGCTGTTATCATTGTCTCCTCAGTCTGGAGCCTCTTGATGTGGGACCATGGTACAGCCCTGTCACTGCTCAGCTCTCAACTCCCACTGCTTTTCAAGCACACCTGAAAATAATAGATTTCATTTCACAATGAAGGTTTTGTCATGAAAATAAGGGAATAAGAAACACTCTGCAATTTACTCTGAAGACAGACTATCTGCAGCCTTGGTTTAGGTGTATGCTGAGTACAGCTGAGACTGCAGTGCTCCTGAAGAGCTCTGGATGTAAAAATAAACTTTACAAAGGGAATAAATAGCAAAGGAATTCAGTGTTCCAGGATGCATTTCACAAATAAGATATTAACTTCTAATCAAGAAGAGAGACACCACAATCTTAAACCTATCCAAGTATAGAAAATGCTCTATTTGGGGAAAGGAATGTCAGAATTTTATTGCATAAATAGTCATTAAACTAAAACAGAGAGCTTGTAATGCAGCATAAAATACAGGTTGTAAACATATACTCCACAATGCATTTCATTTCTATTTCATTTTCCAGATTCACATCCAAAACCTAAATGTAGTTACTGTTGTGTGAACTTAGCAAAGAGAAGCATTAAAATCTTTTGTTGTTCTTTCAAAAGACAAATTGAAAGACAAAGTAGGCAAGTTAAAATCTATAAAGATCTTGTACTTTTGGATACACTGGATAAATGCTCTCTTTCAAAACATACATTGCATCTTATGTGCATATGTGTGAAGGAAATTTTATATACTTACACAGGAATAAATTTTCCTAATTATTAATTTTCAAAATTAAAAATTATTTATTTTCACTTAATTGTGACTTGAAGCACATAAAATAAAATTGCAGAAAAGTGTAATTCTAAATTATTTATAAACTACAAAACATTGTACCTCCCAGTATGTGGCTACTGCATAGGACAAATAAGAAATGCATCTTAGTGAAATCACCTTGCTGTCATACACTGATGAAGAAAATGGGTAAAAATGCGTGATGAAACACTACATAACAAATTTTATAGTCTAATTCACTGGAGTTGACTATATCTCCCCTTTACAAAATTCTCCTTGTTTTTTATGCATAGAGGTGATAATTTATTTTTCTGTTAAAGTGCACTGGGTGCTGTATTTTTGTCTCTAATCCAAGAATTTTAGTGTGTCACCAAAAACACTCTGAAATGTCTTGTGTCTGATCTTTATTTTAATTGAAACAGGCTGGTAGAGTAATGCTCATACAAGCTGCTAATGTGTGTGTAGTTTATCTTCATTTAATGAAATGTCAGGTTCAGGACAGGAGAATCGTGGAGTTTCCTAAGCTGTGAGGAGTTTCAGAGTAATGAGATTGTGTTTCCAACATTGCCAGAACTGCCTGATCTTTCTGAAGTAGTCAGAAGGGCTGTGCATGAGGTGAAGCACTTTGCCTCCTTATAATTTGCTCCCCTTTAATTCTAAAAGGCAAGTCTGAAAGGTGTGCTGTCACTGGTCAGCATGTACAATTCACACTAAGGCCACTGGGGACTGGAACACAAATCAGCATCAGTGGATGTTCCCAAATACACCTTGCTCTCAACATAATTGAAAAATGTTGTTTTACTGTATAGTTCTTCACCACAAAAAGAAAAAAAAAACAAAAAACAACAAAACCCTATCCACAATGATTCTATTTCTTTTTTTCTCCTTAGAAAATGCCAGAAATGTCAGTGCATGACCTTGCATGGGGAAGAGCACACTGCTGAATGACAGGCTTAAAAACCAGCTGGCTGTGCTTCTACCTAATTCCTACAAAAGAGGGAGAGAAATTAAAAGGCAGACAAGTGATAATTTCTGATTACATGGGGAGGAATTTTTACACTCATTTTGATGTCCTTTTCTATCATAGAACCATGGAATATCCTGAGTTGGAAGGGGCCCACAATGATCACTGAAGTCCAGCTCCTGGCCCTGCACAGGAAAGCCCCAAAAATCCCACAATGACCCTGAGAGCATCTTCCAAATTCTCCTTGAGCTCTGCCAGGCTGGTGCTGTGAGCACTGCTCTGGGGAGCCTGGTCAGTGCCCAGCCACTCCCTGGGTGAAGAACCTTTTCCTGATACCCACCTAAAATATCCAATAGCCCAGTTCTCCTGTTGAATGACAGGTAAAATTATTTCAGCCTTTCCTGCAGGGGTTGTTCCTGAGCAGGGGTACATGGAGATGGTTGAATTATGGCATGAACTGGACAGTAGGCTAACATATAAAACAAAGACCTGCTGCATTGCAGCAATACCACTGTATTCAACTACAGCAGTTCAACTGACTGCCTTATAGACTGATTCAAGAAAATGGCATTTCCCCTCCAACCCCCATCTAGGTTATTTTGCTGAAACTGCTGAAAAGCTGAGCATTCTTCATAAGAGGTGAAAGTCTCCTGGGAGGCAAAGAGACTCTTCTTGTTATCTTCATGGTTTTTGCATTCTATTTTCTTACCTTCATTACTCAGAGGCATCTGTATATTTACCAATTTCAAACAAAAACTTGAAAACATACATGGTAAACCAAAGTTTTCAATATAGCCCCAGAAAAAAATATTCCCTTCTTAAAGGCAGAATGGAGTTTCAGGACTTTTGACCTCAGTATTGTTAAGTACAGTAAATGTATCCACTTACAGCATTTTCTTGTCTATGAAGGAACAAAAAAAAAAGAAGCAAAACTGAATTTGAAATAAGCTAGAGGCAGGAAATAAAATGCTATAAATACAATATATCTTTTATATCACAAAGTTTGTATCATTCAAAAGAAGAGCTGTGGGGAAAAGGCTATTGAACTTTCCTTGGAAGGTGACAGAAATAAATCTCCTACTTTCATTTATCAGCCAGTATGGGAGTAGAAGACATTGAGATCTATATATGAAGTGCAGGAAAAAGAAAGGAAAAATGAAACACCCCAGAAGTTCTAAACTTAAAAAAGTCAAACTCACAGACTTCAAATAGGAAAAATAAAAAAGTAAATAGACACTGTAGTAGAACAGTATTCTTTAGACAGAAAAAATCTCTGATTCATGCTGATGGGTGTATATTCATCCTTTAAACCAGCGAGATACTGTGCATTTATTCTAACTCCGTATTTGAAAGCAGGACAAGTTGTAAACTGTGGTGTGATGATGTGGATGTTAAGGACTCACACACTGGGTTCTTAGACTCTTCTCACCATTTGGGATTTTTCCTTTTGTGTCCCATTGACACAGCTGTGAAGAGTACTTCAGCTAAGAGGAATTCAAACATTTACAAAACAGAATTGCTCTGTTTGAGTCTTAACCGTGAAACCTTGCAGGAATCTGAAGCTCACTCCTCTTGCTGACATTTGGGGCTGGGTGGGTGTGTAAAGTTCTGTGGTGATGAGGCCAGGTGTCCCCACTAGGACACTGCCAGCTCTGGGGCTGTCACTCCAAAGAGCAGCAGCCTGAGCACCTGGGGACGAGCCACCCACACTTCTCCCCTGCTGGAAGGGTCCATCAGGACATGCTGGGCCTTGGCCAATGCTCAACACCCAAAATGTGGCAGAAGAGGGTAACTGCTGAGATTTGAGCTGCTGATTAACAACCTTCAGTAGCCAAATAATGTTAACGATGCCATCGCCCTGTAATTAGTGTCGTGAGGCTTGTGCAATGTCTCTTACTCTTCTAATATTCATGTAATTGAGCTCCATGAAGCATTTTTGGACAACTTGTTAATTTCCTAATCAAAACATTGAAAACAGACTGTCAGATTTTTAACTTTGATTCTTCTTGGTTAGTTTCATGCATGAAGCATCTTGCACTGATGTTTGTTTTGGCTTGAGCCACTCTGCAGTTCCACGAGTTGAATGTCCCCTGAGCTCCTTGTGCATTTTTTAAAGATCTCAGTGTTTCAGGTAATTGGACTGGGAACTGGTTTTCTGTGCACTGGTTGCAGATTAAGGAAATTAAGGGTGCAACAGTTAGAAAGGTGCATTTCTGATTTAATTTGCTCTCTGGAATGACAGAGCTATTAAATCAATTTCAGAGCATTGCTATTATTCTGGAAGACTGCCAGCCAGGGAAGTAGAACTAAATTTTTAGCTGGATTTGAAACAAACAAAATAGAACAGGGAAACAATTGGCACTTTTGTAATATAAAAGAACTGAAGGCTTGCAGAACAAGCTGACTTCAATAGGTGTTGACTTCTAATTAAAAGAGAAAGTATTTTAAAAATCTTTTCTTTGAAAAGCATCTGAAGATGTGGAAAAAGATAGAAATTATATGCCTTTCTTTTCAGAAAACAGGAATATGAATAATATAAAGAAAGCCAAAAAAGGATTTTTACAAGTGGAGAGTAGGTAGATAGGTATAAGGAAGGATAAGCTTAAAATTGTTGTTACTGCACACTTGGCAGATTAGATACTAGAAGAGATTGCTGTTAATGAGGATGAAGCTACTTTCTTTGTTCCCTGACATCCATAAATATAGCTTGTGCATCTTCTGGAAAGAGGCTGAATGACTTTGTATTAGACATTTGGTTGCTGTTGTTTGATTATTTTCCTCTCTCTTTTGTACTGAAGAATAATAGTAATAAAACTGAAGGACTGTATTAATGGGTCGCTGATTATCTCAAAAGCAGGAATTCTGAGGCATCCCTTGCCATTGCTGTCCTGCCCTGAATTAGGTTGGAGTTTGAACAACATGCAGCAAACAGAATTTTATCTAATGATTATAAAATCAGCCATTGTCTGGAGTAAAAAATTGTCAGGTTTTCCCTAAATAAATATAAGATTGTTTTCCTTTAAATTCATAAATACTGAGGAGACTCAAAAACTTACATTTAAGTTTCAATAAATGCATTATGACTTGACTCAATTTGAGATATAAAGGAAGATACATTTGGCACTCTGAAAGAGTTAAATTTTGTAAAGTAAGAAATGTATATAAGTACCTGGAGGGAGAGTGCTAAGAGGCTGTAGCCAGGCTTTTTTCAGTGCTGCTGGGCAATAGGACAGGAGGCAATCGACAAATTGATACACAAGAAGGAAAAGTGAAATCTCCATGAATTTTGAAATCTCCAAGATTTAAAGGCTATGAAGAATCTGTATGTCAAGAGAGGAGAAAAAAAGGGATGAGGAAAGAGCACTCAGCCAATCACTCCAATAAAGATATCAGGAATAAGCTTTAGCTCTATGAAAAGGAAAACAATGAGCAAGCTACATCTCAGCTATCAAGTAATGTAGGGCTTAAGCAGGAATTGCCAGAAGTCAAGCTGAGAGCTGAGACCTTACAAAGAAATAAAAGAAATAGTTAAAGAAGAAAAAAAAAAATATGATAAAAAGTAGGGTTCCTAAGAGACCAGCCCCACCTGACCACAGCCACCTTTCAGGGAGTTGTAGAGAGTGATAAGGGCAGTTAATACTCTCAGTTTTCATCATGAGAGCTTCAAAGATATAAAGGTGAGATGCAAAATGAAAACAGAGGTGTTGAAATGACCGTGTTAGAACTGAAAGGAAAACTCCAGGAACTCTACAGAAAGCTGAAAGGTGCAGCAAAATGTTAATTCTGGTAACAAAAAATCTCAAAGAACTCAAATTTGGGATTAGTGGGTATAAAAGGAAAAAGTATTTAAAGCAATAAAATAGGATGAAGATTGAGAAATTATTACATCTGGGAATCTGGTGTCCAAAGTATACATAATTTTGGAATAAATTTTGAAGAACATATTGCAAACTGAGATGTAAAGGGGAAATGAGGATGAAATGTAACACAGTCCACCTAAATGTAAGAGTTTAGCTAAAGGAGATATGATTCTATCTCTGATATTCTTCCATCTCTGCATTTTCTACATATTTGATCTGGTGAAAATTTTTCAAATATTGGTCCAATTGGAGAAGATACAAGCAATTAATTAAAAGCAGACAAGAAAGTGTTAAAGCAAAGGCATGTAACGTGCAACTGCTGGAACTGAAGGGGAGATAATAGACTTGTGCTATTAACAATGATTAGATTCTGTTTAATATTTTTCATCTAGTCTCCCAAAAGCAAAAAAAATATAAAACAGAAAAAAATATTAACAAGACAGAAGATGTATTTTAAAAGTAATAATTTTAATATTCAAAAGATATACCAAATGTTTTTAAGATCAATTTACTGACATTAAAAGGCTTTTAATTCTTAGAGTTTTGGATATTTGGGAAGTAGAAAGAATACCTTTCCAGCAGCCAACACTGAAGATTTTTAAAAAGCCAAAGCAAGTCCCTAATTATTTATAGTGCTATCCTCTGTAAGATTATGATAGTCACTGTATTGTGCACTATTTGTGGTGGCAGGTGGTTGATTTTGCTCACTTCAGAGGTTTTTTAGAGTCCAAAACACCTTAGTGCAACACCTAACAATTTCACAGCTCTGAAAGAAAAAATGAGCCATAGATTTATACCAGCTCTGACTTTCCAGGACTGCTAAGTCTAAAGGCATTTTTCCTGCATGTGCCATAGGACAACAGAGTTTTCATCTGTCCCTGAGCTGCCTTTCACCTCAGAGGGCTGGGACTAGCACTTCGTGACACAGCACGAGCTCTCCTACAGCTCACACTCTTCAGTTAGAGAAACAAAAGCTGGGGTGGTTTTTTTTTTTTTAAATTTTCTAGCAGATGTACTTTTTGTGAATATGAATGATGAATAGCATTGACAAGTAAGTACAACATTTGATTGGACAACAGTATGTGTAAATCAGAACACAAAGGTCTGAAAGGCAAATCAAAGCCACAGGGCTGATGGGGAAAAAAGCCCAGAAATAAGTATAAAAATCTGCCAGAAAACAAGCAAGTTTTCAGTTAAAATTAAGCACAAGCACAAGCCAAGACCAGAAGTGATTAAAGTCATATGTTCTTGAAGTGATATTTTCCAAACTATTAGCATCCTAAATTTCATCTCCCAGGTAGAGTGAAAAATGAGCCAAATCTTTTTAAACATATTCCTTTAATGTATTTAGATACAGCACAAAAGAAATTAATTTTTTTCTTCATGTGATAGGCAGCACCAATAAAAGATGTACTCTGACTTAAGAGAAATGCTTCTTACAGTTGTAAAATTGCATTTCTCAGTGTCAGCATACATATTTTTAAAGAGGCCTCTAATCTTAACAACAGATATATCAAGTAGAAAATGTCACCTGATTAAACAAGCTGTTTTCAGGCCTTGAGAACTGATTGTTGAAAATGTTTTGCCCCAGTTCTACAGCATTTTTGTATAAGCAAAGTTTTTTTTTTCTGTCTTTCCCCCAGGGTGTTTCTCAGGGAGCAAAGCTGGTTTTGATGCTGAAGCCAAGTGATGGTGATGGTTTCCAGTGTTAACTCACTGATGTCAAATAAAGCACATACTGGCATTCCTGTCTTTCCCTCTTTGAGCACACATATAATGATCTCTTCATTGTCTTTGGCCAACAGTTTCATTTGTTTTGTCAGAACTGAACAGCTTTGAGATCTCATGTGTCAGTAAGATCAGGAATGTCATTTACAGGAAGGTAAAGACAGAAAAAGAGAAATGTAAACAAGAGAAATTTCACATCTTTAAGACACAAGATGTGGTGGTGCATCCCTCCACAACAATCCCTCCACAATGCCTGGGCCTGTTCCAGGATCTCAGGAGCTCCTGAGGAGCCTTGACCAGGCCAGCTGGGGGATGAGGCATCTCTGAGTGCAGCAGGGTCTCTCCCATGGCACAGGTGGGAGCAACACTGATGTAACAGGAGCAGCAGCTGCCTGGCCAAGGTGGGGAACAGAGGATAACCAGTCATCCCTGGTGGCCTGTTATCATGAATCTGTAATTAGTCATTGCTATAATTGTAGTAAATCCTATTTAATCACTTTACGATTGTTAAATTAGTGAATGATTGAATGCTGCTAAATCCTTTTGTACCCTTGTCTTTTGTATTTGCAATCTTACTCTTTTTTTATCAGGTAAATAATTCTAAATTGACTCTCATAGGATTTTCCTTTGTATGCTTCATCCTTACATTAAGTGATAATGTGAACTTCACCACTAAGCTCTGTTAAAATTGCACTTTCACAAATTCACAGTAAAACCTGCTTTTTGCCAATGTCTTTGATGGCGCTTCTTTAAATGGCTGAAACCACTCACTAATGACACAAGGCCATAAGAACATATTTAAATGGGTTCAAATGTGCAGTGAGCCTTAAAATCTGAATTACACAACACTAGGGCGTTTTCTCCATCTAAATGAAGAGCAAAGGGACCTGCTTATTATTGTTCTCTTTGTGGTGTAGTTTTTAGTGTGTTGTACAGATATTTTCAAAATTGCTAGATGTTATTTTTTGTCTCCTTGTGCTACAAGTATGTATTCTTGTGAAATATGAGTGGGAGATATTAAGGAAATGTCACTCAAGAAAAAAAACATGGAGAAAAAGCATTGCTGACAAGCATTAAAAAATTGTGTAGGAGCTCAAGACCATCTCTCCATGAAATTTGGCACACCTCTGCTAGACACCACAATGGTTAAGAATAGAAATCAACAGTTATCTAAGCACTAAAAGTTGTCTTCAGGGCCACAATTTGAAAAACAGAAGAGACACAGTGTTATTTTCTTCCTTCTTTCAGAGCTTTGAGAAGATTTTCAGTGATGCTATCCAGGTCATGAAAGCAAGGTGCTGCAGGGAAACAGGCAGGAGCAAGTCCTCCTCCAGCCTCTGCTCCTTCTACTCTGTGAAGTTCTAAGCACCCTGTTCCTTTCATAATGAAAAGATTTTTTTCTTGGAATCTGATGCAATACATCGCAGAGGAAAAAACTAGGAAAGATGGAAGAAAAGGAAAAACCACTAACAGCAAAACTGAAATGAAGACAAGTCACATTTAGTGTAACATGTGTGGTAGGAAAGTATTTTTATATTTGCAGGTATGAATCTGAAGACTGATGTAACTGCCCTTTCTAATCAGGAATATGTTGATCAGCTCAGGAATCAAAAAGCCTAATTGTGAATCACCCTTTTAAACAGGGATTCTCCCTCAGTAGCTCACTGTGGCAGTATGAGGGGATTTCATTTATGTTCTCCTTCCTAAGCAAGAAAAATCTTATTAAAATGTCTTCATCTTCTTGCATTCTTTTTTCTTATTTTTAAAGACAAACAAGAATAAAATTCCAAATATCCCTTTTTCAGTGTTGCAACTGAAACAATAAAGCTGCAAAAACTCCACTGTCAGGATCTCTGAATATCAGGGCTGCTTCAGAAATGGAAATGAAGGATATTTTCTAGGATTTCCTTATTCCTTGTGCCTGCTTTGAAAAGTCTCCTAATGAATGTGGAAATCAGAGGGCAGAGTTATGCCACAGGGCTGTTCCCATGCAAACAGCAATTGTGGGATTCTTCTCTAACTGAGCACAAGCTAACTCATTATCAGTGTCTTCAAAATTCCTATCAGGAGTATGCACAAGAAAATTTGCTTAAGGAAACAAAATTAGAAATGGGGCCTATACCATTATAATTTTTCATGCCTTTAAAAAGATGATACAAACACCACAATACAGAGTAATTTGGATGCATTTTTTACTATGGCTGGCATTCTCATAGGCTGTAAAATCTCTTTTTCATGAGCAATTATAGACAGAGATTTCACAGAAAACAAATTTAAAAGAAAAATATAGAAATCTCTGCTGTTTCAGGTCACAAAAGTATTTTGGAGATATTTGGAAGCAGTGGAGATAACAGAACAGTCTTGGAAAGCCTGTTAGCTTAGCCATCACTCTTAATAAAAAAACAAATACTACCCTATCTAGTAAATTTATATTGCAGCAATTATGGAAATGGGGCAGGCTTATTTTCCTTCAATATTTTAAAATGTTTTCTCAGTCATATTTATTCAAAATCTTTATGCTTCTTTGTCCCTAGCTGTGAAAAACAGAGGACAGAGAGGTGTTAAAGAAAAAAACCACTTGTCTCTGATTTGTCACAAAGACAAAATTTTGACCATTTGTTCTCTACTTCAAATATTTAAGCCTGAAATTCTTTCCTGTCCATTCTTTGTTCTATTCAAACTTTTATCATACAGGGACTCTTGAACTTTGCTGAAAGGCTTGATTGGCAGTGGGCCAGGTCCCCAGGTCTGCAGCTAAATTAAATAAAATAAAGCAGATTGTCCCTGCTCTCATACAGAAAGACTGTGTGATTCAGATTTATAATACATGAGGTTGCCTACTGAGATTATTCTAGAAAATACATAAACACATGCATAAATTCCTGTCTGGATTTCTGCAGAGAGACCTGGAATGGTTGGATGGATGGGCAGAGTCCAACAAGATGAAGTTTAGTAAGTCCAAGTGCAGAGTCCTGCATTTTGGCCACAATAACCCCCTGCAGTGCTACAGGCTGGGGATGGTGTGGCTGAGCAGTGCCCAGGCAGAAAGGGACCTGGGGGCACTGGTCAACAGCTGACTGGACATGAGGCAGCAGTGTGCCCTGGTGGCCAAGAAGGCCGATGGCCCCTGGCCTGGATCAGTGTGGCCAGCAGGAGCTGGGAGGTCATTCTCCCCTGTACTCAGCACTGGTGAGGCCACACCTCGAGTGCTGTGTCCAGTTCTGGCCCCTCAGTTTAGGAAGGACTTTTGAGATGCTTGAGTACATCCAGAGGAGGCAACAAGGCTGGTGAGGGGCTTGAACACAAATTGTGTGAGGAACAGCTGAGGCAGCTGGGCTTGTTTAGCCTGGAGAAAAAGTGACTCAGGAGTGACCTTACCACTCTGTGCAACTTCCTGAAAGGTGGTTGTAGCCAGGTGGGGTTGGTCTCTTTCTCCAGGCAGCAGCTGACAGAATGAGAGGACACAGTCTTTAGCTACACTGAAGGAAATATCGGTTGGATATCAGGAAAAGGTTTTTCACTGAAAGAATGATGAAGCAGTGGAATGGTCTGCCCTGGGTGTATTCAAAAAAAGATTGGGTGTGGCATTTGGTGCCATGGTCTAGTTGAGGTGTTAGTGCACGGGTTGGACTCAATGATCTTGAAGGTCTGTTCCAACCCAGTGATTCTGTGATTCTGTGTGAGATCAGAGAGCCCTGTTAGTGTGCACCACAGCTCCTTCTCTGCCCTAGTTTTCTCTTAAATAAAACCTAAGTGTGCAGAGATACCAGAATCATCCCAAAACACAGAAACAAAGGTGCACACATGTCAGGCAGGTTTATCTGTACCAGTAGTGTGCTTGCATTTGCATTCTTCTTAGATTTTCAGGTTTTTCACCTGTTCAGTTTTCTGACCTCCACTTCATTTTCATTTCCCACCAATATTATCCTGTATCCACTCGGCTGCAACATTTTTGCACACTGCACCGACATTTCTAATCAATAGACAAAATCCCAGAAATGCTTCAAAACAGAAAAATTTTTGAAAATAATAAGTTGAATTCAATTAACTGAAAAACAGAGTCCTTGAATAGTTATTCCAAAGAGATTTATTTTTGAAGACCAACGCAAAGCTTACAAAAATTGATTCTCCAAAGGTCACTTTCATCTTATTTTCCCAGTAGTTGCAGAAAACAGAACACTCTACATCTCTAAAATAATTACAGAGAAAAATAAAAGTATTTCTAAGTTCTTGATGCTGCACATACTGAGACTAAACTGTCTTTAGAGACACACATAATTGCAATTCATGAAAAACACTTAAATGAGCACTATGTAATTCTTTGAAAGAGTTCTCAACCTTCCTGTGCTACTTCAAAACTTGGTTTGGGTGTTTTAGAGACCTGAACTCACTCTATTGATATTCTGGCGAATTTATAACTAAATTTTGAAAGCTACTTCTGCAATTTTCAGATGCATGAATTGTAACAGTGTTTTGTTTCTTTGCCTTTTGGTTTGCATGTATCGAAGACCAGCTTTTAAAAAAGTTATTTACTTGTGTTTATAACAAGGGTTTCCAGAGTGTTCCATGTACTTCCACTAAATTTATGATCTATAATCACAAACTGAATCACTGTCCTCATCCTTGCCAGCCCTGGCATTCTGCAGGGAGCTGTGTCCCTGCCTGAGCTCTTCTGCTTCCTGCAGAGCCCCCATGTTCCCACAAGGAAAGTTAAAGAAAGCTTTCTGGAGATCCAGGGCAGGGTCTGGGATTGAGTGTTGTGGCTTCCCCCAAATTTCTGACAGTGGAAACTGGGTGCATCCAACAACCACTTTCACACCAGCTCCAGGTAGTCTACTGGATAAAGAAACAAGTTGGTGAGGTGGTGACACTGAGTCCCCAGCCTTCCAGAATCCTTACATGACCTTGGGTAGGTCACTGAAATATTTATCCAAAGCTTTATCTTCCTATTGGTGCAATCTAGTAGTTTCTTGCTTCTCATATGGGCAAATATTAAGAATTTCAGTGCACTCAGTCATAATTGAAGCCATTAAGTACCTAAATCAGCAACTCTGCATTGATCTATGATCCATCTATCAAAAAGAATAGCTTACAAACATAATCAGCAAAATATCTTTTGCCCTATTTTTGGAATACTTTTGCAATTATGAGGCTGAAACTAATAGAAGTTACTTATGTTTCCAAGGTAGATTTGTACTTAACTCTGGTCAGATATAGTCTGGCTATTCCCAGGAACATAACTGGCTTTATTCCTTTCAAAATAAAGTGTTATTAATACTAGTATAATTGTTTATATTATCCACAGAGCAATCCAACCCATGTCATGACATGGAACTTATTCAGAGCATTCATATATGCTCATATATAACATCTTCCTATTGTCCCTTTTTATTCACTCTGTTATCTAAATTATGCAGGTTTTTTAAGCGCTGTTATTTTTTTTCTCTGCCTCGAATAATTGGTTGTTCCTTTCTGATGGTTTGCTTGCTGACCTGAAGTGGCCAGAGCTGGACACAATTGATGAATATATTATTATTTTTCCTTTCTGCAGGAAAAAAAATCTTACTACATAACTTGTTTTCTGATGGCTTCAGAACTACATAAGCACAAAGCCTAAATTCAGCTTTTCAGATTGTTACACAAGCAAAATTCACATTAAAGTCACATTAAAAATTGCATTCCTGATAAACCTTTTTAAACATATCCTAATTTAAGGAAACACAAATTGCTCCTTGTAACACTTGCCCTTAGAAAGTGCTTCTCAAACAGATGAAAGAATGAAATGTAAATAAATTGTGTCTGAATACTTAATATGTCATTAACACATTTCACTGTGTTTTAACATTCCCCCAATTATTCACAGGGTCTTCGAGATAGTTCCCTCCTATGTCTTTGTCACCACAAAATAATTCTTGCACACAGTGCACATTAAGCTTCTGAAAGCCCAAAGGACAAAGGAACAAAACAGTTTCTGTTTCTCCTTATTCTGCTTTTCTCCAAGGACAACGGCATAAATTAGCACAGCTACACAGGAGCCCACAATCACCAAAGCAATACAAATTGCTCAATTGCCCTTCTCAGACCAGCTCACCAGAGCTGCGACCCAGCAGGTGTGCTGTGACAGGATTTATAACAGGACAGCTTCAGCAAGGGTAGTGAGACAGGTTTAGTTAATTAACTAAGTATAGCACCAATTGCAGAGAGCACTGCCTCAGATTTCCCTGTCAGGGAATTCTTTAGCTCTTGGAGTATCAGCTTTCTCTACTCGCTACTAGGTTTTCTTTTCTTAGTACATCAGAGCTCTGCACACCATCTGCAGCCCCATTGGAAAGCAATTTTTCAGACCTGGTTTGCAGTGAAAATCAGCACTTCACAGGTCATCCCATCTCAGCTCAGTCTTGTGCTGCTTCCACACACTCATCCTCTAGTTGTGGTCATTCCCACAGTCTTCTCTCTACCTGATTGCAAGTTTTAGCAGTGTTGATTGTAAGTCTTGCTTATGATCCTCAGAGACATCAGGATTTTATAGAGCTACTTTACTTTCTTCCCTTTTTGTCTTTCAACCTGAAATTTAGGTTTTCCCAGGATTTTAGAGGAATTAATTTATTAACAGTTGAGATCATATTTGATGTTTCTGTTAGGAGATAAACTTCTGTCTCATGGTTAGGGCCATTTTCACCTGTGCAAGAAGACATGACATTTTCTGAAAGCATACATTCAGTTCTTTCATTGCAAGGACAGTTGCCCTCTTGCCAGACAGAGTGAAGCTCAGTTACAAAAGCACATTTCCACCTAAATTATTTATATCTCTTATAAGAGAATTTTATTGAATGGAATTTTATAGAAGTTTAAAGATTGCTTTCAGCAACCACTTAAGTTAAAGTCATTACATATTTAAACAGTCTGGCTTTGCTGCAGTGTACTTAGAGAAAGAGGGGCAGATGCTGACTGGCTTTTATTGGTTTTCAACCAAGCCTTTGCTATATTATCATGACATTTGCTATATTATCACATGAAATTAATTTGCTTAAAATGCAGGAGTCAACTAAAGTATCCGTTATTTTGATTTTTTAAAAGCAAGCCTAGTCAGCAGAGTTAGAGTGTTAGAGTGTATATGCCAAGTCAGTGTTGTACACTGACAGCAGCTACCAGAATGAAGCAAGTTCTGAAACCATCTAAGAACTCTTCTAGATTCATGGTCAAACCCTACGGAGTTTTTCCAGAAGAAGAAAAACTCACATGGTTCAGAACATTGTCACAAGCTCTCTTGGAAACAAAGATGGTTCGACTTCATTGTGTGTTTTTGCAGTGAGACAAGTTAGGAACAATTACATAAACTGATGGGTTATTATTACAGTAAAGATCAGCATTCCTTAAACTGCTAGAATGTTTCTGGGGTGTTTTTGTGACCTGGCTTCTTTTCTTAGAGGAAAATATGACTCCCTTCAACATCAGTCAGAAGTTTCCCAAAGTACATATACCTGTATGTGTACATACAAAGATTAAAATCAAGATGTTTTGTAAAATCCATATGAATTTCAAATACTTTGCTGCAATAAAAAGGTGGAAGAAATTGTCTAAGAAGTTCTGAAAGATCAACCCTTTATTTTCTATTTCTAAAACTAAAATATTTTCAGCACTATCAAGACATATGAGAATGGAGTACACTTCAGTATGAATCAATATAATTTTTCATTGTCCCATGCAATGGGCCATATTATTCCCATTCACTCAACTAACAAGACCAGTCTACAACAATATAATTTTCAGATCAGTAATTTTCGTTTTTAACAACTCTTAACATTAATAAAGCTGTACCCACAAAAGCATTAGATGCATTGGACATAAAATAAACTACATTTTAACAACCTCAGCAGACTTTGCCAAGTCCTGAAATCAACCAGGACCATGTGCTGCACAGTCTCAGTGCAGAAAATAGCATTAGAGGGAGCAAGAAAGATTTTGTCATTAATGCTGAGATTATTTACTTGAGGTGCTTTTGTGGAACTGCACTTCAGCTCTCTACATGTCCCTAAGCTCCTTGGTGACACTCAGGCTCAGTCACACTTTCACTGCTATCAGAAGAGCTCCTCCAGTGGGTTTGCAGCTGCTCCTTACTGTCATATATGCATTTAACTGTGTGTCATATGGAGTCAATAAATGCACACACTATGGATAACTGCAGCAATTTCCATCCCAAAAGTCTTAAGCAGTGTTCTTTCTAGGCTGTGAAAGCCAGGCAAGCTTTCCTGTCCACGCCCAGGCCAGGTCCCAGGGAGGCTGTTCCCTCTGGCAAAAGGAAATCCCTGTGTGTTTTCAACTGGCTCTGTTACCTCACTGGGGCTCCAGCAGGCACACAAAGAGGATTTCCCAAATATTGTGATAAAAACCACAAGCAAACAGATAGTCAGCCAAAGAGAAGGTTGTGAGCTTCCAGACTGAGGTACAATAAGCCACAGACTCTTTTTCATATAGATGTATCCACAGGATTAGGCACATCCATCTGCTGCTCCCTACAGCCCAGGGACATGCTGGCCTGATGAAGATTCCCACTGCTGGGTTCTTTTACTCACACTGCGTTCACAGTTTGGTTTTGGTTCTGTCCCACGAGATGTTCAGTGTCAAACAGAAATTTGCTTTATGCTGTGACTGAGCTCCAGCTATGCCTTGACACTGAACAGTCACTGCTCTTGGGAGATACTTCTTCCCCACACAAAGAAGATAAGAGATAACTACTTAAGCCCTTTGTGCTACTGATTTCTCATCCTTTGAAATGAAATAATAGCAAAACAAACAAACAAACAAACAAACAAACAAACAAACAAATATGGTAGAAGGAACTTCTTGCAAGAATGTGGAAATTGCAGGAGTTTATCTCACATACAATGGGATAAATAGGATGAATTAATTGAGGCTTTTTTAAAATTAGATTTCTAAACAAAATAGGTCAGGCTGTGGAATTTATAGTGATTATATTTCTATCTAGGTTGGCTAATATGTGCACATATTTTTATAGAGTTGGTAAAAAACTTTCAAAGAGAAAGGACAATTTACAGCAGTTCTGACCCACAGCATCAAACTGGACAAAAGAGAATGCATTTTCCCAAAAATATGTTTAGCTTGAATCTGTCTTTATTCCTAGGAAAAAAGGAAATAATTTCAGCCTCCTGACAGTAAAAGGCAATCTTTTATAAGAAGCAGAATGCTTAAGTGCAAATTACAGTAAATGAAAATTCTTCACAAAAATAATAGCTTTTTTTTTTTTTTTAGGTCTAGGACAAGATGTAAGATACCAGCTTCTTACATTGAAAGAAGAGAAACTAGGAAAAAATATGGAAACCTACCTTTTAAGAAGTGAATTCTTGAATAAAAACCGTTTGCTAACAACCTGTTCCCCCTGCCCAATTTCAGCCTTATTTTATTGAAGAGTAAGTGAGAAAACGGACAAAACCAGAGAAGCTGTGTTTAGGAATTTTGGGAATTCAAATAATTTTCATTGCATGGTTGACAGGCCTCCAATCAAGAGAGGAAAGCAGGTAACTCCTCTGTGCAGGTGAACTGAAACTCTAATTCTTTACCCATGTAAGTTAGCAGTGCTTGATAATATCCAGTGAAATGACTTTGTCTCAGTCTACCTGATTTAGCTGTGAGATATTTCAGCTGGCTTTGTACTTCTGTGACATGTTTGTATTTCAATGCAGCTTTATGAATGGAGGCTCAGCCAAGATTCTCCAGTCTCTTTTGTGCATTCTTGTGCTCATCAGCATTTTCTCTGCTGAACGATAAAGCAGCAGAACAACAAAGTCACAATTTTCTGGTTTATTGCTGTGGGTCATTATGTTTGTCACACTAAAGACCACTTTAAAGGGTGGGCATTTTAATTCTTTTGAAGTACATTTAAAGTAATTGATCAAAATATTATATGAATTTCAGGTTGACTTAAAACACAACAGAGGATGTTTTCTTCCTCAGTCCCAGAGATTTTATTTATTCTCCCACATCACTTCAGCAGCCCCTCAGCACACATATGCACAGAATGAGGCAGACAACCCATAAAACAGCTGTTAATCACCTTCAACAGCCCAACTGCCAGAGAGTTTGTTAATTCAGGGTGCACTATTCCAGATTGGCTGTGGCTTCAGGACCTGGCCAGCACCATGACACTGCCATACTTCTAAATTACTTTCCCTTTTGCTTTACAGAAGTCCATTCCTGATATAACTCCTCAGAGCCTGAGAAACTCCTGCCAAGGGCTAAAGGTTAGTTTTGAATAAACTGACAACACACCTACTACCTTAGTCCAGATGCAGTTTATTTTACTTCTTGCTACACAGAAATCAGGTTCTGTCCTGTGAGGAGTTTGGCAGTGCAAATGGGAGCCACAGTAAGGTCAGACCTGGTATTTCCTGAAAACTACTGGGACATAAAACAATCCTGACCAGTCAAGCCCGAGATGTGTGACAGTAAAGACTGCTGGGACTGAATGCACTCTTTCTTACAACTTGAAAAATTCCTTTCTTTCCAATGTTCAGTCCTGTCACATTCTGCTTGGTGACAGAAGCAGAAAAATCTATGCACAAAGAGAGAAGTCACAGTCTGTGTTGAACCTCATTTACTGGAAATAAAAGAATTTGATCTTTTCTGTCTGGATCAGGAGAGGGAGAAGAGTCACATTCATGTCCTACACTTTGGGCTTGATCTTTTTCTTCTGCCTGGGCAATAAACTTTTAGCTAAGCTCTGCACAGGGAACCAGTCAGGACAATGCTTTTAGCATATTTCCATGTCTTTCTTACAGTAATGGAGCTTTGAAAGTCAGAAGTGTGATGTTTTGATTTGCTGGCAAAATGTATTTTTAATAGACATATTCTGTATTTGTTTAGAATATTTCCTATGGATTGTAACCATTTTTGGCCATGTGGCTCAGACAATTTGTTGGAGTCAGCAAATGACCTCTGTTCAAAGATACTGTAATGCTTCTTTTTTGTGTTTATGTGTGTCTGTGCACATATAATCATAATCATACACATTTTTCTCAATTAATGCTCAGCCAAGGAAAGTTGTAGTAGAGAACAGGAATTCCTTTACTTGTAACAATGCATGGCTTTTACTATAGTGTTTTGGAAACTAGGTTGTATGTGAATTGATTGAAGAGTAATTTTTTACTCTACATCTACAGGAATCATTCCTTCTCAGTTGCAAAATAGATTTTTCAACACTGTGCTTTGACACCTTGCTCAGAATTTCTATTCACTACAGTGACAGCTCAAATACTATGTTCATTGGGAGGTGGAGATAAACCATTCTCAGAGACTGACATATAGAAAGAAGTAGCAGTGATTTTGTATGCTTATATGATTCTTTTTCTAACTCACTCTATGTGTTTTTCACACTACTTATTGTATTCTTTAATGATCGACAAGCTGTTGAGTATTTTCTTTTTTTTCCCCCTTCACACCCACATTTAACAATCCTAAATGCCTAGAATTGAACAACTGCAAAGAAAACTCCTCTTGACCTTGAAGGTTCTGGGCCTTTCAGGACTTCCTATTTTACATGGATTTGTTTCAAATAAATAGAATTGTTTTTTAATTTTTTTTGTCTGGTGAAAGATGTGAAAGTATCCATTGCCCAGAGAAGCAAGGAAGTTTTCCTTTCAAGGAGCCATCTATATGTGGGAGCAAAAACTCTGTAGGCTGTGCAGGAGAGGTGCCTCTTAGGGAAAACACAGTGGCATTCACCTGTCCTTTCCCCTTCAGAAAAATTCATCTCTTCTAGAAACCAGAGTGAGACTTAATGTGGCAATTCTGTGTAAAGTTGGTGTCCACTGCTGAAGAAAAGGCAAAAAGACCAAGACAGGGAAATGTGCATAGTCTGCTACATCTCCTCCCTGCAACAGGTCAGCCTAGAGGTTGAGATACTTCTATTAACTTTGGAGAGCAAATAACATAGACAAGTCATTAGGCAGTAAAGGAATTTAAGACTGAACAGAAGCTCTGCTCTGTAACTTCTGTGTCCTTTCCCACTGCAAGATAATCACATTATGTATTGTTTCTACAAAAGAACTGTGAATCACTCTAAATAAAGTCTATTCACTATTAGCACATAGTAAAATGTTCTTTACCCTCAGATGAGAGAACACGTTCCCAGCCTGAGTTCATTGCCAGCTATGGGTCCATTTCTCTTTGTACAGCACTTCCCCCCAGCTGAACTACATCTTCTTACTTCTGGTGATCCTCAAAACTCCCCTTTGAATTATTCTGACTTGCAAAATTAACTCAAATTATTTTGCTGTAATCCCATGGGACAAGAATCCAGTTATTGTGAAGATGTTCCTCTGAACTCATTCCTGAGATTTCAGGTTATAGACCAAGACTTGCCATACTTCCCTCTGCTTTCCTACCTGAAATAAAAACATCCCCCTTTGGTTGCTTTAGCTATTTTTATTGCAAGAAAATCCTCATGCCCATCCCAGGATGAGCTATTTTTAGTTCTAGAACATGAGTTCTCAGAAAAAATTTTGCTCCCAGGAAGACATTTTGCTACTTTTATGCCTGTATTTATGCTTTCATTTTGTACTTCTCACTGTGAAACACTTCCATGAGATGGACAGGGATGGGATGAGTGCTGCTCGTAGAGGAGCCCACAGAGCTTCACTGGAAGGAGGGAAGACAAGGTGCTTGTGTTTCATGGTGGCAGAGACATGGAGAGAGTCTGGAGGTTAAATACACTATTGCCTCTGGAAAGGACAAATTGTTCAGACTAATGGTAAAAAATTTCCTCGGGGTTTTGCTCTCCTATGAAGCTCCTGTAAACCTGTCTGCTCATGAGAGGACTGGTGCTCTTCCCACACGTCTCTCAACTACCCCAGTGCCTGGCAAAAGTTACAATGGCAGAAGTAAATAAACACTGACACTCATTTCAGGCTTGATACTTGACTTTTTATTGCTTTAACTGCACTGAAAGGTGAATTGGAATCGTCTGAGGGCTAGAACAGAATGGGAAGAGGTGTTTTATCTTGTTGCAGATATGCTATCAAGAAAGACGCCACTGGCTAGACATGCAGCTTGAATTTAAGAGGAAATAGCCACCTGCCTTTTAGAATAATTCAGTACCTAGCAGAATAATTGTTTCTTTGAAACAGAAATTAGTTCTTCATTCACAGTTCCTGGAAGGAAGCTCAAATTGGAAAAGTTGTTTAAAATAGATGAGTTTGGAGATAGCATTTTGCACAATGGAATTGACCCATTTAATTAAAAACTTGGTTGTCAGTTGCTGTTTTCTTTCAAACTAAGGTAACTCTGAGATTGAAGTGACACATATCACTAAAGATAGAGCAGTGCAAATAATGGGTTTTGTTCCAGCTGCAAAATGAAGAAAGGTTTCTTGAAATGGATAGAAAGGGTTTTTTTGTTTGTTTTGGTTTTTTGGTGATGGTTGTGGTGGCTTTTTTGGTTTTGTTTTTTGGGGTGTTTTTTGGAGAAAGAAGTGCTTTTCACATTTGGAAATGGAAGTCTGAAGAACTGTACAAAACACATCAAAAGAAATTATTTAATCTTGTCCAGGTAGAATGGGATTCAGATCCTTGAGTTACAGGGCACAACAGAAGCTGAAAAGTCTACCAGAACTGCATATTAGTAATTCAGCTCAAAGCCTTTCCTCAGAAGGAGTTAGAGGAGCACCAGAAATATTAAATAATAAGTGAAGATCCTCCTTCGTGTGATGCTGTCTCTCTGCTTGTGGCTTCTCTGAGTGAGCTCTGTTGGAAAGATTTCTCTTTACAGGCTCAGTGGTCACACAAAGCACGGACACAGGTGACCTTGGGGGTCACAGCAGAGCTGACACATTCTGTATCTCACACACATTCTGCTTTTCACCTTCTACCATTCCTCTGCAGCCTGCACCAGTCAGACCCCAGAGCTACAGTCCCACTTGGCTTTCCCTTGAGTTTGACACATCTTTATCCACAATAACTGGTGTCCAATTTGTGGATTTATGTCTCCCTAGGCTTCTTTCTGTGGACAAGTAATACCCTTAAATTCTTTTAAATATAGATGATTTCCTATTTAGTTTCTGCAGATTATCAGTCTAAACTCTGAAAACTGCACTTAATTCCAAACTCTTTGCTTTAAAGGTTTCATCCCTCATTCTTAACTCTTTATCCTCTCCTGCTGATTTATATAAGCAGACTTGGGAAAAAAAACCCTGACCTTAATCTGAAAAACCAAAATAATTAAAGTGAAATATATTTGAAAAAAAAAAAAATTTATTCGAAACACAAAAAAAAGTAATAAAATTATTAAAGCTTGTATTTTACAGCCAAAGAAGGAGAGCATGGAATTCATTAAGGACTTATTTGTGCAATTAAATCTATAGTTCTTGCTATACACCACATAAAAACTCACACAACAGAAAACATTGTAATTCAATTTCCTCTCTTTAACTTAATTATCCACTTCATTTCTTAGAGCCATATAAAAACGCTAATTTTTTTCTCTTGTTAAAGCTCATTGTGAGTTTTAAAACAGAATTTATATGACTGTGTTGCCCTATGTATCTCAGTTATGTCATGCCTGAATTCTGGAAACTAGACTATCCTCACAGAGGATTGAAAGCAAGGATTTGTTTTACTTAATTTTAAAGTGCTTTGTTAACTGCTTGGGTGCTGCCAAATGAAGCTGCTAAATCCTCACAAGAAGCATTCAATCCTGTAATACCATCAACATTCAAAGCTGACAAATATGACTTTCTCCACAGAACAGTATTAGAGCAGGCAAGGCAGGCTTGAGCAGGAAAGACGAAGCAGTTTTTGGGTTGGCTCTTCTCCATGTTTCCACTAAGGTGATTCCTTCACTGGAATAGCTCAAATGACTCACCCTCAGCGTGGAACTTCCATCCTTTATCACTTGCTGGAAAAGCCTGGCACAATTAGAGCCTTGGCTGGGTGGTGACACCTGTGCAGCTCCAGCTGCCTGGGTTTTGGCTGACTGAAATGTTATTGTGTGCTCATCCCCAGTTCACTTGAGGCAATATTGCTTCATTGCACTGTCCTTCCTGTGCTTGTTTAGAAAGAGAATTTGCTGTAAGTTGCCATGAAGTAAAGGTGGGAGAGACAGTATCCTGGAAGGAAAAGGTTCTTCACTGTCAGCAAAGCTTTCACCCAGGGAAACTGTTATGGAAATGAAAATATCCTATAATGATAAATATATTTACTGCCTTAAGCTAAAATTGGGAGGAGACGTTATCTGCTAAAAATTACATCTAGATTTTATGTAAAGCCACAAAGACCAAAATCCTGTTTCAGGTTACAATCCATTAACACAAAAGCATGTGGCAATGGAAACCATTATTTAGAATGCTTGGAAAATAATACTTCAGTGAAGTATTTCTTCTTTCTGTTCAGACTGCATTTGAGAAACGTTCTCTGAGCTGAAGCAGTAGCTTCTGACACAATCTAACACCATGTTACAGTTGTTGTTGTTGCTGTTGCTGTTATAGAAGGAACTAAAACTAAGACAAATAGTTCCATGCATTCTTCTCACTCTCAGAGCCAAAAATATACTTTGAGCGTTTGGAAAGAGAAGGTAGCTAACTGCACAGAGACGTAGAGCCCAGATTCTGAGGCTGTTTATTTTTTGACATATTTTACATTTTGTTCTTCTGGTACTTGATGTGCTACTGTGACCAGCACCGAGGTGAAAAGGGGTTAGCTGATTCAAAGATTACATTTATACTGTTTGTTCCAGGTGGCCTTCTGGTTACTCTTGGGATCAGGTTTGACTGTCATCTTTATCCCCAGGCTGCAAGTATATATTTCAAAGTCACTAACAACATGCACTCCACAAACTCCACATGGTATACTATTTGCTAGGCAACCACGTACATGACAGACATGGTTTCAATTGTTTCGTTTCAAATTAGTTGAGTGTCTTACATCTTCAGAACAAAGACACATTAGTAATTAACCTCAAAAAAAGAAAAAAAAGAAAAAAAGCAAAAGGTTGATTCCTTGTCACAGAAATGGAGAGCTAAAGCACAATATTGAATGGCAAATAATAAAATAGTATCTATAGGCAGAAAAGTAGATTTCTATATAAGCTGCTTAGACACTGAATAGTAAATAATAAAAGGTGGACCAGTGTGGTATCCAAGCAGATGGACTGTGCAGAACTTATGTTTCTAAGTAGATTTCTATTAGTATTCAGAGGTCTCAAAAGAATCCTGCAAATTGACAAGGACACACTTTCAAAAAGAAAAACATCAGTAAAAGAACAGGAGTTCAGAATTGCCTAATCCCAAGATGCTTCTGATACTGCTTGAATTCCTAATTTTTTGTTTTCATTCATGTACTGTATTTGCATAGCAAGAGCAAAAATATTTAGTATTTGAAACACAAATGTCAGGCATATGTCAACACGTCACACTAGAACTGCCTTGGCAGTGCTGTCCTGATGAGACTTTGGTTTGACTTTAATGTTAAGAGAGTAATTCAATTTGCAGTCAGAAAGACCTGGAACTCTATTCTGCTCACTGGCCTGCAGCCAGGTCACATTGGGTTGTGATCTCATAAACTTAAAGGAGTCAGCATGGATCAGAACTCGAGGAAATGAGCATTCAGTGATTTAGAAGGGATGCTTCTCATCTCAAATCAGCAATGCCCCAAGAAGGGATTGAGGGCTCAGTTCCTCAATAAAGCCATCATTCAAACTGAATCTAAACCTGATGCTTTGACAGTTTGTGTTTATTAAAGATCCAGGCTACTTTTCAGCATCCTGAGCTTACACTCCCACTCAGCTCTCCAAGCTGACCTCTACATGTTCCTGTTGAACTGACCAGTGATCTCTGAAATTGTGCTATCCCATCCCATCCTTGATGTGCTTTCTCCACAACTTTTACTGATGCACAAAATATATCACACAGGGGAAGGTGCAGCCATCTCTGCCTCTTTACAGCTGGACAAATGTTAAAGCATCCAAAAGTTTCAAGTGTTTGTACAGCCAGGAAAAAACCTTAGCAATTATCAGAAAACAACCCCCTAAACACAGACAAAATGTGAGATTTACTCTAGTCAGAGGTAGTGATCATCACTACCTCATGTTTGCAACATGTAAAATTTATATTTCTCAGTGCCTTTCAGAATGAGTGGTCTAACTGTGACACTAATGGTTTTCTGGGAACCATATTAGCTATGTCCACCAAGAAATTGAGAATCATGGAAAAGAAGGATAAAGAAGATAAGCAACTGACTGCTTTCTGACATCAGTATGTTTTTGAGAACTAACAGAAGCAAAGGACAGATAAGATAAAAAAGAGGTGGAAGGTAACATGGTAAAGGAACACAGTTGCTGAAATGTCAAAAGAAGATTGAGGTAAAAGTATCTGTAACCACTTAAGGATGTTTTTTTTAATGTCAGATTTTAAGTGAACAATGTCATTTAAACAAAGAGATAATTTTTTTAGCAAATTGCTTGGCACAGCATTGCAGGCCAGAATTCCAAGAAATACTGGTTTGGAGAATCATTTATCTAGTGAGGCCTTTGTGCACTATCACTAGAGAACCAAAGACTGCTCTTACAAAGCTGTAAACTGGCAGTTATTGGGATTTGTGAACCTTGGATTGGGTGTTGTACCAGCTTCAGCAGGGAGGCTGTGACAATTTAAGCTGGGTCTTCAAGAAGAGGAAAAGAAGAATATACCTCATAAATCTGCATCTATGCCATTACAACAAACACTAGGCCTTTAAAAGCTGCAATTGAGAGATTGTTTTACTTAGGGTAATTCTTTGCCTGTACAATCCGTTTTTTCATCAATCACTAAATTTTAATGCCATTATTTACTTTTGATGTGAAATTGTAAATATCAGAGCATGGGTGGTCAAGTTCATGTTGCACCTGGCCTGAGATGTCAAGGAAGATAGAGGAGGAGCAACAAATGCTTCATATCAGTTTCCCTGATGCCAGGTTCTCCAAGGGTAGCAGAACAATTTGCAAGCAATCTGGCCCAGAAGGGTCAGCACCATCCAGAAGCAGCACCACAGTATTGATTTCTGCTCTTTTTGGCTTCTCTTACAGCTGAGCTGGATGTGTTTCTCCTAGAAAGATAAACTTCCTGAACAAGGATGGTTGCTGTACCAGGATCTTTACTGTCATCTCACTGCTTTAGTAATGCTGTGAAATAATTGAAACAGAGCTTGAACTAAGTAAAGAAATAGAATAAGGGCATCCTAATCTGTATATCTCTTGGTATTTTGGTTTTCATTAGTTCAGACGATCAATATTACAGAGATGCAGCTCAGAGTTCATATTGCATGTGCTTTGGACCCACATGAATAAGAAGGGATATTTTAAAGTCCTAAATTCAGCATTATAATTCAAGCCACATATTCTATCTTATGATTTTATGAAATAGAATTATTGCCTGCGGATGTTAATTTCCAAAGAGAACAGTTCTCTGTTAAGAACAGGTTATTATAGATAGTTGTGTAGCTAAACTATACTCACTGTCACTCAAGAAGAGAAAAAGCCTCAAACCAATGGGAAATATGACAAGGGAAAATGCTAGGAAAGCAGTTTAATTTTGAATATATAGTAATCTTCAGCTCTTGGGGAAAAAGGCTAAAATATGAAGAGCTAAAATACGAAAAAAGCGAGACTAAAATAATAATAAGCTATCACTAAAAAATAAAAATTTTCAGGACTTGGATCCACTGAAGATGCACTAAAAGCCTGATAACTTCAGGGGCATTTAAAATGAAGAGGGGGAAAAATAGATTGGCATTGTCATTAAGTGTCAGATGTATCCCAGGAAAAAGAATCATAAGATTAAAACATCAGTCTTTTTAATTTGAAGTTGTTGTACATAAATACAGCTCAGACACTGATGAAAAAATGAATAGATGCATATCATATGCACTTAAAGTAACAGTGAAGTGAATAGAAATTTCAAAGAAGTTGTATAGGTATACTCTATGCAAAGTTAAAAAGAACTGTGTTTCTCTGTGAAAATGTCCTGGGAGATCAGTAAATTTTCTAGTTCATCTTTTCTTAAATGATCTATTTACCTCATTTTTTCTTCAGCCAGAAATTCTCACTCATGCACTCAAAAAGAGTGAGAGAAAAATTGCTCACCCGAGAATTTCTTCCCATGTCAGATCTTGTATTGTTTTCTTTAGAATATAAACTGGAGAGAATCAGATATATTTTCCACCTTTTTTTTTTTTATTCCCACCATGTCTAGAATGGGTTTCCTGAAAAATTTGTGCAAACATCCAAGCAAGCCAGATGTTTGTTGCCATTTTCTCCCCATTTTCACACCTTGCTCTATAAGTCCCTTCAGCTGATGACCCCTAGAATGCAGCTACATCCCCTTCCCAGTCAAGCACAGCTTTTTTTTTCTAAAGGAATTGATCAAAAGCTGCTCTCAGCCAGCAGGCACCTTCCATACCCAAAGAACATTCATCTGCTCAGGAATACTAAGATGCACCATGAAGGAGGATTAAAGAATCAACTAGCTGTAACATGAGGAGCAGGAGTCGTCATGGCTGAAAACTGATCAGTGCAATGACTTCAGAGCTGAAAACAGAGCCTGAAGAGTGATCTCAGTGCAGCAGGGAGCAGGAGCACAGCCAGCCAGGGAAGATCAATCCCACCTGGTGCTAAGATGCACCTTGGTGCTGCAGTGATGCTTGCACACCTCCCAGGAGCTCTTGGGCAGGCAGAATTGCACCACAGGGGCACAGCTTGCAGTGAATGACTGGCAGACAAAATCCTGAGAGAAAAGCAAGTCAGGCAAATCTTACCAGACAATCCCTGAGAAAGATAAAGATGTTTTGTTGTTTTTTTTTCAAGAAGGTTATGTAAATATGTCGAGCTAGTACTCCCTGTTGAGCTATCACTCACTGTACAATTGGCTCAAGGCAATTACAATCCAACAAAAAAGCTAATCTGCATGTAGACTCAATTCAACAATCCAAAATCACTGGGAAATTACTGTACAACTTACAAACAAATTACTTACTGTACTTTTGTGTCATAAAAGTCTGCAAGAAAGCACTCTAAGCACAAAATAACTTACAATGAGTGATTTGAAGTATTTAGAATTTATTTTCTTTAGCAGAGAGTTATGAGAAAAACATAATTTAAAAAAAATAGTCCCTCAGTGGCTGTGTGTCTCACTATTACAGAAAGACCTCCACAACATAGTGGAAAAAACTATTGGACTATTCACCATGGAAGACCATAAACTTTTATTTTCTTTCAGCTCCAGTGGTATTTACAATGTCACAAACTTTGTTGGTGTCTGTACTAAAAGGTCAAGGAATAAGATTAATGCACTTGGAAAGATGTTTAAATATTGTTGTAGCCTCATGAAATGTCACTTTTTATAGCTAGCATTTATTTTCAAATCTTGGATTAATGTGATTTTTGATAATTGAGCTTTAAGAAAAAAAGATTGTTTTAATTTTCATCATTAGTAAATGATATTAAAACACTATAAATAACCTGGAGAGAAAAAAATGGTATCATGAAAGCTTGACTTGTTCTTATGATAACAAAGGGCAACACACAGTTTCAGTTTCAGCAGTCCCTCTGTAGGAATCCAAATGCAGAAATTCTGTTTATCACTGGAATAGCTGTTCAGCTTCTCCTGTCTCTCTGAGGCAACAGAAACTAAAGAGCCTGGACCATTTAAGAAAAAAAATGATTGCTTTAAACTTCCAAATGGAATAAATTAGTTGAACAATTTATTTCTTGCATTCTTACGCAGTTTAGGCACATTGCAAAGGAATTTCCATCAAAGAACCGTTTAAGATTTAAACCAAGTAATTGTGCAAAAAGATCAGAGTGGGAGGGAAAAGGAGACAGTATGATTGATCCCTCAAAGTCAGCAGTGTTCATATCCTGAGCAAGGCACTTGCCTATTGCTCAGTGGAAGGGAAAGAAAGCCAATGGGACAAAGGAAGCAGGGAGTTATTTTTGCTTTCTTTTTATATCACTTAAAATTTTGAAGACATCTCTCATGCTTCTCTCATCCATCTCTTTTGTAAACTACATGTCTTCAGTATTTTCAGCACTCCTCACTGTGAAAGTTCAACTAAATTGATATTATTTGCCCTTCCATCCTATTCTTTCTATATTCTTTTCTGATAAATTAACAAGAATAATTAGAAATAACTATGTCAGAACATCAACATTGTGTTAGAGAAGCAATCATTATCAATATTGATAAATTATTTAGTGTGCATGTGTATATGTGTGGGAATACACCCTTAATATAATATATTCTGGTTTAATTTACATTGAAGTCCTGATTACATCTTGTTGTGAGAGAAGAGGCAGCTGGACCCAGGAGATGTTGCAGACCAACGTGGAAAACAGGAGACAAAGGCAGCAATCTGAGTCTGTGCTTTGTGTCTGTGTTTCAGCAGAAATACTGCAGGAGCCATTTTGGAATAAAAATGCCTATGAAATATCAAGTATATCACAGATTGTCTTCGACTGTGCTACTACAGAATGAGAGCTGTGTGCTCATTTGCCTCTTCCAGCCCAGAATGGCATAAAAAGGCTTCGGGCTGGAAACTCCTGCCAGGGTCTCCTGTGCATCTTACATGAAATAAAATCTCAGGATCTCTCACAGGATCCGTACCTGTTGCCCCCTCTTCCAACAGCACATGCCTGAAATCTTATGATTTGATTTGTCCCTATTCAGTTTTGTAGGCAGACTGCCATCCGGGGATTTTTGGTGATGCTTATAAAAAGCTCCAACACTGATCCTTTGCCCAAGCAATACCTCAGTGCCTGTCAGCAGTTTCTAACATGCAGAGAAATAAATCAAAGGGATTCGATGTCTCATTTCCTTAGGTGATACTGAAGAAATTTCCCACATCTCCTTCAAATTTCAAAGCCAACAAAAATGGGTTAGGAAAACTAATATTTAAAATCAGATGTTAGGAATCTTTATGGCCAGTCCTACGATCAATTTCCAAGATTTTGTTCCCTAGTCCAGGTGAGGTTATTTCCCTGTCTGTGATTACTCCCAGGGATGAACAGAGTGTGCACATGACCTCAGGCTGAGTGAGTTAAAGAAATTGTAATGTTTACAAGTAGAACACCCACATTTCATGTCACCCTACAGCAATAAAGTTCACAAAATATCATAGTGGGACATGCAGCAGTAAGGCCAGACTGGAAAGCTATGGTAAACACAGCAAACAGATCACTCTGGGACAGAGAATGTCCCAGATGCCAGATGCCATTACAGGAACTGTCAGAATGTCCATCTCTAAATACGAGTAAACTACCACTAATAATAATTCATAAATTAATTACAAGAATAATTATAAGCAGTTAGATTAAATAAGAGATGAGCCAGCAGGAAGATTGGCAAATCAGTTTCCTTTGGAAGCAGCAAATGAACTGAGACAGATATTCATTTTACTGTCAAAGCACACTGTGATAAAGACAATACACATCAGCCTTTCACAGGATTCCTCATGAGAATCCCAAAGAATATGTTCTTTAAAAGAATTTATACAGCCTCCCAGCACAGACACCATATTCCATATGTGAAGAACAAAACCTAATTTTCTCTTGGACTAATATTGATAAAAGTTACTGCTATTTGAAAGAATCCTGCTGCTGAAAAGAATTTGAACAAGGCAATTTTTGCTATTATGGGCAAAGCACGATTCTTTTCTGTTTAGCTTTTGATTCACTTAGCAAAGCTCAAAAATGATGTGTTTGTTGGATATATATCTAAATGTTAATCCTGTGAAGAAATCAAGAAAGAAACTTCTATTTCTATACTTCTCTTTCAGAAGTAAGTTTCCTTCTGACCTAGTATTTCTCATAATCCAAAGCTTTAAAGGGAGATTAAAGTCTCTCCTGCCTGTTTGTGCCCATGCATAGCTATCAATAATTGCACCCTTGCCCTCTTTCATCCATCTAAATTTACTTTTACCTATCTGAATATACTTAAGTTTTTTAAAAACTGCTGTGGTCCACCCCTGCATCATACACCCTTTAGGACATTCACACACATACCTACTTTTGTGTGAGTCTAACAATAAAAATATAATAAGTTGCCTTAGATTTCAGTCATAAGTACTGCAGAAAATACTCATAAATGTCCCAGGCAATTCACACAACTGTTTCTAGATAGGTTTTACTCACAGCAGAGTTACTGGGAGACATTTGCTAAGTGTCTGGCTGGGTTTTGAACATCTCCAGTGGTGGATATCCCACAATATCTCAGGACACCTAGTGCTTGAGTGTTCTTTTAGAAAAAAGGTTTTTATGTTCAGACAGAACTTCCTGTGTTTCATTTTGTGCCCATTGCCTCTGGGATGCACTGAGCAGAGTCTGACTCTGTTACATTTACTCCCCTCATCAACCTATGTGTTGGTAAGATCCCAAAGCCTTCCCTTCTCCACTCTGAGCAGTCCCAGCTCCCTCAATCACCCCTCACATGAAAGGTACTCCAACCATCTCCTCAGCACCTTGCTGGCTCTCTGCAGTTTTTCCTGACCCTCTTGTGCTGGTTGAGCAGAGAGGAAGGATCATTTCTCTTGACCTGCAGGTGCTGCTCCTCCCAGTGAAGCCCAGTGTGCTGTTGGGCTGTGCTGCAGGATCACTGTGCTGTTGCTGCCTTGTGTCCAGCTGGGTATCCCTGGGACATTTTCTGCAGAGCTGCTTCCCAGCTGGCCAGCCCTCCACCTGCGCTGGTGCCTGGTGCTGCAGTGGGTGTTGATGCTGTGTTATTCCACCCCAGGGGCAGGACTTGGCACTTCCCTTTGCCTCCATGAGGATCCTGCAGGCTCATTTCAGCGTGCCAGGGTCCCTCTGAGCAGCAGCACACCCACGTTCTGCATCAACCACTCCTCCCATTTTGCATCCCATTTGTAAACCTGCTGAGGCTACACTCAGCCCCTTTAAAAAGTCATTGCTGGAGAGGTGGTTTTACCTTGATCTTGGCCCATTAAGTTTGGTGATCTGGTTGGTGTTACTTTTTATGGACCACATCCACACGTTACAAATCCTGGGTGCAAATGTAATAATGAACTATCTCTGTACTCATGAAAAAAATCTCTCTTGTGTGAAGTATAAAAACTCCCCAACCACTCTGTGTTTGGTGAGAATATGAAACCAGGATTTGGCAACTATGTTTGTGGCATGGTTCCAAATAGTTCACTAATTTCCCACAAATTTACACTCTGGATTCGGGAAAAAGTCAACATTTTCAAATCTGAGGTCCTGATGATGTGTATTTAGCATGATACTAAAGCTTTTGATGAAGCTAATGGAGTCTTAGATGTGTTGAGCATTTCCTGTCCCCTGTGAAGTCTGCAAAGATTAAGACCAGGCTACTTATTAAGATACAGAAATATGAAGATAACTGTCAGTCTTAGTAATTTTGTATATTTAAATAGAGCCGTGATTAATATTAAAAGGATGTTATGTTCCCATGTTTAGCCCATTTTAGCTGAAGGCTGCCAAAAACAGCAGTGAAAAGTGGATGAACTTTCTACACTGCACATCTCAATGGGACATGAGCTTCAAAGACTGTGCAGGCATCTGAAAACCTAATGCAATTAGTTAATCAGTTTATTGTCCCTTTGATTGTAGGCAGGAATATATTGATTTTTATTCATCCTTTATTAATTCTAAATTTAGAGTTCTATATTTGAAGCACACAAAAAGGGGGAAATGAGTATCTGCAGCTCACCTACGTCACAAATATTGAATATTTTGCAAAGCATTTTTAATACGACATTCCTTTCAGTGCATTGAAAGGTGCTTCTGTGACATACTTAATTTCTTATTTCCTGCCTGTCAGATTTCTATCATTAATATAGCTTGCTGAGTATTTAACTAAATGGTAATGAAAACTAAAATGTCTGATTTCCTTCATGGTGTGTTTCTGGGAAAATGGCACTGTGCTTTGCCTCACCTGAGCATTTGCCTATAGTTCTATGTGAAGAACCCATTTCAGAGTGGATTTTGCATAGTTCTTATATTCCTGAGATAGCTTCTTAGAACCACTAGGCCATCTGAAATCATTATTCACTATTACTGGTTATTACCATTATTACTATTATTTACTTGTAAGGGAAATATCAAATCTCTACTTTTGCAGACACATCACTTCATTAGAATCATGCATCATAAAATATTTAAGACTCTCAATTCTGTTGGAAAAACAAAATACATCTACTAAAATGGGTGGAAGAGCATGTTAAACACCAGATAGGATGGAAAAAAGTAGATACATGCTTTCAAAGCCATCATGTTTACTGGCAACTTCCAATATTTTTGTGAAGAATTTGTAGTCAGTATGATGTCAACTCAAAAGATCATGTAATATGTTAGAAAAAGTCCATTTAAAAATTCATATTTCCTGCAATTTATATGGCTATCAAATGTAGAATCTTTTGGTCTTGAAAATTAATTTCCACATGAATAAGTCATTATAAAGATGAATAAGCTTGTAACCAATCACAGAAATGTCTTGCTAGTGAAATTCAGTTTTGAGGACCTCTTCACACATTGTCAGTGTTTTCATTTATGCAAGCATGATCACAGGAAACGATGAAAGAGCAGTTTTTGTCATTTCTAGGTGACTGCCAAAACTTCAAATCCAAATCCAAGTCTGTCAGAGTGAGCAAAACTCTTCAGAAGCTAATGGAACTGAACCCAATTATGTCCGCCTGAATTTGGTCCAGAGATCAAATTGTTAACTCTGTGTAGAAGCAACTTTCCCTTCAGGTTAGGGAGAGCTATACAAAACATTTATGACCTTTGGGGAAAGCAACAATCATCTCTAGAAGATTTAATCCTATTTTGTCTCCTTTTAGCAATTTTCTTCAAGTACTATAATAATGCACATGTGAATTCTTACTCTGTCTTCCCATCTTCCCACACATACCCCCAAGCTAAAGTCTTGAAATATTTTCTAAGTCATTGCAGTAATAACATTGCTAGATAATTTACAGAATATTTCTTTCAAGAACAGCAATTTTTATTTAAGTATGTGACATGTTCTGTTGGCTATGCTATTGGTTAGGAAAATACTACCATTCTCTTTGCATCGCTGATTAAATCTCATGGGATTATTTTTGTGGAATTTTTCCTACTGATAATTTACTAAAAAATCAGAACCACATAAATTAATAAAATCCAGAAACACAAAGTGAGCTTTAATTTGCAGTATTGACATAATTGTAGATCACTTAGTTTCTGGTAATGATGAGTGGTGCTCCTTAAGAATATTGTAACAAAGATTAGCTGGAACTGGTTTTGTCCTCTGCTGCAAGCCCTTCAAAGTTCAGATATTTCAAACTGAAGAAATAGCAAAAGAAACTCTGAAGGATATGAAACCTTGCTATCAGCAGAAGGCATAAACTTTGTAGAAACTCCTTTTACATTACTTTATGGCATTTCTAAGGCATCTTGATTTTGCTTTGCTCTGTTTCTATTTGCATCTCATCTGTTTGAAACCATTCCATTAAGGCCATAAATCCATGGATTAATATTTCTCACATTTTTAGCCAAGACATATTAATATCTTAGTCACTTTCTTAGAGCAGAAACATCCAGTTCATGCCTCCATTAAAATATGAACTAAGAAAACATCCTCCTTTGATGTGACAATAGTTTAGTTCAGGTACTTGTCATAAATAGTATCAGGTTTTTTCTAATGAAAAAGGTGCTCACTTTGTCTCTCATATGTCCTCCTATTAAATCAACATATATTTTAGAATATTTGAATAAATAGTGAAGATAATTTATTCTTAACAGCAGTGCTGATGACCTTCCTCTTCTACCATGCAAAACCAAACAATCGAGCAAATCCAAAGGGAAGTCAGCAGAAAAAAGTGTGCCTGGCTCTTTTTCCATTAACAATCTGTCCTAGGCCTTAGCTTTCCTGTCCACAGAACAATTGTGACTAACATGTTCTCCTCCCACAATGGTGTTACATGGTGGCAGCATGACAACAGCAGCAATTAATACTAATTGGAATCCTTGCATTTATATTAAATCAGTTGTGTGTCAGAGCAAGGACACACTTTGGCACAGGGAATGGTAGCACCTAAAAGTACATACACACGTAGTTATGCTGGCAATGGAATGCCCAGCTACATTTGCACCAGGATATTTCCCTGGCAACAACTTAGATCTGATTAACTGAACTAATTATTACATTATTTTGTATTAGAGATGTCATGTTTCCCATATTTAGTTTCCAGATTAAGAAGCTGTAAAGATTCTAAAGAAAGCCCTTTTCCCACCTCTCCCAACCTGCTTTTGGCCTTCATACTTCAAGTCAGCTCATCTAAGGCCTTCCTGAGCCTCAACAGAGACAAACTATGCAACTGGCTGAGGTTTAAAAATTACATATCCTCTCTTGAAGGATATCTCACTTAATCATTGACTAAAGCTGTTGGAGAAAGCCACTGTTTCACTTCAGAGAAGCTGGGGCAAGCAGAGCCACTGAGCACCTCAGACCTGCCTCGAGGCTTTCCAGCAGCTTGGGCTGTGCCCTTGCAGGAGCAGGTGTGAAGGTAGAAGCAAAGGCTCTTCATCTCGTTGCAGAAAAATGGCAGAAAAACTCGAGAAAGGTGATGCTTTTTCCTCTGGTTGATAGTGGGAGAGGTGGGATATGCAACCATTGATTTGGGGGTTTAATATCCACCTATCCCTGTGCAGTGCTACCCTGGTGCCTTTGTCTGTGGCACTGAGATCTCTGAACTGGACCTCTCAGGGCTGGTGCAGAGAAGGGCCATTAATCACTTTGCTCCCCAAGATACTTTGCCTCTGTCAAGAGCAGCTCCTCATTACTTGAAGGATGCTCCTGGAATTAAGTGAATTTACCCGAAGTCAAAATGAACAATCTTATTATATAATAATGAATAATACCAGCATATAGGACAAGGGGTAATGGTTTTAAACTGAAGGGGAGCATGTTTAGATTAAATATTAGGAAGAAATTCTCCATTGTGAGGGTGGTGAGGCACAGGAACAGAGAAGCTGGGGCTGCCCCATCCCTGGAAGTATTCAAGGCCAGTTTGGATGGGGATTTGAATAGCCTGGTTTATTGAAGGTGTCCCTGCCCATGGCAGTGGGGTTGGAATGAGATGGTCTTTAAGGCAGCTTCCAACCCAAGTGATTCTATGATTCTATAACAAAATAGTTTGAAACATTAGTTTAATCCGTGCCTTCCTATTAATCTATGTATTGGAAAACAGTTTTTGTTTTGGGAAAAACATTGAAGTCTGACAATATAAAGGAATGGGGAGGCTTTCAGTCCCCCTCTGCAAAAACCAGTCAATGAAGTGATATATTCAACACACTTATTCACATTAACAGGCCCACTTGAAAACACAGGAAAACCATTTGCCCAATAAACTGCCTATGAACAGCTATATCCACAGATGACCAGTGTGTCTGAGGAAAGCTGCTTTTGAACCTGCAAGGAAGTACCTGTAAGTAATTTGCATTATTTTTCAAATTAATAAAATATAAATTCCACTAATTAATGGCATTTTATGTTTCATGTGTCTAAATATAAATTGTTAATATAAGAAATTATATTAATATATATATTAATGAAAATGGAAAAAAAACTATTAATCATTGAGTGGTTTTAAGTGCTGTTGAGTCATATGTGATTCAGTTATTTGCCCCACTGCTAAAGCAATGGCATTTTTAGCTTGACACTAAGGATTTCTTACTGAGAGCCCACAGCACTTTGCACCCACTCACCCTACCTCCTTCTATCTTCATCAGCCAAGATTAAAAATTCCACATGCATTAAATCTGAAGGTAGCTGATTAGGTTTAATTAATTGATCACTACAAAATTTAATTTGCAGATTCTTTTATGGAAAAAAAGACTCAAAGCCTATACAAGTCTAATAGCTATCTCCAACATTTTGTAATACTTCCTGATCTATCTACATATTTTAGACTTGGTTTGTCAAACTGTGAGATTATCAGCTGAAATTTAAAAGAGTGGAAATTTATAGCTCTTCAAGTCAAATAAGAATGAGTATTTGTAATACTTAGACACTATGAGTCAAGTAGAAAAAAAATATTGTTAAGTCATTGTCATAATTTTTTTAAAAATAGCATTAAAAGAAAAAAATCTCTGGAGGTTGGACAGGCTGCATTTGTGTGTTTATAACTGTGTTATCAGGCCTCTCAAGATAAATTCTCTCAATGAATGGGCTTAGAAAGATCACCTCTCCTTTCTACACTGCTCTGGATAATAATGGTATTTATCTCTCCCAGAGAAGTATTTGAGGGTCTGGTTAAATATCCATTATCTGGCATCCAAAGGCAGTGTAGAAGTGTAAAACATTAATAGAAGCAAGCAATACTTACCACTTAAGTATTTAAGGCATGGGTTTACCTCTCGAGGTGGAAAATTTAGACTCTCTACGTAATTTGAAAATCCTGTACACTTGCCAGCACAACTAGAAACTGAACATAATTACAAGAGGCTTGGGTGACCCACTAATAGAGCTTCACATTAAATAAAGACAACAGCCAACATTATCAGAGCTGCATTTCCATGCTCATTGTGTTTTGATAGAAAATGGCCACAGCCATGGAGAGCATACCATCGTCACCCTAGCTAAGCAATTAATTTCTCATTTAATATTACCACTGTTGTGAAAGCCCAGCATGTGCTTGGATGGCCACAGTAGAGAGCAACTGAAGCATTTTTTTTTGGTTTTTTTTTGTTTTCCTTGCAAATAATTCAACTGGGCATGCAATTAAACGACCAGTTTTCTGATTTATCTTCCAGCAACAGAAACCTTCTATTCTGTTAAGAGAATGAATTCAGATGCTGTAGTATTTTCATTCATTTTTTCTTCTTAATGTAGCTCTTTGTCAGGGGAACTAAAAATCTAGAGAAAAGCCTGATATGTCTAAACAATTCATCCTGGAATTTTAAAAGTAAAAGGAAGCTCCTCACAGCCTAATGGAAAATAAAACCATACAATAACTGGTTTCAAAACACAGTATAAAATTCAGGTGGCTTCTAACCAATTCCCACATTCACAAAAGGATTTCAGCTTCCACATGGACACTCAACACCTAAATCCTCAAGTGTTCTCCACAGAAATCTCCACTTAAACTTTGTGCCTCCTTGGATGATGACAAATAAAAGCAGCAGCATGTCTGCTTATCCCCTGTGGACGTTGCAGCTTCCAGCTCTGCTTCCCTCCAGCCAGGGCCTGGCAGAGCTGGGGATGCTGGCAGTGGTCTCAGCAGGGATTTGGTGCTGGTCTAGCAGGTAGGAGGTCACAGTGCTTCAGTAGCTGCAGAGGGAAAACTGCATGAAAGCTGTGGTTTAAAGAGGTGCTTGACACTTCAGATGCTTCCTGTCCTGTTTTCCAGGGTGGGCACATTTCTAGGGCTACAATACCAGCATCCATGGTTTATCCAAAAGCAAAGAAATACTGCTTCTGATAGTTTCTTCATTTTGTTTGTTGACTCTTCGGAGGGGAGGAAAGAAGTAAAAGGAAGAAACATTTGCAAAACACTTTGGTCTTGCTATAATCAATGACACACCCCTTTGACTGAAGAAGGAGTGAAATGAGATTAACTCCAAGAAAGCTTTTCAGAAAAGAAAGACTGGTGAAAATATGACCCCAGACACAGATGCCAGTTCAAGCTTTTTCCCTGGCATCACTTTTCTGTTAGAATGTATGGGGACATTGTACAAGATTAATAGTTCCTGGCAGTTATTCCAAAGTACTCACCAAGGGCCAGATTTCTGATCTCTGTTAGCATGAACTGATGCTCAAGCAGTGCATTGTTTTTTTAATATGCACTGAATAGTATATTAATATGTGTTTCAATATATAGTTCCTTATTACAAGACCCTTTCATTCTGTATGAAGGCAAAAAATCAAAGTTAGAGAGGGTGAAGATAGTAAGTCTATATATATTTTGAAGACCAAAGGGAGGAAAATAAAAATGAATGTTAGAGTGAGACAGGAGAATAAAAGTAAAAATTAAATCAGTGCAGCTACAACTCTTTTTGGGAATTCCTTTCTCATGTGCCACCTAACTTTAATGCTAACATTAGGATCTGCCATAACTGTTGCTCGTAGTAATTAGACACATTTTTAAAATTTTGGGCAATATTTACAGCTTCCTTCCTCTTTTTGTGGAATTTAGTTGTTGGCAACATTTTAAAAGTTGCAACTCCTATAAGTACATCACTTCCCTGTCTTAGATCCAGGGTTTCCTAGAACTCAAAAATTCAGAGATTGTTCAAATGGAAATATTTAGTTTAGGTTCTAAGAGACATGAGGAACAAGAAGATTGTTTGCCAGAGACATGGAGATACCTGAAGATGTAGTTCTCCCTACACTGTTTGGTCCAAGCAACAGAAAGATGACATTCAGCAGAGAAACAAGCAAAGGAGATAACAAAGAGGAAAACATCTCAGTGGAAGTAGAGCTAGGAAAGTCTTTCAAATCTTCAATAGCATTCTACCCATCCAATCTGACATGTCAGTTTCAATTTTTAAATACTTGGGACAAAAGTTTTTAGATATTTGTCATTTCACTTTTTTTTTTCTTTTGAAGCATGCGCAGGAAATTTTCAGCCCACCTCTGTCATCAGCCAAGTAACACAGTCCCAACTAAGGCCATCTGAACAAGAAAACTAATCAGAGCTGGAGCCTCTGCTCCAGACTCTCTGCTAGAAGCAGCATTTTAAAAGAGTAAGTGAAACTCAAAGAATTTGCAGCTGCCCAAGGCAGCTAATTTATTTTTTTTAATGAACTACTTTTCATCTCCACACATGAAAACAGAGTCATTACTGATGATACGATGCACTAAGTTCTCTAAATGCACTATGCACAACAAACTGGTTTGGTTCTGATCATATAAAGTCTACTTTAGTACTTTTTTGTTCCTCTTAGTTATTTTAGTTCATATTAGGGCACAACATTATCATAACCAGCATATGTTTTTCCTGAACTAGATTTCAGTTGTTTTTATCTCTCCCCCTTTTAAAATGGTATTTACAAAGCATTTAAGTTAACCTCTGAACACTTCAGGTTTACCTCGGCTATTATGGATAACTTTTATGATCAAAAAAGAAACTTCCATTTCAATTTTGGTGAAATAGTGGTGTCATTTGCATTCGTCCCTCAGCCATACTGATGTCAGTCTACCTGGAAGCTTTCACCGTAAAGGTGGCTGCTGTGATTGCGTTTGATCAGCTGTAGAAGGGATTTCCCAGAAAAAGGAATGGAATTGCTTTTATAGACTTTTAAGTTATGTCAGAATTTTTTTGTCTAGTTAATATGAACTTTTGCCAATCTCTAACAGCATGATCCAAATCCCATTTGAAGGCAATGGAAAGCCTCCCATAGAGTTTGATGGCCTTTGGATCAGTCTCTAAGTGCATCTAGACTTAATGAGATGTTAATGTGAATTTTATGCTGCTGTGTATAGGAATAGATTTTCCAACCTTTCTTTTCCCCACTAATGCAAAAAGAGCGATCTGCCTTTTTAAATTTTTAAATTTCATTCTCCTGCTGTAATCAGTATGCACGCAGAAGGAGGATTTATGCAGCTCACTGTGTTCCCTACCTTCTCCCCCTCCCATCACCCTTTAACGCTGCGAGCTGCAGAGAGCATCACCCGCTTCTCTAAAGGAGAAATAAATGCCGGCCTCCCCTTTGCCTCACCCCTGCCTTGAAACCCTGGGTCGAGAAAAAGGCAAAGGGCGGCGGAGGAGGGGGCGGGGGGGGGCCGAACACCAATAGTAAAAAAAAAAAAAGAAAAATCAAAAGGAACAGCTAAAAAGCGCCAACCCCGGGGAAATCAGGGAAGCCCAAGCCTGGTTTCTTGCTCCACCTGGCGGGAGATGCGCGCGGGGCCGGGGAGGTGATGGATGGATGGGGACCCGCTCCCTTCCTCGATGGGATTTGGGGGTGCTTTACGGGACCCGAGGGAGGCAGCCGGGGGCGTCGGGGATGTCGGGGATGTCTTTTTTTTGTTTCTTTTTTTTTTTTTTGGGTCCCAGAAAGGAATGATGCTCTGCAGCTCCGTAGCGTTGTCATGCGAGTTTGATTTCCCTGGGGACGCGGGGACATTGCATGACTCATGGCGCTGTAAAGATTAACCCCGTGCACCAGCTTGCAGGGCTGTTGTCTGTTGGACAAGTATTTCACATATAAATACGCAGAAATTCTTAGAAGAGACACAAAATATCTTGTGGTTTGTCTCAGGCACTCTAAGAAGAATAAGAATCATCTGCTTCGGGTCAGTGACATTGCTGACCTAGTCAGGAACACTCACTGAGTGTGGGAAGCTGGTAGCACAGCACAACATGTACTGTAGGAAGTGGTTTTGATCAGTGTGAGCAATTCCAGTACTTCTCAGAAGCTGTTAGCACATCTTAAATCTACTAATTTATAAATATTTGGAACACAGACAGGCATTAATGGCAACATTTTCATGCTCTTAGGTACAAAGTGAGCTTTCTCTGGAACGCTCTGCTCTGCATCTTTGAAAGCCTCAGCAGGGGATTCTCCCCAGGCTGAAGTACCAGGGAAGCCAGAGCTCCACACAAAGGTAGCAGCAGTGGCTAAATCACATCCTCCTGAGGACAGCTGCCCCAGCAGGAGGGTGAAAGTAGACTCCAGGTTGTTCTGGCTGCTCACAGCCTAAGGGCCTGGTGGCTTTTTTGGGCTACCTTGAATGTGGGCCTGTGAGGATGTCCAGGGTCTCACTCCTTGCCAGGGAGGAGGCAGTTTGTCTTCAGTGCTAACAGGTGATGGTGACATGCCAGGAAAGCCAAGGACTGCACTGTGAGCTGAAGAACAAGGAGAGAGGGAGAGATCTGCATCTGGCTATGTGAGGGAAGATATCCAGCTATGAGACAGCCAAGGCTGCGCAACAACAACTCTGGACATAGTTAGACACAGGGAAAGAGGGTTTTCCATGGATTCACAGACAAACTTTGGCAGGAGAAGTGGCAAGCCCTGATCTTTGTATTTGACACCACTAGGATGGAAGTAGTTGCAAAGTTTCACTGTTTATTAGTTTTCCCAAGGGCCCATAAATTAAAAAAACAAAAACAACAAAACAAAACAAGAAAATGTTACCAGTTGAGAATATTTATAACAACCATTAGTTATTTTGTCTCCATTCCTTCAATAACTGCTTCTGTAGTAAAGGCCAGCTATTTGACAGGCCGCAGAATATAGATTCTCATTGTGTTGATTGATAATTGAGGTATTTGTAAGTCAGTCTCGATTATGTAAAATTCTTGGCATGCCTGACTTTTAAATAGAAACTTTCCTCAAACAAGCCTCTTGGGAGACCATTACAAACCCTCTTTTCCCAAAAAGCCTGAAAAGAGATACACTATCTTTATCTTCCTTTAAATGTCATCAAACCAAGCCTATTTATTACACATTTCAGAATCAACTTAACAATTTCAGCATGATGTATTTGAGGAGAGTGGTAATCTCTTAGGTTGCTTAAAACCATGCTGTTCTTCAGTGAAAAGAAAGAAAGATACACACTGCATTAAAAATCAAACCAGAAAAACTTGCATTTACCAGAGAATTATTACAGTATGTCCTCTGGCCAAGAATTTTCTGACCTAGCTGAAAACAGAGTAGCTTTCAACATTAACCATTTGCAAAGCATCAGAATATGGCCATGGGTATCCACAGCAAATTTTTGCATCTGAAATCACACCATCATATAGATAATTTCTGCAATTGGCTGGTTGCAATAGCTCTGTCAATTCAAACATTTATCCCACCTGGACTGTATGGGTACGTCCAACACCTCATTCATGAATCCTGCCAGCAGAGCAGGAACAGCAGTTGTGCATCAGGTAAACTGTAGCAGATGACATCTTTTATCTGGATTCACAAGCTAATCACCCCAGCTGTTTGTTAGTTTGTTTACTCCCCGAATTCCCCCTTATGCCTCCCCTCTTTGCCCTCATCTGCATGGAGCAAAAAATAAGTATATAAATGAAATAGAACTCAGGCTGAAAACCACAAATTCACTGCCAAAGGAAGATTAGACATGTATAACAAGAAGACATTACATATTTTGTCATAGCTTCACTCAATATGCAGAGATTATTTACCAGGTCCAGAGTTTAAGTGTGGCAGATGCATGCAGGCTAGCAGTTCCCATGAACAAAGATGCTGTTTCAGAAAAAAGGTGTGTTCAGCTTCTGGAAAAGAAATTTACCTCTCAGCAGACACTGGCAAGTCCAATCTTATCTGCATTTCTCAAAGCAGCAGCACACATCTCCCTTTCTCAGCCCTAACTCTTCCTGCCAGCTGAAGCTGTGCTATACAGATAGGTAGTAAATAATGCAGGATTGTGCAGGTTGTCATGAGGCCTTTTCCTTCTCCTGTGCTGCAAATGCCTTTTCAGAAGCAATAGTTAAGTTGTCAGCAGAGTGGGATTACAAATCTGATGCTCAGCACAGTTTTGGACAATTTGAGCTTTCAGGCATTTTCCATGAACAGACACCAATCATTTCACTGCCACACTGCTGGGGTGCTCTGTTGGGTCAGGTGTTTTCTAAATGGGGATCAGAGAAACAAGCACAGGAGGGTGAAAACAGATATAATGTTGTAGATTCATGCAAGGTACCAAAAATATCTAAGGCTATGAGATAATGGCATTTTACTCCCAGGCTTTGAATTAAAGTGTCTTTCAACTTTGTTTAAGGGATTTGCATTGTCTAAGCAAAATTCCTGAACATAAACACTTGTTGCTATAAATATTTAAAATTCTCTTCTGTGAAAACACAGATGAGACATATTAGCAAACACAGCATTGTGTCTCATTATTACTTCTATGCATAATGAAAATGTTAAAAGCAATATGGTTTCTTTTAAAATAATACTAGCACTTAGAGCATAATGGTACACCCTTGAAGATATTGTTATTTCACAAATGTTCAGTGTGCAGGCTCTCATACTAATGCTTGTTGTAATACAGCAGAAACCTGTACTGCTATAAATTCCCACTAATGCAAATTACTTAGAGGGATGGAAAAACCTGCCTTTATGTTATGTTGTTCATTTTAATGTCAATGCCATTCTTCATTCCTCTATTCATATAGCTCTATTATTAAAAATATTTGTCTGTTAGGTGGAGATGAGCAAACAGCCCAAATTAAAAACACTTAAGGCTCAGGTGACTGCACCAACAATCTGTGCTTCTGGGCAGCCACCTCTGCTTGAGAGATTTCAGCTCATGCCCTGCAGGCACTAATAAGGTTGGGAATCTCAGGCACAGTAATAAGGAATGAGTTTCCAGGTTTTGAAGAGCCTTAGGCTCTGTTCTACCTCTCCACAGCTGCTCCTGGAGCAGTTCCAGCATTGCCCTGTGGTGGTAAATGACTAACCCTGTTCCACAGGTCAGAGGCTGAAATTTCTGGGGCTGAGGTACATCACAGGGCAACACTTTTCCTGCCACCAGCCTGTCACAGAGCCACCACCCAACCCCTGACACATGGATAGGATCCTGGCTCACAGAGCTCCCTCTCCACGCTGTGCTGCTTTGAAGTAGAAACAAGAGATGTCACAGGGCTCATGACAAAAACTTGAACTTTGCAACAAAGTCCCTTTTTGGTTTTGATCAACAGCGCAAACAGCAGGTACTAGCACAGAGGGTGGAACTCTGGCTTCTGCTAAGATGTCACACGGTTTCTCCTTACCTCCAAATAAAAAAATGTTACAAGGATGGAGAAGAAAAAGGAGAAAAACAAAGCAAAACACACACATGCATTAAATCAGTAAACAAACAAAACCAACAAAAAGAGGAACCATGAAAGTTTAAAGCCAGGTATAATTAGAATTTGTGGGGTTTTCTCCTAGCATAATGCAATCAGATCCATTCACCATCTACCTTGTTATCTTATATCCTGAACAGTTCAGCATGATATTTACAGAGAAAAAAGCTGGAGGATGTGTTATGTCATATTCCAACAATCTAATCAATTTTGCTCTGGTTTTGCTGAACTAGAAAGTGTACATTTGGTTTTGTTAAATATTGCCATTAAATGAGTTTTCTAAAATAATGCAGGTAATTTCCTGGGAAAGACATCAAAAATTCCACATTTTCTATAGTGAAAATGCCCCAAAGAGAGCAGCCTGTCTCTCCACTATGTTTTTCAAAAGAAAATCTTCCCTACAGTTCTGTGCAGAAGATGATAGTGAAGAGAATGTATCATCTAATGTTTGATTGGTTACCACAGAGAAAATGTGAATTCCAATGAAAGTTAATCAAAGATATAGTTAAAGGGTAACATGTTTCTTTGTCCTTAGCATCATATGTGATATTGTAACACTGAAATGGAAATGTGGAATATTGCAGTAATTTTAACCAAATACTTGTCCTCCACTGCAATCACATTCTCTTCTGCTAGTGAACTACTACTTATTTTGCTTCATCTTTTCTTCACACTCATGCACTATGGATGAGTTCTCAAAACATTGCCTCTTGTCTTTAATTATATAGAAGAAGAGTTTGATTTCAAGAAATATTCTGAGTTAGATGAGATCCACAATCAATTACAGAATGATTAAATTAAGTTTTTTTTTCTCAACATCTCTGTGCATGCATTTCTACAACTAGTGAATTACATCTCTACTGTTTTCACTTAGGAAACTCCTGATACTAATGATATTTCTCTTATGATGGGATTCCATTCACTCCATCATTTCTTGAAACTACCAGCCACATCACACAATCAAAGCCACACAAAACCAAAGCTTTTCTACTTATTTATGTTTTTTAATATATGAGAGTCAATCTAACTGGAGGTGTGCTCTTGGAATCTCTGGCAAAAATAAAAATGCCGTCACAAAACTCTGGAGATGGTTTAGAAAGTACTTTAGTCATTGAGAAGTTTGAGCCCTGACCACATTCAAAATCTTTAAAAAAAACCCCATTAAAACTAGACTCTTCCCTTTTCATATTATGAACTTTTTACTGCTACAAAGTTAGTGCTGAGACTGATGAAAATGCTATAGCATGGAGAACTTTTTGCATATGCACAACAGGGGAAAAAAGGAAATCTTTGAGCAAAGGAGCTACTGACTGACAGCACAGAGCAGAAGTAGGAGAGAAGTAGGTGAATACCAAATAGCACAAGCATGAGTTTTTATTACCTCAGAGTTCTAGACTTTTTTTCTTTTTATTTTTACCAGGTATCTTCTCATTTTTCAATCATCCATGATCTCCTCACTGACAGAAGAAATCAATCTCTATGCCACATTATGGGTTATTTTATAATGGGGAGTTATTTAATAGTAGGGTATCTTGTATCTCTACCTATGTCTAGGTGATCTCAGTGAGAAGCTAGGAAAGCTCAAAGTAACTTGAGGAAAATGCACAGGTAAGTGTCATGGGAGAATGAATTTAAACTACAAATGTCCTTGGAGGAATGTGAATGTATTAATACCTTCATTCTAAGCACAAAAATGAGATATGACCATGAGGTCAGAATTAGTGGATGTACACAATGTTTCAGGAGTGAGTGGTAGAAACAGGACTGCATTTTATCTTTCAATAATAGAAAGAAAAATAGAAAAGGTAAGAATGGTGTTCTAAAATCTGTTCTCTATAGACTGATGAAAACCACAAAAGAAAAAAACCCACATTATTAAGCTAAATTGCACTTCCATGACATGTTTGAGGAGGGAATGAAGAATTTTGCAGTTAAGTTCCTAAATTCACTCTCACTGCAAGCATATGTTTGCCAACATGTCAGTGCTGCCTCAGCTCTCTGTGTCAGCTTCTTTTCTTACAGGGCTCTCTCTGATATTCTTCCTTTCCATTACCATTTGTCATCTGGCAGAAAAAACTCCTGATTTCTGAGCTTGATAGGCTAAATTCAATGCCAAATATCCTGCTGGTCAAAGTAGTGTGTTATGGCAGGCTGAACAGCAATATCAGTTAAGGAGTCTGGGTTTTTCCCTAACTCATAGATAATCACTATAAATCTAAATCCAAATATTTCTGGCCTGTGTGATAACATGGAGTTTTTTTGTTTTTTTCTAGGCTATTAATAAAAATGGTATTCTATCTCCACCATATTTTTCATCTTGAAAAGTTAAGTAACTTAAAGTTTATTTTTCTGTAGCATGAAAATAGCTTATTGTAAGTTTTCAAATGTAGAAAACACATTGATTTGGGCTATACATGCCAGCGTTTTATAACCCAAATTATCAATTTCTCTGTTCTCTGCTGCACTTCTCTCCTCTGTCTAACCACTATGCTGTCAGCATAGGACTGACTGCATTCTTATAATGGGTTTGGGTTTTTTTAGTCTCCTGTCAGAAGAAATAAAACACAAAAGGAAAAACTGGCTACTGGAATGACTTTGATAGGACTGCCTAGTAATTACTTCTATGGATTTGTTTGTTTTTATGTCAAGAATTTGTGAAAATATCATTTGTGAAAATGAGATGTTTCCTCATGACTCTGTGAAGGGCCTCCATCCAGCTTCTCTGAGATTCGTGTCCTGTTTCCTGAGATCCAGCTGTATGTTTCCATATGCGGCTCTCCAAGGATCACACACTGCAAAACAATCACACAGGTAACAGAATATCACTCTTAGTTACAAACAACCACGCATAATCTTGCCTATTAATTTCATCAGACATTTCAATCTGCTTCTGATGTTTCAAAAGATTTAACTAGAAACAATTAGAAATGTTTAGCAGAAAACATAATGGGTTTAGTCCCATTTTTTGAAGTCAAATAATGCAAGGTTAAATTAAAAAGATGGAGTTTCAGCACAAAAGAATTGTGCTTAGTGGAGAAATATGAGAAATTTCCCCTTGGTCAAGTGTTCTGACTGTGCAGCTGCTATGTGCCTGTACACACACTTCCTAAAAGTGTTGAGGCCTTGAATTTCTTTCTCTGAAGCATCAGAACTCTTGGGAAACTGCAGCTAATAGAGAATGCAGCCACACGTCTCCTCGGCAGCACCGCTACTGGGAGCACATTAAGCTCATCCTTTGCTCTTTACAATTGCTTCCCAAAGAATATCAAGTAAAATTCAAGGTCTCAGCACTTATCTGCAGTGCTTAGATACCCAAGGCTGTAACCAGAGTGATGAGCACAAAGCACATGGGAGCTTTCATGTCCTGAAAAGACCCTATCTTCACACTTGGGTGAGATCTGGGCATGCAGAAAATCCCACTCACCATTTTATGTTTCTATAGGAAATAAAACTGAGCATGTGGAGGAGTAGAAAGCAATTGCTTTGGATGGGAAACAAAGCAAGACAAGAGGTGTAACTATGTACAGACACAGGACTGAAATTCTGGATATCTTTTTCTGGCAGCAGGACCAGGGCAGTGATTGTCCCCCTGTGCTTGGATTGGTGAGATAAAATCCTCAAATCCTGTGCCCAGTTTTGGGCACCTCACTACAAGACAGACATTGAAGGGGCTGGAGCGAGTCCAGAGAAGGGCAGCAAGGCTGGAGAAGGGTCTGGAGCACAAGTCTAGTGAGGATAGCTGAGGGAGCTGGGGGTGTTCAGCCTGGAGAAAAGGAGGCTCAGGGAGAGCCTTATCCACTCTCTACATCTCCCTGAAAGGAGGTTAAAGCAAGGTGAAGGTCGGGCTCTGCTCCCAGGCAACCTGACAGGATGACAGGAAATGGACTCAAGCTGCACCAGAAGGTTCAGGTTGGACACCAGGAAGAATTTCTCCCCTGAAAAGACAGTTAAGCATTGGAACAGGATGGCCAGGGAAGTGGTAGAGCCACCATCCCTGGAAGTGTTCAAGAAATTACTGGAGGTGGCACTTAGTGCTGTGGTTTGCTGGACATGATGGTGTTTGGTCAAAAGTTGAACTCAATAATCTTGAAGATCTTTTCCAACCTATTATTTTAAAGACCACATAAATAATACCTCCATGAACTAAGGAGCATAAAAAAAAATTCCACTCAATACAAAAGACATCATTCCATGCCACCTTTAACACAATTTTTGACATAGATAAATGCTTATAAAAGATAAAAAAAAGAAAATACATAGCAACAAAAAGTCCTTTTGGAAAGACTAAGTGATTGAACACTGTATCTGAGGCTGTCTTGCTCTTCAGTGTGCAGAGCTCATTATATATTTCACACAATTTCAAATTACTTTTTCATTACATACAACGTAACAAATATGTGTTATAACTGCAGACTACTTATTCCTGATGTACTAGATACCATTTTATTTTAATTAAAAATATTTAAATTGTTTTTCATAATAAAATGTGACAGGGACATGTACTTTTCCACTCTTAATTATTAATATTTTTAACTCCAAGAAGTACCATTATAACACAGTTTAAAATGCATCTTAGAAAATACTCCCTCCTAAAATGCAGTTTGGAAAAATTTTCAGTTTCCTAACCCACCATTTAAATGAGCTTTCATCATTGTGACCTGTAATATCCAAGTAATGAGATTCTTAATTCTCTGAGGAGCTCCATTAAACTTAGTCAAATCTACTTGTGTGAATGGAAAAAATAAAGAGTTGGTCTCTTAAACCTGTTTGCAATTTGAATGAGCTCTGGTTTAAAGGATGAGCATTTTTTCTGCTCAACTAATATAATAGTTTCATTTAGGAAATTAAACCCAGACATATAGAAATGAAAATGAAAATGTAAATTTTGAACAAATAGTTACAATCAGAAGAAAGATTTGGGTTTTGAAAAGTTGTGTGCAACTTTGTAATACTAATTCATGCAGATAAGAATTTCTGAAACCAGAATTGGGAGTTCTTCAGCTGATTGCAAAATTGGGATAGAAACGTCTTGGGTAGACTTCAACTGGGAGTAGGTAAGTACTTTGTGATTCTTTGATTTTCCCTTTGCAATAATGAATGAATGGAGTTATTGAGTAGTTTCTCAATTTCTTTATGTAGATGTTAAAGTGAAACATTAATTTTTCGAAAGATCACCCAGTTAGCTAACAAGAAAGCAGCAATTTGAATAAATTACTTTTTCAATGCCATTGTTTGGTTGATCATATCTATATTGTGGAAAATCACAAATTAAGAAAATAATATAATTCAAACTAAGGACAAACTTTTTTCTTTCTACTTCCAAATGAAATGTTGCAAGAACAGGTACAGAGCTGCAGCCAGACAACATGATATGCACTGTCATTTTTGCACCACTCAAAATTGTATCACAGCCTGAATACCTTCCACAGATGCCTCCTTGTTTTGACTTCCTTTAAAGTCATAGATCCATTAGCAAACTTTTATCTCTCTGCTTGTAATGTCATGAGAAGCAAAAGGTGTTTTCTCCCACTTGGAGCTGACTGGGGCTGTGTCAGTGTCAGACCCAGTGCAGCCCCTGCTCCCTTCCCACAGAAGCCACCCTTGCAGCTCTCCCTCTGCCCTACACCTCCACACTCTTGCATTTTGGCTTTCTAAAACAGCAAAACCTTTTAAAACAAACTGAAGAGATTCTCAGCTCTGGCATCACAGTGTTATGTGATCAAGCAATGCAAATTGTAGAAAGATTAAAAGATTCTGAGAAACTAACAATAAGTAATTCAATGATGTCCTTTAATCTTTTTTATGCTTATATTGTTTATTTGGTTTGGTTTTCTTTCTATAGGCTTTTCATATGAAAAACTAAATGTATAAAGCAATTCAATCTTTTATGATGAATGCCTCAAGCAAGAACAGATGTCCATCAGCAGCCATCCTATTTCAAGCCTATTTGTACATATGAAAAGTTTTCATATTTAATTTCAATGTAAACTATTGAGCAAGCACTTCTCCATGCATTTTCTCTTGTTTTCCTTCAACAGTCTCTTTGCAAAGTTTGTCCTGGTTTTTTTTTTTTTTTCCATTGCTGAAGGCTCTAAAACTAATCAAGTTCCATCCTGAGTCTGAACATGACAAACATACCTCACCCCCTGCCAATTCTCTACACTTCGTAGATGACTGCCACAATTTCTGCTTTATCTTTCTGTAGGATCTTAATTTTACTGAGGAAGGCCCTGGACAGCAGCTGCAATTAAGGTTGCATTTCCCTCTCTCTGGGGAAATGCAGTTCCTACTGAATGCACCTGTGTGACCCAGGAGTGGCTGCAGCAAAGTCAGAGCGAGCAAGTCTCTGCTCTCTGGATCAACACTCGCCTTTAGAGGTGGAGGATATGGGGAACTCCTTTTTTAAATTCTGGCTGCTTACAGCCTAGCCTAATACTTGGGTTGTATATACCCTTCAGTTAGCTAGCTTTCCAAAATGCTTAAACAAACCCCTAATTAAAACCATAAAGGAGGGAACTACGGCAGAGAGAGAAGATAGGTAAGGTCATGTCTGCTGCCAGTTGCCTCTGGCAACAGTGTTCAGTGCACAAAAGCTAGAAGTGAGCTAATGTAAAATTAACATAACTTCTGACATCAGTAAATATTATCAAAAGCCTGCAGGATTTTTATTTTTGCTCTCACCTATCTCTTTATAAATAAAATATGCAACTGTATCATGTTCCCTACCAGCAGCTTTAAAGGTGTTGCTAACAGCCTGCAAAATTTTTAAATCTTTATTTTCCTAAAAGTGAAAAATGCATTTTCCCCTACTTGCAAACACACCTACTTAAAAAAACCCCATCACATTCAAACATTCAAATCTTATTAAACCCATTCTGTCTTTTTGCTAAGCCTGAGATCACTATCATCAGGTAAGTCAGGTAATGTTTAAACACAGAGGTCAAAAGTTAAAACAGCAGAAGTCAAATATAATACCAGAAGTCTGACATTTTCCCATTTCTTGGATTAGCATGTCTTTTTGCAAAGGAAGATTTACTTTTCTTCACTTGCAAATTCTGTTTGTAGACAAGAATGAGAAAAGCACTGAGGACAGAAATAGTGATGATAGCCAACAATTGCTTTCCATAACAATTTACTCAGTGAAAAACATTTCCTAGGAAGCTGTTGCATAATTATATTGAATTACAAAAATAGGCAGATATTTTAATGCGTATGCCATAAGGGAAGGGATAATGGAGTAAATGATATTATACAACAAAGTTTTGGCTATTATCTTGTCTTTGCTAGATTTTTATTTTGACACATTTTAAAAAGGACTACAACCTGGAGCTTTTTCTATTAAAATAAAGCTTTCTAAAAATATTAAGTGAAATACTCCTTTTTCAGAAGATAGGATTGAAAATCTTAGGATTTGTCATGAAATTAAAATCCCTAAAATATTTTTGAAAACTTAACATATTGCCCAGAAATGTAAGCAGTCTGTAAGAGTGCTTTAAACAGTTAGAGTGTTTTACATTATTATAAATAGTTCTGTCTAAAGCTATGCAGAAATTCTATAATTCCAGAGTAAGGAAGATAAAAACCTTTTTTTTGGAAAATTTATGTTGGCTAAGCAAAGAAGGATCAGCTAAATAAAAAAATTCAGAAAAATCTTCAGGAGGATTAACCATCTTCATCAAAAAGAAAAAACAAATCTATATGCCCTGCTAGTCCCTGGATTCTCATCTATGAGCTCTTTGCAAAATATATGAAATTATAATGGCAGCATCAGAATGCATCAGTGCTGAATATATCAGTGTTTATCCAGGCACAGTGTACACAAGGCAGATGTTGCACTGACCCTTGCTCAGTGAAATCTGTCTCATGGTTTAGTTGCTCTTCTCTATGTGTTTGAAATGTCCATGATGGAGAAAGATGTCAGTGGTGCACCTTTAAATTTCAGGAAAAGAGCTCCTCACAGTCCTCAGGAGGATACCAGATCCAGTCTGAGACAATGTCATGGCAGCATTAGTTTAGAGCATGTCTCAGACTCCTGCAACGAGTGAAGATAAAAGAAAAATCATTTGAGAAAAGTGGGGTTATAACATTGTTTTCCAAATAGCTAGGGCTTGCTGTTTCAGGCAGGGTTCAGGAAAAGAGAGTGGGAGATCATGTTATCCTACAGATTTCCTTCTCAAACTAAATCAATGATGAGTAGATGAACAGAGTTAGTGAAGGAGGAGGGGAGAGTAAGGAAACAAAAGTAAAAAAGTCTCAGAATCTCCACTGATGAAAAAAACAGCACATACTCCCAAAGCATTGCTGCTCCATGTCAATTCAGGTCTTACAGGTGAGAGAACAGTGTTGGAGAGCAACAGGCAGGCTATGGGAAGGGAGAAACTGTGTCGAGAAAGCAATCCAAAGACCAAAAAGTCACCAGAAAGCGTTATAAAAGATAAGGAGATGAAGTTGGCCTCTTGAGTTTGATGTACCTCTGAGTGAACAGCACTGTGTGTGCTTGGAGTAGTGTACATAGCAGGCCTTGGGGCATTTCTAGGTTATCAATAGTTCGCCACAGCAATTAACTGTGGCATTCAAGAATAGTCCTTGAGGCAAAAGTATCACTATATGCCAGTTAAATTATCATGGGTCAGTGAGCAACAGACGACTGCCTACCAGTTTTCTATTCTTAACATGAAGGAAGCATTTAATTCTCTAGCAACTCTGGTTTTTGCCTTAGGTATAAGAAACACGTCTTGTAATTGCCATTTATTAAACTTTGCCTCTATAAGCATGCACAACATAATGAAAGTTCATAAATAAAAGTAGTGTGCTATATCTTCTACTTTGCCTGAGATATTATCTTTCTCCAGAAGACAAGGAAAACATGCACTCAAAAAAATGGCAAGTATAAGCTTTCTACCTCTCTTGTGATTTGCAACACCATGATGGCAAAACCAGCAACACACAGGTTCATTTTTTATTTAAGTGATAAGAAAGTGGGAGAATGACTGTGAGCTCTATGGAGCAGCCAATTGTTGCATGGAATTATGAAAATAATTTTAAGGGGAAGCTGAAAGCATCAGAGAAGCTGTTTGAAGACAAGCACAGCTACAGAATATGGCTTTTGTTTTCCAGATACAGTTTTAGTTTGCTGCTCCATTTATGCTCTCAGCAGATGGTGTTTTCTTCTCAGAGCTCCAGAGAGCCAAAGTAAAAATAATATCATACAAGAGTAGTCACTCAAGGGAATTTTTAGAAGGTTGTATTTTCTTTCACCTGTATATTTTCTCATTTGTCTGAATTCATTGTGAGCTTTCAGCTCTTACCAGCACATTCCCATAATTACCCTAATGTTCATATGGTCACTTCTGACATGTTCATTACCAGATCTGGAGTGGTTTTCAGAAGTTTAGGAAGAAACCTGACTTGAAACCTGAGACAGTAATTTAATTTCTGCTACCTTCCTTACTTTCCCACTTTCCCACTGCAAAGTAAAAGCTCCTTCCCATTTTTCCTTTCCATTTTGATGTAAAACTTGTTTATAAAAGGCTCTATTGCCTACATATCTTGCAAATAGATAGATGAGAGTGTGAGTTATATGAGTACCACTGACAGGTGGCAGTTGAAACCAACACAAAATATAGAAAGGATAGAGGAAGTAAAACAAACATGGTACAAGTACATTTTATTTTCTCATTTCTTTACAATAGAAGAACCTATGTCTTCTCCCTCTATTTTAGCATAGTCTATATTAAAATATTGCCTACACTATGAATTAATACAGAATGGAATGGCAATCCATTAAACATTATTTTTTTAAAAAATTACTGTATTATGTTTGTATTACTGAACCAGCACTATCCTAGCAAAGACTATATAAGTTTCCAATAATAACAACTTACTGAATTTGGAAAATAGATCTCTTAGTAGAAAACGATTTGCCCGTGGAAGTCAGAGAAATAGTTCACAGGTCAGCAACATGAGAGAATGAAGGGGTTTTTGAAGGCAATATTCCCAGCCAGAAGCATCCAAATAGCTGTCAGTCTCAGATTTCTGCTTCACTTTTTTCACTCTATTCCTGAACAGGCACTGAAGAATTTAGTAGCATAGGAAAGAGCTCCTTTATAGTCACAGAAATGTGATCCTTGATAGAACACAATACTCTGCTCATTGCAGAAGTGGGATACAGCATTCTTTTCAGAGCTTGTTGCATAACTTCTCATTGTCTTTTCCAAGGAAAAAACAGTTTTCTTATTGACAATACGGAATATAAGAGACCATGAGCAAAGCTATGCCAAGTGGAGCTTTGTTAAGTCTCCAAAATGCTCTCTTTGAATACCCTGCCCCTCATGGTATTGCAGTTATTATGGGGAGAACACACATCTCCTCTCTGAAACCTTTATGTGCTTGGGGTTGCCTGTTCAATAGTCAGGTTAGTAAAAAATGTTCTCATTCCTTCAGTATAAGGGAATGTTATCTCTGTGACTCTCACTGACTTGGCAGAGGTTTTCACTGCATTTTTGTGTCGAGATCAATCTATGTCACATGAGATCTGAGACAACTTGGAGCTGCAGGGAGTGGTCAGAACTGTCCTGTAAAGCCAGGACCCTTTTTTATCCCTTTTCTTCTTAAGCTGATGAGCCCCCTGAAAAATTAAGTTAAATTTTCACCTCAGTGCTGTTTCCAAAGCTACATCTCCAGAAGTTTCAAATATGACAAGCCTTTGAGGACACAAAAACTCATTCTTTAACTTGACGTTCCTGTTAATGATGGCATATAATTAATTCTCCATTTTTCATACACACATAGATGCATGGATTTGATAAATAAAAACTACTACTAGCTTTTTAGAAAATACACAGGTGATATTCACAGTAGAATTAATAATGGAATATAGGCTAAATTCTGTCTCCAGGTGATAGGCTTTGAGAGAGCTGTGCTGTCAGTGAGGATGGATTCTGGGGTACTTCCAAGAGATGCTAGGATAGATGAAGGGGTCTCTACCTTCTAACTATAATTTGTTTATTTCTTTAAATTAAGTGGTTCTATGCAACACAGCTTACCTTTCCAAAATCACAGAGCAAGAAACATTTGAAGGTAATAATGCTAGAAATAATTTTAATTTTTACACTGAATTTGCTGTTTTCATACTTACAAAAGAATTTTTCTTTCTCACACCTTTCTGCTTTTTGACCATGCCAACATAGACTTGTTTCAATAATACTACAAAAAGCAGAAAAAAGAGATAGTAGACAATTTGTCTACTTTAGTCAATAAACTTCCTAGCTCACCAAAACATAAGGCATATTCATTACTTCCATCATATTGAACAATTACTTGCTTTTTAAAGGATACCAGATATTATGTCCTTGGCAGAATGCTTTAATTTTAAATCTGTTCATTTCTTTTTCTTTTTGGTTTATCAGCTGGGCTGGGAGGTGGGAAATGGTGACACACTTCTAAAACTCCTGCTTCTGCCCTTCCCTGTCAGAATTATATGTAGCCCTGCAGTCTTCCTCAGAGTCATCGGCTTCATTACTTGACAAACCTTATCCTAGCATTCTCTCTGGCTAATCCCCTGTCTTTCTTCTTTCATGTATCCCTAATGCTCTTAGGAACCCTTCTCAACCTTACATATCTCACTAAGAGGGTAGAAGTAGCCCCTAGTGAGGACCCTGTTTTCATATTCATCCTTTTTGCCAAGGGTGCCAAACTCTGGAGCTAATACTGCACTGACAGGGATATTAAGAGTCTTTGAGTGGAATTTTCACTTGCAAAGGGTTTGTTTTAAAAAAAAAAATATTTAATAAAAATATGAGTGAGAACAATTTTCAAAAGTAGGAGAAGCAGCCATAAAAAGGTAATGTTTTGCTCCACTGCTTTTCACTTTCCAATGCCTCCAACATAGGATTTCAATAGCTTATTCCAAATTGATTCATATTGGAAAGATTATTGCTTATTTGGGGATTGTTGTTTCTTTGATGTTTCTTGGGCTTTCTTTACATATGTCCTTTATTTCACCTGCCCATCTTTTTTCTCCTTCTAATCTTCCAAATTGCCAGCACATCAAACTTCCAGCTTGACATCATGTGCATCTAATGGGAGACTTAAGGTGACCACACATGGAAAGATGTGCTGCATATAAGTCTCCCTGTTGATACTGCATGATATTCTAGATTTTGGGCATTAACACAATAATCTCTGGAAGGAAGAAACACTTTCTGGATGCAAAAAGCACTTCAAATTGTTGATGTTAAGTGCATGCTTTTAGCACATCAGAGGGTGCTTTTTCCTCTAGTTTTACAGATTTTATCTCTTGGAACAAAAAAAAATCTGTTTTGACACTATATCTCAGCTGGAGTTTCATGCAAGGCAGATTTGGAAAAATAAGCACTTTTTTTTTCTTTTTTCTAATTGCAATTTTAATCCTGGACCTTTTCTCTGACTCGTTTTCCAGTATGGCCCAAGAGAGATTGGCACTGTCTCAGTCAGGGATGCAAGATTTTTCATATTGACTTGGTTTGATAGAGAACTTGTTTCAAAATGCTTTCACAAAGACTGGGAACTAGGACACATAATTGAAAACTGTATAATAAAATATTGTTCAGATATGTAAGTCATTAACCAATAACTACTTTTATAGAGATAGTCTATCATGCCAGGAGCCAATAGCTTTTTGTTCTACTGGTCGAATCACATTGTGATTTTGTGGGTTTTAGCATTCAGTCTCAACAGTCAATAAATTGAGATACAAAGATAAGACTTTAATTTTTAAGCTAGATATTGCCATTAAAAAACCCCAAAACTGTCAGAACATCCAGGAAAACCTAGTTTCCAGCCAGAACCCAAAATATTCAATATTCTAGATTGAGATGGGTCTCCTGAATACGTGATGTCTTGCTTCAGCATCATGTTTACCTCTCGTATCCAGAGTAGGAGTTATGATCCAGAAATTCTCCTTTTCCCCTTGATATATAGTCTCCTGCAGTCTGTCAGACTCTGCTCTCTTGCAGCCCCTTTTTCATACATAATCCTCAGGTTAGTGCTGTTTTTTTCTTGCAGAATATCATGCAGTTCAGTAGCTTGTCATTTCTTCAAAAATAATTGTTCAATTGCCTGTAAACTGAGAGGGATTTTCTACCTGTCATCATACTAGACTTACTGAGATAGTGTGTTGACAATGTGCTTTTGAACTATTGCATGCTCCCAGCTTTTTTTGTATTTGCTTTTTCTCACCAGGCTGACTTTGTACTTGTTTGCATCTGATTCTCCCTAGAACCTCTTTTCAAAGAAAAGTGATATCTTACACAGCATTTTCATGTCTAAAGAGGCCATGAAGCTGAGATAAGGACAGATGTGACAGCCACCATATTGCCAGATACTGGGAACAGAGCCAGGGGAGTAGCAGGCTAAAAAGCAACAATTTCTACAGCATTTACTAAAGTGCAAAGTTGCATATGCAGGACTATTGCAGAATTTTTCTCCCTAACGAAATGGGGACAGAAGTATATAACACTGTCATTTTAAGGGATGAAAAATCTCACCCTGTATGTTTATTCTATATAGAATCACAGAATGGTTTGGGTTGGAAGTGACCTTAAAGATATCTCATTCCAACTTCTTATCATGGACAGGGACACTTTCCACTCACCAGGTTGTTCAGAGCTGCATCCAATCCCATCTTAAACCCACCCATGGATGGGGCATCCACATCTTTCTCTGGGCAGCCTGTTCCCTAATTTATTCCTAGCTCAGGATGCTTAATGAGGATGCTAAAAGTTATTATGCAGCCTGTTGGGCTGCACGAGCAGACTACAAGAAACTCTAAGCTTTTCACCTCCAAGTGCTCAGCAATTTAGAAAACCCTTGTTTTTTTTTAGTAAAATATATGCATACCTGGGCATACACATCTATTTTTTCCTTTGCACATAAAAAATAAATTGACCAATTTATTTCAAGGAACACTAGTATGTTTCTTTCTCCTGCTGCAGGAAACTTGCTTCTCTTTTCCACAATACTGCTTTCCTGGGGTTTTATGATGTGCACTTTCTTAAAAGAGTCATATGATTTTCCTGTACCATGTTATACTCCTCATCACTCTCCTTAAAGCCAGCAGGTTGTACACCAGCAGCCCTATTATGATACATAGATATAAAAAAAGCAATATTAGAAATAACTTTTCTCCAGTCATTTGAACACAAACATTAATGCCCAGATATTGCTGGCTGCCTGAAAGCCATATGATAAAATCTATGTCACTGAAAATCAAAAGATTATTCTAAAGTGACAGCAGAATATTGTCAATGAAATATGCTTTTAGTAGCTTGAGAACTTCCAAATGAAACAAACAAACAAAAAAGTTCTATTGATTTTTGAAAGTTTGCCAGACTCAAACTTTGTATTAGCAGATGCACAATGCATATTAGTACAGAACTGTCAAAGCCATGGGATGTTAGTAGACCCAGCTAGGTAGGTGACTGTTTTATCTGATTTGTTCAGAAAAATGAAAGATACTGCATCAACTCCAAGCCTGACTGAGCAGAAATAAGAGGTATCTATAGGATAAATATCCTGCACACATTTTGTGGGACAAAATAAAATAAACAGCTTTGCTGCAGATAGAGGGAAATGAAATTAATTAGATGAGTTAAGATGCAGTAAGTTGAGATCTTGCAGTTTCACATGCAAGATTTTTAATATGCTACAAAGGAAATAGACCATACTTTGTTATATACTGTGCCCTATTAGGTGCATGGCTATATGTATAGCACTATAAATTATTTTTTATGCTAAAGAAACTTTCAGTTTGATTCTACTTTAAATGCACCAACAAAGAGCTCACAAACCCAAGTATCCAACCTGTGGCATACAGGAGCAGAGATCCACACATGTGATGGCAGCACGGGAGAAGTGAACTACAGAAACTGGCTGTTGCAGTCTGAAGTTTCTACTTGGTCAGCATCAATGCAGCAGATGATCCATAACTACTAGTCTTTTATCAACAGCAACATACTTCACCTTTTCCTGCAGAAAAAGAACTGTATGTGCTTAGCATTGCAAAATCCATGGGAAAAGGCTGCTTGCATCCCTTTTCATGAGACAGATGTTAGATGCCCCATCTGCCACATGCCCTGTCCACGTCAGATATCCTGGAGAAAGGACTATGTCTTCCCTGATGTTTTGTACTGCAGCAAGGTGGTAGTAGATGGAAAATTAAAATAATAACTAAATCAGATGCAACCTTTAAGTACGTTTTTCTTTGGTGTGGAAATGATTTTGGGATCTGCTATCAGGTATCAGGACCTGCTAGAAGGTAAAAATAATTATTTTATTTTGGATAGGTACATTCTTGTCAAATTTGAACTTCAAATGGGGATTATTGGGGCAGGAAGGGTGGAAAGTAGGGGGAAAAACATAAGTCTCCATACAGGGCTAACAAGAATCTACTTTCCAGACACTCCAGACAGAGAAGTTGGTTTGTTCGGTAGGCAGTGGCAGTAGCTCCCCCAAACATAGCTGAGAAATAAGGATGCAGAAGGAGCTTCTCCGTCTCTGCAGCAGCAGTCAGAGCTGCTTTATCACTGACTGCTCAACTCAGGGAAGCACAGAACAGCATTACCCAGATTTCCTCTGATTGGGGAGGTACAAATCCATCACAGCAGGACACCTCCTTAAACTTCCCGTGATATGGTGAGACTCCACTCCCAATTCCTACTTCCCTGGGTCTTACAAATAAAAGTATGAATCCAGTCCTGATAACAATTCATCCTCATTTGGTGGGTTTTTTCCTAAGTGCTTCCATGTTAAGCATGGCAGCCAGTCCTCTGTACCACTTTACAGACACAAGGGTTTTCCATCTTCCTTCAACTGCCTGTAGGGAATCAGTGCTGTATCCCCAATGAGTTATATTCAGTCTACTCTGAGCAAATTTCCTGGTAAGGAATTTCATCTAGCTGCTTGGTATAGTCTTGGTAGAGATAACCTATGCAGTGCTGTCATCTAAACATCTGTCTTTTCCTGGGGAGGACAGGAATATCTATTTTGAACCGTGAGCATTTTTGCAGCCCATGAACACCTTGCCATTTTGTCTTCACCCTGATGCAGTGCTGAGTGAGCACTGGTGATGAGTGCATTGCCCTCCATCATGTTTTGGGAGAGGATCATCACTCAGGTGCACTCACTAATGTCTCTCTGGAGTCGATGACAAGCCCTGTGTAGCCAGACTTAATGAGTCAATTAGAGTATTTGAACAGGCAGCACAGTTCTGAGATGCAGGGACTTGGCCCTGTCTCGTTACAAGTTGGTTGAAAATAGCCTCTGATGCAAAGTAATTAATTTTCTGACTCATGTAGTGGACTACCAGACAGCTTTCTCCTGTTTGCTTCTGAAATGGCTTGACTTAGAGAAAGAAATGCCACTCAATAAAGTGGTGAACTGTTGTTTATTGGTAGCAGTTCTACAGAAACTTTACCTTCTTCCTCTGATTTTCCTCACTGCTTTGCTTAAAGAAGGGTTGTTCAAAGATCTGGCACAGCAATCATTTGTCATGCAGACAGACCTGATAACTCAGTCCAAAGTATTGGAGGCAATCAAACTGTGGTTAGATCACAGAATCCTGAGAATGTGAGATTAAACTACATCTTCATTGACAGCAGAACAAGTCTTTGACTTGCTCTGGTTTCTTCAGTTCTTATGCTCATCTCTAACGTTAACTACTCAAATTCATGTCTTTATTTTTTAAAGACATTCATATTAATTGGGAAAAAAAACCCCAGTCCACATTCAAATCATAAACTATCACTAGTGATTTACCTCTTTATCTAACCTTCTTCATTTTAAAAGAGAATTCTCTCTTTCATCTTTGGAGGCAAAAATTAAAGTTAAATTACTATCTGAACAAATTTTGGAGTTTTAATCTTTAGTGACACCTCAAATCATGATGTATGAAAGATTTCTTGGCAAACTGAATTAGCCTTTCATCAAAAGAAAATCCTGTCTACAGAGCTGCACTTAAAGCATAGGCCTGGTTACATGCTTTTTGTTCAGCAGAGCAATAGTCTTTTTAAACCCACTACCATTGTCACAATGTCCTGCAGCTGACAGGCTAGTGGACTAAACCACACACCTTAATACCTGACTTAGTTTGTTGGTCACACTTTTCCGCCACGTACCTACCTAAATAAATAAACAGTTAAATTTCTTCTTCATTGCCACTTTGACTGCAATTAGATCAACAGAAAGCCACTGTTTAAATGCACTTCTTGAGGCCATCCTTTGTCCTAGGAATTTAGGGCTTTCTCAGGAGGCTGTCAAAAACCACCACTTTGACTTCACAGTGAGGCATCAACAAGCCAGTAAACAGGACTAGAAACAGCAGTGAGAGAGACACAGGAATCACAGAATCACAGAATAACACATAATAATGAGTTGGAAAGGACCCCAAGGAGCACAAGTTCTGCTCATGTCCCTGCACAGGACAGCCCAAGAGTCACACCCTGTACCTGAGAGCATTGTCCAAGCATTTCCGGAGCTCTGCCAGGCTGGTGCTGTGAGCACTGCCCTGGGGAGCTGTTCCAGTGCCCAGCCACTCTCTGGGGGAAGAACCATTTTTTTAATATCCAACCTAAACCTGCTCTGACACAGCTTCACGCCATTCCCTTGGTTCCTGTCACTCGTCACAGAGAGAAAAGATCAGTTTCTGCCTCTCCTCTGCCCCTTATACAAGAAGCTGTGACTGCAGTGAGGTCTCCCCTCAGTCTCCTCCAGGCTGAACAAACCCAGTGCCCTCAGCCCCTCCTCACACGGCTTCACCTCCAGACCCTTCACCATCCTCATGGCCTCCTTTGGGTGTTCCTTAACAGCTTAATGTGTTTTTTATGCCATGGCCTCTCACACTGCCCCAGCACTGGAGGTGAGGCTGCCCCAGGCCAGAGCAGAGCAGGACAATCCCTCCCTTGCCCTTCTGGCCATGCTGGGCCTGGTGCCCCCAGGACACGCTTGGCCCTCCTGGCTGCCAGGGCCCTGCTGGCTCAGATTCAATTTCCATCACCAGGACCCCCAGGGGCCTTTCCCTGCTGCTGCTTTCAGCCTCTCATTCCCCAGTCTGTCTGTACATGCCGGGTTGCCCCATCCCAGGTGCAGGATCCAGCACTGTCCCTTGTTGAATTTCACACGGTTGGTGACTGCCCAGGCCTCTCATTTGTCGAGGTCTCTCTGCAGGGCCGGCCTGCCTTCAGGGAGCCAGCAGCTCCTCCCAGCTTTGTATCGCTGCAAACCTGCTCAGTGTCCCTTCCAGTCCTGTGTTCCAGTCCCTTATGAAGATGTTGAAGAGCACAGGGCCGAGGATGGAGCCCTGCAGAGCCCCACTAGTGACAGCTCCCCGCTCTGGTGTCACCCCGTTCACTGAACCCTTTGTGCCCCATCTCTGGGTCAGCTGCTCGCCCATCAGTGATGGTGTGAGTGTGTTTTTTCAGCTGGGGGCTGAGAGGGACACTATCAAAAGCTTTACTGAAATCCAAAAATATAACATCAACTGCCTTTCCTTGATCAGTTAGGTGGGTTACCTTGTCATAAAAGGAAATCAGGTTTGATAAGCAGGACTTTCCCCTCATGAAGCTGTGCTGACTGTGATGAATGACTGCGTTTGTCTTTCCTGTGCTTTTTCATTCCTCCCAGAACAATCTTCTCCACAACTTTACCAGGCACTGAAGTGAGACTGACAGGCCTGTAGTTTCCAGGGTCCACCTTCCTGCCCTTCTTGAAAATAATGAAAACATTCATCAGTGTCCAGTCAGCTGAGACCTCTATGGATTCCCAAGACCTCTCAAAGATCGAGAGAGGTTTAACAATGAAAAAAGCCAGAAAAACAGTTTCAACATGAGAAAAAAGAATTCAGAAATATTTTTTATTAAAATGGAGACCACCTCATACAGGGAAAAAAAATTCTGGTTTTGCTTCTACTTCCTTCCATTTTTCTAACTTCTTCAGTGAGGCAGTGATAAGTGGTTGTACCTATGTTACCTGCCACAGAGAGGACAACTGCATCAAAAAGGCCCTTTATCAATTTATTTTCCCAAGAGATACAGCACAAGAACTGAATTTTGGTTAATGGTTTGTGTCAGAAGAGGTAGAGCTGGATGCACTCACAGCCTGCATATGTGCTGTGGCTCAGACAGACAGCCCAAGGTACAGATCAGGGTAATGAAATGCTGTTCCCTTTCTCCTAATTAATTGTGAGGGGAAAGGTTTGCATTCATCATCAAATTCATTCCATATCTCTTTGTTGTTTCTTGAGGGTACGAATTTTGCAGCTCCTGTGAATGGAAAGTCCAAAGGCCTGTGTTTAACAAAAACAATATGTATTTTTCAGCAACACTGAGCCAATCATTTCAGGCATCAAGGCTTCCAAGACTTTCATGTCTCCAGTTCTCTTTGAACTTTAATGAACGGATACAGAGCAGAGAGCCTGAGAAATAACTAATTTGGAGAACCTCTGAGTGTCAGACCCAGGGCAGAGAAAAAAAAAAGGAGTTTTGAAAGAATCTGTTTGGAAATTCAGAGCACCTCAGTGACAGCTGAACTTGGAAGCACCTCAGGAAGCTGAACTTGAGCACCATCACAGGCTCTCACACTCTGGTCACGGGTGAGACTGGAGGGTACTTTTTCCATTTATGAAGAACAGCAGATAAAATCTGCCCAAAGGAAGCCTTCTTAAGGCAAAGGAGAGCTTCACACTTGGTTCAGGGTGTATTCACCTCCTTTAGTCCCCCTTCTGCTCATATTTCTGCTCAGGATTCCGAAATCCAAAGGCCAAATGAATATCATGTTTATCTAGCATTAAAATGCTAATTGAAGTGGGCCCATGGTGTCTTTTAGATTTGTCCACCAAATGCTCACTGAAATATTTGTAAGCAATGAGCAATTTTTCCTTTAGATCAAGAGATTTTTAATGTTGAACAAACATGTATTGGATTCATCTTGCATTTCAACTTTGGTCAAATATGGATTTAAGATTCTAGCCCTGAGTGATTGCCAACACATGCAAATGTATTTAATTTCATTGCCTTTGCTTAATTTTTTGTGAAATGGCATTTTAAATGTCTTTATCTCTTTTCTATTCCTTTCCTAATGGCACTTTTATTTATGAGAGACTACTGGATACAAAATCAATCCCAAACAAATATGACTAACTGCAGTTGGTGTACCTATTACTTAATTAGCACATGTTAGGCCACCTATTCTTTAGCTTTTTTATATATTCTCCTCTTCTCACTCTGCCTGCATCACCTTTCTGGGTGGAACATACTCTTTTGTTGCTATTGTTTATTTTATTTTGTAAAATAAGTTACACTTTTTTTTTACTTTAGACAAGACAGCATTCAAGTCAAACCTATTTCTGTACTCTTTTATTCTTTTTATTGTTTGAAAATCATACTGATTGCCCATAAAATTTTTGTCAAGTAATGTATCCGATAGTTTCATAAAGTTTTGTGCTGTAAATGTCTTTTTAGAGAAGGCCCATTCTTTTGCATTAATAAAGGTTCTGTTCCAGTTCTGCCTTGCCATGGGGCACTGCTCTCCACGTACAGCAGAGAATCAGTCCCTGACATGTGCCAGTCTGCTCCTTCATTAATCACAGGTTGTCTCCCTTGAATGTCATCTGTGAGGTTATAAAGGAAACAAAATGAAAATTGCATTCCTCTCTGTGGAAGCAGAGAGGAGTGGGGAGGGGAGATTTTGTTGAAAGAGATTGACAGTTATTCCATGAGAAATTTTGCTTTGCTAATAAACATCCCTCCACTTCATAAATGCATATCACCTCTACTTAACAGATGTGAGATGATCCAGAGAATTGCCATCATTTAAAGCCTTTCCAGGTGTCTCAAAGGCAGAAGGCCATCACTGCTGCACCTTGCATTCCTTCCTGCTGTCTCCAGGATACCAACCTGCAGAGCTGAGCAACCTTCTGCTCCATATATAGGCTGTTTGCAACTTTTAGGGGTTTGGGCTTTTAGTTAGTTTGGGTTTTTTTACTTTGGTTTCTTTTTATGTTTTGATTTCAGTTTGGGGGTTTTTAAAGAGGGGTGTGACATAAAAATTGCCAAAATAATTTCCCTTTTAAAAATTGCAGGGACCTGCCTTATACAAAATGCAGTGTTAAGAGAGTAATATTACTTCCAAAGGATTTTAAGTTTTTCACATTGTGTTTTGGTCTAGTACCAGGAAATATATCCCCTCCACCCTCAAATTTGAAATTAACTGAAGGACCCACCCACTGCTTTTAAAAAGCAAAAATAAAATCATTTTAGGTGCATCAAAACATTTCACTTCCAAAAAACTAAAATGTGCAGAGTTTTAAGTGGTATTCTGTAAATCAAGTTCAATAGGAATTTCAATTTGATCAAAATACTTTTTTTGTTAGTGCCTTTAACAGCAAGCCAAAACATTGCATTTCAACAACACTGGTGAAAATATGGAAGCAGTCATAGAGGAATGAATTCACTGTACTCTATTAATATGTTTGTCAGCTGAAGAAATACAAAGCATCACAAAGAAGTAAAATGTATCATTCATATTGGTCATAAGTGTTTACTCTTGAACTAAATAATTTTATATTTATTTCTGGGAGAGACTTCTCTGATTTATTCTTTAGATAGTAGCAGATATGTCATTGCAGCCTGAACACATTTCAGTGTCTATTTTAACAGGGATGGATTGGGATGCTGATCTCCAACCTAGATCTTAATTTTTCTTTCCTTTTTTGGCAAATCCTGCTCATCTGATAGAAGAGTACTATCAGAAAATCAATCCTTCTTACAGCTTTAAAGTACCTTCTTCACTGGTGAAATTATATTTGCATCTCAGAGATGGTAACATATGTTACAGGATGCTTCTGAGACCCAGGATGTTTGTTTGAATGCATAATGCACTGGACTTGAATCAGTACAGTTAACAATAGTTCCTTGTTGACATTAGGTAACAAATTACCCATAACTGGATTTTAAACAGGCTTTTCCATACATTTAATGACAGGAATGTGACAAATTTATTTTGTCTTATGTCTTCATCACAGTTTCTAGTGATATTGCATTCAGGTTTATTTTTAAAACTTGCCATTTAGCTTCAGCCTGCCAACCTAATGGAGTTCACAGAACATCTCTCAGGGCTGCTGAACCAGCAGAGGCAGCACTTGATATGATATGATATGTATGCTGAAGCTTTAGGGTGCATAATAAACATGAGAGCTTCATGCCCTGAAAAATAATCACTGGGAAAACAGTGCATAAACTGCAAGCTAGAAACTGCAAGCTAGAGACATGTTTTCTTTTGGGCTATTTCCCAAAAGAGGCATCAAACAATAATACAGAATATAGTGTACCTAAGTGCTTATTACTTGAACTTTAGATTTACTTTTAAGAATAAAATATTTACACTCAGTTTCATAGTATTTTTTTTCTTTTCCTTCCCTCATCCACGTGATTTAATACACCAAACTTGATTATGGTGGAAAAATTCCCCACTGCATTTTTCTCTTTGACAGGAATATCATTCTCTTTCTAGTGACGATTCTTTTTCTTACAGCACTTTCAGAGAAATTATGCACATGGGACACAAAACACTCTTGAAGTAGCAATGAAGTCCTTTAAAAACATGAGCAGAATGCCATACAAGGTTACAGCAGGACACGAGTAATTCCCAGCCCTTGTCCAGGCCTTCCTGAAGGTGCAAATTTCCTCCCTCAGGATGCTGCAGAGGAGCTGTAGGTGTGTGCAGAGGCTGCAGACATGCAGCCTGCCGTGCCCCCAGCCCTCTCTGGGGAGTGATGGCTCTGCCTGAGTTACCAGCATGAATCAGAGCATGTCTGGCAGAAATAAGATAATTTAACCAGCACCCATTCCTCACATCAGGCCACTAACATCTTCTCACTTTATTTCCTTATTCTCCTTACCAGTACCACCTCCACTGTTCCCAGTGTTTTTGTAGTTCCTGTACCAGAAGTTTTCCTCTCCATGACTCAGGCTGCCCACCTCTGCATTCCTTGTCTGATAATTCCCCATTCCCCTCCAATAAAAGTCACCTTGTGCTTGCCTTTTCTTTGTTGTCCCTTGGTTTTTAAGAGCTTGTATTTGGGAACAAGCACCCCTTGATAACCATTTCCTTACATCTACCTAAATACAGACTTTTTAATACTTGTCTTTAACAACAATTTCTTACTCCATTGCTCTTACCAAAAAGTATTTTATTTAAAGAGCGTTGAGAAAAAAAAATATTGGTTGGACAACTTTGGAGCTGACTGGTAGGAAATAAAGGCAGCAAACAAGTATTAGAGGGATTGCTGGGGAGGAAAAAAGAGATCACAAACAATTTGAATAAGCTCCTGTACTATTTATATTGTGTTTACCAGACCATACCAACAAATGCTATTCAATGACTAAGGGTGAATTAATTTCCTGGGCAAACTCTTGTCACCAGGATGAGCACGAACATAGATTGCCTGACAACTGCAAGTGTTCTCCTAACAAATGAAGCACAGAGAGGACAAAAATCTCTCTTGCAAATAAATAAAAAACAAAACAAAACAAACTGAATAAAAACTAGTTAATAATTGTGCTGTTCACATTCACAACAAAACTCTCAGCAGAGTATAGATGTGTATACTGGACTGTGCTGACAATGCCAGTCTTGTGCTCTGCAGCCCTGTTTCTCACAGCACAACACCATTTCTTCCCTAATGCAGCCGTGCTGTGTCTAATATATTGGGAAACACAACTTCCCTCCATTCCTCAATTTGCCTGATTCATCAGATACCCCTGGCAGAGGGTGCCTGTCATGCATGCCAAGGCACAAAGAATAGTCCCACCTTTGTCCTCAAAGCAGAAACTGATAGTGTTTCATCACTGTACCGAGGCTTTTAAAATAAAACAGGACAGTGTTGGAACATTTTCCTTGTAATCAACTCACTTTTGCCTCAGTCAGCTTCACAAACTGTTGCTTGGCTATTTGACTTAACAAATTCCCAAAAATGTACTGTTTTACTTGAGTGTGAAGCCTTTATGTACTGCCATAATTATTATGGTCTCAGTATAACTGTGCGTCCAATTAGTCATTGAAAATCTATCCACATAAATATTTGAAGAGGTGCTTCTAGTGAGCTTGAAGGGAAAGGGCCAGCCAGCTTCTCTCAGTCTGAAGCTCCTCAGAGAGGCTAATTACCAACATGTCTCACCTCAGTCAAAAGCTGGTAATGAGCTCTCCCACTTATGTATTTGTACTGGGTTCTGTTAAATACAAGATTCGGGGTTTCACCCTTGGTACTAAAACTGAGACTCTTCACTTGGAGGAGGAGAGGTTGTTATTATTTCTCACTGTAGCAGGGAGTCAAACACAGGAGAAACACAAATTAAATTCTAACAGGGTAATGCTGATATTAGCAATTGAAAAGAACAGTTTGTTTGGGGCTTTTTAATTAATAAATACAATAATTTTATCTCCTCCTTGAGAAAAATAATTACATTTAAAGGTCAAAAATTAAATCCACCTATAAAAGTTCAATTGTGGAGAGACATTGGTGCCAAATTACACTGCCCCTTGTGTGACAAGCAAGTTACCTAAGAAGGAAAGAGACATTTCCAATTATTTGCATTCTCAATAACAGTCAATTATGCATCATCACCTTTCATAAACATTTTTAACTGTTACCTACCCATTTTAGATGTTACAAAATAAATAATGCCACTTGCATGTTACCTTAGTCTGGTTGAGGTAAGAGAAATTTCCATGTAACTGGGCAGCAACAGGTTATCTGCTATCCAACACATCCATAAACCAACAGCTGGGATGCCTAAAGTGTTCTGGCTCCTCACCACACCCCCCAGAGAATTCAAATGTGGCACATTCAGCTCCTTTAGAAGTGGCATGACAGGAGAAGAGACAGTTTTATAATGGTCAGGAAGAAAGGAAGAAAAGAAGGAGGACAGCAACCTTCCAGTTGCAGATGGTAACCATGAAGTCCTTCCAGAATGCAGAGAGGTGCTGGGGAGCATCCTGGAAACAGCCTGCTCCAAGGAACATGGCCAGCACATCTCTCCAGCCTTTTCTGTTTATCTTCGTGTCAAGAACAGCTCACAGCTGAAAATGGGAAACTGTGATGTCATTTGATAGCCACTTATAAAAAAATAATATAAAGAATGGCTGTCAAAATTTGGAAAATTGCATGTGTGCAACACCAAAGTATTTGTGAGATTTTTGTTGCAGAGGGGATTGTAAGAGGTGTAATGAAGGAACAAGAACAAAAATTGCTGCTTGATGTTACCAGTGAAAACTGTGATTATTAATTCAGGACTGTAAACTGAGCTACTCTTTATACCTGTAGCTATATATACTGAAAAACCTCAGATGAGCCTTGTGGCCTTATTAGCAGATAGCAGGACAAAAGGGAACTCTGCATTTTCAAATCACAGCCTCTGACTGACTGGAAACAGAAGCTGGAAAACCAGAATAGCTGCAACCCGCAATGTTTGGGTGGGTAAACACTTCCACAGAGCTGAGAGGAAAACTGCTGAATTCTCACACTTTCTTTTTATTTTGACCTTTATGAAACAGCCACACTGTGATCAAAGGCAGCCTCCTATCTGCTCAGACCAACAGTCAGAGCAGCTTTATTTGCTCAAGAGAATATATTTACATGCCAGTATAGAGTGTTTGACAACAGCTGAACTAACACATGCAGCAAAGTTTGGCAGCTGAAGGGCAAATAACTGATTAGCAAGATGAATGAAAAAAAAAGATTTTTTGTGGTTGCTGTTTTTGTTACCAAACAATGCCAGCTGCTCATGACAATACTGTTTATGAAATTGGAGATTTTTCTCGACTAATTCAAATTTTTGTGTGTTTTTTTAATGGGAAAGTCGATGGCATGCAATCAAAATAACCTTTTGCTGTAAAAAGGAGAAAATTCAGCTCCAAATAATTTCCAGTAGCAGCTCACAAAAAGATTATATTTTGGTTCTAACATGATATTTTTTAAAAAAGGTATTAATAAAGCAAAATTCACTTAAGCTTATTAAGTATAGACAAATATTTTTCTTCTGTGATTTCCTGCATTATGGAAAGTAAATATAAATATAAAGGATAATTAATCTATCATGCTAGAAGTGCATGGGATAAAGCTTTTTTAAAGCCTAGAAAGGGGTTTTATTAGCTTGTGTGTTTCCATGGTAAGACAAAAATGCTACCAGACAGATATCCAAGGCTTTCTCAGAAATACATTCAGCAGGACTTTGAACTTCTAGAAGGAGTACAAAATAGATTGTAACACTGTCATAAATTTCCCTTCTCTCCTCTGTGAGACCACTCTGTGAGCCTTTCTTGCAGGCACTTTGTGAAGGGGAAGGGGCTGGATTTTAAGGGTAGCACTGGCCCAGCACTCAAACCAGCAGTAATCTGCATCCTCCAGAGACTTCCCAGCAAGGAACACTGGAGCAGGCTTAAGGTGCAGAATCTTCTTGAATATTAAGGGTCACGTGCCTTCACTTTGAAAAAAGTTAGTTCATGCAGAAAAAAATATTTGTCAGAGCCATAAAACCACTAGAATTTACATCTTATTAATAGCTATAGCTGCAAATACCCTCAATAGAAAGGGCAACAGTTTTATTTCAAGATATTCAGAACACATTTTGAAACACCTTGAAAGTTTTAATAAACTAAGTCCCTGGCTATGCAAGGAAAAGGAATTGATTTGAGTGGTACCTTAGATGCAATGTTACAGGCAGCAGAGCTTGTTAACACATAAAAGTTTTTGCTTGAAAGGGAGCTCTGATGAAATATCCTTTAATCTTCAAATCAAAAGTAAGGAAAAAAAAATAGAGAGAAGTCATAGCTTTCCAAGAACAGAGTCATTAAAAGTGGGGAGTTCAGGCAAATTAAGGTACTTATTAGAACAACAGCATGAGGAAATTCGAGTTCCCTAGGTAGGTTTGATAATTAACTTTTGTGACAATAGTCTAAAAATAGCCTTCTCTTCTCATGTACCATTAGATTTTGTTGAACTAACATTTTCTAGTGAAATACTGTTCTTTCAGTTTTCAATTGGTGCTCTGAAATAGCTCTGTCAGACCCTGTACATGTTGGCTTAAAAAGCAAAGCCTGCAGTGCTGAGCTATTGTTCAACTCTCTTTCCTGTGAAGCAGCTGCTGAATTTTCCCTCTTATTAACAGTGCTGTCTGTGCAGGGGAAGGTAAAGGATTTTTATGCCATACACCATTCCTATTTTGGGGTGGGGGTGTCCTTTTATTAAAAGGCTGTGATGTCCATGTTAGACAAAGAGAGACACTGTGGAATATCATGAGGCACTTCACAGCCCTTCACTTTGGAGCTGACTGTACCTGGGTGCTCCAGTCACCAGTGACAGAGGAGGGGACCTTCCAGAGGGTGCCTCAGAGCCAGACCCTACTGCAAGCACTTACCCTTGGATCTCCACTCACTGCAGTGGGAATCAAGGGAACAAGACAAACTACATTATCTGACTTCTTAGGTACTGGAATTTGGGTAGTGTAGATGTTAGAGCTGTAAAAACCATCATTAAGGGGCAATTACTCGATCCAAATAACCCTGGAGCTCCATGCTAAGACTGTAGAACCATCTTGTGGAAATACAGGCTTTATTCTGGATAATTTTTAGGTATGTAAGAGAGACTAAACAAGTTTTTGATGTGTTTCTTCTTTATATAAACAAGCTTTTCTCTTCTCCCCTTTGTTAGGAAGAGAACAGTATTTTCATCCTTCAAAAAAACTCCTCTACGTTTTCCTTGCCTGTCCTGATGGCCAATTCCTGCTGGTAAGAAACTCTTCTCCCTTGTCTCATAGCATCAGAACCACTCCTGGCCACTAAGTAGAGCTTCATCCTTGAGATCTTTGGGGCCCAAGTTTGAGGTAGAATGCTTGGCACAGTAAAGCATGCCAGCACTTACACAGGAATAAGAAGCCTGAATGGTTTTGGGGTAGATTACAGAGCTTTTGGGACACTAGTCAGACTGAAATAAATGGGTAAGACAAAACTAACTTCAGGTTTCCTCCTGATCTCCTTTTTACTTTACATCAGTTTCTCAATTTTGTTCAAACACCAGATTTTCAAAGCAAGTTAAATGAGAAGTATTTTCATACTGCCTCTACAATCATCTCACAAATCATGGCCTTAGATTTCTACTTCCTTGAATAGAATTATAACTTAGGTGAAAGTTGCTCTTGTGCTCATTTTAATAAGGCTTTTATTGAGTGTCAGTTCATCTGGAGAGATACCAAGGCACAAAACTGTTTCAAGCAGACTAGCTTGTGTCTCAGATCAGAAACTCAGAGTGTTCTCAACATAACCTAGTCAAACACAGTGCCAGAAATATCATGGGAATGCTCTTTCCTGTTTGCTGGGCTCATCCCTTTGCACTCACTGGCAGAGAACCAGGTTTTCCTTCAGCGGGTGCTCCAGCAGAACTTCTTTAACCAGCAGCAAAGCCAGCTCACGTTCCTGCCTTCCCCACGGACCACTGCTGCAGCTGCTCATCTTTATCTGTCCACCAGAGCTTCTCTCTGCTGTGCTTGTACAACACTGTTCTGCTGCTGGGGAGAACACCATGACCTACACTCCCAACATCACTGCAAAAAGCTCAGTGCCAGCCACTATGTTTGGTCTGGCAGTATGCAAAGTTTACCTTCACTGAGCATTCTTCTTCCAACTATCTGTGAAAAAGGACAGATTTCTGAAGATTTTGGTTAGACCTCACTGTGCATTAGGTAACATTTACAGTGGAAACTAATTTTACATAACACAAACAAGAAAAACAATCAAAGCTGGTCACTAGTTCTGTCAGAAGCTATTTTTATGGGTAAATAAACTTGATGACACTCCACAGCCTGATTGCTGGAACTGGGGGAAGGTGTTTCAGATTGTTAAGGAACTTGCAATTCTTAGTAGATGCTCTATCATTTGAGAATTTAATTATTATAAAAAGCTGGGCTGACACATTCAAAGCTACATATGAGAATCAAATATTCAGTTCTCACCAAGATAAAAGAGAGAAGTAGTAACACTTTGCATAAATACTACAGCATAAGCAAACAGGCCTGTGAATGGGTGAGTAGGGCAGGGGAGAGCAACAGAATATGCCTGGCAATACAACAGTGACAATAATAATATTGGGTATAGTTTGACAGAGATAATTTGCTAGAAAGTGTCAACATGTGACCCAACAAACACAACAGATACAAGAATTCCTTATGAAGAGACTGCACAACCATTCTTAATTGGATTCACCATTGGCTTAATTGTCAGGAGCACAATTTGCTTGGTAATCATTTGAAATTTGGAATCCAGCTATATGTCAGGTTACTTAAACATTTATGACACACTTCTTCAGGTGGTGAGGCCCGAAATAGACTTGCATGAGGTCTGAATTATTAAATACTGAAGTAACGTTCTTGTATAATAAATAAGTGTTTTCATAAAGTGACAAGTATTTTAATCATGCCTAATCATTATAAGTATCACAGAATCATTGAATGGTTTGGATTGGAGAGTACTTTAAATGTCATCTAGCTCCACTGCCCTGCAGGGACACCTTCCACTAGACCCGGTGGCTCAAGATTCCATCCGAGCTTTTTGTATTCTATGCACAGATCAGGACTCAATGTAGGTCAAGTTCCTTTTCCAATTTTTGTTTTTCCTTTTGCTGTAAACAAGAGCAGGTCCAAGTCCTTCCTCGAGGTTTGCTCTCTGCCCCCGGCGGTCTCTGGCGAGCCGGCAGAGCCATCACCGCGCTGCCGCTGCCTCCGCATCCCCTTGTCCCGGAGGAATGCCCGGCGCCTTTTCCGTGAAGCACACGCAGGTCCTGCTGCAGCAGCTCGACTTGGCCACGGGATGGCGCTCTCCGCACACAAGTGACATCCCCTCCGTAACAGGCGACGTCCCGAAGCGCCGTGCCCACGGAGCGCTCTCGGGGAGGGGATGGGAGCAATCCAGCTCTGCAAGAGGCACAAACAGCGCGGAGAGAGAGAGAGCTGCTCGCATTTAACCCTTCGAAACAGGGCTCATCTATTAGAGTTTGTGCTAGCCGCAGAGAAATGCACGGGGTGGTAACACCGCAAGTATGTGCTACTTGTCTTCGTAGCCCAAAGCAGCAACTGACGCCTACTATTTACTATTTACTATTTACTATTTACTATTTACTATTTACTATTTACTATTTACTATTTACTATTTACTATTCCTAATATTTAGGAACTCACCAAGAGAGGTCTCAACAGCAGAAGAAGCATAAATAGCTCAGAAGTAAGTGATGATGTAATTCTGCTCTTTCACCTTCTTTTTATTTATTTATTTACTTATTTAAAAATCTATATCACAGAATCACAGAATATGCTGAGTGGGAAAGGACCCACATGGATCAAGTTCATCAAGTCCAACTCCTGGCTCTGCACAGAACAGCCCAAGAGTCACCCCATGTGTCTGAGAGCATTGTCCCATCACTTCTTGAGCTCTGCCTGGCTGGTGTTGTGAACACTGCCCTGGGGAGCCTGTGCCAGTGCCCAGCCACCCTCTGGGGGAAGAACCTTTTCCTGATATCCAACCTAAACCTCCCCTGACACAACTTCAGGCCATCCCCTTGGATCCTGTCAATTTGTACACTTCATAAAACCACAAAAATCAAGACCCACATGGCTTTTATTTTACCTCTGGAAGTAGGGAAATACACTTACTCCCATTTTACACTTGCTGCACATACACACAGAGGCAGCCTTTTGGTAAAGGTCACAGAGGAAGTTCATAACAGAAAAGCAAACAGTGTGAGCCTGCCAGGCATCGACCCCATGTTTGCACCATTGGAACACCCTCATTCCTAATGGTCTTCCCAGTATTCATCTCTGGTATAAAGAGAAGTCCTTTTTGCACCCACTGTTCACTACCATTCATATTCACTGTTTATTAAAAATAAATAAGTTATAATTCCAGTTTGACACCATCTAATGCTGTATGTGGGATAACTCAGGGCTGCAAGTGTGCTGAGCAGGCTGAGCTTGTGAGAGAGGAATAAACACACGGGGGAGCTGCACGGCCTGTGATGGTTTCTAACTCTAATAGAAGCAAACACAAAAGCAGCAGAAAAAACTGTCTGATGCACATTTTACCTGTGGCTTCTATTTCTTCTACTTTTGCTATGAACTAATATGGAGGAGTTTATTTTAGTTGTTTTCTGATTAAGGTTAGGTTCCTCATCCATTCCACCCCAATCAATTACTTTTTCTATATGGCTGTTCTTCAGCCTTGGTTTCCACTCATTTTTCCTTGTACAGCCTTGTCCATTTTCTGATACAGCAAGTTTAACTCTATTTGATAGGATGCCACACACTCATTCCTTTTTATATTGCTCAAATTTCACTTCTATGTGTTGTATTCTCTGAATTCTCTTCCTTTCTCAAGGGTCTGCCATCAACTGCTGCCACTTCAGAAAAAAAATTTTAAAAATCAGTCACATATTAACACCAGTCAACAACCAAACACCATGAAGATACTCACTGTCCCCCACCTCTAGCAGTGGGGGATGGGGAGGAGAATCAGGAAAAAAAGCAAAACTCATGGGTGGAGAGTTTAAGACTTTAAGCAATGTAAAATAAAATAATTCTAACAATACAATAATAGTAATAACTCTAATGGAAGGTAAGAGATAAAACCCAAGAGAAACAAGTGATGCACAATACAATTGCTCAGCACACACTGGCCAATGCCCAGCCTGTCTCCAAGTAATCAGCCCCTGATGGCCAGCTCCCCCCAGTTCATGTACTGGGCATGATGTTCTGTGGTGTGGATTGTCCCTTTGGACAGTTCAGGTCACCTGTCCTGGCTTTGCTCCCTTGTGCACCTGCTCACTGGCAAAGCATGAGACACTGAGATGTCCTTGACTTAGGGAAAGCACTCCTCAGCAGCAACTGAAACATCACTGGGCTATCAACATTATTCTCACACTGAATACAAAACACTGCACAGTATCACACACCAAGAAGTCAACTTGCTCTATTGCAGCCAAGACCAGCCAAATGAGACAAAATCTCATTTCACTCAATCTAGAAATTAAATTTAGTTCCTGAAAACTTAGCTAATTAAAAACTGGAGGCAAATGGAAGACAGCTGCATGTAAGCTTTTTCCCAGTTCTCTCAGTGGAGTTAATTCTACTTTGTGACTGCTCAGTAGACTTTTGTTTTCCCATTCTGCACCCTCAAAATGCTCAATTCCCCTCAGTGTTGTCTTCTCTACTAATCTGTCCTTCCCATACAGAAACTTCCTGTGATAGACCTATGTATCATAAAAAAACTGTATACTTTGGGGCTGGAAATGGAAAATCCCAAAAATCACAAATTCATAGAAGTTAGGAGCTTAAGGTTAACATGTCAGAACAGAAATATTTCCTGAGAAAAACTCAAGAGTCAAGGGTAATGGCTGCTATTGGAGAGCCAAGACCCACAGTCACAGTGGGGAATCATAGGATGGTTTGGGTTGGAAGGGATCTTAAAGATCACCTAGTCCCAGTTCTCCTGTCATAGGCAAAGACACCAGGTATTTCAGGTATTTATTTTAGACAAGGAAAAAAAAAAACTAGAAAAAGTTCCAGCTTTCAAAATTGTTTTAGGTTTACTTATACCTTCAGTAATTCAGCTTCAGCAGCCACAACAGGCCTGCTTTGGGAAAATACCACCATTCCAATTAATGGATGGACTGCCCAAGCCCCAAGGGCAGCCTGGGGCATCCACAGCCACACCTTGGCCAAGCTGCCAGAACTCCAAGTTGCCTGTGGGCAAATACCAGGACTGGGTCTTTTGGGAAGCCTGGGAAAATGCTTGGTAGGTGATCTGCAGGGAGCCAAAAGTACTAAAGAGCAGCATCTCTGTACCAAGTGAGCCTTCAAAATAATGATGACTCACCAACCACTGTTAGGCACTCCCTTCCCAATTCTTGAGTGTTGTGAAAATTACTTTTGTTGTCAGAGACCCATTGCTTTAGGCAGTGGTTAGTATGATTCCTTAAAATATAATCCCTTCCAAAAACTCTCTTAGCTCCATGAAGAAACCTAGTTTTTTTTTCGGTCTGCCTAAATTCTGCTTGGAAGCCTCATACAGAATCTTGCTGTGTCTTGAAACTTATTTCTAATGTTCAAACTGACCTTATGAATGGTCACTGTAAAGGCAGTGTCTTGTGTCCTCAGCAAGGACACCTGACAGTAATTTATTATTAGTTAAACTTTGCCCTTTAGACTAAACTTATTGCTTTTGTGCCTAGCATAAGTTAGTTACTCACTAATTTCTCTTCTAATCCCCAGTAGGTCTAAACTGGTTAAAATTTTCAGAATTACAGAAGTCTTCTATACTCTGCAACCTCTTGGAAACTGCTGGATCATAAGCAATATGCAATACAACAAAACCTACTTCTGGTCAATGTAATATTCTAATAAACCCATTTCCAAGGAGTTTGTTCTTTAGGTCTTGTTTGTTTTTCGGGTTTTTTTCCCCCTCTTAGAAGTGCTGCATACTACTGATACCATAACAACAGTCTGGTATTCGGCCAGATTTATTTCCCTTTTCTTAAAAGTGTCTACCACATTTTTTGTTTTTCAGCAGTACAGTCCCACTCTGATTTGGATTTGCTGAAAGCTCTCTTGCCAGCTTTGTGTGCCAGCTCCTCCAGCTCATTGTGGTAGAGGTTCCCTGACACATCCCTAAGAATGGAATTTTAACTTCTTTTCAAACTGATCATTTTTGTTTCCACACCCTCCTTTTAGCTAGCTGTCCTGCCTTATCGAAACATCCTTTGAAAACCAAGACAATATTTGTTGGTTTGTAGGAAATAGTAATTAGGATCAATTAGAGACTGTCTTCACTGAATACATTTCCCCCTTCACTGCTAAAATTTACAGCATTCCAGGCCTGTTATGACTTCTTTTCTTTACATGGGCAAGAGGAAGGTGAAAAGTTCCTTGTAAAAAGGGAATATTGGATTTCTGAAGCTTTTGGTTAATGTTGCCTGGCTATAAATAAAAATAAACGCTCACACAATATCCAGCTGAAAAACAGTTGGATCAAATGTCTTGTTCAGCCACATCAAAACTCTGCCATGACTTGTGCCAGCAGATCACGTACACTGCTCGATAGAGAAGGATTTGACATCTGAAAGGTGCATTTTTAGTGGCAGACTGTTTGGATTAGCTCAATTACGAACAGTACTTTTCAAGGATACAGCCACTCTGTGTAATGATTTCATCTGTTTCCTTGGGGGAATTATGTGCTGAATCCACACAGAGCATCTGATTGCATTTACCACCTGCAGGTGTTTTTAAAGTCTTTTCCTGGGTTTAGGAACTTTAGAGCCTCACACATCCAATGGGTCTGATTATGGGTTTTAGAGAGGGTAGCAAATTATTTCTCATGTATAAGTATTACTTCACCAAAGTCTATTGATGTATCAGTGGGCATATCAATTTTGCACATAGTTTACTACAAAGCTCTATCAATAGAGAAATATTTGTACTGTGAATCCATTATTATAACAGAATGCTGAGCTTCTCAGTGAGCCCAAATCTACTTTTAAAACAGAGTCTGTGGAACCAGCTGTATGGTAATAAACCTCTCAGCAGAATATTTTGGGCTTTCTAAGAATTCCGTAACACATTTTGGAAGAGGTTTATTTGCACTTCTGCATCATGTCTGCTTACATTTAAATGAAGGAAGCTCTTTCTTTGGTACTACAAGATACATTTCCATCTGTTACTGTACACTCAAACCATCATATATTGTACAGCAGGAAAGCAGAGCCCCATTCTAACATTTTACACTTTTACATTAGCCTATAGTCTTTGAACACAAGTATTGCCTCTAATAAGATCTGTGACTTAGCTTGTTTACTGAGATCTCTGATTAAAGAACAAATATTATGAGCACAACAAACTCTTAGAGACGTATTTTAATAATCATTAGGATGTCTCGTGTGCCAACAAAGTAAGACAAATACTTTAAGCCACTGATTAAATCCCTGCAGGTGTTGTAGTTGAAATTTACTTGTGGACTTCTGCAGAGCCTGTAGAAGCAGCTGAACAGGCCTACAGAAGAAAAAAACTTCACGTTTGAACACTATCCTTCCTTTGTTTTGACTTGTTACAGACAGTATCCATATGATTGGGCAGACTGCAAAGGTGCAACCACAAAGGAGCACAGAAACATCTAAAATCTCTGAATACTTCAGAATCTTTCTAGATCATGTCTGGCAATATGTTTTAGACCCCTTTTGGGAACTTTAAATACTGTAATCCTCTAAAGACAGAACAGGCCTCTTGCAAGGATGACATTTAAGTTAGAGCTCTTTTAGCAGAAATGCTTATAAACTTGAGCATTATGAAATACCACAGGAAAAGAATTGTGCTGAGCAGTCTATATCCCCATTAAGACGTTCATTGTAAGAGGCACTAAAATAGCTGTGACTGTGGGTCACTCTAAGCAAAGAGTTTAATTCTTGATGTGCTAGATCCTGCAAATATGAATTCTCAAATTACAAAATCAGCTTTATTCCAATTTTCTAACAAGAGCAATTTTGACAGAATACTTCTGCCCATCAGACTTTCAAAATGTCTCATGCACAGCAGTGTACTGGGTACTTAACAAAACTTACAATTATTAAAGTCTCCTTTAATTGTGCTTTTATAATGGATTACCTCATATAGCATATTTTATTACTGATTGCATTACATTTGAAGATGTCAATGTTTTTCAGTTATTTTTTCCTCCCACTCAGGAGCCTGGCAAGTGTGGAAGTGAGAGAAGTGGGTTTATGTGTCTCCTCTCTGTAACAGACAGAACCACAGGAAATCTGTACCTTGGTGTCCTTGATGTCCACCTACTCATACAGACAACCAGCCCACCAGTCTGGATTCAGAAAATCCCTATGCAAGTGTGCAACCAGATGTTCTGATATTGGGGGAGATAAACTCATTCTGAAATATGAATGGGATTGAGAGTAGGTTCCTGCATATTCTGCCTGGGATTCTCCACATACTCTAAGTCACCTTTTCTCTCCCATGTCTGTGATCTCGCTCAGCTCTGTGCCACCTGTAAGTCTTCCCTTCTTTAATGGGATTATTTAAAAAATCAGGGAAATTGGTTCCAGCTCCGTCTGCAAGTTCCTCTCTAATTCCTGTTATTTGTATTAATGTGCAACCTGGCTGTGGTTTGTTTTACTGAAAGCAAAGGTGAGCAAATTCTGCATGGAGATATCTGCTACGTCAACAAGCAAACTGCTTAAACTACTTCATGGCTACATTCATTTTTCTTTTTCATAACTTCAGGATACAGCTCAGAGGGTGAGCCCAGTCCAGGAGCTGGACCTCACCTTGGCTCCAACTCCATTTTTGAGTGGCCTGTGAGGCTGCAGTGGCACCTCCAGGCATGAAGCAGCAGGTCATGTGCCTGTGAAACAAATGTCCCAAGTCCCTTGCACCCAGCCACGGGCACAGCTGGAGCCTGGCAGCTTTTTGCTGTCTTCTCCAAAGCAGAATTTACAATATGGTCTTGACAGCCTGACACAGACTTTGGGAGAGACTGAGAATGACAAAATATAGACACCTGTGCCTGATTTTAAGCCAAATAAATAGTCTGGAATGGCAATGGAGGGAAAGACAACCCTCCCGGACATGATTTGTGTTATGTAAAAGATGTGGGAGTTGCTGACTGAAAACACAGCTAAGGATGAGCTGCTCAGATGCAGACAAAGCACTGTAATTGTCTGAAGTTACTGAAGGTGAGTTCCCCTTTATTTTCTGCACTCTTTTGAAAAACCAGGGGTCTAAACAGAGGAGACACACCCAAGCTGACTTTCCCATAGGTAGAAAAGTAGGAGTATAAAGTCAGCAGTCATTGACTGGTAATTGAAAGCCTGAATTATGGCCAGGGTTCACAACTACTTGTGGTACAAAGTGACTGGCCTCAGTCTCAGCAGGTAAACTTACTTCTTTTTTTTTTTTTTTTTTTAAATTAATATTTGGAATATAATACACTGATTATACTTCTTCCCTCAAATTATTTTCAGTAACACTCAGACCTTTGATCATGATCTGTAAGATTTAGTGGACCATGAACTTCTTTCTACTTACTGAGCTATGTCAGGCTATGTTTATTTTACATTTCCCAAGAGTGGCTATAGTGGGATATATCTCCTTCTGTAGCAGTAGACAATTTGTCCACTGCTAATTCTAGTTTCTAAAGTCCAACAGCTATGACCACAACAGATAATGAGTTAGAATCTTGATTCTTTATTTCCACACAATATATTCCATATTTCTAAAATTCTTATTCTTGCCATGACCTAGCTTGGTGAATGGGACCAGTCCATATACAAGTCATAAAACATATCAATGTGTCTATAAATTAAGCAAAATATTCTTAAAACATTTTATTTCTCCCTAAGCAAAATCACATGTATCTAAGTAAATATCCTCCACGTAACAGAGACTGAATCAGAAAATTTACTAACAATGGATTTGGACAACATATTGCTATTAAATGTATATAGCCAGGTTATTCAAAGTCCTTACCAACCCACTCTGTATTCAAAATTCATCATTCTTCATGCAACTTTACATTTTTAGAAGTAACAATTTTAATTCCAAATTTCCTCCAAAAACTGAAGTTATCTTAGATCTTCACTCCAAGCTCTTGTTTTATCTGCTCACATTCATGTGTCTTCCTCTTAAGTGAGCTGTAATAAATAGGTTTTTTCAAACTGAAAGATAAAGGTGATGCAAGAAGTTCAACTGACTGGTTTCTAGAATTTGCAGAGCCCAACTTTTTCAAGAATCCATCACGGCTTAAAAGTAATGGAAGAATGCTGTGTTCAATAAAACTTAAAGTCAAATTTTTAGCTAAGGATAGTGAAAAAAAATTTGCAAGCAAAGAAAGGTACCTATAAAAGAACTTTCACCTCAATTTAGCAATACATTTTTTGTACTCTTGCCTCTGGGAAGCCATCAGAGAAAGAAAGACAGGTTACACAGTTTGACCTCTTTCTAGATCATATCCTCAGTTTTACAACTCTTTTCTTTATCCTGAATTATTCAAATATCGTTGCATTGAAAAACTAAATTGCAAATGTAAAGGCCTGTGCAGTCCCCCAACTGTTTTCCAGCCTAATCTGCAATTTCTGTCCTCCCTATTACATTTATTCTACTGGATAAATATAATATGCAAGCTATTGCCAACATTATGAATTATTTGGGTGTCTCCAGAGTTTAAGTACAAACATTTTCCTCTCTGCACATTCTCTTCCAGTTGTTACCAACATGTCCTGCAGAACATGAAATATGAGTCCAGTCATGTATACATGGTGGAGTTCAGCATCTTCAGTAATTATCAGTTTTCTGCAGTAGATTCACACGACAGTACATGATGGACTTTGTGAATAGCATTTTCTCCAGTCCCATTTCCAAATAAGCACTGAAATTTTTAAAGGTCTGTTGTCAGACATAGTGAAGAGAATTAACTATTCTGAGCTATTTATTACTCTAACACTTAAGGGTTTTTCCCCCAGCTGTTTGTTGTGAAGACTTTTTCAGTCCTCCCAAATTGTTTGACTGAAATGAAATTATTTTTCCTCTAGATCACACAAAATAGATAGAAGATGTGATACATTACAACACCTTGGAAAATAAATTGAATTTCATTCCTTTCACCTCCTATTTCTCCTTGTAATCTCATCACAGCCAACCATAATAGTAAAATTTTATTTCATGGGAAATTAAACAATCTGGGCTGAAGAACTTGCAGGCATTACCTGAATTCTGGAGTGGCTGAGTTTCTCTGATGATTCAAGTAGATGTATGGAACTAATATTTTAACTGGATTAAAGTGATTGTTTCACTGATATCTAAAGCTGTGATAGTCAGAGCAGATGCTTTAAAGTGGTCCCAAAATCTGTTTTATAATTAGGAGGAATAAGCAAACAAGTTAAGGAGAGACCTAAATAAAGCCTTCACAGAAATTTAAAAAATAAATCCTATCTTTTTTTTTCTTTAGGTTTATAGAATTTCTGAAATTATCTTGCCAGTATTCACCATTTTGTGTTTTAATACCTGGATATACACTGAATGACAGTTGACAGTAATTGTATAGTACATCAAACAACTAATGTAATAATTTTAAAAAAGTATCAATAAACACAAGTGAGAAATCTACTAGCAACACATTATTGTAATTCACATGTATATAACCTTGTGCAGTCTAAGACATCAGTTCATGCCTTCTATCAGGAATATTATCTTCTAATGATGTTGGATAAAAAAGGTCATATATGATTGCAAATCCACACCTCAGAATGAAAAGCAGTAACTACCACTTGTCCCTCAGATTCTTGGTTCAGAGCTTGTAGGTCATCCTAAAAGACTTCCAAATTTTTTAAAAAATTGTTTAAAAATATGGAAAATTTAACATCACTATTTGTATATTTAAAATTTAGTAATTTTAATAGAAAAAAAATTAGTGTATTTTAAAATTTGGCAAATCTCAAGTCTACTGAAAACATGAATCATCAGATGCCCAGCAACTCACCTTCCAGCTGGTTCACATTCCACTGATCAAGTCCTGTTATTTTAATAACTACAAAGGTGCTGCCCAGAAAAATGTCAACATTTAAAAAGAACCCAAAATTCTATTATATGCCGAATTCAGTAAAAGCACAGTTCCAACACCTCTTATTAGAATTTGGTATGACAGGTTTCCAAAACTCAGCAGTACCAAAGGTAAGGCAGAGTTAGGATAAGCAAAGCTGAAGAGTTGAGTGAGTTGCAGGTACATACTCTACATCTCCACCTCACCATTCTGCTTCTATTTTGTCATCATTAGAGAGCATTGACCTACATGATTCACTGAATAAAAATAAAAATCCTCTGAGTGTGGCTACTTCCCTGCCTTACTGAGGTGAGTTCCTGCTGCAGTCATTTCTTAAGAAAATCTGGTAATGATGGCTGTCTTGTGCCCTCTTTCCTTTTTATCTACACCTGCGTGATATCTGTAAAAATGTAGCACCTCTGGAACCTGTGATGTCAGGTTAAACATATGGCAAATTTGTCAATGGTTGCAAAACTGGGGAATAAAAGGAAGGAAAGAGGAAAACTGAAGATCAGCAGTATAAATGTCCATCTCTGTTTTCCTTTCTCCCATCAGGAGAGAAGTTTTAAACAGACAAAGAGGAACCAATTTATACAATAGTCCTTAATATTAGTAAAAAAGACTGATTTTATGACTGCTGAAAGATCCTTATCTGTACTAAACCTATTTTGGAAGTAGAAAGGCTTTCTGTATTTTTTCACTGTGACATATACTAGTATCTTGAAAAAAAAAGAAAATAAAAAGGAGAGGGGAATTTTTCCCCCTCTAGTTTCTTTTCTACATTAGGAAAGAATTTGCTGTTTCATACATAGCAGGGGAGCATTTCTATGCCTCAGGAAACATGAAAATGGGCTTGCAGCTTACATCTTTGAACCCAGCATTTAAGGTACAAAATTCACTCAAAACAAATCCTGAACTCAGACATATATGTAAGAGGATTCTTTCATAATAGAAGGCTGAGGTCTGACAGAGAAAGAGGTTTACTCTTTCAGAGGTTAAAGAGAAAAGATGAAAGACATTTACTTATATATTCTAGACCAACATGAAATAGCACAAAGAGAGCCTGAAAAATAGTACAAGCCAGAAAAATCTGGATTATGGTATCATCACCAGTAGCCATATTCCAAGGGCCTAAATTCCTCCCCAGTCTTTCTGGGAGTCAGCATTTCCAGAGTTTAGTACTGCTTAGCTGAGTGCAGATCTTCACAGAGACCTGGCCAACAGCTGGTACTGAGCCAAAATAAATAGACAACCCTGAAGATGTCCCAAGGTATCATCAAAGTGTGCATGCTGGCAAGCTGATTTTAAAACAAACAAACAAACAAACAAACAAACAAACAGATAATTATACTGTGGTCTCTGTTTTATCTGGTCTGTAGTCCTCTGCTTTTCAGGGATATCAAGGAATGCTTGACAGCACAATGAGACAATTCACTATTGTCCTCCAGAGGTTGCAGACAGACTGAAGAAATACATCAGATAAGCTGTGACACACTCCAACACACTTTACTCTAAAATAATCTGCTTCCTTCAGAAGAATACATTGCCAGGGCTTGTAAACAAAATTTATTCAATTCTGTGTCCCAAGATCAGGGGAAAAACCTTGGTATCATAGTTGTGCCTGTAGTAATAGAAACAAAATTAGACTCTATCTGAGCTAGTGAAGATGGAGGAAAGACCAGAGGGCACAGAAAAGGCTTCAGATGGCTCCACTGTCACAAATGACAGCTCAGATGGATTACCAAAACGTTAAAGTGCTACTCTAATGAGGACAGGAGAAGCAGGTTTATAATGAACTTCCTGAGCTACCTCGGAATAGGCCTTTTGAAGGAGCAGGGAATAGAGTTAATTACTTGCCTTTTTCTTCGTCTCTTTTTCCCCTATGCAAACTTCACACACTAAATGCACCTGTGAAATAACAAGCCCCCTGTTCAGTATAGCTGTGGCATATGTGCTCACAGCCCATCAGTATGCTTTTAGTGTGCAAACTAATTCCAAACAGCTTTAGGCTTAAACAGGCCTCCTCTCGACTCAGAAGCAAGACAGAAATCCCCTCTCAGTCTCATTCTGCAGACTGCTCAATAAAGTGAGCAGAACCAAACTTTCACATCTCCCCTCTTTGTACACAAGGGACCACAAATCATCAGTTCTTGATGTTGCAATCTGAGCCCCAGCAGTAGGAGCCATAAGTGCTATGGAACAACCAAGCACAGCTCTGGAGGGGGAGGAAGGGGGAGCAGAATAAAGCTGACCTTCAGAAAGGTCCATCTGGGCTGCTCCTGGTACCTCCTCCTGGCTGCTGAGATCCCCAGCCAGTGCAAGAGCAGGGCAGGCAAACTCCACTGAACACTTCTTTATATGGTCTTGCACACAACCCTGTCTGAAGCAAGGGGACCCATTTTATTTCATTCTCTGGGCCTCTTTTAAGCAGGCACTGCTGCTTTTGACAAGCTGATGAACGATAAAATGATTCTGCAATACCCACAAACAGGATGGAATGAGGTGCTCCAGCTTTTTCACAGGATGGGGTTTAAATACTGAGAATAACTACTTAGAAATCAGAGGCTGATACTAACTCTCTTTACTACAATTTTCCCCGACAGATGTGGAATTCCTGTATTGACATTGCCTTTTCAGGATTGAATTAGGAATTTAAATTGGATGCACTTCAAAACAGGTGAAAATTGTGTTTGTAAAGAGACAATAGTAACATAATTAGGTTGTCTGTTGAGATCCAAGTTTATTCTCTTTTTTGTTCTAGCACTGACAGAAGTAAATTGCAGAAAAATTTATTTTCTCTGTCTTGGAAAAGAACAAACATTAACTGGCCATAAAGTAAATTGTGTACATTACTTTACAAATATATTTAATCATGTTAAAATAAATATGTGTTCTATGTGCAAGGCTACTTATCATTTCAATTAATGCTCTATTTTGGAGTTTAAAGTATTATGCAAGCTCTTCCTTGCCTATGTTCTTCTCATACTTTTTTCAATTTTCATGTAATTAAAGATCAGTACCTTAAAAAAAAACAAAACCAAAACAAAAAAACATCCAAGTACTCCAGTTCAAAAAACCCCCCAAAACTTTGGATGAGTTTGTACGTGCTACAGTTTTTTCCATTCAGACAGAATGATAAAGCATTTTCCCTGTTGAATAAAGAAGATGCTACTGTTTCATGAGCACATAATTTAACTCTTAATGTTTTCCAGCTAATAATTAAACAAAAGAACCAGAGAGCAGGAGTTTGTGTTGACAGAAACAGTCATGGGATAGCACCCAAATACTCTGTCAGGAGTTCCTTATAAATCATGTGAGAAAAGGAGAGACCTCATCCATATGTGCATCAGACATTTTGCTTTGTTCCACTCCTTTAAAACTATTGTGGCTTCACAAGTTACCTTTCACTCCTTTGAAAAACAAGATTAGTAACACAGCTTTTGGTAGTTTGCCCAAGCATTATATCTGTTTAATTGTTTTTCATGGAATTGGAAATCAGATACATTGCATTTAAAGTGTGAATGAAAGAAGAATGGAGGAGCTGGAAAAATAAAAGGCTTCTTTAGCTCTAAAATATACTGTGGAAAGGTCAGGAATGTATCAACCCCCTGCTTCATTACTCTATTAGTTGGCATTGTTGGTGACGTCAATGGAAGAGTCTTTCTTTTAATGTGAAGATAGGATAATTTTGGTAAAGCTGTCTCAAGAAATTTTAATTCTGTTCAAATGAAAGGCTGCATTAATGAATTCCTCTCAGGAAAAAAAAAAAGTCTCATTGCTAAGATGACTGTTTTGTGTTAGAGGGGAAAAGCTGGAAGTGAGATCTGGAAGCTCAGATTTTGTTTTATTAAGCATTTGGAGACAGGTGTAGACTGAGGTGCCACATCTGTGCAGCCAAATTTGGTATAAAATTTGGATTGTACCCATAGCTGGAAAGACTAACAAGTGAGAATTCATCTTGCAGTTTGTTCAGTTCTGTTAGTTCTGTATTAATTATCAGCCCACTTGCAGACATTTTGCAATAGATTTTCTAGAAGAGCAAAATTATCCAAATTATTAAATACAACAAACAACATGTGGTACCGACACAAATATTCTCAGTATATTCAATTCCACTGTTTATATTGTACTTGATTACTTCAATTCCACTTCTTTTGTAACACTCTTACATGGTTACTCTGGTTAGAGTTTAGTTCAGGATTCATAGAGCTGGTTCTATGTCTCTGAAAGAACATCCAGCAGTCCCTTTCCTGGGGAGTTTTCTACTGAAGCATGAAGGATACCTATCTCAGGACTGTGAAAGCATTTCCACATAAAAGTGGGGTTTTTTTGAGGGGTATCTGGCTAAAGCTTTGCAAAAGCAGAACACATTCTTATTAGGATCTTATATTAGTGCATTCTCCATTACTATCACTGCAAATACCAGCAAAACAAACAGCTATGATGTGATTGTATAATATTGATAAACCCTAATATTTTTCCTCCTTTTACCCCACTCTCATCCTTCTTCCTCCCAAAGTTACTATAGGTCAGGATAACAGTTGTTTAGCACAGGCATGCATTGTACTTCAGTTCACATTATTTGCAACTACAATACTTGATTTGAAGATCATTAATACAGTTCTTGTCCTGTGAACACAGACACACAAAACCACAAAGTCAGTAATTACATTTTACATCATATGTCTGAGAACATGCTTTTAATGAAATTGTATTTAATATGGGAGGTACTGTGGTCAAGAAGGGATTGTCATAGAGTGCAACAGCACAACAGTTTCATGCAACTGGAGACTACTTGGCAGTAGTCTCACATGTGTACAATAAGTGTATGTTGTAAGTGTAAATTGAGTGGGACTGTGCAGCTTCAGCAGCATCTAGAGAATTCCAGTAAAAAAGAACAGTTTGGAAATCCCTTGAGCTGATTGGGTAAAGTTGAAGAGTTGCAGTGCAGTGTTTCTGGCACCATTCTGCATGAGCTCACACTCAGAGTGCTGCGTGAACAGGATCAGCATCACACTCGATGGGTGTCTCAAAAAAGATGCAGTGCCAGTGTCCTTATGCCTTTGTGCTCCTTCCCAAGAACCCCTGATGCTCCTTGCATTTAAGGCAGAAGTGAGAGGTAAAAACCATGGAAATCTTTCAGGAGGTGACACATTTGTAAAGCCTTCACAGCAAGAGCTGAGCAGGTAATCCACCGAGAGGAGCCCTTAGGTGCATGAATATCTCTGTATATAATACTAAAATCAAGTCACCAAGTTATTGTTGTAACTGAATTACAAACTGGTGTCATAAAAAATAACAATCACTTGAGGTCTCTGGAGCATATTCAGTTAAGGTGATCCTATGTTTTATTTGGTTTATTAATGAGTCTATTCATAACCTATATGAATTGCAAGAAGTAATTGTTAATAATGTAGGTTAATTGGATCCTACTTTTAGCCAAATAGCCTTTGCAAAGGATTGCTGTTAAGCCTCTGTCTCCAAAAAGTGTGACATGTAAGAATTATTCAGTTAGTTCAGAGAACTAAGTAATCAAGTTACTGAATTTTTTTGGAAGTATCTAAAATGTTAGTAATTGAGTTGGACTCGATCATCTTGAAGGTCTCTTCCAACCTAGTGATTCTGTGATAATTTAAATAAAATTGCAAATGTTGAGAAAATTAAATTCCTTACACAAAGAATAAATGACAGTGAGTCAGAATGATCTGCTGGATTTCTGCATAGATTTAAATGAAAATGTATTTAAATGAAAATTTTAATAAAATTTCTGTGAAAAATTAGATGAGTTTAAAATTACATGCAACGTGAATACAAACAGGTTGAAGGGCAAACTCAGAACAATTTACTTGCATTAGTAATCTCTCATAACATTTTTCATTCTCACATTTGCCTACCTTTAACTTCATGAACTTTGCAGAATACAGCAGCTGTGCGCTCATAAATAATTACTAGGGAGAAAAGAGCAAAGTAATCTGAGGCTTTATGCAGTTCATCTATTTCTTCTTTAGGCATTAGCTCACCATGGAGAAGTGCAAAATAAAAACCTGCTTAAAAAATAATAAATCAGTATTATACACCTAAACTTCCTGAGGAAATGCAGCACACAGCTGACTTGACTCAGAATGAAGGGATGATATTAAAAATGCCATGAGTCCAGTAAGAGCTGATCAACCCATAGAATGACCCAGGGATGGCAGCATCAATGCAAAATGAAACTATAAATTGTTCCTTAAAACTTAACTCTGTTCAGTGCTGTCCTCTCTAGCTAGGAAAAAAGAAAAGTATGTGCAAATGTGCCAATGGTTCAGTTGTGTTTTCATATAATTCAAGACAGATTCTTACTGGCAGGATTTTATTCTGAAGTGTAACCAACTGGGAGAGCTGCAGGATGTCCCACAACACAGCCAAAATTTTATTTACTGATGTTAAAAAAAGGAAAATATATTAAAATCTGTCCCTCCAGTGCAATTGAAGATATGTTCTAGAATCTTGACTAATTATAAAGACTGACTTTGAAATAGGAACTGACTCAGAAGGACATAGGAAATTCTAGCAAAACAGCTGCATTTAACCTTAAACCTAAAATAACAGTGTGTGAAATGTAAATATGAACTTCAAGTTCAAGTCTCAGTGTGGTGGCTCCCACAGAACACACCATCATAAGTAACCAGGCTTTTATCCACATGCCTACATGAAAACAAATTCAGTACCAAGATTATGACTCAGCAGGCTCCAAAGAGTTTCTTTTTACTGAAACTTTCAGGTATATTTCTTTCTCTTGTAATAAAAGGAAGCTAAAGATCACTTTATTTTTCTCTGATATTTATATATATATTGAGTAGTGAAACAAAAGCACAGCAAAACAAATTATATTCACATGATTAGCTGAATGAGATTATTCATTTGATGAGCACAAATCAATATAGAGGTCAGGAGACAAATGTTAATTCTGCTTTATATGCTTGTCTGAACCTGCTCCACACTGTTATAGAGTGTTCAAACACTCTAAGAGATGAGGCTATACATTTGCCTTAAGGCAGTTTGAAGCTGACCCACTTCTGGGATAAGGAAATTCAAGTCTATTTTGTTGCAAGATTTTCTTAATCCATATCTACATCTTGAGACACAATGCCCAGTAGTTCATCCCAACCTGTACCTGCTTTTGGTGTTTAGACCAAATTCCATGGGGCAGAACTAGGAGGATTCTCTCCCAGTTTTCTTTCTGGAAATACCAATTCTTTTGGCTTCACAGGAGCATTCACTGAATGGGGGGTTTTGATGCCTCATTTAAACTGATTTATAAAAAATCCGGGACACCATACCAGCTTTACTCCCCATGGGATGTTTTCAGTTTCTCTGTGGCAGTGTTTGTGTCCAGAATAACAGCTGCCCATGCAAAAACTGGTGAAGGACAAAATTTGAGACAGTAAGTTGTTAAAAAACCCCACATAAAATAAAAATATAAATAAATAAATAAATAAATAAATAAATAAATAAATAAATAAAAACCACCATACCCGCATGCAAACACAACCACAACAGGCTCTCTCAAAATGAGCAAGAACAATTATCTGTCCTGACTAATTAGTAAACTCATTGTATAATGCTCAGGAAAAGAGGAAAGCAGTTGTTTCCCCAGAAGGGGTTTCCCTCTAAAGCCCTGTTCCTTGACCATTTAAAAAGCACATAAGAGAGAATCAGAATTGCTGTATCTTGCAGTTTAATTAGGTGCATGTTTAAGAAAAACTAATTATTTGGTAGACCCTCAATTTGCAGTCCTCTCATATGAGTGCATAACTGCCAGACAGGTTCCTAATTACATCCTATCTACTGTTCCATCTATTTCATGTCCAAAAGAGAGAGGTGAATATGTAGCTCCTTCAGAACTGTTACCCTCCATTGTTTTTCTTCTGTAAGCTTGCTAGGGGAGAAATGTTAAATAAAGCAGTTCAGCATAGCAGACCAGAGTAGATTATTGTGCTTCCCTGCTTTAAGTTTTTTGTTCTTTTCCAGGCAACTTATGTCATTTTTGACAGTGGTTCTTACTATCTTGCTTGAATAACCAAGGAGGACTCCTGCTCTGCTGTGAAGAAGAAGTGTTAATAACTCTACCTCTGTAACACTTTTACTGTCGGTCACTGGAAAACTGACAGAGCAACCGGAGCTGGAAGAGACATTTTTACAATGAAAAAAGTCAAATGTTACAAACACGAAGTAATTTCTCCTAGGCTTTGGTTTTACTCTGAAATATGCAAGATAATTTCTCCTAGCTATAGTATTTTAAAGCCAGAAATGAATCATAATATCTATAATGTGCAGACGCACACTGTAATTTAACTGGTCTTTAGTACAATGAATCTCTAGTGTGAAATTTTCCTTGCTAATGATCAGCATAAGGTATGGCTCCTAATGCAATCATGAATCCAAGCCTTGCCATCTATGGGCAACTGAGTAACAAGACGATATCATTAGATTTCTCATTTCATTCACTCATACCGATAGGGAAAAAGCAACCATTATTATAAGCAACTCACTTTTTCCAGCACCAAAAGGGACCCTAACACTAAATTGCATATTATAGGCTCTACATTCTCCTGGTAAGTAAATAAACTCTTCCAGCATTGGCAGCTTCTCTTTTAAATGGGTTTTTTACTTTGAAGAACATTAGAGAAAAATAAGGCAGTCTAGATAAGGAAAGAACCTTTCCAGAAGCAAGCCAGCCTTCCAGCCCCTTTGGAGAGATTCCTCCCCTTGAAGTGCCAGCCATCAGTAGGAATGCAGCACTTCTTTGGGGTGGGCTCTGGGCTGATAAAAATCTGTGAAGGTCTAGAACAGAAGCATCAGCTATTTATTGCCAGATAATCCCATTCTCAGCAGCAGAAAGTCTGTCAAAAAGCGGGCCTTCTCTAAAGGATTTCAGAAATTCACCCTAAAGGCAAGCACCCCTTCTCTGTTGGACAAAAGGCAGGTGTTTTTCCCTCTGGAAGGAGCTTAAAAGGGAAGTGTGTTTCCTGTCCACACCCTCTTCTCAGGGAGGCACTGCCTGTCCCAGAGCAGAAGTTTCTGCACAGGTCAGAGGTCTCCAGGACAGACAGGTTTAAGAGCCAACAGCTCCACAAGATGGGCAGGGTGGGCACATGTGTGTGCTTTGGAAATCAAAGGGAATGTACTGGGAAAATAAACACTGTGCTCTCTGCTCAACCTTGTTCTATATCATGTGTCAAAATTGCAGTTTAAAAAAACAAAAAGCCCAAAATATGCATATGTAATACTATACACTAGATGTATTTTGCCTACTCCAACAGACTGAAGAGTGTTTGTTAGTCCTTCCACTTGAAAATCCCTGTGTGACAGAGTCCTGTGATGGAGTTCATCACCCCTAGGATGACATTTCATCACACCAAACAACACTTCTAGCAAAAAAGAAAAAGGTACTTTTTTTTTATCTTCATAGCCATAATTTTATGTTTCCTAAGAGGACAGCTGACCTGCTTAGCAACTAATACCTCCCACCTAGGAGGTTCTCTACAACCCCTTTAATAAGATTCACTTGAAAGTGAGAGTAGCTTCCTCTAGCAGAGATGGTATTATAAAGGTCTGCTTGAGAGACTGTGCACTGGGAGTTTTAGATTCAGGGCTCTTTAACACATAACAGTTAAAAGAGGAGCCAGAAGCTGGATGGATATGTTCTTATTTATTAAAATTCTTATCCAAAAGTAAAATTAATCTTAAAGATTATCTCTAATCTTAATTTTCTTGGTTTTTTAGGGGGAGTTGTTTTTTGTTCATTTTGGGGGTGGGCTTTTTCCCCATCAGAACATTGGGATTGGTATTTTGCATATTCTTAAGACCAGCTAGACTGAGAAAGTCACTCACTGCACTCAACAGAAAAGTCCTCATTGCTCTACTGAGATGTTCTACAATGTCCTCATTGCTCTAATGTTCAGATGGAAAATCTGTGCTTCCAGTTTGTTGTTCTGGGTTTTTTTCAGTTTTCACAGAGGACAAAATTTGAGGTGTGGTGTATATTTTTCTGGACTGTCTCCCTGAATCCAACATTTCTAAATTAGAAACTTAGTAAATACAGAAGGATCTTCAGATAACTTCTAGCCAGGTAAGTGTCAGGTAATTCTGGTGGATGATGTCTTAATCGTTTTCTGTAAAATCTCCAGTGATGTAGACTGTCACCTTGTCAGGCTGTTTACCCTTAACCTTATAGTCAGCACTTTTTTTTTTTTTTTTTTGCCTGACATGTAATCTACACCTACTTTGCTGCAAATTAATTTTTTTAGTTCCTGTCCTATCCTTTGGAAAAGTCTATTGCCTTTGAATTTGTAGCAACCATGGCTTTCTACAATTGAAGACTGTTATTACAATTTTCTTTGTGAGTTGTCCTCTAAATTAGCAATTCCAGGTCTTTCTGTCTTTCTTAAGCTTTTTTCCTGGACCTCTGATCTTCTTTTTTGTCCATTCAGAATTCTTCAAAAGGTCACAAATAACCACATGCAATACTTCAGCTAGAGCCTTATTAAAATGGAAATACTCTGCTCTTTACACACTCTCTAGACAGATTTTGGGGGTTTTTTTGCAAGCAACATGACCCTGTTGATTACTACTCAGATTGTGATTCACCTTATTAATTCTATTTCTTCTTATATTTAAAGATTTTTAACTTTTGTACATGTTCTTAATTAATGTTGTGGTATTGTTTATGACAGTTCATGACTGGACCTCATGTACAGAAAAATTGCCTGGAAAGCAAACATGTAAGCTGACCACCCTGTGGCTGAAAAGAGGAATGCTGGCCAAGTGACCTGTCTGAAACCTCACAAAGTCAAGCTGCTGGGAATAGGATAATTTAATTTAATACAATATTATCTCTGGGCGACTTCTACATACAGTCAAGTTTGAAAAACAGAAGATACCATTGGTGCACTACAGTGACCAAAATTTATACAGTACTCTGTTAAACTAAGGGAAGAATGTTGTAAGCATTAACATCACCAATGAATGAGTTTTCATATTCGAGACATTCATCTAGCCTCCCATATATAAACTTACCAAGGATAAAGGGATTTTACCCCAGTACCATGAGGCTAAATAAGGAAATAAACAGAGTGAGTGCACCCTAGTAATTTCTGGTTTTACACAAATAATAAACCCTTTCATGTTTACAGCACTGAATGATTGATGCTCCCAAAATCTGTTTTAATATCCTCCTTGAAGCATCTTTCTGTTATTTAATTCTTCATTTCATTTCAGCAGCTGGGTGGATATGATCTGCTTCTTTTCCACCAGTACTTGAAAAAATAAATGTAGATCTATTAAAAAGTGGTCAATTTATAATAAATTGCACGCTTCCATGAAGAATACTCTGGCACTATGCTTTTGCATTAGATGAGATGAGGTGACTGAAAACCAGTACCACAGACAGAAGGCAGCAGCACTCAGCTTGTAATATGTTAAATATAAATATTCTAGGTTTACTGACTCAGACATAGTGAGTTCCTGCAGATGAAGCTTCGTGCTATAGTGAAGCACAGTCAGTGTTACAGAGCTGACACATAACAATAAAATGGTGTGTGGTGTGTATACCCCAAACTTGAGCCTCTGGAGTTTGGGCATGTGCACTGAATAGTTTCAGTGAGCATTTCCATCAGTAGAAAATGAGGATACAAGGGACAGAATTAGAATCATGCCATCACAAGGATAATTCTAGGAACATTTTTATTGAATCTTACATAAATTCCTCAAAATAAACAAAAAGTAATTTATTTATCTATCTATCTATCTATCATCTATCTATCTATCTATCTATCTATCTATCTATCTATCTATCTATCTATCTATCTATCTATCTATTTATTTATTTTAAAGTGTTTTCTCAAAGAATCTTCAAACAGTGCCTCATTTGTTTTGCTTCTAGGGCTGGGCCATCCACACCTCCTCTGGGCAAACTGTCCAGTGCCTCAACGCCCTAACAATGAAGAATCTCTTCCTAGTATCTCGTCTAAAATTAAATACTATTAGTAACTCCTTGCTAGTGACACATTTTTCATGGTAAATTCATCATTTAGCAACACTATAGCTGTGTAAGCTGTAGTGAAATTATTAATAATCTTCCTACCTAAACAGCAAAGCACCACATCCCATAACTACATGATAAGAAATCAAAAACTACAAAACATCTCTGAAATTGCTAAAAAGTCTTTCAAGTAGTGAAGTGATCTCCTAAATTCAGAAGTTTTCTAAAACATCCCAGATTAAAAAATTATAGATTGACTTAGTCAATTGGAAGGACTGCTATGAGTATATACAACTAAAATTAGCCATTTTGTTTGTCATGTTTGAACTGTTTTAGGAGGAACCGGGAGAACCCCTGAGACAGAAAATAATTAATGTAAATAATGCATGGGAAACATTTATACTGGTGCTTTCAACTGAAGATATGTGATTAGCATTTCACTCCTCAGCTGGCAGTTTTAGGTCACTGGCCTAGTCTAGCATGAATAAAATCAGCGAATGAAAAATGACAATCATGAAGCAAAAATTAAAGAAAGGCGATTTGGAAAAGGAACTTTTGCTACATCAAGTAAAGAAGATTAAATTTAATACTTCATTTAATGTCACCATTAATCTGTCATTTCACTGGGTCAATATGTGCAGAGGCAAATGGAGACAAAGAGACACTGAGGGCAATGGGACTTATGTGCATTCCCTTCATTTAGAAAGTTAGACTTGGTGAAGATTAAGCAGACAAAAAAGATTTTTCCTGCCCTTTGTGGTGCCCTTGAGCTCTGGGGTCCTCCCCAAAATAACTGAGTAGTCACAGGTTATGACATCAGGTTCAGAAGCACAACTCTTGGAAAAGCACCACCTTAGAACAGAAAAATCCCTCTTGCCAGTGGTTTCCAGGTTCTGGCAGAGCTGAGGAAATGGAGCAATCCTTCAGGTGATACATTAAGCCAAAAACCAAAAATAGCTTTTCATTATCAAAGACTTGACGTACTCTTAATTTGTACTCTGCCCTAACTCCCTGCAAGTCCACGTGTTCCATCTATTGATAGACAAAACCACACGCATACACGTATGTATACACACAGATACTCCCACTTATGAATAAAATATAAAAAGCACATCTGCCCACTCAAATTCAAGCACATCTTTAGACTGCAATGTCTTAGGTGTGCGCATAAAAATGATTTCTAAAACAGTGACATGCTGTGCCTTCCATCCCAAACCATTCAGGGATTCTGATTCTATGCTGCCTTAGGCTGCAGGTGCTGCTGAGTAGCTTCCAGTGCTATTAATAGTATTTGTAGTAATTATTTCTAGTAAAAACTAATCTCTTCCTATATCTTTAGAATAGTGTACTTTATTATCATTAGTTCCTGAAAATGCAAACGTGGGCCTTATTTTCCATTACTTTTCATAGGGAATAGCTCTGTGAAGTTATTATTTGGTGTTTGATCACAAGTATAAATGACTACTTTAGCAGCACAAAAGATGGCCCTAAATAAATATTTAAATGGGAGGTTTTAGCATGTGGTGGTGATAATAATAAATTCTGGTTTACACAAAACTGCAGATACAGAAACAAAAAGATTTTCTGAGAGTCACTTCAATAAATGAGGTAATTGTTGGGAAATAATGGTAGTAAGTGGTTTGTGATGAGACCTCAGTAATTTTTAATAGCTTATCACTTGAATTTTTGAACATTTGTAAATATTGTTAACATGTATTTGGTCTTGGACACCCTGACCTCTTGGAATTTGTAAAGTCAGAACTAAGTTCTCCAAGGAAACAAAAGATGCTACTTAGAAACCTTTTCTGATTAATTTACCATTAAGGGTTGCTACAGTGCTCTTCTAGTATGAAAAGGATTAGGTGAATTATAAGACTCACATTCTAAAGATAAAAAATTTGGAGACAAAGTGTTCCTGGTTTGGCACAAATTTGTAAGGGAACTTCCAAAGGGATGTCTCCCTAAAGGACAGAATCCAACCTCGTTTGAGAGAAGTGGAAAAAACCATTTATTTAACAAGAAGAGTACTCACAAACATGAAAAAATGAATAGTTTTAAACAATGGAACCTCTCATTGCTCTGAAGAGATGGCAAATTCAGAGACAGAGTCCTTTTTGTGGGATGTAGCTTGACTCACTCAGTCCCTTTTCAGTCCCTCCTGCTGGAAAATGCCACATCCCGGGCCCTGCTGGGTCACAGGTGGGAGGTCCTGGTGTTTTTCTGGGTTTTTGGTCCAGAGCAGGTTTAAACAGCTCCAGGAAAAAGAAAAGCCACAGTCCAGGGAACTTCTCTGCCTCAGCTAGCCAAAAAAATTAACTAAAATCAAAGGAGAGCTCTCCTGCTCCCTGTCCATGCTGCAGACAACATGCACCTGGAGAGCCAAAACTCCTATCTCTGTGTCTGTGAATACAGCCATCTGAGACATTCCACCACTTCTCCTTCTCCCCTCCTTCACTCTCAGATCTGGTTTCAATGGTGCAGAACTTCTGGGCTAAACAGACAGATGGGGATACAAATACAATACAGCATCATAAAGTCTCTCCATGACAAAAGGGAAAACTTTTTTTTCTTATATTAGAGAGGTAATAGTGGTACAGAAACACACATATGCAATACAGGATCCTATGAGAATTTTTTTTAAATCCCAGTCCCTCAATTAAAACATTTTCTTGAATCAAATTAGAGAGATGTGTTAACACAGTGTTAGAGAGTGTCAAATCATCAACTGATTTTCTGAAAACTGTTGAGAAAATTTTTGAATTGGTGTCTCCTGTGGTTTTTTTATTATACAATTGGTAAAATTTGTTGGAGAATCTGAAGGAAAAATAGGCATTAGGAACATAAACCTTTATTTTATTTTTCAGAACAGAATGCTTTCCTGTGTATGAAAAAAGGTCATAGAAAATAGCACATGAAAAGTAGAAAAAAGATACTGAGAATCAGTGGTTACACAAAAGATTAGGCTTGAATAGGTAAAAAAAGAAGGTAGGTTTTTTAAGGTAAATAAGCAATTTTTTCAGTAGAAAATGTGGTTTCACTGATGTGTGTGTGGAGCTCAGCAGAGTGAAAGTCTAGAAGTATATGACTTTCTAGGTAACTATAGTGAGTCAGCACCTTTGATCTCTATGGGCAATTGATTAAGAGATTCTCCCAAGAATTTGTGGACAGCTTTCTATACCTTCTGTGGAAAGGCAGAGACAGTCTTATACCTTGATTTTACTTGACAAAAGCTCTCAGTCTGTATGAGTGATGTTTTAACATGATTCAATACAGCCACAGCACTGAGAGGCACAGATATTTTCTTAGGTATGGCATCTCCCTAGAAACTGCTGCAGGTTTGTATGTGGTGGCAAATTAGCAAATATACAGTGCTAATACAGGGTCAAAATATTCATTCTAGGCTTGCATTTCCAGAGGTTCACCCTCCTCAAACCTACACCTGTTCTGCCAAAACCATCAAGGCCTGCTTCTTTTCAAAAAAGCTACATTTTTGTTTCAGCTATTAGATTAAGAAATTGTTCTCTGTTGTTGCTTGTTTTTACTGCTACCTATTTTTCCCCAGTTAGTGCATAGTAAATCAAGAGAGAAAGGTGAAAATTTAAGGCCTAATTGGCTTGTGCTGGTGCATGGACCTGGCTTTGTCATCTGTAACCCTCCCTGCAGAGATGCTCCAGCCTGTGAATTCTACTCACGACCTTTCAGTGGTCTCTCTCCAGTGGAGACACAGCACTTCAGCTGTGGCCTCACCATTGCTGAGGAGGGGACAAGGATTCCTTTCCTCAGCCTGCTGGGAACACACCTCCTGATGCAGCCCAGGCTGCCCTTAGCCTTCCTGCTGGAAGGTCATGTTGCTGGCTTGTATGAAATTTGCTCTTGACCAAAACCTGCAGGTCCTGAAGCCATGTGGGCTCCCAGAGCAGACAGCAAATGTTTGTCTGCTGGACATTTTCAAGCACATTCCCAGCTCAAAGCAGAGGGAAGAAGGAAAGGGAAACGAAGAGCTGACAGAACCATGGAATATTTGCAGCTGGAAGGGACCCTGTGCAGGTGTTATGATCCCATTAGGGAGAGAAGCCTGTGCCCAAACGAAGGTGCAAATGAGAGCACATGGCAACAAACATACAGATTTCATTTAACACGGATTTTATTTAACAAGGAAGGGGAGGTAGAGAGATAGCATTAGGAAAAGGGTCTCAGAGAGAAAAAGAGAAAGAGCAGAAGATAATAATTTGGGACTAAATAATCTTTAAGGCACTTCCCTTCATTCTGCGATTCTAGAAGATGTGTGAATGTGCATTTTAATTTGATATTATTATTTTTTATTACTGCTACTACTTCTTAATCTTAGTCTTCTTCCTATTTACTACTACTATCTCATTTTCTTCCCCTTAGACATTATGTTATTTTTTAAATTTCATTTCTTGCTATTAATTACTACTATCACTTCTTATTCTTATTCTTGTGGTTTTTTAATTCTTATTCAACTTACTATTCTTACTCTTTTTCCTCTTTTTCTTATCACTGTTATCTCTTCCTCTTCATAATTTTCTTCTTCTTCATTTACTACTACTACTACTTCATCTTCTTATTCTTTTATTATTCAGCTTGCTATTGTCATTCTTCTCTTATTGCTATTATTTACCCTTGTATTCATATTCCTTACCCTTATTCTTATTCCTATTCATCACCATCCACACCATCTGGGTCAACCCCAGTCCTGTGACTCCTCTTTGTCGTCTCTGTCTGGGGACAATCCTTTGCAATTTAGTGGAAAGACAGTATCTTGCTGTCCAAAATCTCAGTTTTTTATCTAGGTATGAAATATTTGGCTTCTCCCTCTGGCAGGAGCATCTCCCAGTGGGATGATGTAATTTTATCAGTCACACAGTGGGACTCAATGGGCCAGCATCAGATGATATCTTCCTGGAGGGAGGATGGGTTGTGGAAAAGATAAAGATGATTGCTTCACCTTGTCTTAAAGATGGCCCATTAGCAGATATTATGTGCCATGGATATAAGGAATCACTACCAGCTTCAACAGATGGTGACAGAATACAGATTTCTGGCCACATCAACACAACACCCAAAGCTAAATGAATGGGGAGGGGAACAAGTCAAATAGATCAATGGGGTATTGAGGGAACTTTCCAGAACAGGAGTTGGTGCAAGGTAGGATTCACAATTGGCTGATGGCTTTTGAGCATCTCCTTGGGCTCTACAGCCTCTCTGAGCTGTAGAGCTGTTCCTCTTCTTGGTCACTCTCCCACTGAAAAGCTGTTTTTTCTCCTGTTCAGAGGGAACCTCCTGTGTTTCATCTTGTGCCCCTTGTGTCTTGTTCTGTCTCCTGGGCATCAGTGCAGCAACTGCAGAGGGCAGAACTTCTTTCAGCAAGAGCAGGGGAAAACACTCAGCCAGGGTCAGGAGAAATAGACTGTGTCAGACACTGGAGTCAGCTGTGTCAGTGAACAGAGAACATCGGGTTCACTGCAACTGAGGTGGGACACTCTTGTCCTCTGGAATTCTCTTTAAGCTAGTTTTAAATGAGAATAGCAATAAATGGTTCCTTTGAGACAGAAACAGCTACTTCCTAAGGGAAGTAATACTAGGTCTTTGCCATTTCTGAATATTTAAGTGGTTAGAAAGTCAATTTTAAAACCAATCTTTGAGAAGTTTAACAAAAAACAAAAAACAAAAAAAACCAAACCAAAGCAACAAAAACAAACAACCAAAAAACTATTAAAATTAATTTTGTGTATGATACGGTTAAAGTAAGCAGGAAATATTAACAGCCATATCTTCTTAATTGAACTTTTTTATGTAAGTGCATATCTTTGACCAGAGCCTATTTTATTGGCCAGAGCTGAAGCCATGGGTTTGTTGGGACCTTGGACCCTCACTCCTGAGAAGCCAGGGGTGAAGGGCCAGTGGGATGCTGCTGGATCCCCAGGTGGTGACCATCTTCTCTTTGTTATCTCTATCCCTTCCCCCTACTTTCCTATTTATATCTCTCTAACTCACATTTTGTTGTTAAGTAAAATCTGTATTATTGACTTTGTCATGTGGCCTTGTTTGCACCTTGGTTTGAGCAGAGGCCTCTCTCACTAATCGGATCTCAGCAGGGGTGTGAGGAACCCTCATGTTGCAGAGCTTTTACCAATGTGCTCAGGGGCAGGCCACCTACCACAAGGTCAGTGTTCATAGCACACCCAAGTCTGTCTCATCTGTGAATCAATGAAAGCTGCATCTGCAATAAAATTTTGAGACCCTGCTGAAATACATACCTTGGCTCAACTAATTCCTCCTGTGCTTAGCTGTGCCACAGTGAATGGCTTCAGGCTCCCAGAAGGAGCCCTGCAATCCTCCTCATAAATATTTCATTTTGGCCCCCAGTAGCTCAAGTTAATAATATGAGTATTAAGGGTTTTGAATTCAAGTGCTTTAACTTAAAAAATCAAATGCCTGTTAGCTGTCTGTGTCTGAGGAGACTGGGGACTGTAACCCAGAGTTACCCAAACAGCTGAGACACAGTCCTAGGGGCTGCAGTTATGACAAAAATACCAGAGAATACATCCCGATTTGGGGTTGAATCTGACAAGAAGAAAACAATACTAGAAGCTTCCTGTGGATTTAACAGCATCTTCATTTGAAGAAAATGTCTTTCCTCAAAAAAAGGTGAAATAAATTAAAGACAGGATCATTTGCAGTATAATCAGCTAAATGTCAGTAGGCAACAGGTATTTAACAAACACTCTGTGACTCTCAAATAGCTGATTCTTTGTTCTGAAAATGGACAGAAGAGAATGATAATCCCAGGTAAATCTGTTAAGACGCCCAAAGAAATCTCTTGGGGAAAATAAGAAATGTAGCAACAAATTAGAAAAAAAAAAAGCAAAGGGAACAGTCAGACATGCTCAGTTGGTGTGAGCTGGAGTTTCTCATTCATCTCCTGTGGATCATGAAATAAGGGGAATTTTTGATAGAGGAAGTGAAAACTGTCAAACATAAATATTGGAAGCTAGGTCATAAATGCACTTTAAAATATTTATACAATACATGAGGCTAATAAAGATTGTAAAGTCTTAATTTTTAGGCTTGTTTAAAACATGTAGATCTCCAACTTGCATTTGTTATGCAGGTTAGAATTATGGTCAAAAAAGCAGAAATATGTCCAGTTTAATTGCCATTATTGCAAGAACTCAGTTCTCTAATTCAAATACTAAAAGTGACGAAAAACCCCATAGCAAATGTATTAGATTTTACCTGGTGTAAAACTGAGGTTCAAAAAGGCTTCTAGGAGCTTAAGTCTCATTAAATTTGTTGATGTCTAGGCTCCAAAATGTCCTGTCTGCCCTTTGTGTGTCAGCATATAACATCTTCTACAAAACATGCTGCTAAAATAAGTAAGAACTCAAGGTGCTTTTAATAGTTCAGGTTAAAAAATTATTTAATCCCAGTACCTTAATTCTCCTGGACATAGAGTCTTTCAATGTGACTTACTATTGAAAATAGTAATATATTTCAAAGTTTCTCCAGCAACAGTCTCCCCAAATTAAGGACCATGCTGTATAAGAGAGGTTCTCTGTTAATTTTTCCATTTCAAGCAGAGTAGGAGATTATGAAGATATATTCTATGCTTCACAAAGTCCTCACTGGCCTATGTTACTTTCTGTATATTCAAAATCATAATTATTTTTCAACAACTCTCTCATGTAAAAGAAAGAAAATACAATATTAAGGTGTCTCTGTGAAGTTCATAGTTGGATCTATGCATTTATAAAAAGAAGCTCTGGGTCTGTCTGCACAGGCCTTTGCTGACCTACCCAAGAACCTTGTGCATTGCTGCCCAGTGATGCAAATCCTCTGTGAGCAGGTAGTGAGTGGGGAGGAAATTTATTATGCATGTTAGAAATGGTTCAGTCTTGCCTCAGAGAAAGGATTGGAGGAAAGGTCAAATAAACACAGCAAGGTACTTTGTAAATGGTGTTGTTCATTGTCTTGGGGATTGCATTCTTCAAAATTTCCATTTTTAAGTATCAACAGTCTCATGTTTGACAAGATGTTGTCCAATTTATGTCTCTTTATATGTGGGGAAAGCAAATTTTTGTGGTCTTGTACTTGGTTCAAAAGGAAAGCAAAATATAAGATTTATAATGGAACTCTCTTCATCTCAGACATGCCTTTTATTGAGTGGCTCTGAAAAATGACCTGAGTGAGAGGATGAAGGGATTTGTTCATGCATATGACCTCCTGTCTCCCACCTACATCTCATCTGCATGACTGCAAAAGCTAAAAATGCTTTATCCTCTAAAATCAAGAGGTGTTTCAGAACTAAAAGCTTTACTCTCAACTACTCTCAAGTACATTACTTTTTTATTTGATAACTTCCCACCACCTAGTCCATCAAAGTTCTCACTGCTTCAAATTTAATCAGTCATTTGTCCATTCATTAATATCTTCATTGCTATTATTATTCTGTATATTGCATATACAAAAATACAGCAACTAAGCTAAACTCCTTAGGTGAATTCCATAGAGCTTCTGTGATATAAAAATGCAGAGAAATCACAATTCTTGCATATTCTGCCTTTTACACAACACCAGAATTACATGGTTGATCAAATAAAATATTCAGCAAAATTAGTCTCAGAACAGAAGCAACTCCTCTTGTTCTGCTGGCCAAATAAAGCAGACACATTTTGGTGTCAGTTTTAAACTGTCTTCTTCATGCCTGCCTGTCAGGTTGTCTCAGCATTCTATGAAGAAAACCTCTAATTTGCTCTAAAATTATACTCAATAAACATCAGAGTTACTGAGATACAGTGCCTAAATGCATAAAGATCATTAGCATCGCTCAATGATTCTCTCTGGCTCCAGCCATGGTGTCTTGTTGGACAAAATAAATCATAGTTCAGGCAGTGCAAGAGTTATGTCAGCTCGTTTTTCCAGCAGGGGCCATTATTGCCCATTTATCCATATCTGTGATAAGTCTTTTTCAGAGCAGGAGTTCTCTCCTCTTGTGGAGTCTTAAGGAACCATCACAAAGCCATCTGGCCTTGGACCAGCTCCTGGGCCCTGAACAGCCTTTTCTGCTCCAATGCACAAGAGCAATTCCTCTCGGGTCTCAGCCTCACTTGTGACGTGTTTGGGAAATGTTAACTCCGTCTTGCAATTTTGCAGTAATGCTTTTCAATTTCTTTGTTGAGATAAATACAGGTTAGGACAGAATGCTTGGGGTGTTTTTTAGTATCTCTTGGGCCCCTCTCTGCTGTTCCTGCTGATCTTTGTGCTGACAGATGGCCTGCATCTCAGCTCCTCTTCAAAGCTTCTATGTCAATATTGTAGTAGCTGCAAACCCTTTCCTTCTCCCTCCTTCCCAGAATTCATTTTCAGGAGTTTGATCTATAACCTGTTTTCCTCTGTTAAGCCTAAGTAATTTTAATTTCTGCCTTAGTTAATCTTATACATATGTAATATTCCCTGTGTATTCATGGATGCTGTTTATCCTAATGGTTTTTCACTGTAAATATATCTGAGCAGAAGCATCATCCTGATCTAGGACAATAACATCAGGTACCATCCACATTACCTAACCTGTGGAATTTGCTTTTACTAAGATAGAAATGAACATCAAAATCATAGTCTCTCTTCAGTCTTGACTGTTTCTGGAATTCCTTCTTTGTTCTTTAGCACATCCTCCTGGTTTTTCATAACAAGCTTCTGACTTCTTTTGCCTGCCTGAACCAGCAAAATCCTATGGTTACCTTCTGATTTATCAAGAAATTAGATTTAATCCCAAATTTTTCCACTCATGCCACAGGTCCTTTGAACATGCTGTTTTTTGCTTTCAGTCAAAGGCAGCACTTTCCACTTCTGCTAGAATTGCAACCATTTACCTCTTATTTATGCAAAACTTATTGACATAGTAATAATTTCAATTATTTTATTCATCTCACACTTGCTTTATACACTGCATTTTCAGTGCACTCATAAAATACACTTGGATTTTCTATGAGAACAGTATTAGATTGCAGTGTAAAATTCCATCTTTTAAATCCCCTTTTAATGTGATTTCTGGTAATACTATTATTTCAAGGCACATATTTTAAAATTTTGAGTCACAGTTCTCTTTTTCTTCCTTTATCAGCATGAAGTAGATAAACTGAAAACAGCAGAATTACTCTGTAACAACATAAATTTAGGAAAATCGATTAGTCTTTGACTAATGGTGAGAAATAAAAAGATACCATTGAACTGTGTTCATTCTACATTCATGAAGTAACAAACAATATTAGCAGGGGGAAAAATCAGCACTGTGTTTTGCAAACATATTTTGCCTTGCTCTGTGCTACTTTTGTGTCCCTGTCCACCCTTGTTCTGTGTTGTCTGGTCCAGCACTACCTCTGCATGTTCACCTCTGCCCCCTCCCCACCTCACTTCCATGGAGATTTTGAGGGTTTGGATCTTTCTGCACTTTAAATCCCATGAGAGATCAGACTGGCTGAATCATGAAGGTACAAAGCCACACACTGAAAAATAACCTGAGAAATGCTTAGGAAAACAAATATCATATATCAATATTAAACACAGATGTATCTGATAAACTGTAAATATGGGAAACATTTGTGCTTCATTTCTAGAGCACTGGTTCCATTAACATAGATATTGAATGTAAAAAACAGATCTGAAAACAACCTGCAGCAATACTACTAGCAAATCAGGTAGTACAGTTACAGGTGTACACTGAGATAACAGTTAAAAAAAGCCCCAAAACCTTAATAATTTTTTTTCTTATGAAAGAGGTTGTCATTGTTTATTTTCTTTTCAAAATTGACTCCTACACAAGAGACATGATTTTAAATGCTTTTATCCGGTGTTCTGAATTAATAGAAATGTCTACTAGCAAAATAATTAGTATTTTTTTCACTTATCTGCTTTGCCATTAATTCTTGATTATGGTGGCAAACTAAGGATTTACTGGCTGCACTGAAGTTTTAGAGCATCATTAAATCATACTGTATGTTACACAAGTTATTTGCAACATCCAGTACGAAAAGAAAAAAGGCTTCCTAAATCTTTGAAAAGGATGGCATGTAAATTAGTGTTTTGCTCCCTTTGAAGGCATAGGGTAAATATTCCTGCAAGCCTATTATTAAAATGTTAGAACTAAATGGTAACATGTGTCAAAGAACTGTACCCTGCACACTTCTCACGTTTCCTTCTCATCCTGTCCAGCTGCTTCTTTTCTTCCCTATATGTTTCCTTATGATTTTCTCAACTCAAGGATTCATCTCCAATCCAAAAAACCCCAAACAAACAAACAAAAAAAGGAAAAAAAAAGCTCCCACCACATTTAAAGCAAAATATGGAAGCAAAATTCAAGTATTCAAGTCAATCCTTCTCTTTTCTGTCCACAGGAGTAATTGGCTAGAAGGACCTTATGTCAGCACGAGCACTTCTGACACTCTGCTCTAATAATTGCCAATCTCCCTGATGTAGGTCAATCATATCAGTGCTGCCCTTTAGCCAATATTAACAAAACAGTCCTTACTTGTGTTTCACATTTGCTGGTTTGTTGCTTGCTAATCATTTCTTCTCTCCCTGTTGGGCAGAAGTCTTATTTTTTCTATCTTGATGTGGATTTTTAGTCAAGGACTATAAGGAATGGACAGAGCATAGGTTCTGAAAATGGTTTAGGATTTAAAGAGTGCAAATGAAATGGATAAAATTCATTAGTGCTGGGCTAAACGTAATACAAAGCACACATCCTGGAAAAGTCTGGTATTATTACTGATGACATTAAGCTCCCCTTAGGGAAAAAAGGAAGTATTCAGGGTGATCCTGCAACAACCTCTTTAGGCAAACAGAAGTGAAACAGACAACAGACTGCTGGACTTGAGTTGGAGGACAAGTCCATGCTTTCAGGGGATGGATAATTTTCACTGAGTTATAGGGAATGAAGCTTCATTCACAGAATGCATTGTAGAAAAACAAAATATAGGAGACCCCATACGGTGAGCTTGCACACTGATGACAGAAATATAATTTTGTGAATAGAAAGAAAGCAAGAGAAGTCAAAAATTAGCCAGTAATTTCTACAGGGATAGTAAATGTAAAGAACTTACAAAAAGTGATGGACTTTTGTATAAAAAAATGTGGTCTATTTCTAAAAATCCAGAAATAAGTTCTGAGTTGCCAAAATTCACTGCATGGGATCTTCATCCTTAAATTTTACTGAAAGAAAATTGGAATAAAAATTGCTTCTGAAATTTAAAAATGTGGAAGGCAGAAGGGGAAGAGAGACAGAAAAGAGACAGTCATGGAGAGAAGAAGTGTGAAAGAGAAAGGGAAAATATACAAAGACAATTATGAAATATAAAATGAAAAAAAAACCTTAAAAAAATCTTTTTTTAAACCATTTTAACCTCACTGGACATTTTGGAAAGAGTGAGACTGCATAGCTTTTTAATATAAAATTCTGATTTATTTTTGCAGTTCTCCAGGGAAACTGTTCTGATACTATGGTCTTCTTACATTCAAAGGACAACTGTCAAGAGAAGCTCTTTACTTTTGGTATGAGCAATATTGTGTAGATCTGAGAAGTTAATTTTATATAAAACCAGGGTCTGATTGTATTGCAGGAGCAATAGGTCTTTTCATGGCATTGCATTATTAACAAAATAACCCATTTCATGTAAGAGTAGTGACTTTTTTTTTTTTTTTTTTGGTCTTCTAGCTAGCTAGCAAATTTTCTCAGCTATCCAGTCCTCCATTTTGGGTCCCATGGACTCCCTATTGGCAGTGACTAAGATCTTTCCACTGTTAATGTTTTTGTTGCTTAGTAGATCTCCTTTCTTCACAGATGTTTGAATTGTCTTTATTACTGGTGTCTGACTGGGAGCTGTGTGGCCCAAGAGCTGCTGCTGTTCCTCAGGACTGACTCTTTGCTCATTTAAGTAATATTATTTCTTTACTTTTCAGCTTAGGAAGCATCCCTATTCAACTAAAGACCATAATGCCCGTGCCTTAGGAATTGTGAGTTCTATGGGAGGATTTAGAGCAGACAGGGAGCGTTAGAGATCTCTGAGCTGTGCTGAGGTGCTGATCCCTGGGGGCAGCCAGCTGCACAGCTCCAGGCACTTGGCTCCCAGGAGCTGCCCTGGCTCAGCAGCACTGCCTGCCTCACACACTTCATGCTGCTGAACTGGTAAGGGGTGAGTAGAAGTATTGGATGAGCAGAAGTTGTGGAAGTGAAATGAGAATGGCATTTACAGTGGCCACATTACTCCAAGCTGAGAAATGAGGTGTTGATTGTGGCCCAGCAGTACCACTCAGCCACCTGGAAGTCAATCATCTTCCTCACAGAATTCCTGCAGAGGCTAAAGTTGAAAAATGGGAAAACCAAAGACTAGAAAAATGCGTTTTGCAATTAACACTGTAAGGCAATGTAAGAAATATTTCTGTGCCTGATGCCTGATGCAGTTGACCAGATTTGCTGCTGTAGCCCCCAGTCACAAGCCAAGCCAAGACTCTTCTCAGAAGCTCAAATCCACCCTTCCAAGAAGTAAGAATTAAATAAACAGTGCCACATTCCCTAAACTTTGAAGATCTCTAGAACCCAGCCTGGTAGATATGCACATTTCTTTCCCTATATATACTTCCCAAACAGGACCAAAAATGTTATCAAAGAGTGTTCTTAACAGCATTTTTCCTGAGACCAGAGCTAGTGAGTACTAGAAATCTCATGTGAAAAATCTGTCTCTGAAAGCTTTCCAGCTCATTCCTCCAGATTCAAATGACTTGGATGGTCTTCACATAGTCATCTAAGCTTTCAGCTGTTTATCCAAAGCAAACAGAAATTATGAAAATTCTGAAGTTGTCCAATGCTATTTGCATGATACAAGCACATGTGGCTAATCCTTACCCCATTTAGCATCACTCTGGTCAATTCCCACAATAAATTTTTTTTCTTGACGTGGTTTAGGAACATTTAATCTGATCTGACAATGTTCAGTCCACTTCCCAAGTCCTTGAATGATTTATTTTGATTTGCTTCAGTAATGTGTCCACTGCTTTTTGATTAAGACATCAGTATTGTATGTGACCCACATACTTCTTCCTTTTGCATTTCAAGATCTAGTTTTCCACAGACCATCTGAGAGTCCTTTCTATCTCAAACAGATCAAATAATACAGTAGTTGTTCCTGGCCATTGCTGTTAGAAGAAACATTTGGGATTTACTGCACTGTAATGGCTGTCTTTTTCAAATTACTTCAGTGACTTATACACTGAAAAATTAGATGCAATCAAGCATACAAATAATTTTCCAATAATACTTTCATTTGAATTTCAGCAGACTAAAGAGTTTTAAGCAAAAATAGGTGTAGAATTCAAAATGTTAATTCTGTTGGTTAAGATCTATGAACTAAGGATTTGATTCATAATCAGTTTTCTGCTTTGAAATCTTTAAAGCTCATCATGTACAGTTCATGGGAAGCCTGAATCAGACACTTGGTTCCACCTAAATTAGCAATGTTACTGACCTTACAGTACAAGCATCCCTTCCTGATCCTAATCTCAGTAGACATAACTCCTTAATGGCAAAAGCCCAGTAGCTGGAATATGATGTATATCCTTTAATCTTTGCAGTAAAGACATAAATGAAGCATTACAATATCATGATACATTTGTAATAGAGCAGAGTTCATAATTTAACCCATTAGAGAATGAGTACAGAATTTAACATTTTTTAAACAATATAGCTCAGATCTCATGTTCACACTGAGATCTGCTGTTCAGTGCATGCAATATAATACACCAGGAATAAACATGTTGTTGTCCAATTTAATTAGAACTAAAGCTGGTCAACAAATCTGTTGGCACACAAAGAATAAAAATTAAACATTACTGAACCTTCCAAGCCCTTTGTGACGTTCTGTGCACTCCATAATTTAAACACATACTCATACACAGCTTTTTTGCCCTTGTGGGTGTGGTGCTGATTAAAAGAGGTAAACTCAAGCCAAATACATTGAGTTTGGCTTTAAATTTCTAACGTTTTGCAGAAGGCCATAGATAATTTCTACTGAACAGGATTAAAGAGGTTAATCTGTGCCAGCAGTCGAAGACAGCCTTGTAAGGAGAAAAATCCAATGATGCTAACCCTTCAAAAAGCTGCTTATTAACTGCATTGATGACTGACTCCTCCTTAAAGATTTCTAATTCTGTCTTTCTTGCATTTCCCCTTTAACCTGAGTAGTTAGTGAGTTTTTAGAACTTCCATGGTTTTTTCCACGATGAGAAGAAAGGTCTCTGCAAGACTGGCCACATCCAAGATATTTTTCAACTTGAAGAGAAGTCCTCCAAATTAACAGCACATTCAGAACAAACTCTTGGACAAACTCTTGGCTCTCAGCAAATCAAAGTCCCACTAGTTTCCAAAGTCCCCAGATTGTTTCCATGTTGGGTTTGGCAACTCAATAAAATAAGATACCTAAAACAACCTTAATCAAACTCCCCAGAAAGTGAATACTCCCACATTAATTATGATCCCCTCACTGAGCAAGTGCCCTTAGTGACAGCTGCTTTCTCTGTGCCAGCTTCTCTTTGCCACTGGCTGGATGTCTCAGGCCAGCTCCTCTGCTGAGGGCTGCACTGGAGGGGCAGCAAAGCCTTCTTCTCACAGAAGTCTTTGCACATATAGACAAATATCCCCATAACCTTCTGTGGCCAAGCTTACAACTCATTTTCCTGGTTTTCATTCTCCAAAAGTATGTATTACTGAGACATGAATGGAGAACTAAAAGAAACATGGGAATTCATGGCAGGGAAAACAACTTCAGAATGATTTTGTATATACAAGAGAGGTTCAACATTTCTGTCAAATGGTAGAAAGGGAGAACAGACTAGGAGAGAGCAATGGGTCCCTGCAGTGGTGAGGGCTGGCCAGGCTGGTCTGCTGCAGAAAAGCTTCAGTGACAGCTCAGCCCAGGAAGGACAGAAAAGTGGCAGTGAATGCCCTTGTTTAATAGCACATTTTGTCAGGACTGCTTTCTGAAGGCAATTATGGGCCAATCTCTCTGAAGGCTGATCTGCATTGGCATTAGAGAATGGAAAGAAAAATATTTTCAGCTGAGACCAGAGCCAAATCTGCCTCTGGTTTGAAAGACAGCTGCCAGCCTGAGTACCAAGAAGTGAAATATGCACCAAAAGCCAGGACAGCCCCATGCTGGAGGTCAGAGCAGCAGCATAATCAGGAATTTCTGAGGTGAAATGGTTTCGCAGAACATTCACAAAGAGAAAAATAAATCTGATCTACTGAATAAATTGCAGTTCCAAAATATTTTCTCAGCCTTAAAATTCACCCTGTCTGAAACAGTGCCCACAGACAACCAATTCACTAAAGTAGCACAAATGTGCTGGACACACCATGGGCTTGTGGAATATTTTTTTAGTGTTTATGTCGGTTCAATACAAAAGAGCATAGCCTTAGAAACAGCTGATTGAACTGCATTGCCACTGCACTTTCTAGAGACCCTTTTTCCCATTTTACTGTGATTCTGTGCTCATTGCTATGGTATCCTAGTACCTGTGAGAATAATTATAGCACTGTTCCATTTAGGACAATGTTCAGAGGTATTTAACTGAAACTTTTATATGGTGTTTACAGCCTCTAGGTCTCTCCACTCACTCCTTATATGAGGAGAAATTTATATCAGTCTGCTGTGAGCCAGCTCTAACATTTTTTCTTCCTGAGTAGTATTATTAGAGCTTATCTATTTACATTCATTAGGTTTATACATTCTTTTAGCTTAGCAGATCGTGAAGAATAAGCAAAAATGGAGGGGTTCTCTCCACTGTTTTCTTTTTAAATGTTTAGCACTAAAATTAATTTATAGTCTGCACAGAATAAAATATATTCTTTAATGTCTGCTCATTTAGCTGGATCCCAATGCATTATATCTTCAACATCATCCATATATACCCAAAAATGGCTAACAGAAAAATTCTTTTTTAAGGATGTCTTGGGATAATGAAGGCATCTAACTGAATAATTACAAACCACATTGGAATAAATGGTGCAGCTCACTAAACTATCTACTAAATTCCCTTCTGTCTGCTTTTATCAATTTCATTAAACAAAGTCTCCATTTGTTTATCTTGAATTATATCTTTTAATACCTAAAACAGAAACAGTGAAAGATTTTTCCAATTTTCCCATCCTAATTTTCATGAAGCACTACTTAGAGGGATGGGATTGATCAATTCACTGATAGTAGCTTTCTTTAGAGTGATTTCAATCCAGGTGGAGGATAACTGCCTATCACTTGTTTGGTGACACTAAACAACCCTGCATGTTATTTTCAGTAAGCCTTCCCATCCTATTGTTTACAACCATGCCTCCTTCTGCCCCTCTGGCATTGAAAGCAAAAATTCCTGTTAAAAAGTAAATTTTTTATGTATTCCTTTTTTTTCCTTTTTCACCTGGTGCATTTTCTTAATTAGATGGAACTGTAAAAAGAGAAAAAAGTGGATCTTAAATTTCCACAGACCTTCTACGATTATATTGCTGGTACTGACTCAATCACCATCATTGCCAGCATATTCAGAAAAAAACGATTCAAGTTAGGTGAGAAAAAAAAACCAGTCTCTCTGCTGTAGGAGTGATTAAAATCCTGATGAAATAGGTGAGATTATGGAAGTGAATGAATGAACATGTAGTACCAAGACACAGGTTCTTTAAAAGAGCATTTATGGAAGACAACATCACCAGTTTTCTAAGGCTGTCCACAGCATTTAGCTTACTTATGTGTAGAAATAGACAATGCTTTGTTCCTGTTAGATTTCAACTCTCCAAGGCTTTGTACTGTTTTCAAACATGCCATGATGCATCTGCTCCATGTCTCTTGCAGAGAAGCTGTGCTCCATGACATGCAGTTAAAACTGACTTTTTTCCTAACTCATATTTCACAGTCAACTGTATGGCCAAAGGGCAGTTGTGATCTTGTCTGAACTCTTAAGCAGGCAAAAAAATGCCATCTTTTTCTTCTCACCAGTACTGTGTGGCATTCTTTCCTCTCAGTGTGCTTAAGCTCCACTCAGAGAATCACAAATTACTGAACTCCACTGCTGCTGTCCCGTTTGAGGCACACATGCTGTAGTTTGCTCTTCCTCTTCATGTGAGAGGTCTATCCTGTACTCATGGCAAGAAGAACGATAATGAAACCTTGCAGTTGGATACTCAGAGCTGGGAGAATTGGAGGAAACTGGTGTTAAGTTTGAAATTTGAAAATAGTCCAGTAGGTTGGACAGAATAGCATCTCAGAAATATTCATGGCCAGACAGAACAAAAAGGAAAGTAAAAGGTTAACATGAAGACATTACCTCCAAGGAAAGCAATGTGTCTCATGGAGGCCCATTTTGTTAAGGTCTCTTTTCAGACCCTATAATAAATAGTTTTCTTATATCTAAAAATGACTACAGGAATCAGAATACATGGAAGCAGACAGCTCTTTTTCCCAGCAAAAGGAACCTTCTGAGGGAAAATAAATCAGTTACACAACAGGAATTTGTGAACTTGCTAGAGACCATCATACTGACCTTAAGTTGCCTCTCTTTTCTCGCTGCCCTATGATTACCATTCTTCTGTAATTATCAGAGATATTTTGAGTTATGGTAGAATTTTTTAAAGTTATTGCCTTGATAACAGCAAAAGTGTTCTTCTGCAAGCTTTGCAAATGAATTGGGATAATAGCACAAAGAACTTTTTACCACTAGGTCATCATTAACTTGATCTGGTCAAAACCATAATGACAGAAAAATGTTGACATCCAATTAGCAGTGCATTGTGGCATATATATTGCGAGTATCTGGTTTTAGCCCAGATCCTTTTCACAAAATGAAAAACAATCAATTTAATTGGACATCCAGCTTGCCAGTCTTGATAATCCTTAGCACATAATCTTTTATTTTGATTGCAAGTGCTTTAGGGGAGACACTGTTTATTACTGTGCTTGAAAAATTCTGCACCATCATCCTGGTGAGTGCTGTGTCTCTCACAAAACAACTTACTGAGCTATACTTATAATTGGAGACAAACAAAAGAGCTGGTTTTAACAACTATCAAACTACTGCCTTTGAAGAAGCATATGATGTGTAACTGTTATACCTAAATTATTAAATACTCATACTAAGTGCAGAGGTTCATCTTTTGATCCACACAGATTCTGAGTTTGTCCAAAATAGTTTGCTTGTCTGCTGTTATCATGTAGAAAAAAAAATTTTTGGAAGCAAAAAAGTCTGTCTCTGTTACAGAGGATGAAGAAAAAGAAATAAAATTGCCTATCTCTAAGTCTTGAGGTCTACCGGTATTTTTGTACTAATGGGAGGTAATGCAAAACTTTGAGCAGATTCTTACAGCATTCCAGTCACATGAATATGTGTGGGGCAAAAAATTGGTGGCTCAAGTGACTAATACCATAAGCACTAACCAAACTGCATACATGGCCAAATGCTTAATTCAATGTGACTAAAATAAGTAGGTACCAGAAATTAGAGAAACTGAAAGAAATTATCTACTTCATGGGTGGAAATGTTCTCAGATAACCTTTGTTTTCATCTCCACAGTAACATACCTTCTTAACTCTTGATCTGTGGTACACTAAGGTTTGATGGGCACAAGAGGGCTAATAGGACTAAATGGTCTAAGCCTTGTTTGACCTATGCAAAGAAATGTTTCTCTAATCAGAAGATCTGATGAAATAAAACCACATTTGATATACATCAGATAAACATGGCTTTGGTTTTATGGCTCTCAAAATGAGCTAGAGAATGAGGGGACTGATCAGACTTTGGGCACTCTATGAATTTGACAGTGACAGAGAGAGAAACGGAGGGAAAAGGAGGGGATTTAACAAGTAGTGACTGAATAACAGTGAGCCAGGGGAAAGGAACAACCACTTCAACATTAATTTTTGACTGCAGAGGTCTTTAATTTTGGAAAGTGAGTAGCAACTGGGTGAAGGAGGGAAGTCCAAGCAGTGGTGAGATGAGAAGGGCAGGGCTACCTACTGCAAACAGAGGGAACACGGTTGGAGGGAAGAGCGAGTAGCTGTGCTGGCAGGCACAGAGCCGGGACTGCAGAATTCTGCAAACTCTTTTTCTTTCTGAAATCCAAATTTTGTGGATACTGCCAGTAATTAAGGTCACCACACTAGGGCATTTAATGTTTGGTGTGAGGAAAATCATCCTGAATTTGACAAATAGCATTTTTGTTTGTCTTAACGCCTCATCAAATAAGACCTAGAATTTTTGCTCAGCTGCAGGAACAATTTTTCTTGCCTCTCTGAAAACTCAGAAGAACGGCTACTTTCACAAGATTTCCAACATATAAATGCCTTCAGAAATATCAGCAGAGACTGTTTCCAAAGACTCCATTTCATTTCAGAAAGAAGAAAGTAAAAATATGAGGTGGAGGATATGATTACAAAAAGGAACCCATGTTCTTTATAGGCTCACAAATTTAAATACAGTGCCACAATACATGGTTGGAACAGTTTTTACCACCTAGCCTAAACCATGAGTAAAGAAAACTTGTATCTGCTACAGAATACTTATTAGGTGTACCTTAAATGGCATCTGTGTATACAATGCTACTTCTAATGTAACTTTTTGTCTGCTATATTACTGTTCTGACTTGGAAGAGACAGGAGAGGAAGGCAGCACCATAGAACAAATGAAGTGTCGTTTGTGGAAAACATACAATGCAGCTTCTCTTAAGATAAGATGGAAAATTCTTGAGCTGAGTGGGTGGAGCACCTTCAACTCATTAAAGCCACTGGCGTTTTGTGAGGGTGATTTTCTCATTTCTTTCTAATCATCTCTTCTCCCAGCACCTCCATTGGCAGCAGAGCTGGTTCACAGCTCAGTAAAGCACGACTGGCTCCTCAGAAGCCCACTGGAAATAGGGCTCAGCCTGGGCTCTTAAGAGGAATATCTCTTGAAAAGAAAATTGCATCAAATGATTTATTGGCAGTATTCATGTTAAAAGCCAACAGAACAAAAATTGCTTTTAAATAAGAACAGGCTTCAGACTACAGATTCAACTGGATCCTTATTTAGAGCTTCAGCTTCAGGGTGTGATTTTGCTAAGCACACATAGGATCTCCAAAAGACATCTCTTAGTAGGACATGCAGGGTACATTTTTAAAGCTGGTTCTACAAAGGAAAGCACAGCTCCTGAGAGGGAACAGATTTTGCAACCACAGAAGTATTTTCTCTATCTTTAATGAAAAAGAAGACAAAAATGTAGGACAGTAGCTTTGCATTAAATACAGCTTTTAAAAACATTTCTTTCTGTGAGCAGCAGCAGCAATTAAACATTACTATAGCCTCACTTGAACTCACTGTTCATATATCCAACTTTTCTATGCATTGAGCTTTTTTTCCCCTCACTGTCTTAAATTAAAACACAGAGCCTAATGAAGTTTTAGTCCATGACCTCAGCTCCTGGATACTACCTGCTGATGACAGATATTATCAGCTAGGTCTGTATTTCTTTCCAGCAGAGAATTTTAATAAAAAACTATGCTCCAGTTTAAGAATATTGGCAGAAAAACTGAAACTTATCATCTGAAACACTTCATAAACAAGATTGTTGTGAGGATGAAGAGATGAAAAGTTGCATATTCATATTTGTTACTGAAGAGGAATCTTCAGTGGATGGCTTTACTTACTAGTTAAAGTTGTGATATGAGGACATGACAAAGGAGGGGCAAAAGGATTTTTAGTTAAATGGTAAGAACCAGCTGAAAATTATGATATCCTATGAATAGGATTGGAAGGAGTCCAATGGATGGCTTGGGATGGCTAAACAGTGTTCTCATTTCTGTCAATTATTCCTACAAGAATTTTCCCATTTACCAAAAAATGCATCCCAAATATTTCTGATCTATTTTCTGTATCTCTTTGATTGGGTAGAGCTTTGCTGAAGCCCTGACTGAACTGCACAGTGCTGGTTTTCATCCCACCCACTTAGCTGGAGATCTGCTTTTTCCAGCTCTCCTAGGAAGTAAGATGTAGGCACTTACTCAGCACTGCTTTTTATCCTATACTTTCTGCCAACTTCTTATCACCCATTCTTTCTGCCCTCCTCCTCTCACTTTTTTGTCTGAGATTTTTTGAACACAAAAACTTGTAGATGCAACAAAATATCAGATGTACCCAGAGCAGCCAAAAGGTTGGAGAGCAACAAAAAATAACAAAATTTTGGCCAATCAAAACCCATTGCTGCAATTTTGATCTGCCTGTACAGACTTTATTGCTCTGTTTAGAGTATGTGGGAGTTATTTGACAAGCAAGGGTGCTCAGACAGCTATTCCCTCCTCTTTCTCCTGTTCTCTGAAAGTGGCTTAAATAGATTTCTCAAAACAGCACTAGTGTCAGGCACCCACTCACCATTTATCTCCCTAAGAAATTAATCACAATCATGTGCAGTTTAAAGCAGTTCCTGGTCTTTTTCCCTGAAATGAAAGAGTCACTCTTTGCATGAATATTACTGGTCATGAATCACAGTGATTTCCAGCCATGCCATCAGTTATAAACACAGCTGACTGATGTGCTGGTAGAGCTGCCTCTCTTCAGTGAGACTCCTGCCATGAATTTCCCTGGCCATCAATCACTGTATCCTCAAAGAAGAGACTCCCCTTCACTCCCCTCCACTGACCTGAGGCCAAGCACCAGGATTGCCTTCCTGAAGTTACCAGGCTGTGTGATGTCATAAATACACATCTAATCAGTTAACCAAGCAAAATGCTGCCTCTCTCTGTGCCTGTATTGCTTTCAAATCTCAGATCAGGTTGTCAGATCTTTGCATTAAACTGGCACCATCAGGGAAATCAGCAGAGCTTCCTCTCCAGCTTTAAGATCTCATGCCAGGTCAATATTCCCCACATTTTTTACAGGGGAGAGGCATGGTTTCAGTGGTCTAAAATGTGATTCTGTTTTCTCTCCTCAGACACACAAAAAGTGCTGCCTCCAAGCTGTTAGTGAGTGCTTTTTGATATGTACACTGCTGCACAAATTATAAGTAGTGGCCAAAATCTATCACTTTCGTTTCTCAGTGATAGCATTTGTGGGAAATTTATCTTGTGCTGGACTGTGAGCAAGGAAAAGGAAACCTGGGAATTTGAATCATTCCTAGCAGAAGAACATGAAAATGGATTGTCTCTGCTGCCTGTAACTTTAAACACAAAGCAGTGTGAGAGCACAGAATTCAGTAATTCTTCTGGATGTTGTGTAAGGGAAATCACAGTAAAAAAAAAAAAAAAAAGGAAAAAGGCTGAATTTGTTTGCTCTTTAGATGGTGAAGTATCAATCTACAAGTGATGGAGGAAATCTGCACTAATGTGAATGAATTCATCAACTCCTACAACACCCACTTGTCACCCACACAAACACATTAACCACAATGCAACAAATTTCACTTTCATAAATTGCATTGATGCACAATCAGCCTGTCACTTTCAGAATCAAGACTACCCAATAATGTCACTTCCTACCCAGTTCACTGCTTCTGGTGGCTACAGTTACTTCCATCACTTTCATATGAGAGCTTCAGCCAGATGTGAATGGTTCCTTCACATATTTCAGGTGCCATTGATTGTTCCAGACAGAACCAGCTATCACCATCTCTGTTAACCACCAAAGCAGATCTTTACTCTTCACCTCTGGTTTACACTGACCAAGAATTCTTCCTCATGACTTCCTGACACTACCATTGATTCCTTCAACTGCTCCAGTTCTCTTAATCATTCTTTCAATAGCTGGTAAATCTGAGGCTTGGCCCTCATCCATCTAGGGTATCTAGTCCTTACAGGTACCAACAGAACTGCAAGACACCTGTGGTGCATCTTTAATGCAGGTCTGCATGGTGAGACATGGCACGAGTGGTCTGGCAAAGCCAGGTGCCCTGGTCTGAAGGATGCTTGGAGATGCACTGCTCAAGAGCCATCCCACCAGGGACTGCCTTGAGGGAGACCACACTAATTACAGATTTTAGCAAAGCTGGAGTAGCTGGTTTATACAGGCAGCTGCAGAGCTGTTTACAGCCTGCTGGTTTTGTCCTGTCTTTGGAGGCCTCACTGTGGATCCCTTCTTCCCCTTCAAAGCTCATCCAAACATGGTTTACTTCTGGTTCTTAGTGTTCTAATGCTTAAACTTGGACTTGTCTGGTGCACTAATCCCCATACCAGCCCCATGACTCACAAACTATATTCTGACTGCTGACCCTATCAACTAGCAGAGCAAGTGTTCTCAGCTGAGTTCACCACAACAGTCAGCAACTGACAAAATTCTAACTCTCCCTACTTCAGGAGATTCCCCCAGAGCAGCATGAGAGCACCTCCCTCTATACTATCAGCACCTCATCCTTTTTGGTTGGCGTTAGTTGGGGAAGGGGACTGGGAAGAGATTTCACAAAAATATTTTTGGAGATATTTTTTCGGGCAAATGGGAGTAACTATTTTATGTGAACTTGAAAATGGTCAAGTAAGAAGTAAAAATCAACTGCACATGCATGTAAGAAACACTCTGTACTGACAGGACCAAAAATGCCAATATTTTCAGTAAGCTGAGCAGAATGAGTTACAACTGTCCATTATGAATAAAAGAACTCTCTGTTCAGCTAAAACATTTTCTAGTACCTAATTTAACCATTTTCCATACCTTCCCAAGTGTTTGAGGCAGTAAATTGTTCACTTTCCCCAGAGAAGTTCATGGGAGGTACTGTAACTATATCTGAGTACAGATCCAGAAATGATAATTCATGTGACCTTTTCCTCCATTTGCCTCGTGAATGAATATCCATTAGTTTAACAATAATGCAGATGATCACAGGCTATTGCTTGTTTTCAATTCCCCTGAAGCATTAAGCTTACTGGAAAAATATTCTGAACATTTTAATAAAAAAGATGTGAAAAAAAGAAATCATTATTAGTCTAGGAATAACCTAAGTCCCATGCCTGAAATATTTTGCATTTTGCAAAAGAAAGAACTCTTGACTCAGTCTCAACAAAAGGTGAATGACCTTATACTTAATTTCAAATAGATAAGGTCTGTCAAGATTAGAATAAGATTATTGAATGTCTCCTTTCTTTTTCCTTGAATTGATATAGTACATCCCATGACACAAAATCAATAGTCTCTAAAAGATGTAGACTGAACAGTCTCCAAAAAAAATAAGAGTGTGAGGAATTATGAATGCATCACACAGAACTCCCAGGACATGCAATTCAGAAGTAAAAGAGAATGTGCTTTGGTGCAGAGGTCATCACCAGGCAGAACCCAGTGCACTAGATTCCTCAGGTGGGGAAAGCTGCAAAGTATTGAACTATGACAACTTGACTGGGAGCCTGGGAAGGAGAAGCACTGAGACCTCTCTTCCCACTGTTATTGCTATCAGATATAGTGCCCATCCCCTTAAATCTCATCTGCAGTAATCCCAAAACTCCACTGTCCACCTGCTCTAAGGTTTTAACACATGAAAATTAAAAATAAATGATAGACAATGGCCACTCATTTAGAAGTAAAGAACACCTTGTTCAATTTGCTTGAGTCTATACAGAAAATTTTCAATTACTTTCAATATATAGATTTATATAAATTACAAACATACCCAGATAATCTCCTCTGTAGAAGTGCAATGGGAGGATGCACAGCTTTGAGTGTGACAGACTAAAATCTTATGTCCTGAACCTATTTTTGGTACCAAGTACCTTATGCCCTGTACCTATTTTTGGTACCAAGTTAAATATTCCATCACATTTTTTCTGATGGATACAGATAACTGGTTTCCACGTTTGAGAACTACAAGCTGAAATTGCTCTTCTCTTACTTTCTGTTTCTTTTCTGCTTTGTACACATGTGCATTTTATTTTCTTTGCTCATCAAATGATTTTAGAAAAAAGATTATGCCACCAGAGCTGATTTAAGGTGGAGAAGGGTGGTTTAAAACTTAAAGAAAATGGTCTGTACAATATTCAGTCTGATCACTGTTCAGTATGTGTGCCATAACAAAATATTTATACTCATAAAAAAATCCTCTGTTTCCAGGTCCTGGGCCCTTCTGGGTTTCTGATGATGCCAGACTGTGAATAAGCCTTGGTTTAGTCTTTATTTTTTGCTTGTTATTGCTCTCTTATATTCCCTTTGGCTTAGTTCACCTACCCAGGAAACCATCAAAGACATTCCCTTGCCTCCCACTGACCAGGTTGGTCTCATTACATGGCTTTAAGCTTCTCCAGGACAGGAGCTTTTGGTTACACATTTGAACCAGGAGAGGCCCTTTTGTGGGTAAGACAGCCTGAACAACAGGCTGTGATCCTGGCCTGCAGCTCCTCAGCACCGAGGTGGATAAATAATAGTGGTGTGAGTCACAGCACAAAGAGATACCTTCCAAACAAAGAAAACATGCACAGAAGACTGCATTCCTTGCTGACGATTTGAATGATTTATCAGCTGGTTTCCCCTTACAGCAAGAAATGGCATATAACAGATAAGCAGTTGTAGAAAAAAGACTTCACTTACTATATGCACTACTGGAGCTTGTTGCAGATGTACATTTTTACAAAATTATGTCCTTAGCATTCCTAGTTTTGCCAGTGTTTGTATAAGGAGTGTTGTGTTCTAATTTATTTTTAATGCACAACTTACCTCTTACTGCCAGCCATTCTTTGAATGAAATGTTGCTTCTCCATGAGTATTTCTGCATAAATATTTTAAAACTGAACTAAATAAAAAATCACCTTATGACTACTTGAGGTTAAACTGCTGAAAAAGCACAGCAATTGCATTCCACTTTCACATTTATTCGTTTATTCACGTTTAACATTATATGTTATTTTGCAGGGAAATCTCATTGAGACAAACTCTCAGTTTTACTTCAGTTTGCACTAAATGACAAGACAAGTTCATTTTCAACATGAATTTGAATGAAACAAATCAGTTACTGATACAGGGTACCTGTGCTATAATCTAAATTATGGATTAAATAGACCTATTTAAACCTGGTATTTAACAGCTTTCTACACCACATAGACTCTCTAGTCTCTGAGTCCCTTTGAAATCAGAGTGTGCTTAAAAAACAAACACCTATAGAATATTTTTATTTTTATTGCAAGAGAAATTACCAGCACAGAAAATAATCAAGAATCCATTTTATGATCAAACTGAATGCTGCTTCAATACACTATGAAAAAAAAATCAATTTTGTGTCAGTAGTGTGTATCTGTCTGTGGTTTTAAACAGATATTTGAAAAGTGAGCCATTTACCATTTGAAATCTTGTTATATCAACACAAAGGAAGAATTAGAAAAGGATGAAGATGCAGAGGTGTTTAGGGAATACACCTATGAGGACCCTATTCCTCATGTATTTATCTTTATGATTGAGAAAGTCCAAATAAAATTACTTACATAAAATTTATAAGAGAATAGGGCTTTATAAAAAAAGTTTCATTACAGATTATAAACCAACTCTGGAAATACAAGCATACAAACTGTCACCAGTATAAAAGCACCAAATAAAAAAGAGAATTGCTCCTAATCACAACTAATGCCAGTTGAGGAAGTCTGTTGCCACCACTGAACGAGATATTTTTTCTTCATATATCATCAGAATCAAAAATCCCATACCTAATGTCTTTAATCACTTTTGTCACAAAGAGTAAATGCCTCAAGGGTCTACATAGCAATTCATTTTCACAGGAAAGATTTACTAGAAGTGTGATTAAATGGAACTGAAATATATTTGTTTTGCTCTAAACTAAAGGATGAGAGCACCATCCTCCTCAGAAGCCAGGAGAATCTGGGCCTCAGCCCCTGTAGACAAGGTCAACTGCATTTTGTGATAAATAATTATAACAAACTTAGGCTACTGTGGCAAATTTGCAGAAGCAAAGATCTGCTTAATGTAAGAAATCCACTTATGAAGAAAAGTCAGTAAAGATCATCATGAGCTCACTGTCTTGAGGAATACAAATCTCTCTAATCAGAGCAGAAAGCCTAACTGGCATGATGAAGACTTCCAGCACAGTTTGGAGTGCTACTTCATGTTATGCAGACACACAAACTCTGAGATGAAGCAGCTTTCCTTCACTGTCTGCCTTGTTAATGAGCATGTTCCTCTATCTTGAATAATAACTACAGCCCCTGCCAGCTCTTGGGTCTGGGTTCAGGGTGTGTTCCCTGAAATGCTAGAGCATCTCTCAAGGGAAATAGAAAATCATGTCCTGTCTTTAGAAAGTGCTGAACTGAGTAGGTGGGCAATGAATTGCACTGCATCCTCCCAATTAATGAGTAACATAGGCTTAACCAGGCAGGAGTTCCTCATGTGAGGCCCTTCCAAGTTAGTTCTGTTTTTTATCCCTGTTGCCCACTTGCTGCTTGTGCTGCTGTGCTGTGATACTGACTTTTCAAAGCAAGTGCAGTAATCCACAGATGCTTTTGTCATGTGAACTCTACTTCTTTGTCATCTTCACAAGGAGATAGCAAGCATTAGATTAACTCTTTAGCCCAGGCCCTCCAGGAAATAGTTGGGTTTAATCAGTGTTTTGCCACAGCAAGAATAGTTTATCCAAATTTTTAGCTTTCTTTAAAAGCACAATAGTTCTGTGTGAAATGCAAATGGAATATCTTTAGGTTAGCTAATTATTATTCATTTTCTTTATATTCCTTTATCCCAACCACATAACCCTAGCATGTGGACTGCATCTCTGTGGGATTTTTCTAGGGTTCTTTTTAATCCTTTCACATAAAAACATACATGTACAGTTGCAATAATTAATGTTAAAGTGAAGCATTATATGTAGCAGTGTTAGCACACCAAAACAAAGGATAACCTGGGGTGCAGGAATTGCAATGTGTGACCAGTGGGGAAAACAATGAGACCCTCACAAAACAGCTTTCCCAAAGAAAAAATTGCTTGGAGCTGCACTCTCTCTCCCCATATCCTGTACCTGAGTGTTTTCAGAAATAGCCCTGGACTCATGGCACCACTAAGCAATTACAGCCATAAGTAGTTTCCAGACAACTTTCCAGACACATGTCAGACCTGAACATGCTTTGAATTTATCTCCAGACCTTCACACATACTTAGGAAACATTTTGGAGAAGAGGTGTGCAGTAGTGGGTCTTGTCCATAAATAATCTCCTGGACCCTGTGGATATACAGAATCCTAGCACTCACTGAATTGCTTTCATGTGCAGCTGCAGGGATTTGGGGGCAGACACTGACAGAAGCACCACTGGCACAAGTGAAGCTGTCTGGGCTTCAGAGTAGCTGGAAACTCCAGAACTCACTGAGTGTTAGCACAAATGTAGATGTTAACAGACTTGAAAGATAAGGCTCATTTACTGCCCCTTCAGGCTCCCAGCATTTCTCGTTGGGGAGGAGGAGCTTGTAAAATGAGCCTTGCACTTCTGAGGAAAACATTTCCATAGTCTGCTGCACTGAGGAGAGCAGAAATTAGCTCAACAGCTGTAGAGTTGTTTAGAGCTGTAGGTGCTGGAAGAAGCTGATGATGCTGCTGGCACTTGAATGGAGGCATTCACACAGCAGTGTCAAAGCACCTGCCTGTTCTGTGTGCGTGAGTTCCTGCTCTGAACGGCTCAGAGATGCCTGTGTCCCTCCAGCCACTGCAGAGACTTGTCTGGGTACTGCACTGCTGCAGCAAGGAGCTCTCAGGTTCAGGTCTGGCTCCTCACTCCTGATCAACCACACCACTGCACCATCTGCCTTCATGCTGGCCCTTGAGCTGGCCCTCTGGGTGGAGGAACAGGACCTGGCTATTTGAATCCAGGTCCAGGTGCAGTGTGGCTGCACCTGCACTGTGCCAGTGTCCAGCTGGCTGCCCCAAGGCTCCTGAGCACATCACTAAGCTGAACAAAGCTGCCACACCTACCCTCAGAGCCAAGATGGGCAGCTCTGTGCCACCCTTGCCATCCTACCACAAGCCACAACTGACCAGGTGAAAGCAGCCCTTTCCTTTCATGAACCACTCACTGTGTCATATGTATAAAACAGAGCAAATGAAATATGCATAAGGCAAACCCTCTGTTGTGCAGAGCACATATCTGAAAAATTCTGCATACTGCTCTTTTTGTATGGTCACATCCATTCCCAACCCTGCCAGTAACATGTTGCCTCTCACACAGCAAAAATGACCAGCTTCTCCTCACTATACTGAAATCACAAAAGGTTTCTACTCTTCTCCACTAGTCTAATCAGTGAGGTGATCATTTGGGTATATTTCAGAGACCTCCTCATCAGGGTTGTGCTCCAGACCCTTCCCAGCTCATTGCCCTTCTCTGGACACACTCCAGCCTCTGATGTTTTCCTTCTAATGACAGGCCCAAAACTGAGCACAGGATTTGAGGGGGGTCAGCAGTGCCCAGCCCATAGGACAGTCACTGCCTGGCTGATCAGCTCCACTTTCAGCTTGGTGCCCAGAGCAGTAGTGACTTGCCTTATATCCCTACACACTACCAACCTAAAAGAATTTTAAAGGGTATTTAAATACAGAATATTTAATCACTGCATAAGTGAAAGTTATCTGAAGTTTAATGTGAATATCAAAAGCTTTTCTCTACTTATTTTATACTTTCTCAAACTTCAATATTTTGTCAAACCAAAAGGTATGCTTAGAGTGCTGGAAGTTGGCACAGAAAAGTAGTGCAGGCAGCTTTGCTCTAAGGCAGACCTGAAATGTAGTGCAATAAATTTAAAGGAAAAAAAAAATCCTCACCAGAGACTCTCTACCCCTCCTTTTCAATTGTATCCATGCCATCAAGCAGAGGAAGAATAAAATTCACTTTACTACTGAACACAAAAAAAAGGAAGAAAAAAAAGGAAGAAGAAAGGAAGAAAAAAAATATTATCCTTTTTTCCTTGCCATTGTCTACCATGCTTATCTCCAGCTAACTGGTGCTTTTCTTTCTCCCTTCATAGTAGCATAAATATATATATTACCATTTTATATATATATCTATATATATTAGCATAAATATTTTTCCATAAGGCACCTTTATTTAAGCCAGAGTTTTGTCCCAGATTTTGGAGCAAAGTGAGCATCATCCATCATCCAGAACTCCTCAGTACCTCCTCAGCACTGCTAGCACTGCAGCTTGCTCTGCTTTGCAGAGATTTGCTTGGTGACAGCCTTGCCAGAGTGCACCAAATTGTTGCTGAAGTTCCCCTTCTTTAAATAAACAACTGTCTTAGTGCCTGGATTGGCACTGGGTTTACCTAAGGATGAAAAATCAAACCACAACCGATCCTTCTCCCCCTCAAGGAGCATTCCCTGCTCCATCCAGGCACTTTGGAGCCCTGCACCCTGCCTGGTCCCAGAGGCACGATGTTCCTGGCACTGCTTCTTCATCAGTTCCCCAGATAGGGATGCATTTTTAGTGAGCAACCTGCATGTTCAAAAGAAGTGTGTTAGTTTGCTTTTGCTAGTTAAATCTCCCTATCTGAAATTATTTCTTAATCCTGGAATACAGTGTGATTTATGTGGCAGTGCAGTTATATCAGCTTTGCTTCAAATTAACCCAGGAAATCTATATATACCAGTGATAATTATGTATATTAGCTGCTGTTTACATTGGTACAAGTTAAACCCAAATAAATTCTATCAAAGCTACTCCAGAAGTTTCCAAATAAGTGTATATATCAATTTAGTATTTTTTAAACAAATGCAAAAAAAAAAAACAAAAACATAAATACCAATATAAACTGGTAGCATTCTAGTTTATACAAAGAAGGTAAACATGTAAAACAGATAGCTGTAGTCTTTTATCAACAAAAACAAATAAAATACAAAAAAAACTTCCTCAGTCTTTGATACAGATCCTGTTTTACTCAGGTTTTACCATGCCACCAGACCATTGCCTACAAAGGGATGAGGAAGACAACAGTTGGAAAAAAAAATAAATTACAAAACAAGCAGGGTGATTCCAGAATTCCTGGAGTATTTTAGCAGCCATCTTTTCTCTTGAATCGAACTGAAAATTATTTTTTATACATTTTTCAGGGCACATTTCCCAAAATAGTAGCTATTGGAAGAAGCTTAAGAAAGCCAGTCTGATTCCCTTAATTCAAAAAGCAGATAATATTTATATAGGATACAATGTATAATGGTCACATTCATGATAAATTATCCATTGAACTTCCCTTACAGAACAGAAAGAAGCTCCTTAATGTGGTATGAGGTTAAATTTTACCCTACACAATGTAAAAAATGTCAAAAATTGTGAAAGCAAATGAGCCCAGTCATAAAGAGGATTATTTGTGCTCTGAGCCCAGTACTAAAAATAAACAACTACAGCTATGACAACTGGAGTTCTTTTAGAGGATCAGTCCTTGACTTGTGCTGAGCCATAACTTGACCCTGTGGAGCAGAGAGCCAGATTCCTGCAGGACTGAATCTGGCACTGTGACCAGATAAAAGCTCTGGATATTGACACAGCATTCAAAAGGTTAACTCACAGCATAATTTGCCATCAGAGGAATAGATACATGTGCCAGCACTGTTATCAGGAAGACAACTTCCACACTAAACCAACCTCAAATAAAAAATTAAGAACTGGAAATATGAATCTTATTTGCAGCAAAGATGCTTTTCATTTGAGTGACAGTGCAAGAGCATTCAAGTGAGTATGAATTACATTTCCTACACTTTGAAAGCTTTTCATCTTGTCAAAATGGTATTAAAAAATTTCCATATAAGTGTGGATCCAATAACTTAACCAAGCATCCTGCCTAACTGGGTCATCTGATTTTTTTCCTAATCAAGTGATACAAGAATGAGAAGGTCCAAATGGCTGCTTTTTTGCCTCTAAAATTAATATTGTCAAAGGTTTTCCTTTCTTTTTTATCCATCCTTCTATCTCCTGTGAGAGGGGGAAGAGAGAAGCAGAGGACCTTGTTCTAGTGCATTAAATAGAGTAATAACTTTCTGCATATGAGGTTTGCTGCTGGAGCCACTGCAGTTATTTTCCTTTCTCTCTTAACAAAGAGTCAAACTGCATTCTAATTTTCTTCATAATCAACCAAATAAAACTGCTTAAAAATATTTAGGAAGCAAATGGTTTCAATAAACCTTAAGAGATGTGGGGACTGTCTAACCTCAGGTTGTCTGGCCCAATAGGACAGAAAGGAGAAAGGAGGGAAAGGAGAGAAAGGAGAGAAAGGAGAGAAAGGAGAGAAAGGAGAGAAAGGAGGGAAAGGAGAGAAAGGAGGGAAAGAAGAGAGGTCCTTTGCAGATCTTGCCTGGGTTTTCTCAGGCAAGAGGCACAAGTGGCTGTTTGGAAAGACCTGATTTCCAAGCATTGCCAAAATGAAACTATCAGGCTGAGCCTCCACCTTGGTACTGCTGCTTTTCAAAGGGTAGAAAATTGGCATGCATGTTTGGCTGGCTGAACTTTATAAGAAGGGCTATTTACCTTAGAAAGAACGAGAGCTTATGTCTACAAAAATGAATCTTTGCAAATACTTACATACATCCATATTTAAAATTGTGTTTGAAGTCAATTGCACTGCTTTTATACATGCTGCTGAGTGTGTGTCCATGCATTTGCAGTTATACAAGCATTTATCAGTACAGAGCAAGACATATATTTCAGAATATTTCACATGAATCATATAGATCTGCTTTAGCTGTTTCTTGGGAAGTATGCTGCTTATTTTAAGATATTCTTTCTCCTAATTACAGTTCCAGGCATCCTGCCCTCATCAGAAGAGCAGCAAGTGGAAGCACTATAAAGAGACATAACTTTTAGAAGGTCACTTAAGTAACAAGAAGGCAAAACAGTCCTCTACAGTTTCAGTAACTTATTATTCAGTTATCTCTTAAGGGGAAAAAAAGAGAGCACACTTTATCCTTTCATATCCCCAAATATGCAAGCTTCATAATTCTTCTAAGGTTCAAAGACTTATTAATTATTTGTATTTCTAGTTCACTAATTTTTTTTGCCCTGAGATGCTTCATCACCAGGATGACAGTCAATCCCCAGAGTGCTGCAGGGCAGTCAGTCTGTTTTGTCTGCTAACCAGACTGATTGGCACCAAAGCAGTGCCCCAGCAGCAGAGTATTAGGTTAGAACCATAGAATTGTAAAATATCCTGGGTTGGAAGGGGCTCCAAGGATCGAGTTCAGCTCCTGGCCCTGCACAGGAGAGTCCCATGTGATTGAAAGGGTGTGTGAGAACACAAGTGCAGAAAGGATAGAGGGACAAAACCCCCTGCCAGAGGTCCTGAGTTAGTGCTGAGGTGCCTGTTTTAACCATGGCCCCTCCTCACCAGCACTACCCACACCCTGCCAGGCCGAGAGCAGCATCTGCAGACCTGCAGGTGGAGAGAGGAAGCAAAGTGTGTTGGTTCCACATGTCCTCTCATAGGAGTGGCAGCAGCTCCTGTTTTTCATTCCTCTTGCACATTTAGCCAGATGGCTTAGCTGGCCATCAGCAAAACATCTCAGAAAATGTCTGTCTCTGATTAGCAACAGCGAATAGTGCAGCAACACACACACGACTTCTTCCAGGCAGCAAAGAAGCAGCAATTTATTGAAAAGCCATCACATTTATATAAGATAGATCGTGCAAAACAAGATAGAAAAGCCTCATTGGTCCAAGAAGGCAACACCTCTTTGAAAACATGCTTTCTGCAAAACATCATGAGACACTCACACGGCTCTGTGATCAACAACAGGTGTTCATTTATGTTGTTCATTTTTCTCTCTCTTGCTTATCTCTGAGAAAAGTCCCCAGCCTGGGAAAAGTCTGAGTTGGAGCTGAGAAAGCCACCAGCCTGGGAAAAATCCTGGTTGGATTTGTCCACAAGCCTTCAGCAGTGTCCACAAATATCCTAATGCACCACCCTTGTATGGTGCAAAAATCAGAATGTACTGTTCTTACAGCACCTGGAAGATGCAAACAATGCATGAAATGGTGGTAAGGCTCAATATTTCTTTGAAGAGATTCAGGCAAATTGGAGTTTAGATTTTCCCACATCTGCAGAACCTGATGGCCACACATACCTTTTGTGCATTTCAGCAGCACTGCCCTCTTGCAGAAAATTCACACTCTGAATGAATGGATGAATGAATAATAGCTGTAAAAATAAAGCAGAATTTGAATATAAAATTCTTGCAGGTTTTTCAAAATCCTGTCATGAGTTTTAAACTTTAAGTTAAAGTTGGCATTAAGTCTAGCAGTACATAAAGTTTAGTTTTTTGTCCTACTTTTTGTCTGCAGTTGCCCTTGTCATAGGCTCCCGTCACCACTTCGGATTAAGTCAAAATGCTTACTGTGAGCAGTATTTGTTCTTTTCAGGAGGAAAATGAAGGAGTTAGCAATATTCTGAGAAGCTTGTCACTGCTGATGACACACTACATAAGCTTACACAAAACAAAACCAGGATTGGAGATAGCAAAGCTCCTTCCAAATTATCACTAGATGGCCATTGCCATCCTGCAAGAGTGATGCATTGCTTCAATATGAGACAAATGGGAGTTAACAGTGTCAACAGAGGAAATGTGATGTATCTGCTGAGATAATGTCACTTGAGTGAAATGAAATATCCCACATAATTTCCTGCATTTCTTATCGCATGGCTACTCTTGAAATGTTAGTTTCCATTTAACCACTAGCTTTTACCTCAGTAAAATAGCAGGTAAATCTGTAGCATGTTGAAGAGTCTAAATTCCTTTCAGAAGTGTATTGAACGTTGTCTTATTGCTTGCAGAGATATCACAAAAAGATTTTAATTTCCTCAGAACTTGTTTATCATTGAAAATTATTCAAGAGTTTAGAAACTACTTGCATGAGTTTGCCAAATGAATAGTGCTGAAGATTTTGATATTTCAAGGATGAAATGAGGACCTAAGACTGAAAAAATGCCTTGACTCATCCAACTGGAAAAGAAAGTAAGCTATTGGAGATAAATTTTCTTTTAAACAATTGAAAATGTCAAATTAGATTTTTTTACAAAAATGGTCCATTTTCATTCATGGGTTTTGAAAAAAAAAGTTTGAACTTGTTTCTTTTGGAAGCCTAATATGCCATGTTGTTCCCCAAAAAAGTAAAAAAAAAAAAGTATGGTTAAGAGCCAATAGTGTCTGTAAGATTTGTAAACAACTGATATGGAGACCAAAGAGCTTCCATGCTTGGGCTATTCACAGTTTCCAAAACAATTACCATGTGAAATCAGTACATTAGTCCAAAAGTTTATATTCTGGGATTTTCAAAGCTTGAACAAACTAGAAGAAAGAGTAAAGCAGATTTTCTTTCCAGTTTGACTAACCCAAGCCAAGAATTTGGCTTTTACTAGGAGACTTGCTCTGAAGATCAATTGCTGAAGTTTCCTGCTGAGATTCACCCCCTAAGGAAATTTTATCACTGGCCCTGTGGCTATACTAAATAGACATTTCTTCATCTGGCATTCATATTGAATACATCTTTCTAGAGTTCCTATGAAAAAAAAATTATGTTCACTGTAAAATGTTGTTTACTTAGTTGCACTCTAAAAGTTAAAGCCCCAAAGATTTGGTGCTAATGATGCAGTGGAACAGTTCTGTAGGTTTTAAATCAGAGCAAAATATTTGAGGAATAATGAGACTGAATTGTTTTGTTTTGTTGTTGTTTAATCTATTCACCTGTCATCTTAACACTTCAAATTTGCATTTGTTTGATCTCATATACTGTATTTCAGTATAAATTAACACAGTACTATTATTGTCACAATTTCTTTTGCCTTTTGAGTTTTATCCCTTCCTTTTACTTTTGAACCAGTGAGCATAAAATAATCATTTTCTGTGTACTCAGAGAAAGTGGAAAAGGAGAATGAGTAAGGCTATTTTTGTAAAGCTTAACTTCTTTTCTAGGAACACAGTAAATAATTTAGAAAATCTTACATGAACACTGTATTCACAACTTCTGCAAAAAATTGAGGTTTGTATTGCTTTCTGCAATCAGTGTTCTGTTTTTTTCTGCATTATTTACATTATTTTAATGTGTGACGTAAAACTGATAAAATAGCTTATAATCTACCCTAGACTTATTTAACCTTCAACAATGGTATGAAAGAGAGCAAAGAGATATACATGACATAGTGTTTTCCATCTGGAAAGCATTTTTCTGGATTCACCCTTCTCTTGTGGACTGCCTGTGGGGGAAAAAAAAAACAACAAACCAACAAACTTGTTCTAGTTCTATTGGCTTTATGGGAAAAACTCTTCTTGGTAAAAAATACTGCCATTTTCCTGATTAAATATATGTAAATTTACCTTTTTTTTTAAATTTTATTTGACAAATGTCACTCTCTTCTATTAAGCTTTCTTACATTTCTTCAATGGTAAACTGTCTGCATAACATGAAATGCAGCATTATATTGCTACACATTCATTCTTGAAAGGACTATTAGTAACATTTTAATCATTCTTAAAAATCAGTGTATGAAACAGCAAATGGTGAGCATGACCAGTCAGGGAAAGCTACTGTGAAACTTATCCATGTGTGAATTTATAGATATTCATTTTCTTCTTGCTCTTAGAAGGAAAGTGGAGTCTTAGGGAGCATGTCATACCTGAAACCTGATTAATATTTTCCAGCCATTGCTGAGTATTTGTCAGAAGACAGAAAAAGGAAAGGAGAATGAGGAATTATAATCAGATTTCTTTTCCTTCCAGAAGAGGTTCAGTTCAGTGGTTTTTGCTGTGAAAGCATTTGATGTTGCTATATGAAAATGAATGTTTAAATTTAAGGACTGCCCACCTGTGTTATGCTTCTTTTGTTGTCAAGGTTGGAACTGAATGCTTTTCTTTCTTCATACTAACTATTTCTACATGAATATAATATAACAAAAAGCAGAAGGCTATGACCAGTTCTCATCTTCTTCTGTGCTGAGCAGTTGCCAAGTGCTGTAAAGGACCCAGTTGTGCCATAGGAGGAGAGGTGAGATATTTTCATTACAAGAAAAACTCTGGCTAGAAATTCCTGGTACTTCTTCCTGTTCCTAATAAAAAAGGGATACCAAAGGGATATTATTTGTATACTAAAGCATGACTGATTTAAATTATGACAATGTGTTCATGCTACCTATATTATCATATTTTTGTAAGACTTCAAAGCTATGAGTAAATCCTTGCATACTCAGAAATATGAAGGATACTGAGGGCTAAAGAACCTGTGTATTCCTGTCCTCTTAGCTCTGTCCTTGGATATGCTTTGAACAAGCTTTAACAAGAGCTTCAGAAGTAGATTCCTATGGCTTTTTCTTTTTATTTTTCTATCAGAAAACAAGTGATGGATTTTTCACAGTGAGCCAAAGCAAATAACAGAGGCTTCTGTTACATTTGAAAGTGCATTTTTTGCATTTTTTATTAATTTTCTGAATAAAGTTGAAAGAAGCAAGGAGAAAAAGTCATGAAACTGAGTCTTGTTTCACAGTAAGTTCAGAATAGGTAATGCCTTCCTGAAACTCTTTATAGTGAGATTATACAGACATGTATTTTTACAATTTGTGATTGTGTAAGAGTGTATACTGTTTTATATTACAATTGCACATGTGTATTAATGCTCCTACCAGAACTGGCATACATTGATTGTCTACCTTCTGTTTTTAAAGATGGGCAGGCAGTGTTTGAGAGGACTAGATGCAGCAGAAATGATATTCAGACAATATTAAGGGTAATTTCACTTACCTCTCAATCCGGGCTACAAAGAGAAATCTGTTTATTCCCTGATACTCCCAAATGTCCCAAGAGAAAAATTATTAAAACTTCTGAAGACATGATTTTGGAATCAAATTACCCAAACAATATGTTGACATACAATATATGTTAATGATACTAAAGATCAGGTTGAGTTTCAGTTTAAGTAACCATTAACATCTTACATTTTAGGAAAATGTGTGTAATTAAATGCATAAAAGCAATGCAGGTATACTACAGGTAGGTATTTTTATGAAGATCTATATAAAAGTTTTGCATCAGTTAAAATGAACCAAGATACTGGATGTATTTGAAAATCCCTTTCATAAAAGACAGTGTACTTGGGTTTGGAAAATTTCATTATAAATAGATTTTACAGGAAGCATTAGGTATATGGCCCTTTTTTTGAGCCAAACAAGCAAGGTGACACGGTCTTATTCAACTCATTTTAAAGTTATTATAAGCTATTTGGAAAAAAAAATCCATAATTCAGTTGTGTTAGGTCTTAGTTTGGACTTGATGGTCTCAAACGTCTTTTCCAACCTGTCTAGTTTTCTGATTCTATGATTCTGAGTAAGAAAATGTCCACATAATTAGAGACACGCTAATATTGCTAGGATTTGGAAGGAGGAATATGGACAGAAAGGAAAAGCAATTGCAGTGCAGTCAGAGAGACACCTGCAAAGCTGTGAGAGAGCTGGAGACATGGAAATGGCACAAGCCCTCAGCAGAGGTTGTGAAGTACCCATTGATGGGATGGGCAGAGTTGGCCTGCACTGCTGAACCCCAAAATGGCACAAAAATGTTGTGTAATGGGTGTGTGGGCTACACACTGGCCAGAGGAATCACCACTGTCCAGCTCAGCCTGCAGCCAGACTGGTTTCAGTGCCAAATGGAACTGGAACATTTTGTAGCTGTCATTACCACAGCATCTCTAACCTTCAGTTGCTTGAAGTGTTAATTTTCTCAGTGTTCCCACGAGATGAAGAAGGGTCAGTTCTGTTTTATGAGAGGAGAACTGGGGCACAGAGCGTTTTCCCTAGCTCTCAGCTCCTAAGAGTGCAATAAAGTACACTGCAGCCAAAAAAAGAGGTTACTGGTAAAGCAATATCTGTGAGCACTCCTATAGCAGTGCAGCCTTTACTGACACAGGACATTGCAGTTCCCCAGCTAAATGATACATAGCAGGAGAATTTTCCACCTTTTTGTATCACTGCACTGACATAAAAATAATAGTTGTAAAAACACACTAAACATAAGCAACATGAATGAGTGGTTTTACAGTGAACTGGTGCTGATTTATCCTCTTCCTATCCTGTGAATCTCAACCCTCCTCTCCCGTGTTCTTTGTGTACGTGCTCCCATCACCTGCTTTGTGTCACCCCAGACTCTGGGGGCACTAGCTCATTTCATAGATTTGGGTTAGAATACTCATTTGGTTTGTCCTCAGGGCCAGCTGTCACCTGGCCCCTGTCATGGCAGTAGGAGGAGAGCCAGGGGTGAGCCATGCGAGGGGAGGGTGACTTTTCAAAAGCTGTACAAGCTTAGGTCTTAAACTGCCAAAAGCAGCACCACTACTTTTACAGCACAAGGTGTTTGATTATCCACCCCTCATCCTTCTGAATACAGCAACTGGCACGTCTACTGGATGCACTTTTTATTTTCCTCCAGAGAAATAAAACACCTTGTCCAAGGTCCCATAGGATACCTGTGGAAATGCTACAAACAGAACAGAACCTTTTCCATTTTAATGACTGAGACATGCTCTGCAGAGGGCTTCAACTTCTTGTGCTGTATGTGAAACATTTATCACCCCCCTCTGCAGTGTGTAGAACATTTTGGTAGGGGTTTTTTTAGAATGATTGTCTGTGAACAGATCTATTTGTAGTAAATAATACAGCTGGGGAACTCCAATGGCACATCTCCATCATACTCCTTACTGAAATACTGAAAGCTCTCTGGTGATAACTCTTTGGTTTATTGGCATTCTGACCTAATTTTGATTCGTAATAATTTTTTAAATTATATTTTTTTAAATTGTTAGAGGGTTGAATGGCAACCAGGAAACTCATTCAGCTACTGTGTAATGTAGGATTCATTTCTCACGTGGTAATGAATCACTTGGGGGAAGAACAGCTGCATATGACTCCTCCAACATAATAAACAAAGGGTTCATCAATTCCAGGTGCAACAACTTACAGTTTTAATATGTAATAGAACAGAGAGCTGATTTTGATTATCAAGGACTCTCTGAATTGCCTAGAAGGAGAATAAGTGGCAACAGAATTCAGAATTTATTTTTGAAACCAGCTGACCAAGGAAGTCCAGATTGCTCTGTAAATTACATGGCTTCTCAGACAGCCAAGGAGTGCTCCATGTGTAATCACCTCCTTTACTAAAAATGCACCATGCCCTTTCTTTTAATCTTGTGCACAGTGAGTATGGAGCTAAAATGTTTTCATCTGCTCCTATTTTCCTCAGATAACATCAATGAAGTTTCACAGATGGAGGTGCAGACATCAGGCAAAATTTACTTGGGCAAAGTAATAAAACCAACCCATTACCAACAAGTTTGAGAAGAAAACAATGGTAGAACAACAATAAATATTTATTCATGACTTCTTAGTTCAGATGCTAACAGTCACTGTAAACTATCATAGAGTAATTAAGGTTGGAAAATACCTCTAGGATCATCAAGACCAGCCATTAACCCAGCCATGTTCTCCAGGTATCATTAGTTTTCTAGAAATAATGATTTTTTTTTTTTCTCCTTAGATTTTGCTACTCTTGAAAGTAATTTCTTGGACTTACATAGTAAAGACACTGTGGTAGGAGGCAGTGAACTTGAGAAGATGTGCAACATCTGTGATCATACAAACAAAATTACCCTCACTATACTTAGAATGTGAAAAATCACAGGAAGAAAATAATTAATCACCATTTAAGAGCAAATGCTGCCACCAGTAATTGCTGAAAGAACTGCAGTTGAGGCAACTGGTGTCCAAGTCTCTTGAGAACAACTGCAGCTGAATTTTAAAATAAAAGAGCACTAAAAAGATGCTTTGAGTTAGAAGGATGGCCATGGTTTTGGAGACTCACATAATTCCATTAACCAGAAGAATATTTTTTAAACTTTCAACGTTCAGCAGAACTGAAAGCTTTTTTTCTTGTTGCTGCTGCTATTCTTGGCTGCTACAGATGCAGAGAAGAGCTTTGGGTATCTTTCAGACTAAGATTTAAGGCTTCAGTTTCTGGGACAGAAATAGATAAGGTATTTTAATACTGTAATTCCATGTAACAAATGTTCTTGCTGGAAGCTCATAGCATTGCAAATAGTGAGAAGCAATCTACTCTGTATGAGGTGGACACAACTTTATGCCTTCCAAATGCTAGCACCACCTGCGAATTGGAGTAGATGGCTGTGGCTCTGATGGGTCACAGGCAGTTCCAGATGCTGTCTGGTGCTGGACAGCAGCTGGATCTCACAGCTCGATGTGCTGGCACCTGTGAATCAGGAGGAGCAGCATCAGTGGTGGAGCTGCAGGTTGGCCTCTCAGCAGAGCATCCTGCGAAGCTGGAATAGCCACTTGTCCACAAGGAGCTTCTTAAAAAAAAAGTTTTTTGGGTTTGTTGGTTTTTTTGTATTTTTTTTTTTTTGCCTAGCAGGCAGTAGAAAAGCAAAGCACCCACCAGTCCTGCCTCTGGTTCCCACCCTGAATCCCAGAAAGCAGGTGAGGAGCAGTGGCCAGCAGCCCCGGCTGGGCTGTGATGGGCTCTGTGGGCTCATGGCTGGGGATGCTCCCCTCTCCACTCTAGCCAGGGGCAGGGCTGGACTCAGAGGACTTACTAGCCCAGGAACGACTTACATCATCAAAAGGGATCCTTTTCAAACCTAAAACCAAGACACTTTTGTAGTGACATTTTTAAACCCTGTTGGTCATCACTTCTCCCCATTTCTGCTGGCGAATCCCCCCTCACCTCACCCTACTCCAACTGCAAACCAGCACTGTGCAGCTGCATCTTCTGTCTCTCCTCACTCATGTCTGCTTTGGTGTGACTGATTGGTGAAGAAGGTGGGTAAACAAACTACATTCCAGCTGAAATTTCCCTTTCATCAGGAATACTCCCAGCTGGACAGATGCTGCCAGAGGCTGACTCTTTTATGCTGCCTAAGCAACTCAGTGGAAATTATATTGCCCTACATACTTGCTATTTAAATAGCTTGCAAATTTAAAAGCAGTCTCTTGATCATTTTTAAAGTGCTCAATGGATATGAAGTAAAGCAAAAATAATTTCATCTTATTAGAGGATTTCAGTGTGCACCAGGGATAGTGGGCATTTAATAAATTCACTTGCCAAAGAACATTCAAAAACAAGACAAATAATAAAATATGGTGTCTGCAATTCCCAGACTTTACTCTAAGACATTGTTTTGATAAACAATAGTGCTTAGGTAAACTATTGTTTAAAGTTCAATGTATAGCCACAGTAGAAGATATTACTGCTAGATATTTAATTTTATAGATTTTTTTGTTGTTAAAAAGGAAGACAGGACAATATTGAATAGAATGGAATGCTTTATGGTGACATCTAATGTTCAGATTTTTAAAGAAAAAAGGCATTTTATGGTTATGTTTTTACATATTCTTTAGGTCCCTGCTTTATATTAATTTTAAGAAAATTTAATGAATCGGTTATCCCGGTTATAACTGAAAAATTCCACAGCTGTCTCTGTTATTCAGCAAGTTTTCAATAACTAAGATGCATCTTAAGGCCAACCTCCCAAAGCACAACATATGAACATTCTCAGTATCTGGCAGTCAGTTTTTATTAATGCATTTTTTCTCAATGTGGTAGAAAATCAGCCCTACCTTCCACAGCTTCTTTGCAAGTACACTGATGTAAAAACTTGAATTTATCTATAATGTCCTAAAATTAGTAAATGTCTATTTTGAAGCAGCCTAAGAAATGGCATCACTTCCAACACACAGAAGATAGAACTCCACACAAAAGGGTCTATGAGAAATTTTACCAGAAAAAAAAGTCATGCACGAGTGTTTAGACAAAGAGTTGGAGAAAAGATGGAGCTATAACCTAAATATTTATACTAAATAGAAAACATTGATTCTAACTTCTGACCTAAATTTTGTTCTGAAAGGCTATGCACAAGGGTGGGGACACCACAAGGGAGAGATGCAAGAATACCAGAGGGAAACCACATGTAGGAAAAGGGGAAAAGGGTTCATTCCAGGATAATTGAATGTTGTGTAATCAAAGGGTAAACCCCAGTGTGTTTATCTTTGGCAAGGCACACATGTTGTGTTTCCAGGGCAGGATTTTGCTCAGTGCCTCTTCCCACACAGCCCCTCTTCTCTCCCGCAAGATGCCACCACACCTCAGACCCCCCTGTGCTTCCAGCCAGGGCACCTCCCTCCAGCTGGAGCTGAGGCTGGGCTGCACAGGCTGCTCTGGGCACAGCACACCTGCCCCAGCTCAGGCTGTCCCCTGGCTGCCCCTGTGACACTGGCTGTCCCTAGAGCTGCCCTCCCCCCACTGCCCACCAGCACAGGGCTGCAGGCACGCAGGCTCTGCCAAACCCAAAGGCTGGGCTCATGTGGGGGAAAGGCTCCCTGGCCTGGCACAGGCACTGCTGCCCTGCTCTCTCTCCAGCACTAGAAGGATTTCCTTGCTGAGCCACTCCAAGTGCCACAGCTCTCATCCCAGCCCTCTCCCAGCCACAGGCAGCTCCAGGCTCACTCTGCTTCCACAGGCAATTTAATGCATGGCCAGGGTGAATTCTACTGTGCTAAAAAATAGGCAATAAATAGGAACAGTACCTCTAATGGTCCACATGAGTGATTAATTCATTGCTTAGCTCAATTTTAGATGCTTCCTTTACCTTTCTCACATCTCAAGCACAGCTTAGTTTATTTCTTACCTCATTGATTCTTTAGTTGACATAACTCCACTTTGCAGGTATTTCCTAGCACACTGAGGCATAAGGAAGTGGTTCACTGCAATAAAGTATGATTACCTACAGCAGTCAGGACACCCTGAAAATGTGAGTTTGCTTGTTTTTTAAGGATTGAATTAAAGAATCATAGATTAACATGGATTGAAAGTGACCTCAAAAGATATCTGGTCCAATCTTTTGTGGAAAAGTGAGCCTGGCTGGCATTATCTAGCACCTTGTTAATTTGTCCTTTGGAAAACTCCACCATGTCCCCATGGGGTTATTTTGAATTATTGTTGTCAATGTAAAAAATCCTGTTATATCTACATGAAACCTCTCCCAGTTCAACTTGCACCCACTCCCTCTTGTCTCCTCCACGTGATTTATGGTGAAGGGAGAACCTCAGTCCTCCCAGACTTTAAACTTCTGGGAAACTCTGATAAGGTTCCCTGGGAACCTTCACTTCTCCAGAGAGAAAAGACCTTTTGCCTTCACTCATTACTGACAGGGCAGGTCCTCCAGCCTGCCTTTGGACCCTGCTCAGTCAGTCCAGCTCCTTCTGAGCTGTGGGGACCAGAACAGGGCACATTCCTCCAGGGGCACCTGGCAGATGCTGAGTGGGAAGATCCTGTCTCTATCTCAGCCAGCCATGCCCTGGTGGGTGCAGCCAGGACCTGATTTCCCTCCTTGCTGCAGCCCTGCCCTGCTGGCTCAGGGTCACAGCAAGGCTCCCCAGCACTCAGGTCCTGTGCTGGGCTCTTTGCTGGTGCCACCCAGAGCTGCCACTTGCCTTAGTTACACCTGGCTGTTACTGCTGGCCCACTTTCCAGCCTGTGCAGGTCTCTCAGGAGCAGGAGGCTCAGCACTGAGAACAGACAGGTTGCTCTGAATTCCAGGAGTTGAGCTGGGATCAAGCTGTCAGGGTAGCACAGCTTTTCAGAGTAGCCCTTGTTTTACTTTGAGATCAAGAAGCAAAATGAATTGTTAGTGCCCTCCCTCGATGAACCCCACTGTCATGGGGTATGTTCACAGCATCAGTCCACAGAATGGAAAAAAGATTAATTTATCAAATTTAAAAGCAGTGTAAACCAATGTCTGAATTGTTTTAATTCCTTTCACACCCTGTGGTCTCCAAAGGGAGGATCTTAAACTTCTCTAGTGTGTTAAGCTCTCTTTGACAGGAGTTGCTTTGCAGGAAATTTAAGGGTTAAGTCATAAGCATAAACAATAAAGAAGAAATCTTACATACCTAATGCAAATAAAATAACTTAGTCACAACATTTTAAAACTTTTCTGCTTCTTCCAAAGCTTAGCAGGATCAAAAAAACCCCAAAGTTTCAGACTTTGTAATTAAATTCGTGGTTTTTTTAATGGTGTATAAAACTTATCAGAGTTATGCTTTCAGTGAGAATTTAGAAAGAATAATGAACCTATGACGAGACACACCATCCCCAGAAATAGTAGAATAGTAGAATAGTATTATTCTTACTCGTCCTAAAAACTGGCAGGGTGTCATCTCATTTTTCCATTCTGGTACAAGCAGACAGAGGATTAAAACAAGGCAAAAACCAATCTTAAGTAAAACAGACATGACTCAGGGCTCAAACCAGAGACAGATCAGTTATCTTGTGACTCCATGTCAAAAAGCCTGGTCAACAGAAGCATGTTAAATCACTGTTTAGTGCACAAACCTTGGGCTTGCAATAACTGCTTTCAAAGATTTCTGTTTCAGCCCTTTATTTTCCTTATAATATAATTTATGCTATTTTTATCTTTTTTAGATGTATGAAACCAAATAAATAGCTTTAAAAATTTTATAGTGTATGAAGGTAATCAATATCCTCCATCATCAGTTTATGTACATGCACCCCTTCCATCTCAGCTGGGAAGGATAAACTTTTCACAGTTATTCAAGTGGTTTGCAAGCACTGACATCCTGTTTACTGTTGAAGTCAGTTCAGATGCAGTGCTGAATTTTAGGATTAAATGTCCATTACAGAGGTTGCTATGGCAACAACTATACTTGAAAACTGAAACATTAGTTTCATTATAGACTGCCTTTTCTTTTTCTGGTTGTAGCCAGTAACCAGCTGATCATGCCAAGTGTTTGGGATATGCCAAGTCAACTGATTTAATTTTGGTCATTTGCACAGCATCCACTCAAGCATCCCTGAATTTTGTGCTTTGTTTTGAGCACAATGCAATGCACCCCTGGCCTCTGCATACCAACCTCATTTGTTTTATGTATTTTGATATAATATTTCATGCAGAGTCCAAAATTTAAGCTCAGGTTGTTTTATAGGTCTCAATTCAAGCAGAAAGCTTGGAAGACTTTGAAGAAGAAGGACCAAATAATTCAGAAACAATTTTTCTTCTAACTTTGTGTTCCAGCTATTTCAGAGGCCTCTGAGGAAACCTGATAGGCAGGTACTGCTTGGACTTCAAGCACTGCTGATTATCTCTGCATCATAATTCAGTGCTTTTGCTGCTTGACAATCTCTTGGTATTGTTTTCACTCATATGGTTCCCCTTTCCCTCCCAAACCACTTGCACTCCAACAACTGTCCTTGGTTTCCAGCTGCTAAATCAGTCTGTCCAGGGTGCCTAACTGAGAATTGCAGTGTTTAGTAGAGTTTAGTGGCATTTAAATCTAGCAAAATCCTGGTGAAGAAAACTGCAGCAGCTCCCTCAGACCTTCCAAGTAAAGGCTGGCTCAGGCAGTGCATGGTGCTATAGCCCATCATCTCTCCACATTTAGCTGTTCCCATTCTCTCTTCCCATTCCCTTCCCTCTCTGGCTGCCAGGAGGGCACTGGCTCAGGCCAGCACAGCCAGCTCTGCAGCTGCTGCAGCTCCTGGGAGTGCTGCAGGGCCAGAGAAGGTTTGGCAGTGAGGGGGAAGCTCCTGCAGCATCCCAGGAGCCAGGGCAGCAGCATCCCAAAATCCAGGGCAGCAGCATCCCAAGAGCCTGGGCAGCAGCACTCCCAGGAGCCAGGGCAGCAGCATCCCAAAATCCAGGGCAGCAGCATCCCAAAATCCAGGGCAGCAGTATCCCAAAATCCAGGGCAGCAGCATCCCAGGAGCCAGGGCAGCAGTATCCCAAAATCCAGGGCAGCAGCATCCCAAAATCCAGGGCAGCAGTATCCCAAAATCCAGGGCAGCAGCATCCCAGGAGCCAGGGCAGCAGTATCCCAAAATCCAGGGCAGCAGCATCCCAAAATCCAGGGCAGCAGCATCCCAGGAGCCAGGGCAGCAGCACCCCCAGGAGCCAGGGCGGCAGTATCCCAAAATCCAGGGCAGCAGCATCCCAAAATCCAGGGCAGCAGCATCCCAGGAGCCAGGGCAGCAGCACCCCCAGGAGCCAGGGCAGCAGCATCCCAGAAGTCAGGGCAGCAGCATCCCAGGAGCCAGGGCAGCAGCATCCCAAAATCCAGGGCAGCAGTATCCCCAAAATCCAGGGCAGCAGCATCCCAGGAGCCAGGGCAGCAGTATCCCAAAATCCAGGGCAGCAGCATCCCAAAATCCAGGGCAGCAGCATCCCAGGAGCCAGGGCAGCAGCACCCCAGGAGCCAGGGCGGCAGTATCCCAAAATCCAGGGCAGCAGCATCCCAAAATCCAGGGCAGCAGCATCCCAGGAGCCAGGGCAGCAGCACCCCAGGAGCCAGGGCAGCAGCATCCCAGAAGTCAGGGCAGCAGCATCCCAGGAGCCAGGGCAGCAGCATCCCAAAATCCAGGGCAGCAGCATCCCAGGAGCCAAGGCAGCAGCACCTCAGGAGCCAGGGCAGCAGCATCCCAAAAATCCAGGGCAGCAGCATCCCAGGAGCCAAGGCAGCAGCACCCCCAGAAGTCAGGGCAGCAGCATCCCAAAATCCAGGGCAGCAGCACCTCAGGAGCCAGGGCAGCAGTATCCCAAAATCCAGGGCAGCAGCATCCCAGGATCCAGGGCAGCAGCATCCCAGGAGCCAGGGCAGCAGCACCCCAAAAATCCAGGGCAGCAGCGTCCCAGGATCTAGGGCAGCAGCACCCCAGGAGCCAGGGCAGCAGCATCCCAGGAGCCAGGGCAGCAGCATCCCAGGATCCAGGGCAGCTCCATCTGTGAGCCCCTGGGCCCCCTCTGCCAGCACAGCCCTGCTGCAATCCTGCTGTGAGCACCTGGGAGGAGGGAGAGCCACTGACATCCCACCCTGTGTCCCTCTGAGCAGCATCAGTGTCATTAATTCTTTGTCAATGAGGCAATCATTAGGAAAAATCATCCCACCAGTTTTATTTAATTTGCCAATCTTTGGATTTAAATTTTTGATCATACTTATTCCAAGTGCCTTTTGTTTCAGATTGAGTGTTATTTTTTAAATGCTCACATTCTGCTGATAAAAATAATACAATGTGTTTCTTCAAGATGACCAGCTATGGCAATTTTATTAATAACTTCTTAATGAAGTACAAGGTTTTTAATATGTCTTAATCTAAGCTGAGCTAACATTTCAGTGTCAGTGGAATTAATTCAGGAACTTCAGATATGGTTTTCATTTAAACAAAATTCAGTAAGTGATCCAAGATTCATGCACCAACCCAGTTTTCTACCTAAAAAGGAATTTTGCAAGAGAAGACTTCTATTTTATTGTTTATTTACTTTGAAAAAACAAAAGCTATCCATTTAAAGGATAAATTCATATATTTTGTCAGGAGCTTGAACACAATGTTCTCACTCTTCCGTTTCCTTCCCCCAAACAATGCTCTAGACATTGCTGATACACAGCCATGGCATTCACAAGCATATTAAAGTTATTTACAAAATTGTTGGAGGCAGAGAAAGTCTCGAGTACATGCCCCAGAACATATTGCCTTCAGAAACTCTAGTTATAAAGTCATTTCCTCTAGTTTAATCAGAGCCCTCAAATGTTTCAAATGGCACAGTATAAACAAAGCAAAATATTAACATCCTCCCTGTTTTCTCAGCAAGTGAATAACTCTGTATTTCCCAAGGCTCCATAAGACCTGAAAGAAATTGAAGCTCAAAGATTACAGGTGGACCTTGAGAGAATAACTGCAATCAGAGTGTTGCCACACTGCATTTCAGTTTCAATTAAAAACACCTTAAAAACTGAAAAAAAAATAAATAAATTAAATTCGTGGCTCACAGATGAGTACTTGTGACTTAAGAATACTGCTGTATCTCATTTTGACCTCAATGGAAATATTATCAGCACCATCTATTAAGTCATATATCTGATCTGCTCTGTGACAGGAAAAAGCAGTTTCCTTTCTCCTTGTTAGCTGGTTTTATTAGATGATGGAGGAAATGCCAAGGGAAGAAAAGAAAGCTCTGCAGATAAATAGAAAGAGCTCATGTGTAAAAATAGTTTCAGGAAAAAGCAAACCCCACGGGTTTCAGTTCTGTTCAATGGATCCAGCCTGAAACACACTCACATCAATTCAAACAAAAGAAAATAAAAAGAAAAAAAACAACAAAAAACCCCCCCACACACCTCCCCCAAAACATAAACACAAACCCCACCCCCCACAAACCACATAACAACAAAAAAGCAACAAAAAGCTTCAGCTCAGGTATGACCCATAAATTCAGTTTTTATGCAACCAGGATAGTTCCAAAGCCATTTTTCTCCTTAAGCAAATCCTGAGTCTGTTGCTTTCATATTCTTGAGCATAATTCAAATGTGTGTCAAAAACAGAAGGAAAATGTCCACGAGGTGCAGCATAGATGACGTTAATGAAGTCTCCTAATGTTTACTTTTTATTCCTTTTTAAATTTATTTTTTTTTCTGAAGGGAAATTCTGCCAGATGATTACATTGTAAAGGAAAGTTATCATTTGCCTTTTCCTTTGCCAAAACCTCTCTCTACTTGTGGCTGTGAATGAACATTTAATGATGAACTGGGAAAATAAAGGCAAAACATAAAACCACAATTCCTTGCTATTTTTTGTATTCCCTGCATTTCTTCTTCAGGCAGAGACAACCTAATTTTTATTCCATATTAAAATTAAAATTAAGTCAGCTATTAGAGAAGGGTAAGTAAGTCAGTGCCAAAAAAGAAAGCCCCAGCTTCACAACCACTGATCTCAGCCAGTAGTCTTGACTTGGTCAGTAAGATTTTGTCCTCACCAAAAGTCAGCAAGGAAGTAGCAGTGCACATGAAAGATGAACAAGCTCAGATGAAAGACCAGAGCTTTCTGATGGCACCTAATTTTCACCCACAACTACTATCATACCATAATTATTTTAGTACTGTGCATGGCCTCAAAGGTGAGCTATATAGTTACTCTTTTGCATCCCACCTAAGCATGTGTAAGTATAATGCAATTATTCAGAGAGCAACTGATTAAATGGTGGGTTTTGTTTGGGAGAATAGTAGTCACTTTACACAGTATGCCTGAAAAAAAAAATTAAAGTGGAGAAATTATACTTGTCTCTTTAAGAAAACCATCAGTTCCATAATCCAGATGATCTGGATGTGAGGAAGTGAAATGTTTTGGACAGCTTCATGCACTGATGAGCTGGAAGGGTCCATGGTGGGGGTGTCCTGCAGTGCTCCTGCTGGGGGCTCCTGGCAGCCTAAGGACACAGAGCAGGATGGGGCTGCTCCTCCAGCACTGTGGGGTGTTTTGGTCCCCACAATATAAGAAAGACATTTAGTTCTTAGAGAGCATCCAGAGGAGAGCAACAAGGATGGTGAAGGGTCTGGAGGTGAAGCCGTGTGAGGAGGGGCTGAGGGCACTGGGTTTGTTCAGCCTGGAGGAGACTGAGGGGACACCTCACTGCAGTCACAGCTTCTTGTGAGGGGCAGAGGAGGGGCAGGCACTGATCTCTGCTCTGGGGTGACAGTGACAGGGCTGAGGGAATGGCCTGAAGCTGTGTCAGGAGAAGTTTAGGTTGGATATGAGGGAAAGGTTCTTCTTCCAGGGGGTGGCTGGGCACTGAACAGGCTCCAGGGCAGTGCTCACAGCACCAAACCTGAGAGTTCAGGAAATGCTTGGACTCTTGGTTTAGTTCAGGGCCAGGATGTGGACTCAATAATCCTTGTGAGTGCCTTCCAACTCAGGATATTCCATGATTCTATGACTGAGGCAAGCACATTAAATAAAGTCACTTTTTCAAAGGGAGTCACTTCTGAATGCTTTCTTCTGAACATGAGTAGGCACTCAAGGAACAGAAAGAAGAATCTGTGTTGCAGACTCCTGTCTCAGCCAGCCCTGAAAAGCTAAGTAAAGGTTCACTTTTTTGTGCAATTTGAAGAAAAAATAGCTGGGATTCTACAGAGAAAAGCTCACCTCCCCTGCTCCATCTACCCATTCACATCTGCAAAGGCACCAATGACTCACACAGCTGTTCCCTAACAGTGCAGAGCATCACAAAATCTTTTAGCCCAGAAACTATTTTCTTCCTGCTGTCTAGAGAGAAGATAACTCATTTCAATATATTTGCACACATAAAAGACCTTTTCTGTGCTGTCATCTTCCAAAAGCTTCTGTCCAGTGACAGTGACATGACAAATCTTGTAAAGGGACTGCCTGCACATCCACAAACAGGTAACACAAAGCATCACTAAGTGGTATTTACTCAGTTAAACCTTTTTATATGGGTTTCCAGAAAACTTATTGTGTGAAAGTGAAGGCTGTCTATGTCCTGACAGATATTACTGGGCTTGGAGCAGCAACACGTGGACAGATGTGAGCAGGGCTGCACTCAGGATTAATGAGCTGCCTCAGAAGCTGTGCAGTGATGGGTGACTCACTCAGTACTTAGGTGCTCACAGGTGGGATGCAGCAAATTAAATGTAGAGCTTTGCAGCTGAGCTTTTAGGGCATGAGTTCTCAAGTAAGAGCCTGAAGTAAATGAAAGGAATTGGCCCCCAAAATTATCATTTATTTCCTTTCACTAGAAAGATGATCTATTTTGTAAAGCTCTGAAATAAGTCAGATGAACCCTGAGTGATTGCAGTAAGAATTTACAGGAGGGGAGAGGGGGCTGGAAGTACCTATCTTTTTATGATCTCACACTTGCTCTACAGATGACCTGAGTGGGATGTTTAGCTGCCTCTGGGTATCATTGCTTGAGCACTGGAGACAGAGCACCTTTATTATCCTTGCCCTCTACCAGGGATAATCAGCCCAGGTGATTCAACAACACAAACTACAAATATAGCCTTCAGGTCAGCAGCTTCAGTGCCTGTTTCAGAATCTCTCAGGCAACTAAGAATTTCATAAATGTGGTCTTGAAGCCATTTTAAATCCTTCTAGTTATTGCTAGAGTCAAATATTAACTTTAGTACTACAATTACTGGAAAGGAAAAGGGGAAGTAGTAGCTGCTTTAAAAAAAAAAAACAAAAGAAGGAGCCAATTTTTATTAATGTTTTGTGTGTGAAAATTATGATAATGGTGAAATGATTTTCTGCCTGCCTTTGAGGATAATAAAAAGCACTACAGCAAATGCTGAGTACTTGAGATATTCTCTTTCTGCCCTGTGATTTTTCATTTCACAGATGCTTATGAATTACCATAGTTAGTTCACAGCCTCAGAACCTGTTCTCAACAGCATTATGGAAGGAATATAATTTCCAGCCCCTCTGGTGTCATGGTGCATGTCCAGTTAGCATGAAGGGCATTTTGGATATTCCTTAACATATTGGTATAGGCTTAACTGGAAGTGCAGAAGAGTTTGAGAAACTGTTGGCATGCAATAATGCAGCATGGGAGTAGAGGATGTCCTTCCCATCAGAAGTGGGCAAGTGTCAGATCTAACAAACACCACAATCTTCTCAAATCAACCCAGACAACCAGGTCACCTCAGCAGTCTTCTGGTGAAATTCTCAGCTGGAATAAATGGACATGATCTACCACAACCTACTTCTGTTTTTTTGCCCTCAGCAGTGGAGTGGACCCTGTTTTCTAAATTAACGTTGTATTGTGTAATCAAATCTGTTGTATGAGTTAATCCTTTACCCAGAGGGAATGCATAAATCTCACAGTATACACTGTCACAAGGAGAAAACAAGTTTGTCCCATAACATCTCAATCAGAACAGCAGCATCCCTGCCCTGAGACCAGGAGGGAGTTCACAGCAGGGCAAGATACATAAAAGGAAGGAATATTGCTGGGATGAGACTTCTGCCCAGGATTCACTTCTGCTGAATGACTGTATTGCAGCAGAACAGAAAGGCTCACTCATGTATTTACAGCAATTTATTTTTTAATCTGTGGTCAGGAGTCAATGGTCAAGTACCTTTCCACCAGTCTACGTGCTGGGTTTTGGTAGCTGTGAAATTACACACAGTCAGAGGTGAGGGAGGGGAGCAGGACCTGCTCACCACTGCTGGCTGAATGAAAACCCAAGAGCACGCTCTAGCTCACACTGTGACGTTTGCTTGTGGAGCTACTCTTTTTTATCTTGGGCATCAGTAAATCTTCTCACAGCCTGACTCAGAGGCCTCCCTAATGCTTGGAAGCTGGTTTCTCAGATGAACCCAGTATTCAAGAAAATATGCATTCCAACACCATGGAATATGAAACTTCTAATTTTAAAATGCTTAAATGTTTTTTCTTTCTTCTGGTGAAACAGATTTTCAGACTTCTTCCTTTGGCTTCACAGCATTGTTCCTGTTACCAATAATGGAACAGATCTTTAGTTAAATCTTTTTAAATCTTCTTAATCAGTCTCCTCTTACATTTAGCATAGAGGCATTATGGCAGTAATTTCCTTTGACTTTAAACAAAAAATATGTATAAATATTTTCTCCAGAGCTCACAGTAATTATATTAAAGTTTTTATTTGGTGAGAAATAGTTGTGGGAATTTGATAACTTAAGGCACAATCTCATGTCTTCATTTATCCAGCACTGGTTACCATAACTCCTGCTTCCACCACCTCAGACAATCTCTGATTTCAGAGCTAGAGCTGGCCAAAAAAAAGACTGTAGAAACTGTTTGTAGATGACTGCTATGATGATATTTTTCTAAGAAACACTGGAACTTCACAGTTGGGTAAAAAAGGATAAAAGAAAAGAAAAATATCCACAGAAGTCAGGGAGACTTTCAGCAATATACGAATGTGCCAAATGAACCTAGTTGTACAGAACCACAAAAAGTGCTTTTTCAGCTGCATTGTTTTCAAACATTTTACTTAAAAGTCAGGGTCAGGGATTCCTAAATCATTACAAGAATGAGAAATTGAAAATTAAAAAACCTAGAAAAGAGGCAAGGAATACCTAAAGCAAACAGTAAAAATGATGGAGCAATTAAAGCTTTCTGACTTTGCCAAATTATAAACCATGTTGAAAGAATAAGATTTTGTTTGCAATATGGAAAAATGGGCACCCTGGAGCCAGTCAATGGATTTTAGTCAGTTAATTGGAGCAATTTCCATACAGCATTTTTTATTTCCTGAGATTTCTTTATGAAAATATTGCAGAACTAAAAATCTTCATACAGCATAACAAATTCAACTTTAGTAGGTATTGCCTGAGAATGGGCCCCTTGAGAAGCATTACTTCACATTTAAATGAAGCTCAGGAGAACTTTTGTTCATTAAAAGCTCAATTAATTTCTTAAAATATGACATTTGTTTCAAAAGCACAACTAGCACTGGAATCAAGAAGTTGGCAATTAAGTACTTACACCTTACACAATACAATAATGAATTATTTGTAATAATGTATTATTTGTAAATGCTGGTTTTCCTAACAAAGTGCATATGTTAATCACCTTTTAAGTAGTCTCATAAGAAAATATCAACTTATCTGCACTAAGGCAGACTCCATGTCATGTTTAGTGCATTGAAATTACAAAAGCAAAGATGCCTGGCTTGTCACTGGAAGGTATTTTGTTCAAGAGAAGGCTGAACATAAGGACATCTGCTATCCAAAAGCTGGCAGCAGTCAGTGACCCTTGCAGACATGCAAAGACATGCAAATTATAGATAAGGCACAGAAATCATGGTGGGAATTGGCACCACTTCGTGGCAGGGACTGCACATTTTAGGGTGAGAGCAGAACTCTGCTGCAGCAGCCAAGCAGATCCATTTTTCTCCATTTGCATGGAGTCAAAATAACCACATCCCATGGGGAACAGGTGATGTGCCAAAACAGGGGGGAGATAAAGGGCAGCAAATTTGACATTTTTGCCTCCAGACAAGCACAGGCAGACAAGGAGCAGAGAATTAGGGGCAGTCCTGGGACACAGGAGCAGCAGGTCTCACAGTGATGCCTGTCAGGGTCCTGCAGAGCCTGGCAGCCTCTGGGTGTCACACAGGGTCACCTGCTGCTTCTCTTGCCTTTCCTCACTGCATTTGGTCACCCCAGATCCAGCCAGCATTGCTACTGCTGTTATGTTGGCCTGGCTACAGCAAGGTTGTGTGCCTAGCAGGTGAGACAAATCTTGTGCCAAGTCAGGTCCCCAACCACAAAACAGACTCCTAGCTTTGGAATAATGTGTCACTTTTGGAATAATGTGTGTAATGTGTCTCGTGTCAAATCCATGTCAACATCTAAATCATGTTAGCCAAACTTCCAAAATTCAGTAGTGATTTTCTAATTTATAATAAATCCAAGCTCTGTACCAACAGCAGCCAACAGTAATTGTTTGAAAAATGCAGTGATTGGGGAAGGGTAAAACTGAAATGACTCTTGTTACTAAATAATGGAACTTTGCATGTTATAATTTGAATAATTCAGTGCTGTGACAGAAGTCTCATGTAAAGATGAGGGGAAATTCTCTCTTTTCCTTCACCTTCACTAGATTGAGTTGCCAGACTTGCTCTTGTTTTGTACCCCCAATGACATAAGCAGAGCAGGTGAAAAAAAGTGAAGTACCTGCAGCAGAAAAAAGTTGGCTTGGATGGTTTTAGGCCTAAGAGAATTATTTAACAGTGATTCAACACTTCTCTCCCCTGAGATGGAGTAGTGCAACCTTTACAATGGGTACTGACTTTTGTTGTTTTCGGTTTGTTTGTTGGTTTTTGGGGTTTTTTTGTGTTTGTTTTCTTTTAATATAGAGGAGAGAGAAAAAAAATCCTGATGAAGATAATGTTCTGGTTTTAGCTGGGATGGAGTTAATTTTCTTTAAAGTAGTCAGTACTGGGCAGTGTTTTGGATTTGTACTGCAAGCAGTGCTGACAACAAAGGATTGTTTTCACAAAAGATAAACAAGTAACAAATGAGTTGCTGCTTACTTCCAAAGCTATAAACAACATCTGCAAATTAACATCTACTGACAACATCATTGAAGATACTTTTAGATGGCTTTCACTATCCCATTTAAAATGAAATGCATTCTATTGCAGTAAGGAATACAAAAGAGTTAATAGTAGTATCTTTCCTTGTTTCTTCATGTCATATTTGTATTTCTGGGTAAGACTGAAACAGAGTAGGGATAATCCATTTAATATTAATCATATTGTGGAAAAATAGTGGATAATCTCAAAACAAAAGTTAACTTGAATTTTTTATTGCTTTCCTCCATAATGCTGAGGCTGAAGACAGAATAGCACAGAAGGATACAGATACTCCAACACAAGTCATTCATTTTCTAAGTTAAAGTGGAAGAATTTAATATCATTAAGAGTTATGGAGGGTTTTAACCATGAATAACACATGGTTTCTTGTGTGACCAATTATTCCCTAGATAGTCAGATATAGCACTTGGCCTTCCATACCAATTTATATGAGATTTAAAAATCCTTAAAAATGGACAAAGCTGCTTTTGTTATATCATTTGCTTCAAGAGAAAAGCAAAAAATCTCAAAACATTGTCTTTGCATTTTTTTAATCGTGTAACACAGGTACAGGGCAGTGAAATGAGAAATCCAAGAGATTTTTCCTGCTGCAGAATGACAAGTAGGGAACTTGCCAGAGCTCACACATTTTGCACTGTGGCAGTTTCTTTCCGTGGATCAGGTGGTCAGGCAAGGTGTGGCTAAGCATGAGAGCCTGTTTCTGCTCTTACCCCAGATGAATTCACATGGAGGTGCAAAAAAGTGGAATGTATTTAGGAATGTTTGCTGAAGGGTTCCCAAAGTTGTTGGAAAGAGCCAGGTGATGGCAAGAGTCAGATATTTTACACTCCCAGCTGGCCCCAGCTGCAGACAGGCAGAATAAGCTCCTGCTCACGGGAACAAAATGGCAAAGAGGGAAATGTGGAGTTGGGAAGTGCCCACACCCTCCCTCTCCCTTCAAGAGTGACATTTCCTTGTGACAGGTTATGTGAACGTGTTAAAAATCCCCATCTTTTTCACAATAAATTTATGACCTAAAAAGTCAAGACAAAGACAGGAAGAATAAAAAATACTGAGAGAGGTGAACTCTTGTGATTTACACAAGGAATTAGTAACAGTGTTTTTCCCTACCATATTTCATATTGCTTTGTTTTTGACTCAAGGAAACCCTTCCATGCTCAGAGTTGTCTCTTTTCTGGTTTAATAAAATCTGATTTTGTACATGCATGCAGACTTTTCCATATAAATTTTGCACTAACCAATTAGCTGAAACAATCCAGTAATGTCAGGCAGGGATCAAAAACATTTTTGGGACACATTCTAACACTGTATGCACACCTTCCCATATTAATCATGTGTCCTTTTAAGACTGTGGACAGCTATTACTGAGGGATATACTGATATTATTTATACAGTTATTGAACCTCTTTTTCCAACCAACTGTTCAGAGGACTCTGGGTGTGGGAGGGAAGGCTGTTAACAAGTGTTAGTATCTGAATTATAGTGAATTGTGTGCCTAAAGCTACCCAAAATGCAAGGATTCAGCTGTGGACAGAAGAGAAAGCAGAGCTAAGCTCTCACAAGAGGCAAATAACAAAAAACAAAAATGAAACAAAACAAAATGAAACAAAACAAACAAACAAACAAACAAACAAACAAAAAAAACAAAAAACAAACAAAAAAAACAAACAAGTTAGGACCCCAGTAAAATTCCTAGTTGAATTTTATGCAATTTGTTTAAAGTGAAACAGCATCAACCCCCAAAACTGTCATGCAGGACAACCAAAAACTGAAGAATCAAAAGAGTTGAACCATCCAGACAGAAATTATGACAAATTACAGAAAAGTCAAGGGTTAATTAAACCAATTGAAAACTTCATGGGTTACTTTGCACAGGATGAAAAAAATAAGAACAAAATGGGACATCACTGTTTATTTATAAAGCAATACCTGGGGAGGTGAGGCAGGTATCCATAATTAGGCAAGCTCTTTAAGTAATTGCAAATTAGGCCTTGCAAAAGAAAGACAAGGCTGATAATCTAACACAGTGAATTTTGCAAGAATTTCTGGATAAAAATCAAAGACAATCAGTGTTGAAAAAGGGATTCCCAAATAAAATGTGTGTTGGAGGCATCTTTTTCTCATTACTGTTGGGTTTTAAGTGCAGAAGAACCACCACACCTCAATGGAGGAAAGAAAATGCCTATTAGGTGATCACAACAAGTGCCACTGGCTTGGAGGACACCATTGTGTTGATATGCTGCATATCACCTTCTGTTTTAAGAGCCAGTTTAAAAAAGCTTTGCACAATATGCTTTAGGATCTACCCTGAATTAGGATTGATTTCTTTAATGGCCACAGCAGAGCAAGAGAAAAAGAATGACTCAGACAAATGGGAATACACACAACCAGAATTATATTTTAAAACACCACTCTGTACCTGCAGAGTACTCCAACTTGCAGGCAAAGCCAGTATTAGGCATCAGTTGATTTTTGTATGCTGAAATACAACTTAGCTTCCACACTGCACTTTAGCAGATTGAGAAATTTGTAACCCTCCCAGTTAAGTGAACTGTACTACATAGAAAACTCTGAGAATTCATCATAAATCAACCACAAACCAAAAAACTCTTAAATAGTAAAGATCAAGATCATTCACTATGATGCATTTATTTATAAAAAATCATAATTCCAACACAATTAATGAACAAATATTCATTAAGGACAAATAACTCACCTTATCAGACAAGACACATAAAACCTACATCATAATTCCATAATACATTTCCTCATCTTCTCTTTAAGTCCCATTAAGTGCATACATTCTACAGGATAACTGTAATAATAAAATATTCAAGGGCATGCAAGAAAATAATTATTTTTTAACAGAGGGCGGCAGAAAAAACTTATATTTTAAAAGAAGAAATAAGGAAAAAGGAAGCTGGGCAAAACTGAGTTAATTTTCACAGTGTTCACAGTCACTGGTTGCAGTCTTTTAACATCATCTCCCCATTTGGGAATTAAAAGGAGGGAAAAAGCAACTCAGGCAGTGTTGTTTGTTCAACATTTTGAAAGACTGCATAAGATTGTATCAGGCTTCTATAGATCCCCCTAAATGTCTTGAGAATAACATTTTATCCCAGCATGGCAAAAAAAAACCCAAAAAAAACCAAAAAAAAACCAAAACACCATCAAAAAGAAATGTGCCCTTAAAAAACAAATCTCCTAGGGATCTTGTTTGAGACAATGAAAGCTTTATCAGAATTCCAGAACCACAGAACACTGTGAGCTGGAAGGAATGCTTTGGTGCTTTTAGGGAAGCCAGGAGCAAGTCTGCCCTGTGTCAGGGAAGCAGGATCTGTACTGCTCTGAGAACTCACTGGAAGAGCACAATCAACACATTTCCTTCAACAGAGGTGACACAGAGAATGCTGGAGGCTTTGTAAAGAGTGCAGTGGAGAAAAGCACAGGGAGGATATGTAATAGAGAGGAGTATAAATAGAAGCCACACACAAAGCTGTTCACAATGGGTATTTATAGCAGCTAGCAAAGGTTGCTCTATATCTATGTCACTCTGTTCACCTTAAAATGAAACAAAACAAAATAAAAAAGAGCTGGAGATTTGGCATTTAAATAAATTTACATTGAGTACTTCATCAAGTTGCTTCATTAGCAGCTACCCAATTTTGTTTGTGGTTTTAATCTGGTTGTCCAGACAACCCCCATCCTTCTAGAGGTACACAGAAGTGTGCCTTCAATAGCTGTGATGTCTCTGCCTGCAGAATGACCACAAGACCTCTGCCAGCAGTCATAAATACAAAGAAAGCTTGTAGTTAGTGAGGCATCTGTGTGAAACTTTACTTGATGTATTGAGAAACTCATAATGAATAATTGCCAGGTGTTTTCATTTTCGGCTCATTAGAGGAGCTGTCCACACTAGAGCTGTGCTAATGGTTTGTCAAGCCAGAGAGTTATTCCTGGATATGACATCAACAGCAGCCCTTCTATTTATCACCACTTTCATAAAATCCTTTACATCACAGCAAAGAGTTTTCACAGTGACTGCTCCTAATACTCTGGAGCTACATTTGATACTCAGCTTGTGGTCAGCCAGAGGCTTTTCATGGAAAGCCATATGTCACTTTCTAAAGAATGCTGTTTCTTCAGATCTCTTCAGGTGGAATTATAAGCTTTTATAACTAGAGCCACTTATGGAGAGCTGTAATCCCAAATTTTTAGTAATGGGTACCTACAGAAAGAATGTCCCCATATTAACAGACCTACATGAGCAGGTCTAGGAACTATGTTGTTAATTCCTTGGACACGAGGAAAGTTCACCCTCCTACAGGAGCAGACAAGCACACCAGCTAACATGGCTTAACAGAGACACCAAGAACAAGGAACTCCAAGAAGCATCTGCTCTTCTGACAGGAGGGTTCATGGCCCACAGTTCTGGATTACTCTCCTTCTGAAATGCCTCTTCTTGCATCTAAAGAAAGGGGGGGCAAAAGTCAGGATTTGTACTCATGGCAAGATTTGATTAATTTAACACCTGTTCACTGGAAATTTGTTTTATTGAGGCTGGTGCATGGCCATCTGAACATAAAGATTTTTTACCATCTCTGACTTGAGTCTGGTATAAACAGCTGGCCTAGAGCAGAATGACTCCACTTTACATTAACACACCTTTGAGACATACAGATGCCTCATGTCTTCATTTCCTTTTTCTAAGGTTTTCTACCTGGAGGTGCTTAGACAATTAAAAGAAAGAGATATTTTTACTTAAGAAAGATTCTAGAAATATATTGAAAAAAAAGAAAGAAACAACAATCTAAAAAAAAAAAAAAAGGTCATTTTTCCAATAGTAAAACTAAATAATTGCTCCCTAACTGCACGTGCTGTTCTCATGAAAGAACAGTGAGACCTTTTACTGCTATTTCCTAGGTAACAACCATACATACAGAAATAAATCCCACTGAATTCTTGTGAATTAGCCTTAAAAATAGATTACACATGAATACAATCCATAGCATAAGTCGTGCTGTGCAAAAGCCGAAGGGATTAGAAAGGTGTTCTCAGTATTTTTGATAAGGTGCAGCAGCAGCCTGAGCCACCTTAGAGGGAAAGGAAGGGTTTTTCTTCCCCTTAGTCTCCTTCAAATATTCTTGCTGCAGAAAGGGGGATTTGTTAACCTTAAAATACTGACATTTTAAAAGTACAGATAATTATAAACAAGGAGAAAAAATCCTACCAAATTGCTTTAAGTGGAATACTTATAAGTTTTTTTTTTACCTAAGCAGCTAAATATGTATTAGACAACATTAACGAGGCAGCACAAACAGGAACTATCTCAAAAGACATTCACCCAGAGATAACACAGTCCAATTTCTGTTTGGTTCAGAATTTAACTCGCAGTAGCAAACACTTACCCTGTTTAATTAAAAGAAACATTAATATAAGGAACATGAAGTTCTTGAATATGAATTTAAATATAACAACCTAAGAAAGCAGTTAAGATTAAGAAAGGACTACAATTACAAATTAAACTATCTGCAATCCTTACACTTCAGAAAATTCAATAGCTGTACAAATATTAAAAGCTTTGAATACAAGGTATCAGATCTCAGCTAAGGCAATCTGTTCAGATCAGTTGATAGCCTTTGGCTCTCTGTGTATAAGGAGCCCAAAATTATTCATGCTGGAGTTGTTGCCAAATTCTTCAGTTGCATTTATAGTTATATGACTCCTTCCACCACAAAGCAAAATCTGGTTCTACTCTGAAATAGATCAGTAAAGTTGCTCTGTCAGTGTTTGGTCACTTTGACAGATTTTGTCACTTGGGTGCCAGTTTCTTAGGTTTCACTAGAACTAAGGCACAAAGCTTAAATTTTTGTTTCCTTCCAGGCATATCAAGGTGTCAGGGAACAACCAGACTTATGGGAATGAATCACACTTTACCAACCTGATTGACTTTTACCAATCTTCTACCAGCTGGGATGACTGGCAACAGGGATGATGGGAGAACTGGTAACATGGGATGATGTGGAGGTTGTTTATCTTGGGTTTATTAAGGTTTGTGATATATTTTCCTAGCAGCCATAGAGCAAAATTAGAGAGATATAGACTAGAAAAACAGACAGTACATATGCCTGAAAATTGGCTGGATAGCCCAGCTCAAAGGTTCATCTCCAGATTTCAAAGTCCATCTAGTGGCCAGTGATCAGACAAAGTAATTCTTCAGGAGCCAGAACTCAAACCAAGAATGTCCAGTAGTTTTATTCATTACCTGGATTGTAGGATAGAAGGTGCTCTCAGCAAGTTTGCAGATGACACCAAAATGGGGAGAGCAGTAAAACACAGTGGGGACCAGGGCTTCAATTCAGAAGGACCTCAGTAAGTTAGAGAATCTCACTAAGTTCAACAAAATCAAAAGCAAATCCCTGCACCTGGGATGGGACAGCCCAACACACAAGATACAGGACAGGAATGACTGATCAGGGACTAGCTTTGCTAGAAAAAGCCTTTGAGTCCTGATGGCAAGTTCAACATGAGCCAGAAATGGGTCCTTGAAGACCAAGAGCACCCTGGGCTGGTGGAAGTGCAGCCAGGAGGTCCAGGAATGTCCAGGAGGGTGGTCCTTCACCTCAACACTTGTGAGAGCACAACTGGGGCTCTGTGCAGTTTTGGGCTCCCCAGCACAGGAAGGACATGGACATCCCAGGGCAAGTCCAGCACGGGCCAGTGGGGGGGTCCAGGGGATGGAGCAGAGGGGCCAGGCTGGGAGATGTGGGTTTGCTAAGCCCAGATGGAAGGCAGGTCAAGGGAACTTCTGCAGTCTAGAGCTAATTAATGGCAGGATGTGGAGACAGACTTTGAGAAAAGTGGAAAGATGCAAGACAGCATGGACACTTTGGAATACAGGAAATTAAACATAAGGAAAATTGGTGGCCAGACACTGGAACAGAGATCCAGAACTCTATCCTTGAAGTTTTTCAAATTTCAGCAGGGCAACCTTGTCCAGCTCTTTTATGAAAAAGGCCTGGAGCAGTAGGTTTCCAGAAGCCCCTCTAAACCCCATGATGACCATGATTCTGTGATTCTAGCTCTGGATTCAGCAAACAAAAGAGGTAAATGAGGTCTATCTCAGTGTATCAGCACCTTGGTGTTTCTACCTAAACTGTCTACAGAACTGTTTTCTAAAATTCTGGTTTGTGTTACCCTTATAAATGGGCTCTGTCTGCTGAAATGATCATTGCCCCCCCCTTTACTATGCTTGTCTGTTCATGTGGTGTGTATCCTCTTACTGCTGACTCCTAAACTAATTAATTAAAAAGGTACCAAATCATCACCCCATCACAAGAATGAGGAAGACAAATGTGAAAAAATCCAGAGATGCTCACAGATCCAGAGATGCACATAAAAAGTTTTGTGGAAATCTTGGAATTCCACATATGTTCCCTGAATCTTTAGTGTAACCCTAAACTTTCAGGTGTTCTTTCTTCCTCAGGAGGTGGACATGATTTTGCAGAGGTAGAGCAACTTCTGAAAATCCACAGGTCTTTCAAATTACCCAAAAAAGGCAATTTAGTGGCAGATTATTTTGTAGGTGACATTGTGTGATTACCATGGCCAGGGTTTAGGACTAGAAAATGAAGGTAGGAATGAAAGTAATGCAAAAGTAAAGTGGAAGAAATACCATAGGACATTGCACATATGAGAGTCCCCATGATATATTTTTATAGAATTTCCAGAGTCCAGTCTCATTTTAAGCTTTGTATGTTGAATTAACCAACCAGTCAAGGGTGCCATAGACTGAGTGCCTCTGTTTTAAAACAGAATCTGTGGGTTTTGACTCTGCCTTTCAAAGGGGTGACTGGCCCAGCCAAATGCAAGTGTAGCCCCATCCCTTTCACTGCACCAGGTAATGTGAAAAGCTCTTTAAGGTAAGCTTGGAGCTGTTAGCTAGCAATGATAAATGCTTTGGGTGCATTACCATGAATATATTATCCTCACCCTCTGATTCCCATAATAAATTAAAAACTGGATCTGTTCAAATTGTATGTGTGCGGGGAGAAAGTTCAAAATCAGCAAAGTGTGACTGTATTGTGAAGTTAAATTTGTAGGTAGTTCTCATTTAAAATTTTATGGGCTTGCAAAGATTGGATAATGTCAGAACAGTTAGGAGGGGATTGGGAATCTTATTTGCAGTTCTCCAGCAGGCTCAGTCCTCAGGCTGATCTGCTAATAAAGGCAGCCCTTGGACCATGGAAGAGCTACTGAAGCAAAGCAAGGTGTAATGGCCAGATGCAGTATTAATACCAATTGTGAATTACATATTATTTAGGCCAAGCAGTGATATAAAAAAGGATATTTCCAGTGCTGGCTAAATGAGGAGAGAGAAGCGGAAACAGCTGACTTTAATAATGAATTGGTATGCTTGGTTTCTCTGTCTATGAACAACAGGAAAAAATACACATTTCTCACTAAAATAATTGATACAAAAAAGGCAGGCCAACATCTCAATAAATATCAGGGTGATACATGAAAGAGTGCTGGATTGTTTCAAAAAAGATGATGAACTACTTCAGTTAGAGCAAGGCAGAGACAGAGAATGGTGGGAAGTGGCACCAGGACAAAGAGGACAAAAATTAGAACTGTATTATCACTCAAATACCTGCAGTATCTGTACTGTGTACTCAATGTATGTGACATTAGGGTTAATCATCAGTGTGGGGCTTGTAATGAATCTCTTGGCACTCAGAGGGACCAGCCTGTGTCCAGCTGTGGTTGGAGACAAAGGAAACATCCTAAACCAAGGCAATTCCCCTCAGCGTACTCTACTCTGGAATTTCACTTCACCCTGGGAACATAAGGCTCCCCTAACACTGTGGTCTTTGTACTGAGCTGTAGTAGCAAACTTGTAAGACTCTGCCCGTGCACAAAAAGGAATTTGCACCAGGAGTTTATGAAAAAATATTCCCAGCTCTAAGCAAGCGAGATAGGAGAAACGCTATGGGATAAAGATTTGAAACAGTGCACAAAGCACCAAAGCTATAAAATCCTAGTTAATATACATGAGAAAATAATTAGTATGCATTGAAGCCTTGGGAAGAAAGCAGATGCACAAGCATTTTTACTGTAGATAAACAAAGTGTGGATGCTGCTGAATGTAAAATACAGAAGACAACTTTTTCCTTCTTATTCCTCGTCATGCTTGATGATCTTGCAGCAGTTTGGGATGGTAATTAAGTAACAAACTCATGGAAATTAATGTTTTACTCTCCCATTTAATCTCATTCCCAGGATGTGAATGTATGGGATGAAATCAAGTATCCCTGTGGTGTCCCTGTTGTCTGAAAGGTTGCTCTGTGCTGAGAAAAGATGAAAATATAAAGATTCTCCACATTTAGGACATGAAAAATTTCTGTTAAGGATGTAGACAGGTTCTGTACTAAAGTCTGTAAGTAACTCATTGTTATAAAAGGCAATACGAGGTAATAATTTTAATAAAAGGTAATAATAATAATAATAATAACAACAACAACAACAACAATTTCCTTTGCTTTCTCTGCTTTCCTTGTTTTTACTCCATTGTTCACATTGTTTATTAGTGGTCTTTTGAGGGTGGTTCGAGACCATCCTCACAGACTTCCTGCCTTTTGAAAGAAAAGTGGATAAATCACTCTAGCCCCAGAAAAACCTATGGAGAAAACAATTTTCTTTACCTTTCCCAGAAAATTAATGTGCAGACTACACCAGGAATGGATAGTCTGAGAAGCTGCTATTATCTTGGTATTTGAGCTTACTATAGATATTCACAACATATGGGGTCAAATTTAATCTTTCCCACTTCTCTTGACTGTTACTGTTGGATCCATAACTAAAAAGGGGTTAAGCCATAATAGCTGCCTTCTTATCTGGCACTTACAGAACATGCTAGGCAGAAGCAGGATTTGACTTGTTTCAAGACTTGAAGTGCAAGAAATTCATTGTATGCCATAGTAATGGGAAATTTTAAAAATAGATAGAGATCAAAAGATACAGCCTATGGCACACTGAAATACTCAAGAAGTATTGAAAAGCAAAAAAGGGAAAGAGAAATCAAAGAGAAAGGAAATTTAGGGTCAGAGTGTGGCTTACACTGAGAATTAAGGTGATTGATTTTATATAGTTTGCAAGTGCTGATGTTTGAAACCCAAATTAAGTCTTGAGGTGAGGAGCTTCCATCGACTCCCCTCCTGTCTGATGAGGCTGCCCACCCTCCAACACACCCAGAGCTCAGCTCCCCACTCATGACTGCTGGCAGTGCACTGGAAGAAAGGTGCAAACCAGCAGAGACAAAGGGCTTTTGTGTGGAGAAAAGAAAGAGACAAAATGTGATTCTCTGACAGATTGTGTAAATCTGACCATATCTCTAATTTCTTAGCAGCCCTGGCAAGGGGAGCAGCATCAGAGTCTGAATAGAGGATATTGCCCAGTGTCCTGTGAAAAGCGTTGCCTGTGCCACCCACACTCCTGCTGAAAACCAGCTCTGAGATGCAATCACTCCTCTTGCCAAAAGCATCCTCTCCCCTGCAGTAATCCAAACCTTCCTTCTCTCTCCCCTTGTCATTATGCAAACATTACAAACCCATTCAGCCCTTTCTGTTGCTGCCAGAAGAGCATTTCTGCTACTGGCTTATGCAGCAGAGGTACAAGTAGCCACATGTTCATCAGACATCTTAATTTACACTCCTTCCAAAGCCAGCACGTATCTGAGAGCTCATCCGTTCCTAAAACAAATTACACATCACTAATGACTTATATCAAAACTGCAGCAAAGCTCAGCAGGACTTATCAATTCTCAGCAAAGACTAAATAGCATGGTGAGAGATTTCTAATGCCTGTTTAAAGGGCTCTTTTAAAATATGCAGAGGTCCCTTTAGCTAGAACATTTCATCATGAGTATCTTAAGACAGACTGCAGTTGTCAAAATCAGAGGACAAAGAACATCTTTGTGATTTTTATTGTTTTGTGATAAATTTGTCACTTGCACACAGAATATCACATCTATCTTATCTTACTGGAATTTCAGGGCACATTTTATTATATAGGAGCTGAATTCCACATTCTTTTTGTCCCTTCAAGTATCAAGACAAATTTATCCTGCTGCTCTGGGGTACAAAGAGTTTTCCATACCTTGAAATAAAAATGGAAAAAAAACCACCTGAAAGAGGAAAAGAGCTACCTCCTGGTCTTTATGTATTGCAAAGAAGAATCTGCAATTTCGATTCAAGTTGCTGTTAGAATCAGATGCAACTGGAAGTAAAGTTTGTAGCTCTTCCAAATATTACCTACTGTACATTAGCTCTGGAAAAAGCATTTACCTCAAAGTATCAGTCAAACCAAAAAGTAATAGAACACATATATGTAAAATCAATGTCTCTGCAGACAGCATCCCTCCCCCATTGTCTGCACTTTGGCTTGGAAAATCTTTATTTTCCTCAGTGTTCTTTATTTTCCTCAGTGTTAGGCTTACCTTTAGACTCTTCAAACACAGGGGAAATGGCTGAGAGAATAAATTCCTGCCTGTTGGAGATGCTCTGACCAGACTCAGTCACAGGGAGAAATAATACCCTCTTCTGATGACCCTTGTCTCTTTTCCAGCATCCAGTGCTTGGTCTCCCAAATACCATGTTTTTTTCTTTAACTATATTCTGAGTGCTGTTAGTTCAGGCACAACCCATTTGGTGTAATGCAGATTAACAATTAAGGTTAATTTTGAGGTTAGACCAGTGTCTGGGAAGTCATTCTAAGATGGTGGACAAAATTTTCATTTAGCACCTATTTCTGCCCCAGATTTATTCTGTTAAGCCCACGTTCTACAGACAGCCATGGAAGTCAAGGTAGGAGGATGCTTGAATCCCTGAAATTAAAGACTCTAGTTTTGTTCTATGGGATGAGGTTCATAGAAGAAAAGGGTGGGACATTGCTACAGTTCATTTGGGCCAGACAGAGAAAATTCTTCACTTTGTTCCAGGATTGTGTAACCAATTCACATGGACTGGGCAACTTACACATCACAGATGTTAGCTGCTCTAAACCCCCCAAAACCAAAAGAAATCTTTTCATTGACTTCAGTGGTTTTGTATCCAGTTCATACTCTACAGTGCAATCTGTATTTCCCACTCAGATCAATAAAACACAAAAGCAAAATATTCACTATGTTGTGTAATCCATCCTGCTCCAGCTCTGTAGCAGACAAATGAGATGTCCTTTATTGAAGCTCACAATGAATAAATGAGACTTTCTGCAAGTTTTATATGTTCATCAATGTTCATTACTTCTCAATTGATTTTCTAAGGTCTGAGATATTCTTCTACCTGCATTTAATATATGCTCTTATTTTAGTTTTTTTGACTGCAGTTGAAAGTTTCCTGGCTCTGATTCCAGGCTGAAAGTTCCCTATTTTTTTATGACTACAAGATGAAATAGTACTAATTGCATCCTTCACTAAAGAAGAGTGGACACCTTGTAACTCATCAACATTTTATAGGCAAATGAATGAGCTTACTGAACAGAGTGTCTCTATCAGTGAAAAATTTCAAATTAGTATTAGAGAATATTCACAGAAAACAAAAATTGAATCCACCCATAGGGTTGAAATTGAGAAATCCTGTTTTGTTAATCTTGTGCATTGAATAAAGGAACAAAAATGGTGGCACAGGAGTCACACATATAATTTAAATCATCCTAAAATTTCAAAGGCAAACATTCAGGGTGGCTATCTGACTGGCATTTTTCAGACCAAACGTTGCAAGAGTTTTTAACTAACCATTTAAAAATATAAGCTAGTTTCCACATTTTGACATCCACTTTCCAGTTTGTTGAGGCCACAGATGCAATAGCATATCAGTAAGAAAAATGACAGGTTTCCATAAAAAATGAACCTTTGGGGAGAAAATCTAGTGGCCTGTTGAGTGAGACTGTATCAGAATATCTGATTCTTGTTTCAGACTCTGATTTTTGCTTTTTTAACATTTTCCATAACTTCTGTTTCATCTGCCCTGGGGAGCAGATATTATCTGGGGCTTGCAAAGCAGCAGTGATGGAGTGTGTTGAGGTGTTGCAAGGGACACTCTTCCCAGCAGTGCAGCTGGGGACAGCTCTCCCCTGCCCCTTGCTGCTGCTGAGATGGTCAGAGCTGAGAACACCCTGACCACTGCACTGTGCATTGCTGAAATTGCTGAAATAATTCAAATTTACCATGCAATCCTGGACAAATATTGTATTAGAACAACAGAAGTTGTGGACATGGCATGGTAGGAAGAACAAGAAGCCAAAGGAAAATATGGCATTACAGCCTTGAAAATAAAATCTGCCTCAAGAAATCAGGAAAGACCAGAGCCCCATTTTCTACATTCTGTCTTTTAGCCTGAAAGGAATTTTTACCTCCAGATGGCAAGTAATTAATACCAAGTAAATGTCAATAAAGGTGGCTAAAACACTTTTTGGAGCAGCCATTCCTTACACAAGTCCCTCTTTTCTCTTCAACCAGCACTGCCCTACTTAGAGAACAAATCTCACTGACATCTTAATTATAAATTTGACTGGAAACTCCACAGTATAGAGGGACTGGAAATTTTCAGGGCTCTCCTTTGGTGTTGGTTCAATTCTAGCACAACAGAGTCTTAGTCTCAGATGGAATGCCTAGCTATGATGAATATACCAGTAACTAAAAAAATATTAATTTCAGTAATAATAGTACCCTTATTCTGATTGACCTCAATCCAAGAATACAAGTCCCAAAGATACCAGAGGAAAATTTAAACACTCTTTTTTTAAACAGTGCTGTTTTTTGTCCTGAAAATAGACTCTCACAGATACTATAAATACATTCATAATGGTCAACAATGAGCACTGCTCTGTGAATCATTTTAGCTATGCTGCTAACTCCTAAAAGTGAAACCAATTTAATTTTAATTTTTAATTTTACTTCATTTTGCTTGGAAAGATTTTTCAACATAGGTTTTGGGGTTTTTCTTTTTGTTTTCCTTTTTTTTTTTTTTTTTTTTTTTTTTTTTTTTCCAAAAGCACTGCTGTTTCAGGTTTTGCTGGCAAATAGTGCTGAACTCATTCAGTCTGTTTGCCAGAGTTAAGGTCACTGCAGCTTTAGTTTTACAAAGAACACCATTTCTCTGTTTCTCTGTTAATCTTGGCCTGAAAAGACCACACAGTACCCTTCCCAACTGAACAGTTTAGCCTTTGTTCCTTTGTTTGGGTTATACTATTAATCTGCCAGGTCGATAGAAAAACGTGTGATCTGCGCTGTACCAGATGACTGACAGGCAATTAGCAGCTTCTAGAGAGCCCTGCTTTGAATTCCCCAGATATGTGACTGTGTTGGGAGGCACAGGCTGCTGATCTGACTTTTTTGTAAACTTTTGCTGCAGCACTAAAAATGGGATCTTTGAAAGAACTAGTGTAACCATTCTCAGGAGCTTCAGCTGCATGAGACCCACAAAACTGAACCAGAGGTGAGAAAAGCTTAACTGTAAGCAAATAATTAAGCTGTATCTATTCAGATTTCTCAGAAAATAAGGTTTGCAAAGCAGCATTAGTTTTAATCTTTGCTCAAAGAGCAAGTAAAATTCCTCATTAAAACCCAAATCTGAGAAAACATTCTTCTCCAATTCCCACTTCCTGGAAAAGGTGTGTAGCCCATGAACAAGGAAACTTTACACTTGCTAGTTGTTTGTGAAGTTCTCATTTTTCTTCTTCCTGTTGCTAATTTCTTATTAAGATGATCACCTACTTCATGTTCTGTTAAACTCTGCTAAAATCTAATAGTGTGAACAACATTCTAGAATGGCATTTCTATACTCTCCACTGATACATATTCTGACTTTTATAAGTTTATACATTTGAAAGCATGTAGATGTGTTCAATGATATTCCATTTCTCTGTATGTAGAATAAGTCTAAGACATGAGAGTTACATATTGTTCTCTGCCAGCATTATGAAATATTTCATTTCCCTCAGAAGATTTTTCATGTTTAAAAGCTTCATCAACTGAAGTGTGTGAGTTTAGGTCTCTTCTTACGAGACACATGTGCCCCTGAGAATTTCCCAATGACAATTCCATCAATTTTAATGGGGTTTGGACTGGGTCAGCCAGCACCAGAACAGCTGGTCTCACATTTACCAATTCCCATTTAATCGTGCACAAATCTTCACTGACAGAAGCAGGGAGAAATCTGAGAGTCTGTGAGAGCTCTGGCCAAAGCTTGCAGGAGCAGCAGCTGGATCACAGCCCCCTCTCACCTGGAGGGTCCCACAGATGTGCACAGGGCTGCAAATTACTGCAGGGAAAGTGAGAATTTGGGAGAAAATTGGAATGGCTCCTTCCCAAATCCCCTTCCCAATTCTGCTGCCAAGACTGCTTTTGTACAGACACAAAGAGCCAAACTCTTGGGGGTTTAGCTTTAGTCCATGAGAGCAGAGAATCAGAAGCTGCAAAGAGCATCAAATCCACTTTGCCAGGATGAAGGCAGGAGCTGAGGGAAATTTGGATTTGCATCTTCAGTTCCCAAGAGAAATGGCATTTTAAACCTGAGGCCTAAACCACCTTGTTGTCACACTCCTACAGCTTTAAAAACAGCCATAAAAATAAGCTGTGCTAGAATTACAAGATGTTTGGAAGGGAGTATAATGGCACTGCACTTCTGTCAGGTAAGAGCTGTTTTCAAACAAATGGAGCACAATCTGTTCACACTCACGCTTCTCAGAATATCTTTGCCTGCTCCTTTTGTGAGCTGCATGATATTTTATGTTAAAATGCCCATGTGTTAAAAGATTCAGAAAAATTCAGCAGTGTTTTCTTTTAATCCAACATCTGCAAAGCTTTTCAGATGTTCCACAGTGAAAATAATTTTCTCCAGCTAGAACTTTCTATTTCATTACATGAATCCCTTTTGGCTTTCCCTCAAGCAAATTTTATTGATGTAATAATTTAAGTTGTTTCCAATTAGGCCTCGGAAATTAGGTATTCTAAACATTTCCATTAGAAATTCTTGATATTAGTTTAACAACTACTTTGTTATACAGCTTTGCAGCAAGCACACTTACTTCAAAAGATAACCAGGACAAATCCTGAAATAAATTCTTCTTTTCTTGTATCATCAAGGGAAGAAATGGGAACAGATAGAAATAAAGTGTGTGTGTTTAGGAAAGAGAGGCCTTTTTTTCTCAGCTGCTATTAATTTCACCTTTTTTTCAGACATTTTTATTACAGAGCTATCTGCTGATACAGCTGAAATTAGTTCCCCCACACTCCTGTTATTCCAAGATAAGTATAATATTCAGCCTTACCCTCCTATTCTCTTAACTTCCAAGTGGCTCAAATGTTTCAGCTTTCTTTTTCTGATTGATGTGAAAAATAGATAAGTAGTAGAAAGAGAAAAAAGAAACCAAAAGCTAAAGCAGATGTACCAGCCAAGAAATTATTTTAGAAGAGATGAAGTTTCGCAACCTGAATACATTTAAGTATTTTAAATAATTCCAATATTATTAAATTTCCTGAGGGAAAAAACTTGCTGTCAATGAAAAAGCTTTAAGAAAATGGCTCTGATTCTGCCTCCTGAAGACAAAGGTGTTTTAAGCCCACAGCAGCTCTGAGTCAGACAGTACTCCTCATATTGAGGAGGGCATTTATAAATCCATTCGTCATTGTTACATACCAAGGCTTGTCTGCCGCTGCAGAAATTCTTTTGTACCTCGGTACTGTTACAATTTATCTCAGTTACAGCAGGTTTCATAGTCACCAAGGGACACAGCTGTCTGCATCTAATCTTGATCTTTGGGATCTTGATGTGTGGCAGGACTGAGGAGCATCCCAGACCCCTCTGTGTCCTGCCCAGCATCAGTCAAGCAGAGTGAGCCACATCTCCCTCAGGACAGGGCTTTACCCCTGGTGCACAGTGCAGAGGGATGCTCAGAAGGTCCACAGTGACCAAAGGCACCTACAAGGGCAAAGGCACCACAGGAAGCTCACATTCAGTGGGAATGCATTAAGGGTCTGAGCTCACAAAAGCCTCCAAAGCTGCTTTGCTGTCCAGTTCCTCTCAGGGGATTGAAACTAAGAGATTTTGTGTGTCTTTGTCACCCTTGAGGCTCAGCTCTACAGGCAGGAGGGTCACTCACTTCTCTCAGGTGTCTCCCACCCTGACCTGAGACAGTGGGCTCCCTGTTTAACACTCCCTTGTGCTCCCTCTGCTCATTGTACCCTGAGCTCCAAAACCTTATCCCTGGCTGACTGCAGGGAAGGGCACTCTCCTTCCAGTAGAGCATTAATCCCTTCCAGAGTGCAGAAGGTAAAAAGACAACTTCTGTCCCTGCTGCCCTATTTCATAGACCCTTTAGTGTGACATAACACACATGGTAGCACAAAGTAACCACAATCAGGTACCCAAACAGTTCAGCTGCCTGTCCCAATACTCTCACTCCAGGTGTTTTAAGTTACCACTGTTCAGCAGCTTTGACAGGGAAGAGCTAAATTATTACCTTCCCTCTCATTGGAGAGAAGGAGGAGGCTGCTGTGCCAACATGTAGGAACACAAATGACCTGAAATTTGGGCATTAAAACAAGGTCAAACCCTTGGATAACATACCCCCTAAAGCCATGACTACAAGAATTTTAATGCAGATTTTAAGAAATATGCCCTCCACTACCCCTGACTTGATCCCTCAACCCAGTGGATTCATAGTTCCCTATGAACATCCTCTCTCAATGCATTTTGAAAGGAAACAAAGCTTCAAACACCTCCCATCCTTGTTCATCCCCATCATGCTTGCTCCCTGCTCCAGTTCCTTTCCTATGAGCTGATTTCCACTCAGTGCACCCCATCCTTGTGCCTGTACTCAGCATTCCTCTGCTGAAGCCAAACAAGGCTTTTGCCTCCCATTCTCCTCTTGGTTTCTGCTGGCAGCCTCAGGCTGCTGCCCACCCACTTGTGGGATACCAGTGAAGCAATGGATACATTACCCAATAGTAGAAAAAACACAATATCATTTCTTCATTTCTTTAAACACGCCTTTCCTTTTTTTTTTTTGCAACACCACACTTCAGGTCCAAAGCATCTATTTTTTTCACAATGACAAGTAACACAGCTTTCAGAATCAAAACAGATAAAAATATTAGTTATTGGAAATTCAAAATAGAAACCTGTATATAATGAATAAATTCCCCCACTGGAGCAAGGTGCTCAGTACAGATTCCCATTTCAACACATGGCCTTGTTATTTACATTTAAAGCATTTGGCTTTCTGCTGTTACAATTTTATAAAGGCAGTGTGGGCTCTGTGACACCAGACACTCACCCTGTGCTTTATGGCCAAGTGAGACACAGGAACCTGCCACTGACACCTCTCATCTCTCCCTCTGTGTATTTTGATAAGACTCCCTTAGCATGGAATTAGCTGAATACCAGGAATATTCATTAGCCTAAGGAGCCTGTTCCTTCTCAGGAAACTATGCCACTTGAGCTGCATACATCTTCTACTCAGAGCAAAACAGGCACGTATTCTTAGTGTAACAATTTTTTTTTTATTTCAGTTACTTTTTCACATAAAACTTTATGTAAGCTACAAAAATTGTGAAATGCAGAAATGGTATTAAAACTGCAAACTTAAAAGTTTAGATTAAAAAAAAAATCATTCTTTCCCTGCTAACAATGACCATTTAAAACGAACCATTTTTTGATGGATTCATTTAATAAACATACCATACACTTCTCAAAAATAAATAAAGAACAACATCAGAAAAACCAATACTATCAACAACATGAAGCATTTAGTCATCTTTTTTTCTTTCCTTTGAAAGACATAAATGAAATTTCTAGGCACAGTTTTAGGCATTATAGAGGACACAGAGGCAATAGGTTAGTGTGCACTGCGCTGTACAAAAATACAGTCTGAATAAATTACATTGCTAGCCATAAGATTAGACTTCACTTACCAGTCAGTTCATTGCATGTTTAATAATATACAGTTACATGCTAATCCATATATATCATTTATATTTCAAACACATAGGTCTCTCTATATTTGTTTTTAAAATTTACAAAAGCTGAACGAAGTTGTGCAAGAAGTCCAGAAGAGGTGCTGGGTATTTGTCAGCACCGGACGGTATACTTTAAGCTTAAAAAATACAAATAACTAGCCCTGCTTGCAAGTTTGCTATATATATATATATATATATATGTATTTATTAATATCTATTTGGAAAAAAAATTGATTTTTCGTGGGAGAGAATCATTCTGCCAGTGAGATAAAGTCAAACAACTGAAACAATGGTGACATGACACAAGCACAACATACAAAATTATTAATTTGTCGTACGTACACTCAGGACATAGACTTGCATCTTTTTTGTGGCTAAAAAAAAAACCCCAAGAACCAGCAAAGTTGGATTTACTTTCAGTTCTGTTCCGAGAAACAGAATGCTTGCCAAAATTTGCAATGGTAAGGAGGGAAAAAAAGACACTGCAGTAGCAACCTAAGCTAAAGGTAGGTACCTAAATCCACACTCTAGATGCCCAAACACAAAGGTCCTGAGGAGTCTGAGGTGGGTCCTAATGGGCTGCATCACCCTCAAGAGGTAAAGCAGATGTTGGGACTGAAAATCAGATCTCTGACCCAACTGTGAATCAAGAACCTTGTCTTTAGGCAGTCACATTTGTGAATTGTTTTGCCTGAACAGCTTTCACATTAACAGCCAGTGACTTGCAGAGCACACACCATCATTTGCATTTGCCTTAGGCCTGGCAGTTGCTTTCGCTCAAACTCTATGTAAAGAAAAACAATTTGATAAATTAGAGACTACGATATGGGTTCAGCATTGTACCTTCTTGCCAGCACAAAGTGCCACACAATGCCAGCCCCAAAACACTATCTAAGAAAGGTACAGACATCTTCTCACAGTGGGCTTCTCTGCACTAATCTAATTCCCATGCCAAACTACAATGTTCTCCATGCTGCTAAATAAAAGCAGAACTACACAGCTGTTCAGAAAGATACTGAGTTAACTATATACTGAATATCCTCCTTAAGTCAGTCCCAGGAAATGAAGCAGTTACTGATGCTCTCTTGGTGCCTGTGAAATAACTGGATACAAGTTTTCCTCCCATCATTTTTGTTCTCCAGGCATTGCCATGCAGTCCCTTCCATGTCAAGCTGTCATTTTGCTCCATCTAATCTAATTAATCACTGCTGGCTCACCAAAGGCTGCCAATTCAGAATATTCTGCCACGGTAGTAAAGACTGAACTCCAGGGAGTCCCAGAGTTTTATAAACCATCTCCACAAGCCAGCAATACTTGCACAATGACTGCTACAGGCAGCCCTGTGGTCCCCTGCTCACGGCAGACCCTCAGCACCCTGCAGATGGTGGCCCAGCAGTAATACAAGAGATGCCATCTCAACACCCAGTGATTCAGCAGCCTTTTCCCTGGAACCAGCAAAACCATTTGTGTACAGGTGGATGTGCAACCCCAGCATATCTGCTTGTGCAGAGGTCCACATAGAATATATTTTAATTTTCTCCGTTAAAAAAAATAGTTATTTCTAAAGATTAAAATTGTATAAAAATATGCTTATAATTAATTGAAAATATCCAAATAAGCAAATTGTAAACAAAAATAAAAGTGATGCGGATTAAATTCATGTGAAAGTTCTCCCTATTTTATCTTGGGTTTCATTTCATGAGTACAGTCTCTGGATGTTTTAAGTGGGAAACATACTAATCAAGGAGTAATCAGATGTACATAATCATCAAAAAGTCCATTAGAAACTCATCTTTTAAGAAACAAGAGATTACCTCCTGAAGTGCTAATGTTTTAATATGGACATGATGGGATCTCACCTATGTTCTTGATGATCAGAGACACTGACAACCTAACCAGATTTTTAAAAAATGGCAGTTTTTTAATTTGCAACACCCTTAGAAAAGAATTTTAGCAAGTATTATATTACACATGGAATAGCAAGAAGTTATTTTTGTCCAGTTCTACCTTAACTTGAACTTTTAAGCATTTCCCATAACACAGAGTCTGTACAAGGGCATATACAGAGGACAAACCATTGTGTGTTTATTTTGTAACACCAATCAAAATTGGGGCACCAATCCAAGACTTTCAAGAATGTGTACAAAGTTAGTATTTTAACCACTGCATCACAGCTCATATTACATTTTTAGGATGAATCATTTCTCTTTCTCTGCATATATATTTGCATTATATATATTCATTTATAATAACAAATACCTTTCAAAAATATAACTGAACTTGTTCCATATGCATTTTTTTCCTCACAACATTTGCAAGTTAAATTGGTACTCAGGACAACTGCAATTCATTCATACATTTTAGATGTCTCAGGGACAGAATAGATCTTTTTCTATTCCCCTTTATCCTCACCCCTCCAGCAAAACACTGAGAGCTGAGACAACTTCCAACTACAGAGTCAGAAGCACATGTCTCTGGGTTTGGACTTCCTTCAACAATCTGCTACAGCTGGCACGGTGATGTAGATTACTAATTCATGAAATCCTGTGTGGGTTGGTGGCTTGTTTGGGTTTTTCTTTTTTTTAATTATTCTCCCAGCAGACTGTTGAATGCAGATATTAGACAAGTCATTAACCAGTTACATTCACTGCCCTCAACATAGTCCCTTGATCTAATTCCTTAAGAGTGCCTTTGAGCAAGTAACAAGGGGCCAACTCAGCCTATTGTACAAGATGCCATTGCCTGCTCATCGACATCTGAATCCTCTATGATACAGGGAAACTTCTAAATGGAGCCCATACCAGCTGCTCCCCTGAAGGCAATAGCAGATGCTGGCATTGCATTCTCATTCCAACTAGTTTTCTCACAATGATCGCTGTCACGTAGATCCTTTTGCTTGTTGTCAGGAAAAATGAAGTTTATGTATCAGCAGCTTGCAGCATCTGCCTATGTAACATCAGCAATCCTAGTGTTTGCAGTTCTTCTAAATGGTTGTAAAAGCTGGTTACAGTGTTCACACCCAAAAGGCAAAGGCTATTTTATCAACAGAGCAGACTGTTTGGTGCTCCACAAGTGTTCTAAAAAAACTGTGAGCTAGAAAAGATGGGGTAATCCTTTTTTTTTATTTTTCTTTTCATTAAATGATTCTAGTAATAGTCTTCATAGTTCTTAGGGTTTAGGCAATAAAGAATGGCACCCCCAAATGAAAATATAGTTGCACCCCAGGCCAGGCCATAGCCCCAGTTGAATTCATGGTATATTTTCAAGCTGACCGTTTCGATGAACTTGATTGGGTAAAGGACTAAGCTGCAGACCTGGAGAACAACTGAAAGAGAAAAAAGAATGCAAACATCAGAAGAAGCCTTATTTCACTTCCCTAAAACAAAGAAAATAGCAAATAACTGAAATTCACATTTAAAATGCATTTGGTGATTTTTAGCTTGTAAGTACTGCTTTTTTAAATCACCTTTACTTCATTCACAGAGAACAGAGCAGCTCTTCCATATTCCCTGGTTGATGAACAAATATTATTGCTGCAATATAATTATGATCCTTCAAATGTCCACAATATAAACAGTGAGAGTAGTATTTCCCAAATTCTTTTCAGTCTCTCCTTTATAGTTTAGTTTGCAGTCATTACTCCTTCCATAACAGCAAAACTTGTTCTATTGCCATTATAAATAAGTCAAAATGAGAAGCAAGAATACATATTAAGAAATGTAGCTGAGAATCAAATAATTTACTTAGCCTAGAAATAATTCATTGTCACAGGTGATATATACTTGTGCTCAGTAGAGATTCAGTGAATCACATATTTCATATGCATTACTGTGTTCTGTAATCAGAATTAATGACATTCTCGCACTGAATACCAAGCAATCTATAAAATTTGATCAGCCACTAAACTTCAAACCAGCAAACTATTATGAATTTAGAGGGTGGGTCAGAAATTCTGTGTGATGAAAGAAGATAATAAAATAGATCAAATTCCAAGACATTAAAAAGCTTCAAAATCATTGCTTCCTATAGCACTGTCTCAGAGATCCACAGACACAGATTGGCAAATTCACTCCCACACACACCCTTGTCCAATTGGCCCCTTTCATTAGCCCTGCAGACAAGTGCTCACCTGTCCTGAGGACAGGACTGGTATGGGGCCACCATGCCCCATGCTCATCAAAACCTCAGTAATAAAACTCTATAAACTTACTGGAAATTTCAGCTCATCCCACCTTAGCTGACAGAGTAGTCTTTGAACCCTTACTTGAGACTGACAATCTGAATAATGTTTGCACAGTGGATTTTCTGATGTGGGTATTAAAATCCACAGGACTTTTTTTTAATTCTACAGTTATTGGAGTGTTACTTAGTGTTATTCCATTTGAATATAATTTTTTTGTCTGTCAGCTCACAAAATACTGCACAACATTTGAGAAACTCTGGCAGAATGCACTGTGAAAAGCACCTACTCTGATGAAAAGATTACACATTCCAGTTCTGTATAATTGACAGCATCTTTTTACATCCAAGAGCACCTCAACATATGCTCAGCTTTCAGACACATCTTCAAGACCATTCAAGGTCAGAAAGGGTTTCTGAAAATGTATGGAAATACATGAATTTTTCTGTAGTGGCTTCCTGCACTGGAGATGCAGCATCTCTGCTGAGTCAAAGCAAAAACTGCTCCATGTGTGTCTGTGTCAAGTGCAAACCAAGGAAGTCTCCACCTTCCCCAGTGTAACATATGAAGTATGCTTAATTTCAATCTACAGATTGGACTTGTCAAAACACAACGAAAAAAAAAGTGATTCTCTTGGAAGAGGAACATGTTGCTAGAGCAGCAACACACACAAGAGGGTTTTTTTTGACATTTCCATAGTGAGGGCTCCAGCTTTTCCTACTATTGGTCCAGATACACTACTGTAGAATTCAAAAGAAGTGCTGGCAGCAAGTGGCTGGTGGGAACAGCCACCCTACACAGAACTGTCATCACTTTGCACTAATTTTGCCTTCTGTCATTGTTTTTCCCTGTAGAGCAAGAAGGGAGCTGTGTAAGCTAGAAACAGCAGTCAGCAAAGTTATGAGAAATGACCAGCATGACCCCAAAAGATGTTGAAAGCAATGCCTGCAACTACTGATCTGTGTCTAATGAATTTAAAGGAACTCCATGCTATGCTGACTTGCTTAAGGGAAGTGTGTACTATCCTTCTTCAGAAACACAAGTCTTTTCTGTAAAAAAAACAGGCTGCAAAGGAAATAGTAAAAAATCTGCTACTCAAATGCTGTTCAGAAAAGGCTAATTATCTCAAACTTGATTGTTCACTTCAGACATAGACATGCTTTTATGAAGCACTATGATGCTTTCAATATGGGAACAGGAATACTAATTTTATTCCATGCATATGAAATATAAGCAATTATACATACTCATATTAAACATGCAGAAATCATAACAAATGCGTTAAAAGTAGGAAAATACAATTTCAGTCTTTTTTTTTTCTTTTGTTCAAATATTTGACTATAAGTTTTGATGCAAAAAAAACCCCACTTGTGATGTGGCTTTCTAATTGATCTGTAATTATGAAAATGCTGATGCTGGCTAGTAAGTTCTGTGCTTCTGTTCTCCACCTCCTGCTCATTGCAGATGAGTAAAGCACTTCATTAATAAGTGTTAGGTGTTTCAAAGATTACCAGAAAGTATAGCTGCAACAATGACAGAAAAAAAATTCTCTTTGTAGTGTCAGGTAAGCTGGCAGTAACAGAGTGGGCATTAACCTCAGAGATTCAGGATGGACATCAACAAAGAAAAAAGTATCATAAGGAGGGTAGCAATATGTTTGGAAAGGTCACAGCATCTTCATGCTTGAATTTCATCAAAACTGGACCAGACAAAGCTGTCACTGTCAGTGACCCTCCTGCCTCAACAAGGAGATTGGACTACATAACCTACAGAGTATTTTCCCAACACTATTTCTTTGATATGACTTTTCTCGCTGCCCTACAGCAATCTGCACTACATTCTACTGAAGTCAGTCCTACTTTTTCAGACCATTCCACCAACTTCACAAAATCAAATTCTGCCTTTCAATGTATCTGCAATTTTTTCTACTTCCACTGTAAAATTTGACAAGTAAATTTTCACTCTATCTTCTGCATCATTGTGAAAATAGGTAATAGCACAGAACTAAGGATGCAGTTCAGCTGGACTGTGCTCTCTCTATCAGCATTAAAAGACACTTCCTTAAATATTGTCCAATTATTATCTACCACCATTTTATATAACTCTCTTACCTGTAATATTTTCATTTAGCCACTGTTTTTCCTCGCTTGCATGTAAGAGCATCTTGTGCAACATGTTAAAAGCTTGCTAACGTCAGCAGGCTATTCTTCCAGACATTGTCACATTTGTTAAGACACAATACCAAAAGGAAAGCATGTTTATTTTTTCTTTTGTTTCTTTTATGGACTTTCAGCAAGCACACTTTCTCTTTCTGCCCCTAAATTAGACTTGGTTAGTACTTAGTTAAACAGTAACTGTATCACGACAAGTTTGTGAGCCTGCACTTTGAGGGTGCAGTTTTCAGGGCCAGTTTGGTTCACAAGCTCTAAGATACCCCAGCAGGTCCCTGAGCTGGAAACCTCCACTAGACCAAAGAGCCACATGAGCCAAGATGAGTGAGATTTCCTGCAACTGCCTCTCTGTCTGCTCCACATTTTTCCATTACCTGAGGTGTTCCTCTGCCTCTCAACATTAAAATACATAATGGCAGATCTATGAAAACACATTCACATCTTTGCATTACTTGCTGGCTTATTCTCAGCATCTAGGTTGAATATTGGTTTTCTTTCTTTCTCATGTCTTCCAGTCCTAATCAGTCAATCTTCCCCCTCACCTACAAACTAGCTAACTGAAAGCTGAAGCTGAGAAAAAAAAAGAAAATCAAAACTCGAAGGAAAAAAAATAGCCTGGAGCCAACTGTTTGGACTCTATAAAGCACCTGGAAATAACTTTTCCATTTTGTCCTTTTTTCCACACAGAGACCTTTTCTACCGAACACCCATCATTAAATGTCTCTGGGCAATTCATACTGTGCCCTTTATCCAGAGGCAGCTGATAGACTCCCAACCACAGTTACACAGAATATTTGGTCTTGATAGCACATTCACAGGTCAGGGTGGTGTTTACCCTGAAAGATTTGTGAAATCCACAGATGGAAGACTTGAATCCATGGAAAGCTGCATAAGGCTACAAACTGCTACAATCTTAACTTTCCCCTCTTCAGTAGGGGATTCTTTCCATAATTCTTTCAAGATACGGCATCCATATTCATCTCTACAAATTGCTGACATCAAAGATAAAACCTGCAGGAAATGTCTTTTAACAATGTAAGTGTCAAATCCTGAAAGGATTCTCCTCAGATTTGCCAGATAATGAAGAAGAATGGTTATCTTGGTCTCATCATCTCTCTTCTCATATGCTTCAGGTTATGGCTGTTCAAAATGCACATACACACACAGAGGCAAAGGGAAGATGTGAACACAATCACAAGCTAAAGAACAAATTTAATTTCTTCTTAGGTTCAAGTAAGCAGTAACCTCCTCACCACCAACCTTTTGTAGTAAAGACTAGAAAAAGTTTTATTCAGAGGAGAGCACATGAAGACAAACAGTGGGATTTGAGGAAATCTTTTCTTGTGGAAAGCCATTTCTTTTTTTAGTACAAACTAAACTGCTAAATGAGCAACACGGCAAGACAGGCGTGTATGGCTGAATAACTACCCAGTTACTACACAATGTTATGAGAAATGAAGCCAAAAGCCAAACAAGAAACCACCAGAAAAATTAAATAACCCCATTTCCTTCAAAGTTAACTGCCCAGCATACCCTATAAACCTCACAATTAACACTAAATTTTAACATATTGGCACCAGTACCTTTATTCATTTAACCAAGCAAGCAGTGCGACACATAGAACAAAACCAGATGACTGCCACTCAGGGAATCTGATCCTAGGTTGCTTTAATTTCCTAAAAGCAAATGAAATGTAATCTAGGAATGTGTCTTGAGCACATAAAAGGGCTATCTTGAAGGGCTCAGTTCCATCAAGGCCATGTTATCAGCAGGGGGCAGCAGGAGCCTTCATCCCAAACTCCCTCCAATTCCATGCTCTTATCCTCTCATATCCTCCTAAGTGGCTTTTTTTAATACATCCCGAGGTTCTGTCATCCCCTTCATTATGGGCTATCAGAAGGGGCTTAAGCTGCTGGCTCCAATGCAGATGTGAGTGACAGGATGAAGGCAAACCACGGCTGCTGAGTCTCAGGAGAATCTGAAACATCCATGCTGACGAAGCCCCAGAGCACCAGAATATATAAAAGGAGATTATTTGATATTGTAATTGTACCTCACTGGACCAGTCTTACAGACAATTCAGATTCTTAGGTCTCCCTTAAGATTTTGTGATAGTTTATATAAACTGTTCCATTTTTACGTTTTTAAAACCAAACAGGGACTACACTGTGACAGGTTGTTAAATTAATAACCAAGCGAGATGACACAACAAATTTAATTCCTTATGGCACAGGGGCATATATAAACACCTTGCAAGATAATCCTATTTATTTTCACATGTAGAGCTTCCAGAGTTCACCTTTGGGTATTAATTTCCCTGTTTTAAAATTGCAAAAGAGAGAACATTAAAATAAAAATGGCTTTGCATGAAGAATAAAAATGGGGACATCAAGCAGCACAAAGTCACAGATTAAAAATGGTATTTTGAGATTTATCCTCTGTAGTTTCCCCTGCTACATTTACTTCACAAAACGATAAATATAATGCAAATAAATAATTGTTTATGAACTAATAATAGTGCAACTGCAAAAATGATTAATGCTGTGCAGAACTTATAGCCTGAGAAACCTCACTGGAGTTAGCACAGAAGTAACCAAACACCTCTGAATTAGTATGCAGAACGAGGCATATCTTCCCTCCATGAAAGTTCAGCTGTTCTCAGGAAATCTTTTTAATGATGGCAGTGCTTACCTGCAGCAAAGAGCATGACTGCAACTGGTCTGTAGAACCGCCTCCGAGATCCCACGCAGATGGAGATCAGCCCAACCAGGAAAGCTATGAGAATAATGGCAGCACCACCCAGCAGCAGAGCCAGGGTAGCTATCTGCCAGTCTAGGGGGAAAACACAAAGAGGGGAAAAAAATAATACAATTTCAGTAAAGACAAGCCCACAGGCCTGACAGAAACAACAGAATATGAGGAACACAAAGGCTGCATCAAGGCTCGGGCAAATAAACACTGTGCCATGAATCTCTTTTCCCCTAATTAGTGAATCACCTTCATGAAACAGATGTAACTCAGAAGCAATGTGCCACAACCTCCCACGCTTACTGAAGCCTTAGTTGGCCTCATTGGGATTTTGTCTCAAGTAAAACTGAGTAATTTGGTCCCCTGGTTTTCATCCAATTTAGAATGAGAAATTGAGGCTGGCTCAGGATTAGCTGGGATTGTGTTAGCTGCAACTTTCTCACAAAAGAGAATGAAAGTCAAACCTCTGCTTGAGCTGATCAGGATGACACAGGCAGAGAAATGCATAGAGCCTGATACACACCTGTCTCTTGGGGAGTACCAAGGCCACACAAAATGAGTAACAAAAGTGACGAGATGCTCAAAGGTTTAAAATATATAAATATATATATATATATTTTTTCAACACTAAAAGACAGCTGGAAGTCAAGACTTTCTAAAGGCAGTAACAACCATTAGCTGCAGACCCACTGAAATCTCAAGCCCATTTTAAAACGTCAGCTATCCTCAAGTGTCAGTTTTTCTTCTCCCAAAAGCAACCTCTGTCTGCACTTGGCCCAGGGTATTTTTTAGTTTTTCTCATACATAATGGATGCAATAATAAACAAAATATTTACAGTTTTAAATCACATAAATCAGAATCCATTTGTAAGCTGATGGTCATGATACATATACACAACATCCAAGATCTAACTTAAGAGCTTCTGTGGGATTTTAGAAAGGCACAGGCTTTGGGCTGTCTCTTTTCCCAAAAGAATATCTAAGACCTTTCCTCTCTCCAGAGTAGGCATCAAGAAATAGAATCAGACCACTATTTACTGCTTATCACTACTATTTACTAGTTCAAGAAAGATGATGCTCATGGGAAAAGGACCTATGGATCCTTTGCATCTCACTGCTTTGAAAATAATAGCAGTCATGTGATACTCAGACATTACACAATTCAAAGGAAATAAGATTATTATTTCCAAATTAAATTTAGATATCTTAAGGCTACTAAAACAACAACAAAACCAATGAACATGCTCTTTTGGGAATGAGTAAAAAGCACTGTTTTAAATACACAATGGATCCAGTTTCAAGAGGAATCTAATCTGCTGAAGATACAGGCAGTGCAGCTGTGGAGTTTGGGAATGGAATGCTGGCAGCTATTACCACCAAAAAGCCTTCACATATTACATGAAAAAGGATGAAGGAGATTAAAAGAAGAAAGTGGGTAGAAGAGCTTTAAAAGCTTTGCTTGAAAAGAAAGTGATTTTAAAGGTGTGTTTGTCCAAGTACACACATTTATTTTCATTCTTTGCAGAAATTCAGGCATGTCCTTTACTAATAATTTAATTACTAGAGTACTCAACCTTCCAAGCTGTTTTACTCTTTGTTTTCTTACTGGACTAAACCCCAAGGCTGGGAGCAATCTTTCATTCTATCATCAACATGCAATCTCCTAATGTCAGTTTTCTGTGTGTCCCACTGCTACACTATCATTATTGGGATGGAAATATGATTTTAGTACTGGACAGAGATATTTTGGTGAGTGGTTTTTAATATTAACATGAGCCTTCAGAATCACCAAGAGGTTAATGTACTGATGATTTAGAAAGGATTTTTCCAATATCAGAGTGCATTACAGATATAAAAAACAAAAATAAATAAACAGAATGGACCACTTTGGAACAATATGAAAGGAATCCTTGCACTAGAAAATGACACAGATACAAAGACTAGCCACATAAATCCATATCACACCAAAGTTAAAAGACACATAAAATTGATGAAATAAATCAAAGAGCCAGACAGGCTCAGAAACTAAAATTTTTTGAAAGTCACCACAAATAATAAAATATTAAATGTTTTCTTTGCATTGATCAGGTGCCAAACACTAATGCAAAGGGAATGCGTACAACACTGGAGTAGCAGCTAAATGGAAAAAAAAAGATTGAGCACCCTATTGCTTTCTAAAACCACACTGAAAAAAACCACCAAACAACTGAAAATAAATTAGGCAAAGATGATATAAGTGTGGGGTTAAAATACAGTTTAACTTCTAGGACAAATATGAATCTACAGATTTTAGAAAGGTTAAAAAATAAACAAACTACCTTACTATAGTACTGATGTGGGAGGTAAAAGGACAAATGAGTGTTGGGAGACACCTACACTCCCAACTAAAAAAGAACTGACTTGGATAAACAAAATTAATTTCTCGAGTAAGACAACCTACTCAGTGATGCTGACAGCAGGACAAAACCAAGGCTCTCACTGTTCCTCACTACCAGCTGGGGACCAGGTATTGATGATGTGTTCTGGGCCACATCTGGAATTGCCTATTTCTTTTAGTCCCTTTCACAGGAGCACACAATGCTACCAGCCTTTGCCTTGAGCTGCAGAGACTTTGGCTGAAGAACATTGTGAAGGTCAGACATTAGTGCAAAAAGAATACAGGACTAAACTTTCCTGTACTGGCTACCATAGTAACTACATGTTTAAAACTCCTTGTCATCTTGGAAAAATGTTAACTTTCAATTCTGAAAGCCATTTGATCTGGTGACAAAATAAAGCTTATGGTGGATTAAGAAAGTAAAATCTTCTGCATGGGTCTTATATTTAACAGCAATTTTATTTTTTTTAAATCCAGACCACTGGACTTTGCACAAAATAAAAGAAAGATCCAAAGAAAATAGAACCACTACCTCGGAAGGCAGAGCACCTTGTAAATCAGATAGCTACAATATAAACACATACAAGAAACACAGTTTTTCTACAATAAAGATCTGTAGTGTTTCTCAGATACCCAAGAGTGATTTACAGCACACAGCACCAAAATGGGATCAGGAGATTGTTCTGTTACACAGTGCTACTGGTACACAGAACATCATAAACCTACTTTAGAGTATCCAAAATATGCTTGTACCTCTTCTAGGCATGCACCAATCGTGCAAATGGGTTACTAATAAGAACTGTAAGTTCAGTGAGACTGCTTCTTCTCACAGAGATAGAAAAATGCAAAAAACATAAGTAAAATGGGGCCTTATAGATGAAAATTATTACTTTTTTGCATTCAAAACACAATTTGTTACACTTGAAGAGTACACATCAGTTTTTTTCACTGTACACCACTACAGTTTTTTAAACTACACATCCATGATCTAAGAAAAATATTAGGAACTGGAAAAAAAACTAGTAAAACTCACAGAAATGTTAATAAACTTTTAGACTTTAAAAAGCACTGTTACCTAATGTCATGCCCAAATAAGACTTCCTTTGTTGGTATAGATAACTTTAGGTTTCTTCAATGTTCCACCATTTTAGCAATATATTAAGAACTACACTAATGCTGCCACCTATCCCATCCAAACTAGAATTAAGACATTTTTGACAATTGTTAAGTAACTCGAGAGATTTCTTAAGAACAGGCTCACTGAATGTATCCTATTTTTAGGTCTGAAAATCCCCAAGAAGCATCCCAATGTCTATAACCATGAGAAATATATACTGCAGTTCTGACAGCGATTACAGTGTTTGCATATTTTTAACTACAGCAATCTGCCCATTAGTTTAGGGATGTGGGCTTCAGTATTTGGGTATTTATATATCAATATGAACCTTGGCACTAAACACATATTTTTTATATATATGTGGTGAAAAATTTAATAAAATTACCATCTTCAGTTAAAATTAAAAATAAAAAAAAGAAAAAAAAGCCCCCAAACAAAGATGATATTGTTTCTTTTGTTAGCTCATCATACAACAGTCAGTGCATTTCTGGGGGACAGCTTGGTCTCCTTGCTATTTGGAAATTTTGCCTGTTTCTTAGTGACCCACAGGCAGTGTCAACTGAACATGAACATTTCTAACTCTCCTCCCTTCTTTTCCCAAAAGAAATGACCCAAGCCTTCAAGCTGTAATTTTTAATTAAGCGCAGTGCTAGTTCCCCAATTTGTTGGGCAAAATAATCCTTCACTACTAGAAGAAAATCAGGGAAAGTAATAAAAGAAGAATACACATCAAAGTCCTGAAATACGTATTTTAATAACTAAGTCATTTTTAAACACAAGAAAGATCAATGCAAGAGGCTAGTATGGATGTCATGTCTTCAGTAAGTTACCCCAAAATTAAATATTTTTTTCAACATGGTACCATACTACCATGTAAAAGAAGTAGAAGTAGTTGTGGGCATAGAAACATACTGAGGAATATGTGAAGCATTTGTGTATAGGGCTCATTCAGACAGTGCATGTGAACTGAATTAATTTCTTAAGAAGAAACCAAATATTCCTGTCTTCCATACAATGGCTCTTTACCAAGTCTTCTCCTCATAAAGGCTTAACTACCAAAATGCATGCAGCTGTTATATGATGAAGGCAATGCCTGACCTTCTAGCACTAAACAAAATCTCTGTAAGAAACAAAAACACAGCACTCAAGTAAGTTTTTCTGATTCATTGCAATGCTTCCACTTATCAAGTACCTGCCCTCAGACAACAAATACTCTAAGAAATTGCAATATAGCATTTAAAATCAAGAATAATGATTTTGAAAGAATGTGTGAAGCAGAGAAGAGAAACCTGAGAAACATAGGAAATTAAATATCATAAGTATAAAAATCAACTTAAATAAGATAGAGATATTCCTAACTACTTCATATTCAAACTTAGATATCAAATAGCCAACAAAAGTTTAAGAAGTGTAGTGTATATATAAAAAAAATAAAAGCAAACTCTAGTTCCTAAAAGAGTTTTGGTTGCATGATCAATGAGATTTCTTCTTTCTTCAGCAGGATCATGAGCAGAGGCCTCTGTGGAAGGCAAAGGTCCAGTGAATTCTGTGGAAAAGCTGAGGAACAGCAGGGGCCGTTAAGTTCTCACATCAAATTACTCACAGAGGTCACCTCTGGAGCTCAACCTGAGGCAGAACGATGGTTTTCAAGGAGCTGCTCATCAGAATTCCACCCTGGGTGAAGGGCATATTGGCTAAAGCTGGGAGTCCAGTGCCTATAAGTTACTGGGTCCAGACTGCTCTGCTCCTGTACAGCCAGCCTGCAAGTACAATCCTTTGGGATCCCACACTGGACACTTCTGCACACTGCAGGCAGAAGTGCTTTTTGGTAAGATCCATACCAAACCTCCATATAATTGCTCTAGCCATAGCTTTTCACAGAGGAGCCTTGAACAAAAACGACAATATTTTTTTTTCTGCTCATTGATTAGTATAGTATGTTTACTAGAGCTGGCTGCTGCACAGACATACTCTGGCTTTTATATTTTCCTTTTATTTTATGGATTGAGAATAAGATTTTTCTGAAGTAGGAAAATTACCTGTGCATGTGGCTACCCAAGTCACTCAGACACTTAAAAAGCATTACCAGAGCTACAGGAACCAGCCAGCTCTGGCTGAAAGCATAATTTCCTTAAGAGACAACTCACTTCACACCAAGACTTCTTCTAAAAGCCATAAATTGAAACAAATGAAATAGCTACGTTAAGTCACAGATATGTTAAAATGAAGCTGTTTGTGGACATGACATTTTTCCTCAGAAATCTGTCGTCACTCACACACAGCAGCACATGGGACAAAGCCCTTGATAACCCAAGTGCTGCACAACACCCCATGGGATTAACAGGAAGACTTTCCCATAGCTCTAATTCACCAGGACACTGACAACACCCAAAGAGAAATTTAAGCATTTTATGCTGGGTGCCAAAATCCCTAAGTGCCTCCTAAGGATAATTCTGAGGCTCCACATAAGGCATCAGTCATTTTGTATTTACTGTACAAGAGGCTTGTAGGATGATTTAGTGTTCCTGATGCCGAGTGGAGAGTCACTTAGAATGAGCCAAAGAAAAAGAGAACAAGCAGGGAGACATCCAAAAACCAGCCTTCTGGTGCAGCCCGTGTCTTACAGAGGTGCAGAATGCTAATGGATAACAAGAGCAGCCAACCAGTGAAGGAGGAAAGGCAGATGCCGCCTTAGCTGCCATACACCAGGGGCTAGAGAGCGTCTCAGAGGCTGCAAAGTCTTTGCTTCCCAGCTCTGGCTCCAGACTCTAATCTCACACCTCTACCCCTTTTCCTGGTGGGATTTCTTGACTGCTAGGGTGGGTTGTAACTGCCATCCTCCATCTGCTAGACCCAAACTGCAAAAAGATTTATGAGGTCCATGAACAAAGAGGTACAAGGGAATGCAAATCTGAGTCTTGCTTCAGAGACCCTCTTACCGAACCGGTCCCTTCCAATGCTCTGTTGCTGCTTGTGCATTTTTCCCCTGATGCACAAGAATGCTGACCATAACTGGATGGCAGCCCAGACTCAGGGCCCTCCCACCTTTGAGGGAAAAAGGACTTAGCAGCCCCCTAGAGAGCTGCAACCCTCCCACCTGGGCTCCTCCTACGGCTTTCCTTTTCTCCAAGAGCAAGATAACTGAGATGAAAGAGGCTGACTCTTCCAGGCTAAGGTAACAGCCCACTGGCAGGATGCTCCAGGCAGAAGGTGCTCTCCCAACTACCCTCCTCAGCCTGGGAAGGACATGTTTGATAGTCTGGGGGAGCAACTAGGCAGCCACTAGGCAGACTGCTCACCTTGCCATGGAAAGCAGTGTCCCTCACCTTCCACCCAAAGATGCCACTGAGAGTGCAGAGGACAATTTGGTTATATATGTGAAAATATGGTAAGCAACTCTACAGCTGTGTAAAAGAGACAGCAAGACAACAAAATGGTCTAAATGCCTGGGGGGCTGCAGATGCATGAGCAACTTGAAATGCAGCAGGTGCTTGCTCATCTGCCCACGGACACACACCTCTCCTGAAGAATAAAGCTTGCATTCCTCATTTATATGAAATATATACACTCTGCAGACGTGTGGGTTGGGGTGAGGTACGTTGTATGTCTGCTCTGTGACCTGCCTTTATTTCTAAAGTCACAAAGTCCTTTAAACACAGCACAAATACAAATAAAGAATTAAGTGGTGCCATTGTAAAGATCTTTATTTTACCATTTATAAGCAACATGCATTGCACATTGCTTTTGCCAACAGAAGTCTTCAAGACAAGCACAGCATTACAGAAAATCATGTAATCTATAACTCATTCACAGAATAGTACAGCATGTACTCAGGCATTTCCTCTATTGGATACACAGCATTCTTCTGAGATTAGCTTCTACTATGTCATTTTAATTATTGGATATTCATTCATTCAATAAAAATAATAAAAAACCCTCAAACAACTGCACACACCCACAACTTTGAGAACTTCACAAAAACCTGGAACTCTTAGAACTCTGCCATTAGGAAAGAAGTGTGGGAGATGTGTTACACAAGCTTTTCACAATAAGCTCACTATTTCTGACCTCTTCTATAAAATATACTACTTTTTAGTAATCTGAAGTACTATGCTTTGCATTGGAACTGAAATATAACTATTTTCCACAGCTACCAAAGTTGTTCCAGAAAACGTAATCTTCTGCAACTTTCAAAACTCATTCCTTGCTCCTTGAGAAAAACAATTAGCATTTAAAAGAGTTTGAGGTGTACTTCCCATCAGAACAATGGCTTTAAGTGGAACAAGTGAAATACATAAAGCAATACAGCTGGATGGACTTTATTACTCCTCCTGTTACCCTGAGTCTTATGTGGTCATCTTGCGCCACAAATTGGTAGCGGGGGCAAGGCCACTCTCTATGCAATTCTAAATATACAAATCTCATCAAATATTGAAACTTCTTACATTATCCCTAACTCCAGGGACGTTATTTAATAAAAAACCTAAAGCAATGGAATACATTACTGATTTTAAAATTACAAAGAACAACAGCAGTATCAATAATCCACCATAGCTACAAGTTTGTTTTTTGTTTTTGTTTTTTTTTGTTTCTTTTAAGAGTATTATCACTGATAAGGTGCCTGATCAGATGAACTCCTACCAACATCACAGATGTGCTCTAACCATGTCTATCATTGGTTGGAGAAGGGTGGGTGCAATGGTAGCCTCCACCATACTAAAAGGTTCAGACTGCTGAACAGGATCTGCTGCTTCCATGGCCTTGGGAAGTCTGAGGCTAAACTAACTGGTCCATTTGTAAGAGAAGGAACCTACCTTAAAATATTCTATCAGGGGCTGCTGATAATTCAAAGCATTCTGCACAGTTTGAAGAAGAATAGACATCAGGCATAAACAGAGTATCAGTCATCACAGAATCACAAGAATTACTTAGGCTGGGAAGAACCTCTGGAAGTCACCTAGTTCAGCCCCCCACGGAAAGTAGGGCCAACCTTCAAATCAGACTCAAAGTTAGATCAGCCTGCCCAGAGTCTTAGACAGAGTTTGAAGTAGAATGGGCTTTGATTTTATATCTGTCTTCAGATAAAGTGCTGGGGATGATCATTACAGTTAATACACAAAATGACAGACTACAGTATTCAAAACCAGAAGGAATGTTATTAATTCCTCCTTAGATTGTATGAGTCCCTTTTTACATGCTAGTAAAATTCGTTTGTTCTTCTGTTATTTTATAGCAAGCTACCAGCCTTGTTGAGCTTTTTACAAATACAAGTCAACATCAAATTTGTGCAATGATCCAGATCTTCTAATGAGGAAGCTGCTTTTGAGGTAGCAATTTCTCCTTGGAACAGCTCCTTAGATTCTGAACAAGGAGATAACATCCAAGAGTATTCTGGCATGTCAATTCAGATATCTGCATCTAATGTGTAATTAAGGTTAAGCCCCTTGAAGTGCTACTGAATGAACAGCCTCTGATGTTGTTTTTATTTTAAGAACAAATTAGAACAAAATTACAAGCATAAAACTAGACTCAAGTTGTTTACTGCACAATGCTATAGGCTAAGCTTACCTTCATTGTTTGCTCATCACAAAGTATAATACACATTCAGAGACTCTGTTGCATGTATTTTCCTGAGAATGTTTTGTCTTTCAAACATTCATGGACAGTTCTAAAAGAGCATAATAGTCTTGAAGAAAACTGAATGTTGCATAAAGAAATCCACAGGTTGTAAAGTAACAAAGCCATATACCCCCACATTTATTAGAATGAATACAGTTAATCAAAACCATTCAAATGTATTTTTATATATGCTTTTTTCACAATAACCTGCAAAGGAGCCATTATTTTCTATGAATAGCATATGCATGTATTTATGTCAAAATAGACAATGTACACCTGTAGGTCAGATTCTATGAACCCTTTATTTCTTCTACATTACATTTGTGTATCTTTGATTTAAAGAGCTAAAATGGATGCAGTCTATTGCACAAATTCAAATTTACTATTATTAAACTGCAGGAAGAAGACAAGTACCTTTGCAGGTATAGATACTCCACGCAGTTTTACACAGGATGCATTTAATTTTAATGCTCTGACAGGAATAAATATTCATATATAACTCTTGATAAATCTGTAAATGAATCATCACAAACTAGATACAATGCGCTTCAAATAAGGTCTAAAAAAAAATTTGTTTAAAGACACACAAGTTTAGAATGCAGTTGGTCTAAAGACAACTTGTGCATTAGCCAAGGTAGGCTTTGGTCACAGAAAATAGTTATATGCCCAGACAACTGGTGAAATTTCAGAGCTTTACAACTGCATTTCTGAATTTCAAGATTTTATAACAAAGCTTTCCACACTGGTAACTTTGTCAGTTTTTCATCTCCTGACGTTGCTGCTAGTGGGAGATTTACACAGACCCTAAAGACCCAAAAAAAAAAAAAAAAAAAAAAAAAAAAAAAAAAAAAGCTATTTTATAATTTTTAGATGTCAAAAATTAATTTGTCTCACTGTTATATATACTTGAACCATAATTATCGTGAAGTACTTACACAAGTTTAAAAGTAGTATGTGAGCAAACAATAGCTTGCAAGTTACACAAAAGCCATTGGAACAGTGAAAAGAACAAACGTAGCACATGCTCCAAGCACTAGCAAAGCTCAAGGGAAAATTAGATTATTCCCTGCTACAACAGCCAATGCAACCATGCTCTGTGCATTTCCTTCTGCTCTCCACTACCAAGTTGCCCTTCTGACAGCAGTCAGGGGTGCTACATCTAATTACAACAAAAGTTTTTAATTAAACCTTTATATGTTTTAACAGCTTCTAGTATGAGCTTGCCCTTGATGATGCCACTTGAGGTGCTCTCCTTCAAGGAATGATGAAGTAAATCTCTTAAAACCATGGGTGAAGATGCCTTTTTTTCCTGTGCGTGCTGCTGCTTCTCACAGCTAGCTGCAAAGCTGCCTGCACTGGTATCAAGCTAAAAGAGCTTTCCCTGTGGGAGCTCTCCACTATCTCCAAAATACTGCTTGCTGGATTCACCACGTAGGAGGAAAGTACATTTAAAATATTAATGCCAGCACACAAAATGGTCTCAAATATGAGCCCAGTCCAACTTGGTGAACTTAGTGGGAGCCCTCCTACTGGCTTTAATAGCAATTGTACCACATTAGCAGACAGCAAGAGGAAAACAGTGCAGTTTCTTATATTTCAGGTCTGGTCAGAATGCAGTACTCTGTGCTGAACATGAGGAAAGTGAAGGGTTTATCCCAGTCACCTCAAGTAAAACAATTATTCACTTATTCCACAGTAGCTTGTGAAACTTGGCTCTACTAGACTGGAAAGTATTTGAGGAAAATGGGTAAAGCTCATTCAAAGAAATTGAATAAAACTGGATAGGCAGGAATTTGTGCACATGACAGAAGAAACCACCAGCAGAGGACAGATCAGATTTTCGACACACAGCATCCAATGAGAACTACATCTCATTCCTATCCATCCTCACCCATTCATCTTCCACATCCCCCCAGACAGACAGGTGACCAGCAGAAGAACAAGAGAGATTAGTGTCCTTTTATGCAGTTCCATAAGCTGTCCTGCTTCTCTTCCCATCCCACTTTTGTGTGCATGTGTGTGTACACACGCAGGCGTGACGGGGAGACCATCGAGGGGGGAGCCCAGAAAAGTGTGTGGAGATGGGGGGATTTGAAGCAGGTTCTCATTCAAGCCATCTGAAAAGTCTTTCTGTAATCAAGGGGATACTATTTCAGGAGACAAGGAGAGGGGGCAAAGGATTCACGTTGCTAAGGAGACACGTAGTAGCTGACATTCCTACATAAATTTCCATTTATACCAGGGAAGGGAAAGAAAGCACTTCAAACTTTGTGCACATACCCTGGTAACTGACTGAAACCTGAATTTCTCTACAATTTATTTTATGTTATTTAAAACAAAACCCCAAACATTTAAACCCTCCAACAGTACCACACACTATAGGAAAAAAAAATAAGCACAGCAGCAAAGGAACCTGTGTAATTCCAACTCAAACTGAGATCAGCTATTTCCCAGAATCTAGACAAGGACTTCAGAGAATAGAGGAAAACAAAACACACCAAGCATATAGTCAGTCCTTCGCTTTCCCTCCCAAAACACACATCTTGTTCCTGCACGATTTATCCAACCAAAGAGCACAGCAATCCAAACAGATGATTTACCAACGCAAGTGTGTGTGTGTGAACAAGAATGGGGATGAAAACGATGTGGGGGGGAGGCTGTCTGCATTTGTTAGTGTTTCTATTGGGGCTCCAGAAGTTGCTATCAGGCATAAAGTAAATAAAACCACCCATGAAAATCAAAACAATTATCGCACTACAAAAGAATTCACCGAAAAATATGCAACAGGCAGCTTGTTTTTATCATTCACAACCCGTTTTTTAAGTACTCCAAGCAATAGTGAAATGACATTAAAAAAATAACAATCTGCGATCAAAGACCTAAGAAGGTGAAGAAGGAACGAGCATCAAGAAATCACAACGGGGAGCGTGGCACGAAGGCAAAGGAGCGTGAAAGACGATGGGGAGATCAGTACGTGCTAGAGAAAGACACGCACAAGCAAGCACACCCGGCGCGATGGAGAGTCCGAGCCCAGGCGTCCCCACTCCGGACAAAGTAGCAACCGGTTTTGGTTCAGGGGAAGCCCCAACTTTCCAAAACCAGACACTTCTCAGATGAGGGCGGAGGGGAATTATAAAATACTCAATCCGAAACAGTTTCTCACTGTACAGGGAAGCCGCCACAGGAAAAAATAACCAAAACTAGTTCAAACTCGGGATCTTTTGTGACAATACCACGGCACACACGGAGCCAGTGGCCGCTTTCGCTCACTGAAGCCTCACCCTGGGCACGATCCCCGCACGGCCGCTCGGCGCTGCCCCTCCCGCACACGCCGCCGCCTCCGCCCCAGCCCGACCGCCGGCGAGATGCGGGGTCGGGGGGCTGGGGACGGGTGAAGAGGCTCGGGAAGGGAAGGGAAGGGAAGGGAAGGGAAGGGAAGGGAAGGGAAGACAAAGGTGCAGGGGACTCGCCCCGGCGGCAGCGGCGGCCGGAGCGGGGAGCCGGGCGGGGACCAGGGGCGGCAGCGGGCGAGGCGGGGAACCCGCGGGGACAGCGGGGCACAGCCCCGGGCACGGCTCCGGTCCGGGGAGGCTGGCCCCGGGAAGGAGCTGGGATAGAGTCCCGAAGGAGACAAGGGTGAAGGAGAGGATGCTCGAGGGATGCTGGTGGGTCAGCCAGGGCACGGCGAAGGGAAGGAATTCTCAGTGCCCGGGGTGCGGCCAAGGGAGCGGGAGGCGGACGAGGAGCGGGGAGAGCAGCAAGGGCCGGCGGCGGAGCGGGGCCGGGGGCAGCGGGGGCAGCCGAATCTCACCGCTGTGCAGCGTCGACTCGCAGAGCCAGCTGTCCAAGTTGCCCGGCTTGCGGCAGGACTCCCAGAGGGACAGGTAGTACTGGTGGTCCGCCGTCACCCAGGCGGGGCTCAGCACGGCTCCCAGGTCCAGGCACAGCGCCAGAAAGATGCACACCAGCCCCACCAGCTTCAGCGGGGTCAGCACCGAGACGCGCACCTCCTCCATGCCGCTGCCGGCCGAAGCCATGGGGCCCAGGGGAGACGAGGAGGAGGACGCGCTGCCGCCGGCCCCGAGGGGAACAGGAGCGAGAGCCCAGCTCCGCGCAGAAGGGGCGGGCGGAGGGAGAAGCGGCGAGACCAGCGCTGTCTAACGGCGGCGAGAGGCGCTCGCAGGCGGCGGCAGCGCCGCTCCCTCCCGCCCTCCTCCGCCGCGCTCCCGCCCCGGTGTATCAGGTGCAGCACTCCCCCGGCCCTCCGGCGCCGCCCGGCCCGGCCCGGCCCGGCCCGGCGCGGCACCGCGCTCCGCCCCGTGCCCGCCCCTGCCGGGGGAGGCCGGGCCGCGCTCCGCGGGGAAGGGCCGGGGGCGCGGCCCCTGCCGGCCCCGCTCCGCCCCGCCGGGCCGACTTTGGGCAACTTTCAGCGGCCGCAGGCGGCGCCCGGGGCCGCTCGCGTCGCCTCGCATCGATTCCCGCTGCCCCCGAGCGGCCTGTCCGGTTCCCCTGGAGGGCTCGGCCGTGCGGAGAGGCACTGGCTCTGACCCTGGCCCCGCCATCCTGCCCCAATCCCCGGGTGTGCCGGGCTGTGAGGGGGTCCCGGCCCCGCCATCCTGCCCCAATCCCCCGGGTGTGCCGGGCTGTGAAGGGGTCCCGGCCCCGCCATCGCCCCGTCCCCGGCCCCGCCACTGCATCGCTACGGCCAGGAACCAGGCGAAAGGAAAGGCCTCTAAAGGATGCAGGATTAGCTGTGCCTGACCTTGATTCTTCTTCTGGAGTGGCCTTTAAATCACAAGTTATTAGTGGAGGGTTTAAAAAATATAATTCAGTGTTTCATTATCGGTGTGTGTACTTACCTGTGGCTCGCGCTTCCCTCTCCCGTCAGCGGCCTTGCTGATCCCAAATTAAATCTTTGAGGAAGGATAAGTACTTTGCCCCGTTTCCATTTAGTCTCTGTTTATTTTGTTTAATTAGCACTGAGGTGCTGAGAGTGTCAAGGGCAAATGTTTAGGTTAGTTATTAAACAACGTACTAGTATAATTCACTGTCTGAAGCAGCTCTTCCTCAAGATACAAACACACACAGGCATGATGGTGGGTGTGATGTCCATAAAGGATTATTAAAACAAGAAGAGCAGGAAGATTCAACCTGCGAGATTTTAAAGTGAATGTTGCTACTTACATCTGGGCCAGAACTATAGAGTGAAAAGAGAAAAAATTAAGCCAGGAAAGCCATTATCTAGTGAAGAAACAGGAAAAATCCTGTCCATCAGTGCTGATTATTGTATCCCTATTAATAGTATTTGGAGGGTTTTTTATCTTCTAACTATAGGAATGTTCACATTAATTTCAAAAGGTGCAGAATTAAACCCTAGTGGTTTGCACAAATTCCATCCAAGTTTAATTTCATTCTGTTCACAGTTTAAGACTCAAACAGAAAGAAAAAATATTATTTACATGACAAACTTCTCAGAGCACAAACAGCTTTGCTCTTACAGCTGCTCGTAGGAGTTAGCATATGAGGTCTGGTCCTGATTCCCAGTGGTGTTAAGTTAGAGAACACTCACAGCATATTGCAACAATTTCTCCTTTTCATTTAGATGTCTTCTCTGCTAGAAGCATAACCACCAAAGCTCAGTACCCTGATACCATAGCAGGTGCATCACAGTACATATAAGGACTATGATGTTAGCAGAAGTTTTGTGTATTTCTAATGGGCTCTTGGCCAAAGGTGTCTGTGAATCCAACTACCACCAGTCTGTCACTAATCCTGAAAAAGAAATTAATTTCCTTGAGCTGTTACTGCTAGAATGTGGAAAGAAATTAGAAATTTGGGGGTGGAATTTTGTGGAGTTTGTTGTTTTTTGGATTTTTTTTTAATGTGTGCTTTTACTTCAGTAGGTATGTACCAGACACTAATAACAATTTGTTTGTTTGAGTCATGTTTCTATTGCCTCCCAAATATAAAGTGTTAAGCATTGGGAGAACGTAGCAAAAATAATTTTTGAAAAAAAGAGAAAGGAGTTAATAATTAATAAAGAACATAGATGTGCCAAGCTGAAGACTTCAAAACCACATGAAGTGCAGAATCATGGTTCTGATCTAGTATTTCAAATAAAAAAGTAAAGAATTTTCCAGAATATGTGAAAACTTGTGATATTATATACAGAAATAACACTGGCACCTGTAGTTAATGTTGCCAGTACTTTCTGGCAGCAAAAACTCAGTTTTTACTTTATTAAACCTTTGCTGTTTGGGCTGGTGTTGCCTCTACGAGACCTACCTTAGGTTGATTTTTTTATTTAAGAGTTAACAGCTGAAGTTCAGACATATATAAATCTGAAAAAAAAAACAAAAATCACAAAGACGTCAACATTTTACTCAGAAGCAGAAGGCTGACATACAGCCTCCCCCAAAAACAAACCCAAGCACAGCCTGCACACCAGGGTTAGGAAAGCCTGGGCTTCACAAAGGGCAAGGAGGGCTGGAAAGAAGGCAGAGACCTGTAAATGTACAAGGAAGATTAAGTGAGTAGAGGCAAAATGGGACAAGACGGCGAGAAAGCTGAAGTAGCACAGTCCATAACAAAGTAACAAGCACCATTGCCTCAGAAATTTCTCTTTGGCTTAAATATTGTAACTGTCTCCGTTTCCCGTGGTGAATGGATGCGAAATCAGCTGCAAGTCTGCCCTGCCTCCCTGGGCAGTCAGTCCAGAGAGGGAACAGCCACTGAAGCTATTAGTTCAAGTGATAAGGATCGCCTCTGTGTCCCCAGGAAGACCTGACCTTTGCTGATGACATAAGTTGTGGTTCAGTGCAATTTCACACAGTGTGCCTTTCATCTGTACAAATAAGTAATCTTTTGAAATGTCTGAATGACTTACCTCGTTTCATATTTGAAGCTCAACCTGGAAAATGAAATCAATTACAAGGATGTTTCTAACATATAAGATATTAAAAGCTTCTTGAATATTTCCAAATACCGGGTGGAAAGCACTGTCCACTCTTACCATCAGTGGGCAGTTCCAATGAATCTTGATAAGTCTGTACATGAAATCTCTCTTAGGAAACAGGGAAAAATACACCATCTCTAAATCTAACAGAGATGTTCATTACTGTTTATGAGAAGCCATAGGCTAAAATCACAAAGACCATAAAAGTATTTAAAGAGAATGAATACTGCTGTATTAAATAAAAAGTCAGTATAGAGATAAAATGCAATTAATAAATTGTAAAGGTTCTAAGACCCACTGCCTGCTTCATTTCCTTGGAGAGGCGAGGATCCTCAGGAAACAGCTCATGCTCATGTATTAATTAGTATGCCACCATTTACGTTAGTCAGAGCACATGTAGAAACAGCTGAATTAAATCCGTCTAAATCTTGTCATTCCCACACTTCTGAGTGCCACACTTTGGAGCAACAATATCTTTGGAAGTGTATTATTCTGCATATAACTTGAAATGGAACAATTCTAATTTAAAGCATTTCCAGTGAGTACTATTTTTCCAAGTTACATAAAGATCTTATAAGAGTGAGCTACTACTACTACCACTGCTGTTGTACTAGTTCATGTGTCTGGCACCACCATTTTTGTGTCTTCAGGTCAGGAAATAGTGAGATCTTCTTGAGCTTTTACTTATCCAGGCTCAAAAATCCCACCTCTCTCAGCTTCTCTTATATAGAGTGCTCTGCCATCTTCAGGACTCACTCAGTGTGACTGTACCTTTCCTGCACTGGGGAGCCAAAATTCTGGACAGAGCACTCCAGAAATGGTCTTATAAATCGTGAATGGAAGTGGTGAATCACGCTCCTGGACCTGCTGGTTGCGTTTTTACCAAGGCAACCTAGGATGCTGTTGGCCTTCTTCACTCCAAGGGCACATTGGTGGTTGTTCACCTCACTGCCTGTCTTGATCACCAGGTCATTTTTGTTTAGAGCTGCTTCCCAGCTGTTCATACCCCAGCCTGAACTGATGTATGGGCTAACCCCCTCCAGGGTGCAAGGTTTCACCTTTGTCAGGTTCCTGCCAGACTGTTACTGCAGCCTGAGCAACTCCTTCAGAATCACAGTCCTGCCCTCTCAGTGCACTGGCTGCTCCTCCTCCAGCTCAGTGCCACCTGCAAATTTGGGCAGAGTTGCTCTTCATGCTGTCCTGTCACAGCTGCAACAGCCACATATCTTGTCGAGGGCCTTCCAAGTCAAAGAGCTGAAGGAATTGGCCTGAATATGATGGACACTGCATAAGGAAAACTGAGGGATTCAAGACCCTGTAATATCAGGAGAACTGAGTTCAGTTATTTTTCTCTGAAGTGGGGTAGGGTCTGAATTATGCATGGGCTGAGGTCACTGCTGCTAACATGCTTGGTTTTAAATTAGACTCTAAAGCCAAATAGCACCCAAACTGGGAAGTACAGCACCACCTAAGAGCTGCTGCATTTCCCTTATCCACAGTGAAACTGCCACTACGCAGCAGAAGAAAACCTTGGGTGGTTTAGTGCTGGCTGTGACACAAAGTGCACAGTCACTATGAAAAAAGCAAGGCACATACTGAAAAAGTCATGTGAAAAGTTTATCTTAGTAGGAATGGAAAATAGTGTTATGTCCATGCAAGAAAACAAAATGTGTTTTGAAAACTGTGATGAAACAGAATATGACATATCAAAGAAAATAAAAAAGGAGAGTAGAAACTACTCTTTGCACCAGGTGGTATACTCATACCAAGGGGAAATATATAGTTAAGCTAGTGACAAACAGAAAATTCAATGTGACTGATTCATCTAAAACTAAGAAGAGGTGCATCATTGCTACAAATTTTAATATCCTTTTTGTTTCGTTTCTTTTTTACTTTACATTTTCTGCAGAGGATGGGGATGTAAGAACATTATCTCCTGATATATTGTCACCTCATAGAGCCAAATGAGCTACTGTGCAACCTCCCAGACATCATATCTGGGAAAGTATATTTGTTCTGCTTGTTGATGCCTGTTGGAATTTCTTTCACAATGTTTTGAATCTTTCCCCAAATCGTTGTCATTTGTACATCTGACTGAGTGCATTTCCTCACTCATATATTTTAACACTTTTCATATGCCCTCGAGCATCAACAGAAATGCATTTTTCATTGGTTGAATTGATGTTGCTGTTTTTTCATTGCTTTTATAATGTGACATTCGTTTTTGTTTTGTTTTGTGGTTTGTTTTTTTTTTCTCCTAGTACTCCACTTTAAATGACAAAGTATTTAAAAAGAGCAAGCTGGTTCGTTTTATTCAGCTGTATTAAGAGAATCCTTCTAACTTTAATGTTAGAGCTAATCTAATTAAAATTAATGACAAAACAAGCATTTGAAAAAAAGGGATATATTGCTGTGCTCTTTGATTACTATGGTTAACATGAGGGTCACCTAAAAAACCATTCACCCCTCAGCATCCATCCTGTGGTTCTAGCTCTCTTGCTAGTGGGAAGGACAGACAAGCCTTGAAGTTTTGCTGCTATTCCAGGTATGAACCATCCCAGTTCTGTGCTCCCTCAGGCTTTTTTTTTTAACCTTCCTATGGTCCATTTGGCATTTTACAAAGGCACCAGGCCTGTCCTCCAGCAGCAGTCCTGCAGCTCCCTCTCCCTAAACTCCAGCCTTTTTGTCTCCTTGTATTTCCTATCCATCTGTATTGCCCTTAGTAGAAATGCAGATGAGGAAGGGGAAGGATGATTGTTGAGGACAATCCTATTACTAATCTAGCAAGGCCGCAGTATTATTATAATATATCAGAATTTCAGTCATAGCATTTGTGCTGCCTTCAAGCAAATTGTTCAGATCTTTCTCCTAAATGAGGGAAAGGGCAGTCACCTAGCTGGATATTTTTAAATCCTATCTGGCATTTTTTTTGCATACCCTGAGAATCTATAAAAACTGTTTTACACCCATTTCTTGTAATCTCCTCTTCTGTCAGACTAACTTCATGCATGTTTAACATTTAAGAAAAAGAAAATTGAGACCTAGCAGTTCCCTTCCCTCCTGCTCCCTCCTCCACGCTGTACACTCACCACTTGTTTTTAGCCAAAAGTGGTGCTTCACAGCTCCAGTTGCTTTGTTATTCATATTAAGACTGCCAGTAAAAGAGTCTCATCTGGCTTCTGTCAGTCATACAAGAAGTAGTGAAAATAAAAGTGAAGGGAAGCTTGCAATAAGAAATACAGCCAAGAAAGTTTTGCATTGAGAAGTCTCAAAAACTTAATTTCTTAACAGAAGAGAATGCAAAGTAAATAAAGTGATCAGTTTTTAGAAGATTAAGAAAATAATTGATATTTATGAGGACTTTTATATAGATCTATTATTAAGTGGGGGTTTTTTCACCAAAATGCTTTGTTTTCATAAGGAAAAAAAATACACACAAAGCCAAGATTCAGAATGAAACCAGAAAAGTTATTTTGACTCAAAAAATCAGTTTTAGACAAAGAAAATAAATTAAACCTTCTCTTGTGGAAGTTCACCTTCTCGCATGGAAGGTGACTTACATTTTCCTTTAACATGCACACCTCTCCAGTAGCTGGCCAGGTAAATTGCTCAATCGCCTAGTCCACGTAATCTGGACAGTGAAATTCCACTCTTAAAATCACTGAAAAAACAGTGACTCACTTTTCCTAAGTCTGTTTACCATAGTTCTGTGTTTTTTTCATTTCTGGATGTCTCCACGTTAAGAAATATGGAGAATGAAAGAGGCTGTCATGATCTATTGAGAGATGTCAAGGCACCTTTGATGTTTTCAGGATCTTTGTTCACTTGAAGTTAAACATTAGTTATGAAATGATGGACCGAAGAGCTGGTGAAGAATGTGAAATTAGTAGAAACAATAGTACAATACATCTTACAAAAATTAAATTTGTCATTCAAAAGACAAAAATAGCTCATTCTGATGTCCAGTATATTAAACCTACCTTCACTGGAGCACAAAGCATGTACCAGTCAATTACTGATTAAGGGAAAAGCCATATGTCAAATACAGTATATGACAGATTGAAGAAAAATCACTTTGACTGGCGTGAAAATTAAACTGAGTCCCAGATTCTTTGCATACCCCAGCTCTTATTGAGTTGAGTAGATGAATACATTAGGAATACACACTAGTTTAGAACAAGCCCTGGTAATAAATAACCCATACCCTTTTGCAGTATCAGTTCTTTTCCCTTTCTCCATTCTCCGGCCACAGGGAGAAACATTTTTGTTTTGGTGTTGCTTTTTATAAATCAATAAATTTTAAAAAATTCAACTTCATTTTCAGTTTTAGGAGTGCAGGGTTGCACCAAGGTTTTCCCTTTTCATTTATCACGTACAGAAACATTATGCAATCCCCACAGCTTTCTGTCCTTATGGGACCAGAGTGGGATGGCAGCCAGCTGCTGGCAGCAGAGTGGCTGGTGTTGCCCTGCTGCTGGAGCCTTGGCTGTGAGCAGTGCCTGCACTGACACACAGAGAACAGATGTCTGTGGCATGCTGCTCATCTGCAGATGAACCTTTATAGACCTTTCACACTGCTCATCCCTGTGCCTCCAAAATGTGGGTTGGAAATTGCCTCTCTGTTTGGAGTGGGATTCATCTGTCTGAAGAGCCCCATTGGTGCGAGGAATGAAGGGACTGATTCACGAATGGATGCAGCCTGAATGTACAAGGAGCATTAAGGAGCCAGGGAGCCAAGTGCTGAGGGCTTGCCTCTGCCTGAAGGCAGTGTGGGTCTGGGGGCTGAGGAAAGAGACTCCATGGCCTTGTTACATCGCTTGTCGTGCTCTCTAAAAATGGCATTTGGAATCCAAAAACCCACTAGAAACAGTGACACGATACTGAAAGCAAATTGATTCCCACCACTGTGAAGTAAGGGTGTGAGATGGGAGTTGGAAGAGTTAGAGCTTCTTTTCAGCCTGCATCCCACCTATCCCACTACCCTGCCTCCCCACTGAAATAGCGTGCCTGACAGGGAATTCTGTGGGAAGCCAATGATTTTACATCCGTGTTGGGTCACCCTCTCATCTGTAGCAATTCACTTTGTTTTCGTAGAGAAGAAAATACTGTCTAGCCTCCTTCTGTGCTTTATAGCATCAATTCCCACTCTGGAAGGAGTACTCACATGCTTTAGGTCAGACGTGTCTTCAGTGCCCCGGCAGACGGAGGCAGATGTTTCCCTCCTTGTGCTCCATCTGCCAGCAGAACAGGGCTGGAACCAGTCTCACAGGCTGCCAGAAAAAGCTAGCAGAGAGCAGAAACTTTTAAATGCTGCGGATTTGGGCCTGACTATTACCAAAGAAAACAGAAATTAATTTCGAAGTATTTTCCCATATTGCTATTTTAAGCAAGCTATGCTGTTTTGTTGTGTATGACCACACAAGGTTTTAAATTTATGGGGTTGTTATTGTGTTTGGTTTTTTTTTCTTTTTAAAATAAATTTCAGCTTTATGGAAATTGTGTGACATCCTTGAAGGCTGGGATCAGATCCAAACTGTCTGTGCCATAATTATTTTCAAAACTTGCTGAATTTTGTGTCAACTTTAACTCAACGCCAATATTTCTGTTTTGCACAAAAGCATCAGATGGTGCTGTGTATGAACAAGTGCATGTGGACATGATAAACTAGCACCTCCATAATGACTTGGAGTGACTCCATGTCCCTGGCTTCAAAAATATGCAAATTTGGGTTTGTCATAGTGGATTTTTCTCTTCTTCCCACTCCTAGGAAGAAGCAAGAAGAATGTGAATTTCAAAATGTAGTAGCAAAATGGTTGGTTTTTACAAATTGACTACTTAATTAAAACTGATTAATTCTACGGCAAGAAAAATACTTCCCACTGTGGGGAAGACACAAACGACTGTTGTGAAAATTAGAAATAGACATGGAATTTGGAATGGAATTATCTGTCCAATATTCAATAGTCTTCCTATCTCACATCTCTTTGAAATGATGAGTCTGACTTTAGCTCTATGCATTGGTTTATTTTTTGTACTAATGAGCCATATGGATTTGTTCTTGCTTTTGGTAGCTGTTATATTTACATTTGGGAACTGTAGAAAACAATGTAATGTGTAGCAGGAGTTTAATAAGATTTTATGAAAGCTCCTGGATCAGGCTGACCTTTCCTTCTCAGGTGTCTGGGAACTCTGCCTTTTTTCCATGCATCAGAACTATATTGTTTTTTCTTTGGAAAGTGACTACAGAGAAATTAAAAGAAAATACAACAGCCTTCCAAATCCCTTTGCACTGCTAGCTATGAGGAAAACTGATGAAATGCTGGGGAGGCAATGAAAAGTTAAGAAGGCTAGAGTGGTAGCTGAACATGGGTGGGGACTAAATGTCAAGGATACTGGGAAGAAATTGTAAAAATGAAAAAAAATAGAACACCAGAAATACCTTGAAAATGATGAAAAGAATTATTATGTTCAAGGAGGTATTCAGACTGTGCAAGAAGTGGCAGCAAGGTTGAAGTGCTAACATGAAACTGCAGAAGTGTCACTGCAGTATAATGGGATTTGTAATCCCTATCACAATGGTAAGAGTAGTCAGTTGTGGAAAATCAGATACACACAGATGTTACTGAATTCAAAGGTTTGGACACATGTTAGTCTGTACAGTCCCTATCACTGACATGGAAAATATGGATTGCTCTTAAAGATGCAAAAATTCGTGCTCATTTAATAGGCATATCATATTAAAAATGTAATTTTCAAATGAGAATAGAATGAGCAAAAAAACATATGGATATTTTTTTAATGCTGTTCACAGTTCTAACTGTGAGTATAGGGCTTTAAGAAGAATATGGGCTAGGATAGATGGTAGGTGAAAGGCATCCTAAGTTGTCAAAGTCTAATACTGGTGAAAGCTGTAATTCAATTGAAAGTATAAAATAAAACCAAAACAACATAAAAATGCTGCTCTGGATTGTATATGGGACCATCAGAGGAGATACCATATCTGATAACAGCAAGGTTGTAAATATGAGGATGACAGAACTGAGAGAAGCAATGGGACTAAGCTCATATCATGGCAATGAAAAGCCATAAAGTGGGAGGGCAAAGAATATTTATGGGAGGAAAGACATTGAAAACTGCAAAAGATATGGGAAGACACCAGCCTATATTTTAAGTAATGGATATGTCATGCAAAAGAGGCAGAATGAAGGAGATGAAATATTGTGCAATAACACATCCGGGTCACCTAGAAACCCATGGAACAGTCGTGAATTAAATGCTGTTACTGGGGGATTATTCCATATTTCTTTACATGGTACCAGCAACGAAGAAGAGTGACAAAAATGAGTCTGCATTTAGGTAAAGGTGATTAAATTTGATTTAAAAGATAAAATTTCAATCTGAACAGCTGTTAACCACTACCAAGAATACCAGCACACAAGGAAGAAAATATGTAAAGCCCCTGTGTGACTATTCACTAGCCCATTAACAAATTAATATTTTTGTCAAGCTTTCAGAATACTAGGCAATGGGACATTTTCTATAAGATTATCAGCCATTTAAATTCTTCACATATCCCCTGAAGTATCTACAAGACAGTGTAAAGTAAAATATCCAAGTGATATATGTGCAAATCTTTCAAGGGTTTGAAAGAAGTGAAAAAAGAAAGGTGATGCGATCAGCACTGCCTTTACTTTAAGCTTCCTTGGTTTCTGCAATAAAGGTGCTTAGAATAGCATTTTAGTACTAATAAATAAAATACCCTTTAAAATATTTTATTAAAATATTTAAATTTGAAAATTCTTCTATTCAATTTGCATAAATGAGGAACTAAAAGAAAAGGTAAAAATATTTGTAGAATTAAAATGGAATTATAAAATTAAAGGGTCTTCAAGTCCTTGAAAGATAATTTAGATATTGACAGAGTGAGGGACAGGAAGGGACCTTTTACAAAAAAAGGAAGTTTCTTTCTCAGGGGAATAAGAGCCTCAGACTATTTCCAGTAACTTCTTATCTTGCAAGAATCAGGCCAAGAAATAAGGACCAGCCTCTTACCAGAAGACTCATCTCTCTGTTTGAAGCAGCCTAAGAAGAATAAAAAGGAGCAGAACAATAGGAAGGGAGGAAAATTACTATTAGCTGCATATGCCAAATTTCTGGAAGGCACATTTAGGCTCCCCTTCTATATGCTGAAGAGATCAATGTAATGAATACTTGATTTCCTTTCAGAGGGACTATGAAGTCTAAATGACATTTTTAGCCATTCTATATCTCTAGGTCATATAGCTTCTGACAACAGCCATCTAGAAGATGATGAATTGATAGAATCCAAAATATTATAATTGAAATTATACACATCCTATACAGCCAGAGAGGAGGATAATACAGCAGGAGCTTTTAATTAGAATTGGTTTTATTGCATTAACAACTTGTTTAAGGAACTATGGGTTCTTATATTTCATAAAATGAGCCCTCTATATTATCCATATTCTGCTTTATTTAAGAGTGGTAGAGGGACAAAAAGCAATGCTAATTTGTTAGTCCAAAGTCTTTCTACAGCAGATAATGATGCACCCTTCCTAAGAGCTGAATGTTGACTCTGCTCTGAAAACAGACTTGCAAAAGCCCTCAGTAAATAAGTATTTCTTCTGTTCTGTTTGCTATTTACTGCTACCTGCATACTGAATAATTACACTCAATAAATTCCTTCCTGCTATGCCTTTCTCAGATGGTTGGATAAGATTAGTCACAGCAGAAGGTACCTTCATCCTTTTAAAAAGGCAATCTATTTTTTTCCAGCAACACACACACTCATTTAGATGAGGGAACTGCCTTATAATTTATTTTAAATTACAGTGGGTTTTTTAATCACCTTTTCACATACTTTTTGTTGTGAAAAACAGTGTAAATAAATGGAAAATTTCATATTTCATGGTTTTACTTTACTTTTTAATGTGTGTATGCACATGCATATAAAATACAACATATATGTAATATGCTTATAAACTGCCTATAAATGCATATATGTATACCACACATTTTCAGTGCAGGAAGAAAAGAGTCAGAAATTCCTGTTCTTCTGTCTTGGTTAAAGCCACAGATATATGCATAATTAGAAATAATTTAAATAACATTGATGCCCACTATTCCTTTCAATTTACTTCATTGTGGTTCAGAATCCACCATTTAATTTAATTGGTAAAAATGAATGTCTGCATTTTAGCAAGGAGGTTCTAATAGAGCAATGTGTACCCAGCAGCAGGACCTGCTAAGGGCTCCTGTTACATAACTACATGTTAATTTTTTTCGATAATTGCATTCATAGGCAATGAGACTTAGAACAATTTTATTAACCTTGACATAGTTCAAGATAAACAAATCTTTTGATGTGGGCCTGTATATAAATGGCAGAAATTTTTACAATTGACTATTAATTTTTTAACTTTGTGCATTTTCATGGAACTCCTAAAACATGATCAGATGTCTTAGGCTCTCTAAAAGAGCTCACTTGGAATGGAAATAAATTTTAGTTTTCTTGAAAGTGGGATTATCATTGAATAGCTACTATCCCTGTGCATTTTAACGGTGTGGGATGGAAAGCACATCCCATGGGACTGAGAGGAACTTCAGTCCCTTAAGTGAATTATTAATATATCTTCTGCAACCACCTTGGTACTCTAGTCCCACTCAGATAAGTTTAACCACAGGAAGTACAACTATTAGCAGGGATCCTGCTATTGTTATCTTCTATCAGACTTTGTCTGTCAGCCAAAGTTCTTTTATAATAGTTAAACTAATAATTTTAGACCTGAACATTGTGCATAGATTGCTATCAAATGGTTACAATGAAGAAATAGATTGCAGTGCTTAGCTATGATACTTGGCGTGGCAAAAATTAATCATCATTTCTGCTAAGCTTCAGTCTCTAAAACAGCTGTAGCTCTCAGATTAGAGTCCTAAGTGTTTGTCCCCATGTTATAATCCAGTATGCCAGAGATATAACAAAAAGTACTTTGATCACAGGTAGAGTCACAACCTCGGTGCATCAGGACTTTTTTTTAATGGCACTAATTTTGTGCAGGTAAGAGAATATGCATATATTCTTATGTACTAGTGGAGTCATGCATACTACCAATGGTAGGCTCATTAATACATGTCTTTTCAAGATTTTAATGTTCTAAATTTTTTTTGCAGCTTCACACATCTTCTAGTTAATTAAAAACAACCATTTAACAGAAGCTTGGAAGGTCTTTTGGTATCTCACTTTAAAAACATTTCTTTGGGGGTCAGATATTTATATATTTGAAGAGGCTTAAGAATATGATTTTTAAAAATACTTTTGTAGATATGTACAGTCAACCTCATCATGATTAGGGGTCTAAGTCTGCTAATTTAATGGCAAAACCCCAATTAAAATCACTGGAAAGAATACCAGGTCCTGGTGGCTTTACTACAGCTTATGTATACGCACACAGAAATTGCTTCATCCATCACTGGTGCTCAACTGTCACTGTCTGTCTAGAGCTGCATCATCACCAGTAAAACAGGGCTTTATTATTTGTCTTTAAGAATAATCCCCAGACTTCTTGCTGGATTAGTAGTTGCTGTATTATTTCCAGTGTTATAATGTCTTTAAGTGTACATCCTCCAATTTAAGATATGATACTTTCTCTCAAAAACCTCCAAAGACAAAGCAACAACAACAACAACAACAAACTAAAATAAATTAATCTCTTTTGGAAAAATAATGGGTTTTTTTTCACTGGATAAAAGCAAATACAGAGAAAGTAACCATGTCTGATTATGTGAATCTGGCAGGCAAGTGCTCTAGTTCCCCATAGAATGAGGATAAAAAGAATTTGCTCTGAGCATCGTCTACACATTGGGATTCTCCTTAAAGAGTGCAAGAAACAATTCTCTACCAGCCCTGTGGGCAGCTTCAAATTATGGGTCAGGTTTGTGTTGAAGGAAAAGGGGGAAACTGGCCCAAAAGAAGACATCCCCAGCCCTGCAGAGAGATGCAGAGGCTGGATTCAGCAGAAATTCACTTTCCACTTACTGGTGACAGCTCTTTTTATGTTGGAACCCTGAAGCCTGGGAGTTTTAACTCTGGCACTGACCTCAAAAGAGCACTGCTTTTGACTTGAGGCCTTGGAGAAGGCTTCCAAATTTGAATGATGGGGTTGGAATCACTGGTGTGTAGTTTGATTAGAAGTATGTAATTTCACGTGGCAAAGGGTTTGGAATTTGAGGTTTAGAATATAGGAAAAAAAATAATTTGTTGGAGGCACAGAGCATTTTGCCACAGCAGGAATACAACAGCACATCCCCTCATGTACCAGCTCCAGCCCAGGGCTCTCAGACAAACACCCCAGCTCTGGGAACCAGCTCCTGAGGACACAGCCAGCAGCACATGGGCTGCAGGATTGAACCCTTCACAGCAGCAGGCAGGACTTTCCCTCCTTGGAAAGGAAGATCTCTTTTCTAAATCCAACTGTGACCAAAACAAAAGGGCTGTTTCTCTGTAATCACTTGTCTTGTCTCAGTTCTCATGTCACAGCATTTACTGTGGGGTCATTTTCTTTTTTGCTGTGTAATAATTTTCCATCTGAAAATTAGAAACAAGCTTCTTAAGCTCTCAACCTCAGCTCCACAGGATTAGATATTATCACTAAGTTTTCTGACATCTATTTCAAATATCTCCTTTTAAAAAAAAACAAACCACTTTTTTTCTTTGAAACCAAAGGAGACATTCTTGACTTCATTTTCTCGAGTAATGCACTTAAGATTAACAGCCTGTTAGGTCAGGCAGAGCAGCCAACATTCCCATGACTTTGGACACCAGATGGTCTCTAGGAAAATGTTGTGACTTATAGGCACATTTTAGTCCCAACTATAATGAGTTTAGAGAAAATAGTGTGATATAAGCCTGGGACCTAAAAGGAGAGCTGAGCAGAGTATAAACAACCACACTGGCAGTTGACATCAGGCAATGCTTGTAATCACTCACTGAGATGGGAATTTGTAGTGTTCTACAGCAGAAAACCTTCATTTACTGCCTATCATTTAAAAGGTTTCCTGCAAAAGTTGTTTCACAATGAAAACCAGTCATAAAAGATACTTATTATTTCCTGCTTTGATATCATCTTTAATTTGCAACTTACAACACACGTTTCAAAGACAGCTCAGGACTTGAATTAAAGGTTGGTTATGCGTTGTCTAATTTCTGCTTTTCTGAATGCTAATAGTTACAGGGAGAATTCAAATGAATTTGATGACTTATCACAGGATTTTGTGCTAATAAATCTAATTTAGTGTTATGTTCTTCAGTGCAAATACATAATTGAGATTTCCCATATTTGGTCTGCTGAAGTATTTTGAAAGTACCCACTCAGATCTAAGAAAAACCATATGTATGCCTCACTTCAGCAGAAAATGCATTATTTATAAAAGATTTGGTTTGGTTCCTATTTCTAATATTTTCATTTTGACTACTTGGGAGATCTTTTTTTTAAGGCAAATACCTACCCAGATTGCTTTTTTTAAAAATTTTTTTTCTGGCTCAATTAAATCTCAGCCACGGCAAAGGTGATTATCATATATCATGGAGCTGGAGCACTAAGTGGGCATCACTTAATAGTCTTTAAAGCTATTTACCAGTTCCTTACATCTGAGGAGAAAGCTAAAGGAATAGCTGCTTGCTTTCTTTTTAGAAATCAAATCAGAATTAACTGTTTAAATATAAAAGGTCAGAATTAGATAAAAGGAAACATTTCTTAGCAGACAAGCAATTAGATGATGGAAAAATGTTTTCTACTGATGAGCCTGAGTCACTTTCACTAATGGTGTTCAGAAATAAGTTAGGTACATTTTTTGTTTTTCTGTACAGGAACATTCTGCTCTTCACAGGAGGTCGTAGCGCGTGATCTGAGAGATCTTCTCCAGCTCAATAATCAAAGCTTTTGCAGGAGACAGGAATCATTACAGATCAGTGAGTTTTCTTCATTTTTGCTCAACTGGAATATAGTGATTTGCCACAAATACTACTTGAAATAATCTCAGCGTCTCTCATTTGGCTAATTTAAAACTTTAGCAGTCCTTCTATATTAGTTCACTGCTTTCAGATAAATTCTGATGTAAATTTAGGGGTCATAGCTGTGGTATGTGTATAGAACTAGTGGTATAGAGCTGATTAGCTGATTCAGAAATTGAATAAGGCCTAACATGAAAACTCTCACCACTCTGCATCCTGCCTGCTGCCAGCACTAATTCTAATGGCAAGAGTTTGCAAAAAAAAAAATCTGCAAAGAGATTACAGTGTGCTAGTGTGCTGATTTTGGTAGAGTTTTTTTTCCCAGTGGCTGGTGTAGGGCAGTGGTTTGGATTTGTGCTGAGCACAGCATTGATAGTGTGGAGATGCTTTTGTTATTGCTGAGCAGGGCTTACACAGAGCCAAGACCTTTGCAGCTTTTCACGCTGTGACACTGGTGAGGAAGTTGGGGATGAATGGGAGTTTGGGAGGAGTCACAGGGACAGGTGACCCAACTGATCAGAGGGATATTCCAGACCAGGTGACATCATGACCAGTGTGAAATGTGGGACCTGATCTGTTTTCAGAAAGGGGGTCTGGCACTGGTCAGCAAGTGGTGAGCACAGTTGTATTGTGCATCACTTATCTTTCCCTTTTTTCATCATTCTTATTATCATTTACCATTATTTCTTTACTTTACTTTGTTTCTGTTTCTTTGTTTCTGTTTTTACTTTGTTTGTTATTAAACTCTTCTTATCTCAAGGTAAAAGTTCTGCTTTGACTCTCCTCCCCATTCCACTGGGCTCAGGGGAAGAGCTGATGGTTGAGGAAGCAGCTGAGTGGAGCTCAGTTTCCAGCAGGGCTTAAACCATGACAGGTGACAACTTCTGTCACTGACATCCCCTACATTGTAAAAAGTACATTATCAAAGTGATATTTCCTAACATCTTGTGCATTTAGAAGCTGAAAAAAATGAAGTACTGGAGACTCAAGAAGTTCTTCTAATCTTTTTGTTAACGTGTGTTCTACACTAGTGACTTTGTCTGTCAGGAAGAGTGACAGAATTAAACGGAATAATAACATTTCTTTGTGATAATTCTGTCACTGGGGTGTTTTGTATGTTACAGTAATACAACAGGGTTACATTTCTAAAATGTTACATATCTGCTTTTTCTTTCCTCAGTCTTTTGTATTTATAATTTTACAGCAAGGTACCCTCCTTCGAAAAATTAATTTGGTGTACCAGCCTGGTTACTTACTCTTTTTTGTTACTTTGTAAGAAAGAATTCAAACTGGGACTCCTACATGAACATGCAGTTTTTGTTCTTGGATCAGAGGGAAGGATTTTTACACACTTTCCTGTGGTGCTGGGTGTTTATATAAATCGAGATATATTTGCAAAAATATGAACTTTTTTCAGTATTTTATGAGATATCAATTATGTGATTTTGCATAAAAACCTAATTTTATCATGTTCACTTGTTGTACGTAGTAAGTTACCACTCCATTAATTCTTGCATTAGATATAACATGAATACAGAGAAAAATAAGATATAAATAAAGCTAACTTTTCACTGAAAATAGGGCTATAAATTTACCAACGCAAAGAAAAAACAGCACCCTTCCTCAATTTTAATTTCTGGATGAAAGATTGTCTTCCTGGGTTTATCTGCCTTTGTGAATTATAGGAGAGTAGGATATATTGAGAGAAAGATATAGATACAGATATTTTCACTTCTGCATAACTGTGGACTGGAAGACTTGTCCCATTTGAAAATTGAGAAAGTGCACTGAAGCTTCAAAAAGCTTTCATTTCTGTTTCATAAAAAAGTTTGAAATCCTGTATCCACTGCTGGAACTGAGTAGCCAGTTCCAACAGAACTGAACAGAAAGTCAAGACAAAGCGAAGGACTGAATTTACTCGGCAGAAAAATCAGTTCTGGGGAAATCGGGAAATAATTTGATCTCAGGAACCAAAGGAGACTGGGAACCTCCTCATGCCAGCACAGGTGGGAGCTGCAGCTACCGTGGAACTCGTCCTCCCCCGAGTCCTACATCCCTCACTGTCTCCACAGCCAGCCCCTCCTTCCTCGGCACACCAGGCTCCTTGCTCAGGGGAGGCTGCTGCCCCAGGCCATGGTCTGACAGTAGAAGCCTCTTTCCTTTTCCTACATCAGCCCCAGGATAAGAAGCTGCTCAAGGCAATGAACCCCCCTTGGACAGGGTTCTGTGCCTCCTCTGCAGGTACCTGCAGTTCACCTGCTCTTCTGTTTGCACAGCAGGGGAAACTGTGCCCAAACACAAAATCAGTGTTGTTCAGCTGCTCATAAAATGTGGCTTCTTGTTAATGCACATATAACATTTTTATAGGCAAATGTATTATTTACATGGCTCTGAGACTGAGCTGCATTATTTGATCTATACCATACACATTGCCATGCAATACCTGGAGTTGCAGACACTTTAGCAGCTCTGCTGAATTTCTGTACTTGAACATAGTTGTTTCTGCTTTCTTTTCAAGCTAAGGAAGACTTTAGGATAGGAATTACACATGATTTCTTCAGCTGGAGTAGCAGTTCACCCAAGTCAGCCCTAGAAACAGACACAAACAGTGCAGCCTTTAAAGCTGAAAGCTTGAAACAGAATAGCTCAACAAGAAAACATTCCAAATAAAAAGCAAAACAAAAAATCATAAGAAACCAAATCAGCCTGAACAATATGGGCTGGTTTTGGCTGGTTTTACATGAAGGCTGTGTGCAAATAATTCCTGCTGAGCGGTGTGTTATGAAATTGCTATAGCAGGAAGGCTAGGAGCAAGGGGAGGAGTTAATTGCAATGTTAAACCCTATAGCCTGGCTCAAAATGATCAGATTGTATTGGATATGCCTTTCAATTTTTGGATAGTGTAGTATGTGAGCATGACATACATGGTACAGAATAAGGGGTGGAGAACTTTACTCCAGCCAAAGCAGCACAACACATTTCCTGAACCAAAATATATTAAGCTAGCTGTGTTTTTTAAGGACAAATCTGAATTATTTTCTGCTAAGCACATATAAGGATTTTTTAATTTCTTTTACCCAGATTATGCTGGGGCAGGATGATAAGATCAAACAAAAATACTATTCATATACACATGTGGAAGATTAATCTCTGAATACAAATCTTTAGCTCCATATTTAGAATAGAATCAACATTTTCAGATTTTCTTCATGTGCCTATATACAGTCATGTGTGCACATGTGCATGCACACAGTTAGTACCCATACATATTTAAGAATTTCTATATTTAGATGAGGATTTTTCATCTAACAACACTTTGCAAGCCATGTTTATAGAATTACATCTACAATGTAACCTGCAGCAGGACTGCTAATCAAGCAGGAGAAAAAACCATCTAATATTTGGTGATGAAAATTGCTTTAGAGTGACTGATTGTGCTAATCAATCTTTGCCAAGTAAATCACCACTAAAAGATAGTCTATAATTATAGGATCTTTCCCTGCAACTGGATAAGAAGAGGAATAAAAATAAACTCTCACAGGAAAGCTGTCCTCTTCAGTAAACACAGTAGTTTGCTTTGCTTGCAACATGTTGGATAGAAATTTGGAAAATATGTCCAAGTTATCTTAGCTTTCAGAAATATATTGTTGTGTTCTTTGAGCTGACAGTGGTAAAATTGGCCATTAAAAATAATGTATACAATGATCCACACAAGACATCTACAAATATGTTGCAATTTTACTAATTTCTTCATGATTCACAAAACTTTTATAAAAATGAGGCCACTTATAGCATTTTACAGTTTAAAAGAAAGAATTTTTCCTTTCTCCACTGTTCAAATAATTTTTAGATAAAAGAAATGATTGGAGGCCTGTTCCAGTAGGAAGAAAATACTTTTTCGAAAATCATTATTCAGATTAAGATTAAAAAGTATATATAGATAAATCAGTGATGTAATAAGCTCAGAAGAACAAATTCACAGGCTTCAGCCACAAAATATGCCCCAAGGAAAAAAAAAATTAATTGGATTGCCAATTAATTAGTGAAATTAATTAAAAATACAGGACACCAACGAATTGTAAGAACTTGCATAGACCAGAGCAGAACCTCACGTGGGCAGGACAGAAACAGCAAGAGTTGCAGCAGGGCAATGGTCTGAAGGAATTGTGCCTGAGCTCTGTGAATGATGAGAGTTCTGCACAGCTCTGGGCCCTCTTACACTTAGCACAGAACAAAAGTCTCTTGGCTCAGGCCCCTGGGAAAGCCCCACACCTCCCATTCATGTCCATGTCCCAGCACAAGAAATTCCAGTCTGGGTGGTGACATCTGCCACAGCAGGGATGGAAATGGAAGGAAGTGCATACATGGCTCATTAATGATCCAGAAGGGATCTGTGTTGCTTGCTCTGTGAGCTTCCTTTTAATGCCAACATAAGGTTCACTCTCAACAATTTCAGCAAGGCAGGCTCAAACTAGCCAAGTCTTTGACCATCATCTGTCAAGGTGGTTGCTATCTTGTGGGAAAAGTGAAGCTAAAGAGGCTGTTTCAAAGTATTCAAGAGAGGAAAATGCATTATTTCAGCTGAAATATTTAGTTGAGAAATGAATTTCCAGACTAACGATGGCATTCTGGGTGTGCTGCAGGATTCTCTTTGGAGCAGCTTTCTCACTATTCTTACTCTAATGGGGGATGGAGAAGAGTAAAAATGCCATGTTTACCCAAAGCAAAAGCTGCCAAACTGGGAAGCAAGCTCCCAGTAAGGAACCTACCATGCATATATAATTACCCAGAGAATGTCACAAAAACTCTAGGAAAAGAAAAATCTCAGAGAAACCTGCAAGCTGAATTGGCCCAACTTCATGGAAGTGTCACTACCTGATATTGTAACAGGTCTGACTTTATTGCATGGTCATCCATTACAGTGAAGTAGCAAAACTTCCAAAACTTATTTTCTTAAACCAGCTTCAAAGGTGGCTACCACCCATAACATTAAAATGCAGATAACATTTTTCTGGATGAATAGCTCACACTGCACTCTTGTGTCACTCCATTAGCCCACTTCACTTATCTGTCATTCCTGAAGATGACAGGAAGGTCATATATCTTATTCCCAGCTTCAGAACAAATGCTGCCTTGGCATCTTTGGACATTTCCTGTCTCCCCTTGTAATTTGTAGTTCCTGAATTCCAGTGTGAAGATACCACCTTGCTATGTGAGGGGAAATTTCAAGTAGTAATGAGAAATATTTTCCACAGGTGAACCATCTGTGGTGAAAATCTTGAAGATCATGGTCCCCTTCAGCCATTTGAGCATTTTGAAGTGCATTGAATATGCAAGAGCTTAGCATGTGTCTGATTCTCTTAGATTAAAAGAGTGATTTTAATAGGTGGGTGTAAAAACTTCTGCCAGTTTATTTCTAAGAAAACTGCTTTATTGCTCTTTCAAGTTTCCATTTGTGCAGGTGAGAAAAAAAAAAGCACAGTTATTCTTTATTTTTGCTGTACTGGAGTTGAAAGCCTGCACTTTCCCTTCAAAAAGTAGCAGAATTTCCCATTTCTGCTCAGCCTGGGATATGAGCAATGATGCATATTTCCCCTTTGTCCTTGTGGAACAAGCCAAACATCATGTTTAAAACCAATTCCGGTGCTGATGAGATTTTTTTTCCCCATACTGCCTTTTCAAAGGATCAGACACAAGATCCTGGTTACTGCTTTTGGATGACAGCACTGACACTCTCTTGGAGGCACCTGCTCTGCTCCTGAGTTTCCATTGCTGCTCACTGTCCTTTGTCAAAACTCCTGCTGAAAACTGGGTCTGCAGAAAAGATATTTTGCCAGAAATTTATAGCTAGATTACAGCTTAGATTTCATTTTCTTCAGTGGAGCCTTTTTTCCTTCCTTCCCCTCTTTCTTTCAAGACAGTGCCTTGAAGTCCAAATTTCATCCCTCAAAACCAAAATTATTTACATTTTCAGATATCCAACCCCACCATCTCTGAAGACTCTTTCCTCAGTGTACACAGTAATAAGTGGTGCATTTCCACCTGTGACAATCAATTATATGCCCTTGTCAATTATCAAGCTCATCCTGCTGGTATTGGCAACTAAGTTGAAAAGACCATTTATCAGGGCATCACTGGATGCATTAAAATTAAAATTTTTAATGTGCAGCAGATGGTTGATGTTGACTTGTTGTTATTTATGGACCAAAGAAGTACATAAAAAGATTTTTAAAAGCCTGTTTGACATTAAAAAAAAAGATTAAAAAAAAAGATGAAAGAAATTAATAGCTAAGCCTGGGTCTTCCAAATGTGAAACATTCTCTTCATAATTCTCCACATGCCTCAATTTATTTGCATGATCAGATTTTAAGCTCCAAGTCTCTGACATTTTTTTTATCTTGTGTCATGTCCTTATATGATTGCATAAAATATAATCCCAGGTAAACAACTTTCCTAGCAGGCAATAAAACAATCACTGCAGAGCAGCCGAAAACATTTCCTTTCTCAAGGGATGAGCAAATCCTGGAATGTCCTTAACGAGATCAAGAGACAAAGACCTGTCTCTCTTATGGCTGCTGAGAGCAGCAATCATCCAGGCACTAGAGGAATCTTCTAGGTTTTATACTATGCATCAGATTCAATAAGAGGCTATATTTTGCCTTTTAAAAGATAACCATATTGCTTCTGAGTTCTTTAGGTCTTTGTCAGGGAATTTACTTCAGCCCTAGTCTTCTCTGTTTTCAGATTGCATTTTCTCAGCACAAGCACATAATTCCCAGAAAAAAATATTTCCAATCTTCCTCTGAATGTTTCCTTGTCTCTTAATATACTGACAGATGAAAATAATTCAAATTCTGCCAATGTGGCAAATAAGAAACATTCCAGAGCTATTTAAAATCACAATTTAATAACTTATTATACAACTTGCTTTTATAGATTTACCTGTCTTTTCTTAATGCAATCTACTCTTTTGAAATCCATAGCTTCTGCTGTGCTGTCTCTCCTGTCTTTCTCATTGTGCTTTTACTCTGCAGTCTAAAAGAAATCAAGGTATCTGCCCACCAACAAATCACCCTGCTTCTGTGTAGATATATTTGCATTCTAATAAAAATATGGAGAAATTAATTATATTTTTAGAGCTTCCAGACATGCAATCATGATTTGGCAGAGTGAGGGATATATAATGTGTTAATATGTGATAATAATAAGTTAATTTATTTTGCAGTGAATGCCTGAATTTGCTGGTCTACTCTGTTATCTGTCCTTTGGAGGTCACTTAAACACTAAACAGCCTAATAAGCCTTTTTTCCCTTAAACCTTTTAAATACTCAGACAGCTTAATATCTTATTTACATTTTTAATTCCAAGGCTTATAGAAATGATATTAATAGTAATAAGTACAAAAAGTAATTAATAGCTCCAAGTTCATCCAAACACAGCTTTTGAGATGTCATAATAAACTGTTTAACAACCAATATGTAATTCTTTAGAGCTTAGATTTCACCTACCTTGAAGCTGTTATTTGAATGCTAGAGGTCTCTTCTAAATCCACTGAATTAATTCTAAAGAATTATTGAAAATAGTGCCAAAAGTAGAAGAGTACAATTTACAGTGGTCAGAATATCAGACTTGATAGACAGAGCCTACATGCTTACTGCCCCTTGGCTTTCAGAGTTTTTTTAGGAATATATTCTTCAAGGATGGTACCTCTTGTGCATTACCATGCACTCATGTGAAAACAAAAACAAAAAATGCCCCCCAAACCCAGTACTTCAGTAAGAAACAAGCAATATATTTCAGTTTTGTACATGCTGAGAGCTACATGGCTGCTGTTTCAATATTCAGGCTTCTACAAAAAAGAAAACCTTCTCAATGAATAATGACTCCCTTAAAACTGTAGGTTTTTACAAGGGCTGATTAAAGACAAATGAGCTTAGAGACCTGAACAAGCACACCAGACTGAAGAACAGAAACAAACTATTGCAAATTATCTTCATTACTATTGTACTCTTTCATATTTATGGATCAGAACATATCCTAGCCTGGACATTTGCTGTACCTGTAAGTAACTGTCTGTCAACTTGAACATATTTTAAACAAAAAAAAAAAAATGAATAGGAGATTTTGCTATGTTTTGTATAATAGTGACTGGATTTTTTTTCCCAAAATATTAACTCTAGCAGATATATACTAAAATGAAATAACCAGTAGAGAGATAAGCCAACAAAATTATTCTGGAACACTTCAAACCTCTGTGGAAATGGATTAGGACACAGTACAAGAGACAACATCATGGCATAAATGGTTTTGTGATTACAGGATTAAAAAATCTTGACTTTCACTTTCCACAACAAGATTAATAATAATACATTAGCTACTTTCAACAATAACTAACATGATCTTCTCACCAAAATTGCATACTGTGTGATAGAAAGCAATGTGCTTATTAAAAAAGGTAAAAAGATAAAAAGCAGCTAAAGAGAGCTGGAGCCAATAAATTGTGCTGCAGGGCAGATATCAGAGCATGAGAAGATGACAGCTACACCCTGCAGTGAGGTACACTTGAAATATGCTTTTGTAGTAATTTGTGTATTTCATAGTTTTAATATTCATATCTTAAGGCTTCTTAATAATATCAGAATTGAATAGAACATCAGATTATTCACATCTAATGCACATGACAAATTGGCCAGCATTCTACTTGCTTTAGGGGAAAACATGAAGACCAGGTTCCAATTTTTTGTGTTAGGATACATGCAAATAAGGCTCTTGCCACATCTCATTTAGGAACGAAAGCTCTTTTAAACAACCTAATTCAGCCAAAGCCTTTAAATGCATGTTTAATTTTAAGTCCATGCAACTCCAGGAGGAAATAAACAAAAACTTAAATAAGTTGATGAAAAGCAGCCTGTATGTGATCCAGTGGCAAAACTACTGGCCAGTTAATGCCTTAGAAAATCATAAAAGGATAGCTGATGGTTTGCATTTTCTCCCTACTCCAAAAGCACCTCGAAATATGCAAGTAATGTTTGCCTTAATGTCACTCATTACTAACAACAAAATGAGCAAAAACTAACCCTCACCTTTCAATCTAATTTCTCAGTTAACTACTAAAGGCAAAAGTTAATGTTCATAAACTTGGTGTTATCCTGCATAATGGCTGGCTTCATGCAGATTATTGCTATTATAAACCATACTCAACTCTTCAAAAAAATCAATAAGCTATTAAAAACACCTCCAAAAAACAACAAACCTAAACCAACAGTGATATGTCTGGAGCAGCTCCCATGGCAAATTGATTGTTTTCCCAGACACAAAAGGTGGGATTTGTTTAACTTCCTTTACAGTGTAAAGCTGACTACTTGTGTTTCTAATTTTTATGTTTTCCTGCTAGCAAAATACCATTAGACACACTGTGAGGTCATGTTCTTTCAGGTAGCAAAATCAGTTTGAAGTAATGGACTTTAGAATAATTGCAGAAAATTACAATAGCAGAAAATTATAATAGCAGAGACAAATTACAAACATCTATGTGAAGCATTTTTTCTCCATGAGAGAAATCTGTCCAATGCCAATCAAAGAGAGAAAAATATTGTCAGCAATCTAATGGTTAATCAGAACTCCATGTACTTATTTAATGCAACGTTTAGAAAGAGTGCAGAGCTGGGTAGGTTACTAATTATCCAGTGGGAAGTGGGATTTGCATTTTCTTCCCCAGTACTGCTTCAGCTGTGCACTGAAGCATTTTGCCTCTAAGTTAGGTTAAAGTGTAGTCTAAAAGCTATTGCATCTCCTGCCTTCCATGTTAAAAAAATTATGAGAACTATATTTCACCATCTGTCAGTGTAGTTTTTTCAGCCAGGCAGATGTGGGAAGCTCAGTACAGGGGAACTTGTCTCTGTTTCTCCTCTCTGCCTTTTTCACCGCTCAGAAAACACAGAAGAGGTGTTAGGGAAGTGCAAAGCACGTGCAGCTGGCTCTCATGGACATGATGAAATCTTGGCACTTCTAAAAATGACTAAGCCTTCAGTCAACAGTTAAGATTATTTTTTTTCTACTGATTCATAAAATGTAAATACTCCAGTAGTGAGGGACAGTGATAGTGTATATGCCCTTACTGGGGCTATTATTTATGATGCTCTTTACATGGCTGTCTCAGAGCTGTCAGCTGTGGAAATGCAGGCTCAAAAAAAATATAGTAATGATGGTTTCAGTGTGGCAATACAAGCCATGTTTTGTCAGAGTACATTGAATCCTCATCTTTAAAAGAAAATAAATCAATTCCTTTCCTATCACTAGATGAGTAACCAGGATGTATTCACAATTAGATGAAATTAGAGTAATTGTTCTCTTCCAGTTAGCCTGTTAATTTAATGGCCTAATGAACATATAACTGTCTGTAAATCATGAATTTAACTGACTAGTTACAAAAATGACATACTACCTGCATACATGTTATGATAAGCATATCTATAGGTATATCTGTATTTCTACATTTAGTAAATGTGCCCACGTGTTTAAAAAGAAAACTTTCAGCATAGTGTAGCTTACTTATGTCTCCTTAATAAGTTTTGATTTCTGCCTTTGATAAAAGGTGACAGTAAAATTGGTCTGAGTCAGCTGGAATTGCAACCTTCCCTAAAACCAGCTGTCTCTGAGGTTCATTCACTTATTTGCTTGTTCAAGAAGATACACATGGGAGCTTGTGACAGCTGATCAAAGAGGCAGGCATCATGTAAAGGCAAATAGCAAACAAAACATTCTGTGAAGTCTGGATGCTCCAGACTGAAACACTCACTCCAAATCAGGGCTGCTCTCAGCACGTACACACCTCTGTGAGCAGAGCAGACGTGGGTACCACACAGGGAGGGAGAGATGGGAGTCAAACAGGGAGTCTGGCTCTCACAAGCTCTGCTATCACACCTGCACGAACATCTTCACAACCAGCAAGTGCTGGGGAGGCTGGGAGTGGTGCTTGCTGCACCCAAGGTTTCACAGCTCTGCTCTCCCTGGTGAAGAAGGGGTGAGTTTTCACCACCCACCCCTGCTCTGAGGCTGCCTGCTGGCTTTCCCCCTGCGCAGATTCAGGTGATTTGGAAGCCTTTAGAGCTGTTGCAAAGGGAGGCTGCAGGAGGAATCAGGGCTCTGTGACCAGCGCTGGGGCAGGTGGCTCAGACAATGCAGGTGAACAGAGTGGGAGGGCCATGCCCACCGAGAGCTCTGTGATGCCGCTGTGCACCGAGCAGGGACGCACTGGCACAGGGCTGCCCAGCCTCCTGCAGCCCCCCTCCCAGCTCCCTGCCTTCCCCTGGCACGCTGGAGGAGCTCCAGGCAAAGGTACCCAGACAGTGCTGCACCCCTGACACGTGTCCCACGTGGAATTTGGCTGGACCAGAGCCAGACCCACCCCAAACAGGATTAGACACAGGGATTGCCATGTGGAAACTGCTCCTTGTGTGCCTGTCTACCAGTGGAAAAAAAAGGGAGGATAGGGATGGGAAGGTGATGCCGATATTCCTATTCCAGCCTCTGCACAGGGTCTCAGTGCAAATGTATTTAAGCAACTAAATTTCAAGTGTTGCATATGTTCAACAGTCAGTAATGCTAACTGCCTTCGCTGGAGACAAATAAATAATCACAAACTATTTATCAGGTTAACTTGACCAGAAACTTTGCTTTTGGTTTTCATGTCTTTTTGATCAGAATACATTAGTTGACAGGGTTGATTTAATCAAATTTACATTTGGTAAAAATGTCAAAGCTGTCAAAGCACATTGATTTGTCATTTTCTGATAAGAAAAAAGTTGGATTAATTGAAAATCAAATTATCTTTTATTTTGAAGTTTATTTATAGTGAGAATTAAATCAAAGCAGAGAAAATATGACTGAGAGATCCCTATAATTTAAAATAGTAGATATCTACTGATCTTATTTTATTATTTTGTTCCATCATTTGCAGCCCAGAGAGAAAAATCAGGTGATAGGTATCATATTCTCAGTGACAGGTAAAGATGGAAACAGAATCTACATTTATTAATTTTAGTAGGTCGCCACTCAGTCCCTTGCCTCCTCCTCACACATTGTACAAATAGGTCTATGCCTGTGCATGGGTCTCTACTAGATAAGCATAAACCAGCTTCTAACATAAATAAAAAATAGAAATTAGAAATCTACCACCTCCAGATTTCATAAATCTAGTGCTGAAAGCAGTGTTTTTTTCAAACTCGGATGTCTGTACCAGCATTGGAGTCCTGGGGTTTTCTCAAGTTCTCTGCATGATTGCTAATTCTTATGAGGTGCAAAAATATATATCAAAAGGAATAAAATCTGAATTTTAAGACTCCTAGTATGACTTATGTAAAGTAAGTGAAGAATGATTCATGACTATGCCTTGATGAATCTCCCCAAAAGAGAAGAAAAGCCCTATTCACTGATTCCCCAAACCACTGCCTGCGTGCTTAGGCTTAGTGGTTGGTGTTCAGTGCCTGTGGACACAGAGATAAAATTCCTCCAAACATGTTATGTCAGGTTGCATCATGTCATGTGTGCAATGACCTAATGGGATGTGACACAGTGTAGCCCAGCACTGCTCCTGGCCTTGAGAGCTGAGCAGGGAGTGGAAGTGACTCCCAGCCACACCTCTGGTGATTTGAATCCCTGTGTCTGGAGGCAATGTGACAAACGTGACATGGATTTTAAGCAGGTATCTCTACTCATGTCATATTGTCCTGATGCAAATCAATGGTACTACCTCAATCTGATGATGGATATTTGCTCCTCCTGAGCTTGGCCACATCATCATCCCCATTGCAGGAACCAGAGAATACAGGGAAACATCACATCTATAACAAAACATGCTGGGCTCAACATTTCAGAAGCAGCTGTACTGTAACCCTACACAGGAAGCTGAAGGTTCTGCTTTGAACGCAGTACAACCTTACTTGCATCAAAACTGACACAATTACTGTTTTAGCTGTTTGCATATGATGTAAGATTCATGGTCTGGCTCCAGGGATTTGAGTTGTGCTGCTGTTGCAATATTATCTCCATTTTTGACTAGCACCTATCAGAGTATTTTACCAATCTCTGCTGGAGAAGGGCTAAACTAGAAGTCCATCCCAAGTGCATCAACAAACCTGTTTTGTCAGATAACACTTACCCAAATGTAAATCTGGCAACAATTTGCAGACTGCTAGAAATAAAAATTCACTATCCTCGTCTCCTCAATCCTCCTGCTTTATTTTTTCTTTTTTTTTTTCTTTCTTTATTTTTTTTTTAATATTTTGGTTGATATGTTGAAAGCTATGGGTTTGTTAACTTTCTCCACTTCCCTTTTCATTTTTGACCCTTCCACAGGGGATCCAGAAAGACAGAGATCACATATCCCTCCAAAAAGCTGTCTTCTTGCTTGGATTATCAGAATTGGGGAAATTTTGTAAGGTCCAGATGCTGACACATCACTGCAGACTTAACAGCACCAATATACACCAGCAGTCACCTTGGCTGCCCTCCTCACAGTGAGAAGTAGGAAATATAAAGCTCCCATTTTAGCTCCCTAATTAGCTAAATTAGGGATGCATGGCTCTCCCAGTAAAGCAAGGCCAGTGGGTTTGTAGACAGCACATCTCCTGCTGCCTGAACAGGGACACTTAACCATGTGTGCTGACTACATAAATGTAAATGGCAACTATTCCAGTGTGGTTCCTCACACACGGCTGCCCAGAAATCTTTAAATTAAGGGTACTATCCAGTTTCATAGGTGAAATACACAAACATAGTAACACAATCAGCTTCAAAGAAGAAAGAAAAAACATCCATCTATGTATAATGTTTTAGTTACCACAGTCTAAATAATAACATAGAATATTAATATATATGTCTACATAAAGAAATAATATTCTTAAAAATAAAATATATTCAACTATTTTCTGTTTCTAACAAATGATTCTCTGTATATGTACAGTCCTTTTTTTTCCCACCCCCAAGGGTCTGTTACCAGGAGTCCAACCAACTGTGGAAGTTTGTGTTCAAAATTACTTACTAAAACTACTTTCAATGATTAGAGTAATTTGTCTTATACTAACTGTGCTTGTGGAAACCTCAAATGAGCTAACTGATACACAAGAGTGATACTGTAGGATTGACATCTAGGAAACCTGGTTAATAATCAAGGTTGGCATTTTGCACTCTATCCTATTAAAGACAAATAGCAAATCTTAGTTTAGGAGACGGATGTTTATGATACAGCAAAGGAGTAAAAGAAGCAAAAATTTGATGTAAATCAAGCCATTCATTTTGCTACTGTTGCATTTCTTACTAACTCTGCTCAGATATTCATCTGTTGGACTTAGGTTCTCTGTGTAACAGCAACTGATCCCAGGCCAGGTGTACAAGTGAGTGCTTCTAAATTTTTTATAGGGTGAATAATTTGAAGAAAAATTCTTCCTCATTCTGTGGACTATGAAGTATGAAAATACTGCATTGCAGATCCCAGAGGCTGGTAGTCAGTGGCACAGGGTCCAGTTGGAGGCCTGCCACCAGTGGTGGCCCTGAAGTTCAATACTTGGCCCAGGACTGTTCAACTTACTCATCAATGACTGGGGTGAGGGGCAGATGCCTCCTCAGCAAGTTCTCTGGTGACACAAGGCTGGGAGGAGGGGTCAATACCCCAGGGAGCCGTGCAGCCCTTGGGAGGGACCTCAACAAGATGGAGAGATGGGCAGAGAACTCCCTGAAATCCAGCAAAGGCAAATGCAGGGCCCTGCACTGGGGAAGGACAATCCCAGGCACCAGGACAGGCTGGGACTGACCTGCTGGGAAGCAGCTCTGGGGAGAAGGACCTGGGGCACCTGGTGGACAGTGAGCTGTCCCTGTGGCCAAGAAGGCCAATGGGGTCCTGGGGTGCATTAGGAAGAGCACTGCCAGCAGGTCAGGGAGGTGATGCTGCCCCTCTGCTCAGCCCTGTGAGCATCACCTGGGCTGCTGTGCCCAGTTCTGGGCTCGTCAGGGCAGGTCCAGTGGAGGTGACAAAGGTGATGGAGGGACTGGAGCATCTCAGTGAGGAAAGGCTGAGGGAGCTGGGGCTGCTCAGCCTCGAGAAGAGAGGGCTGAGAGGGGCCCCATCCCTGTGTGCCAGTGTCTGCAGGGAGGGGCAGAGCAGGGACCAGGCTCTGCTCCCTGGGCCCAGCAATGGGACAGGAGGAACGGGCAGGAGCTGGTGCCTGATGGAAGCTCCACCTGAACATGAGGAAGAATTTCTTCACTGTGCAATGACTGAGCACTGAACAGAATGCCCAGAGAGGGAGTGGAGTCTCTCCCAGTGGAGATACCCAAGAACTGTCTGGAGACAACTCTGTGCCCTTTGTTCTACAGTAACCCTGCTTGAGCAGGGAGGCTGGACCTGTGACCCCCATGGTCCCTTCCAGCCTGCCCCTTTCTGTGATTCTTCACAGTCTTAAAGCTCTCATGCTGCATGGCGGTTTTGAGACAAGGTCCTCACAAAGGAGTATGGTTTCAGCAGCAAGACAGAAGTGGGGAGCTCTAGTGCTGACACAGCTGCTTTTCCAGTCTTCCCCAATCCATGACCTCATTTTCAAAAGAAACCATTGATTTATGTTGCTGTTATGCTCTGTTTTCAGCTTGGAGCTCTGCATGTATTTGTTCAGTCAAGCCCTTGAAATTGGTGTCTCCTGCTGAATGATTTGTTTTTAGCTTCCTTAAGGCTGAGGTTTCTCCACCTGTTAACCCAGGATTATGTTTAGGCATTTGACTTGGAGTTTGCAAAACTTATTTTACTAGAAATACTAAAGTGCTTTGAAGTTCAGGCTCATGTCTACAGTCACCTGTTTTGATTGCTTTGTTTTCTCATTCTGGCCTAAAATTCATTTTCCCAATTAAATGAATCTCTTCATCAGGCCTTCTCACAGCTGAGAAAAATACACAGAGACAGAAGGTGGGAAAGGCTCCCAAGGCCCATATGTTCTACAGCATGTTCCTTGCATAAATATGTCATGGGTATTTTAGTAACCTGCTGCCTTCTGGCATGAAACGTATTCAGCTTTCCATTGTTTGCACAGACACTCAGAGCAGGGGAGGGGAAGGATGAAAATCCACAGAGGGAGTCTGATACTCTTCTGTCTTGTCAGGTCATGTTCATTTTTTGGAGGAAAACAGTCATTCTATTTGCAGATATGCTTAATAGTATGAACCACAGTCTTACAGCAAGTCATATACCAGTGTATCTCTTGCTGCAAAGCTTGCAGAGAAAGCAGAACAAAAGCTGGTATTGTGGCCATTTAAATAGGAGAATCTACTCATGCTTCTCTCAGTCTTTACTATGTACTCTATTTGTATGCTAAAGAGGAGACTGAATTTAAATTCAATGCTTTTCTCTTTTTCTTTAGGATGGGCTTTCTGAAACATGAACATCTGAGGAAATAAACATTATTTACAGCTTTGATTTACAATGGTTAACTATAATCTAATTGAGGAATGTAAATTTGTTGTTTGTTTGGATACCTCCAGCACTTATAAATCTTTATTTATCATCAGAAACCACACACTTCTAATTTAGTGTGTTAATTTATAGACCTTGCTCAAATATAATTTAACAGACTGATTTATAAACATTAGACAAAATGATCCAAATTATAGGTGTTAACTTTGCCATCAGACTTATCCATTCCAACTAAGAACATGGATGTATTTCTTTGGTTGGTTTACAAATTAGAGCATTAATTAGTTCTCTAGTTGACTGATTAGAAAATATCCTCTATCCTGGCCATTAAGTTCTGATTTATCTTTTTGACGTATAGCTATGCCTCATAATTTGTTTTCACAGGGTTCTGATTTATTAATGCAATGTGCTAGACTTTAAAACATAAATTTCAAAAGCTCTGAAAAAATGTGAAAAAAAAATTCTGACTAAACAATAATCCTTGGGAGCATAGAGTAGACATTTTTTCACTTTTTTGCTTGAAACTTAGGGAAGATATCAAGAGAGTTTTCCAACAAAATTTTCCTCTTCTATTCTTTTTGCATAAAAAGACACTGCATTTCAAAGCACTGGCAGCTGCCAGAGACAGACTCATAATTCCAGTGTTACAAGCAATAACATTCAGTGCAGGATCTGGCTCTACTGAGACAATTGCAGGATACTGGGCTCAACTTAAGGACCTGGATCACAGTTTGGTTTCAATATACCAGCACCTCCAGTGTTTTCCTTCCTTGGGAGAATAACCAGAATATTTGTTGACTTAGCAAGAGTTGTGTATTTTTCCCCAGACACCTGGTGCAGATTTATGTTTATCAGTACAGTGCTCTCCCCTGCTGAGCAGTGAGTTACTGTCTTCTGCCAAAGGCACCTGCTGCTCGAGGAATCCTGGGCAGTGCTGGAGAGCACTGGGCAAGAATTAGCCCAGCAGAGCCACTTTCTAAGTTGTCTTATTTTAATTCTTCTTTCAACTGAAGCTGCACAAAAATGCTGTTCTGCATTTTAATTCTTTTCTGAAAATTCTGGCTTTTTAGAAGATCTAGTGTTCCTATGCCTTTGGTTTTCACATCTTGCAAAGGATGGATTGTGCTGTTTTGTGCAGCTGGTATGAAATTTTAGAAAATTTTTATGCAAATATTAATATAGACATAACTATATAAAAATATAACTCCCCATACATGACTAATGGAGACTTTGATAGCTTTGCTACTCGATGATTGGAAAGCTAACATTGATTCAAGCAGTAGAACAAATTAGTAAGGTCCCAGTTTTATACTGAAATAACTACACAGTTTCTTATGCTTGAGCTAGCACATTTAGAAAGAATTTCAGTTTTCTGTGGGTATGTCTATATTTCTAAATTAAAGACAAAAGAGGAGGAAGGCTGAGTACTGCATTCCACTCCTCCAAATTGACCACCTAAACCATGATATAAGTTTTGATAGATTGTTCATTCCCAGAACTGATACAAAAAGTTACTATTGAGCAGATGATTACACTGTTTGGTCTTGTTCACCTAAAAAAGTCTTCCAACATGTCTCCAGGCCTTGTGTCCTTAAATACACCTATATGTCCTTTTGTCATGTCCTACAGAGTGCAATTCATACCCTCCTCTACATGTTGTAAACAGAACTCTCCACAGAGCTGCAGTGAGCAATTCCTTGCAAGCCTTTGGGCAGCAAAGAGCCACACACAAAAATAATCCCTTTATTTTAGGACCACACGAGCCTCAGATGAGATGTGGGGCCTGAGGACAGGTCAAAGACTCAAACTTTCTGCTCCAGTGAGATCTGGTCTAGGGGCCACAAGCTAGCCCAGGAGCCAGAAATCAGTCCCTGTTCCTCTCTTATTTAGCAGTGTAGGCAAAGTCAAGATGTGTTATGCAGTGCTGTGACCATTTCTCTGGGGAGCCTGTTCAGTGCCCAGCCACCCTCTAGGGGAAGAAACTTTTCCTGATAGCCAACCTAAACCTGCCCTGACACAACTTCAGGCCATTCCCTCAGTCCTGTCACTGTCACTACAGAGCAGAGATCAGTGCCTGCCTCTCCTCTGCCCCTCAAGGAAGCTGTGACTGCAGTGAGGTCTCCCCTCAGTCTCCTCCAGGCTGAACAAACCCAGTGCCCTCAGCCCCTCCTCATGGGGCTACTCCTCCTCAAGGGTCTTTGGCATCCTTGTGCAAAAAAACTACATGAGGACAGAGAAAGAAAGGCAGAAAGAGGAGGAAGATCAGGTACCAATCAAATTTTTTTTTTTTTTTTTAATCACAGACTATCACTGATATTTAATAATTGAATCAAGAACACTGAAGAGCTGCTGCTTGGAGAAGACACAGTAGGAAAAGAGAGAAAAAGCAGACTTGTTCTGGAATTGGGGTAGCTGGTAGTTATTTCAATTAAACCAGGCAGGTCCTTTAAGACACTAGCAAAGCACAACACTTAGCCTAAAATAGATATTTTAAATAGGTTAGACATGTGCTGTCCTGTACTTGATTATAAGAGTCTCATAGAAAACCAGGTGAGACACAGAATTTGCATTGCATTTCCTCCCCCTGCCCCCTACAAAAACCTGGCCAAAAAACCTGATATAATGTCATTGAGTGAGAACAACCCCATTTGTATGGAGTGCCAAGGAAATGGTTCAGGACTAAGACTTGGGAAAGATCAACCACAACAGCTCAGACAGTGTGGGTTGGGAAAGGAGCAATGGGGGAAATTTCTGTCCCTTTTGTTGAAACAGAACCAGAAACTCAGAGCCCCAAGTCTCACCTTTCCTTGCTGTCCAATAAATGGTTATGAAAAGCACAGCCAAAGCTATTGTGGGCTCACACCAGCACTGCTGCTGGCAGCAGTAACTACTTCATTAGCTTAAAGTGACACATTCTGCTGCTTTAATGATTCCCAGTCTGCTGCTGACCTATGCAAATATCAATATGAATCCCTGAGATGAAAATAGTTTTGAGAAACAAAACACCAAGCAAATTGCACACTTGCACAGAAATACATTAAAGAACATTATTCATCTCCACAAGCTTAATAATGTTCTTTTAATGTTGTTTGTGTGCACAGTAATGGTTTAAATTTCTCTGGCTCCTGAGCATGGAATTATAAGTATCCAAAATAAGATGGGAATTTCAATTAATATCTATCACTTCAAAAACTATATAATGGGATTCTAATCCAAAAACTGAACAGAGATGCAAAATTCATTGTTGACAACTTTGTAATACTGCTGCACAAGGTTATAAGCAGGTTCCTTCCTCCTGATCTGTCCTCTGTGTCCAGATGGATTTATCAAGAATCTTGTACTGTGCTCCAATCCTTCAGCATTGTCCATGTACTCATTAAGGTAACTGTCTTTGCCTGCAAATCCTGCTACATTTTACTTGTCCTCAGCCTCTCAACTCCTTAGTGCCAAAATTGTCTCAAACCCAATGTGTGTAAGCACAGCGGCTGACTGTCATCCTTCTCCGATGCTAATGGAGCTTTTTAATTCCTTTGTTAACCCTTTGAAAATGCCAAGCAGAGATTTACAATCTCCCTGTCCCTGCAGGGGCTCTGGAAAGGAAACCATCCAGATGGCAAAATGCAGTTTTGCCTTAACCCTCTCCCACAACTGCCAAACGCAGGAATGTGCTCAAGGCACTGAATGCTCAGCACAAGAAATTTCACAACTCATTAGCAATGCCACATCAAAATAATAAAGAACAAAACCCACACTGAAGCCCAGCAGGCTGCAATCCCAGGGGTTAGCTGCCAGCAGCCTAGATGAGAATTTGATGTCACGATTTGCACAGATACGGTTTCTTGACCACTGTTTTGCACTTCAATAATGTTACTAGTGTAAATATGCAAAAAAAGTTTCCAAAGTTATTGACTCAGTCACCGTTTGAGGATGCAGCAGCTGAAGGATTTAGAACTCCCATGGTGTCTTTTTAAGAATTGGAAGCCAAATAATTAGATTCTTTTTTTCCCAAAGTGAAGGTACAGCTGTTTTTGCCACCCTAATTTTTACATTACTCTTCCCTGGAAGAATGCTGGGGGAGTGTGAAACTGATTTTAAACACCTTTTGGCAAAAAAAGAAGCAGCAACTGAGCTCTGGGAAATCTGAAATTCCCCTAGAACTCCTCACTGTAGTCTGACCTTTTCTGTATTCAGCACTGAGAACACCATGCTCTCCACTAGTTACCCACAACAAACGTGTTTTTTCCACCTCTACAGGTTTCTGAAGGGAGAGAAATGAGTACATTTTAAAACAAGCCAGAATATTTACCACTGATCATTTGTATTAACTACTTGTGCTTCAAACCTCAGATTTCTGAACTCATTGGGATTGAAGGTGAGTCAATAAATACCTTCTACAAATGTATTTCAGAAAGTGGGAGGTTCTTCAGCTGCTCAGTACAGTCATTTCTTGTAGAATGCATGCAATTATAATTTGACTTTCTCACTAAAGAGTTAGGGGCCTAGTCACAAATCACCATCCTCGATGTTTGAGTGATTATAGGGTTGACAGCTGGCCAGTTTCCAGGTATTCATCTGAGCCACTGCATGCACACAGCTGATTAGCACAGGGCCATGGACTTGCATATCTCCTGGTACCCTCTGATTTATTATTTATTTGATTTGAGAGGTAGCAGCTTTAACTGGCTAACCAATGAACATTTTTTTGATCACAAGATGAAATTATTGGTAGCACAGAAATGCTCATCTGACAAATTTTAAAACATTAATTACATACTGAAGTTTGTATTTACACATTGCTTCCCCTGCTTTCTTGGAGGATTACCTGAGGAAAACAGAGTAACTCAGGTGCTTCAGAGTGAAGCAGACTTACAGTGGGTGGTTTGCATAATGGAATTTATATGGCACTTAACTTGCATGAGTTGAGGATACTGTCACTCTTTTCTTGTTTTCCTGCTTCAGTCCCCACCCTCCTCTGGCTCTCTCTGTCCTCCTCTCCTCCTTTTCTGCCTCTCTCCATCCCTGACTCCTTCATTTACACTTCAGATACATCCCCAGCATTCCAGTCATTCTTCCCCACTAGCCCTGCCTCTGTTCACTGGCACAGAGAAACCAGGAGCAGAAGTCAGCTCCTGTTTAATTCTGGAAAGGAGCCCAGGTTCCTGGGGATTCCAGTCACTACACACTCTATGGTAAACTTCATCATATGAACCCACTGCTAGGAAAAATTCCTTGTAGGAGCATGGGCTGGTTTGGGCTGGGGCAGAGTCAATTTTCTTCATGGCAGTCTGTGTGGGGCTGTGTTTTGGGTGTGCTGGAAACAGCACTAATAACTCAGGGGGTGGTCAAGAAGCTGAGAGGGGACACAGCTGGGACCACTGAAGCAAAGGGATATTCCACACCACATGGCATCATGCTCAGCATATAGAACTGGGGGAGGAATAAGCAAGAGAAAATGTTTGGAGCAATGGTCTTTGCCTTCCCCAGTCCCCGTCACAGGGGACAGAGCCCTGCTCTCCTTGGGGTGGCTGAACACCTGCCTGCCCCTGGGCAGTGGTGAATGAACTACCTGGTTTCTTTGCTGGCACACAGAACCTTTATTTTACCTGTTAAATTTGCTTTATCTCATTCACCCTTCCAATTCTCTCACCCATCCTATCGGGGAGAGTGAATGAGTGTCTCTGTGGGACTTAGCTGCTGGATGGGGTTAAACCTTGACAGAGCATCTGAGTGGATTTCCATGATGGAAAGAGGAGTAATTCCTACACTGCACTGTGAAAATCAGCTTCTCACAACTTCTAAGCAAGCCCTCTCATTGTGTGAAAGCTGGCATTTGATTGCTGTCTGCAGTTTCACAGGTCCCTCCTTGGGGAGCTCCTAAATTACCCTAATATTTTGGTAGGCATGACAAGGACATCCTTGAGGTAGGTTTTTAATTAGGTCACATAACAGGACCAATAGTAGATTATACCACAGGAGGGCTGCACCTTTTTATGTAGGTACGTGACCATAACATTAGAGTAAGGTGTGTTATTTCCATTATAAATCTTATTTATGTTCAGGGTTGCTATCTTGGTTGCAAATACTTTTTCAGACTAAAATCTGATTGACAAACCTACAGCTTAGAAGCAAATATTTACACTCTATGGAAAAAAAAAAACCCTGCAGTAAAGTGCTTTGTTGTTTCATTCGTTGCATTCACAGACAAAGAAAATCAGCTTCCATTTAAAACCGTGATCTAAAATCATGTCTCTCTGGGGAGCAAAGAAAGATATTCATAAAGGTTAACATTAGCCTTGGGAAGAAAGTCTGCTGTATTCCCTTCAAGGCCTAATGTAATGAAGGCTTCTCCACAGGATGATTTGGAGCAAGAGACTAACTTTAGGAATGTTGAATCCCCCCCTGCAGTATTCTCCATCTCTGCTGCCTGTGGGCTCTTGTAGGCTGCAGAGAGTCTCTCTGAATATGCTCCTTAATGTTCTAATAATGCACTAATAAAAAACAGCATCCAGTGTTGGAAATTTTAAACCATAGCAGAAGTTACAAGGGTTTAAGGAATCAACAACAAAAATCACCCCTTTTTCCTCTTTTGTCTCAGGTGTGGGCTGAGAACCTGCCTCACACAGAACCTGCAGGCAGTGAGGACTTGCCAGGTTACTGATCCTCAAACACCCATTCCCATTAGCAAGCTGGAGATTTGGGGGAGACAGAATATATCCCAGAGTTAATCAAGTCTGCCAGCTTGCTTGCCTATAAAACCTGAAATGACAATAAGGTGGCTCAATTTTTAGTATTCTTGAAGGAAGAGCAAGATCCCAGAGGGCTGGAGCTTATCATGACAGCACACACTGAGGTCCTTTTGAGGAAATGCCCTGAAAGCTCTTTCTAAGCCGGCTTAGGGAGTGTAACTAGTATTAATTCATAGGGATGTTTTGTTCAAGAGAAGTATCTATTCAAGGAACTCTGCACTTCAGAGGTGGCAGCAGAATAAGCTTCCTTCAAAGCTCTCTGCTGGGCTGTGGAACAGAACAGCAGGGCTTGTGACACACGTGCATTTTCAATTCCAGTCTCATAATTGTAGGAAAGGACTCGCTTTTAATTCTTTAGAAGGTAAAGCAGAACAGAGCCCAACCCATGTATTTTCCAGCTTCAAGGTACTTAAGAGCTTCCTCTTTTTCATGTATTGTTTTTGTTACTGAAACCATCAATTCTCCTTTAGCCCTAAGCTTTGTGCTTTGAATGTAAAATAAGGGAAACTCATGAAATTATTTTGTCTGGTTGATCAAAATTTAATTTCCTTGAGTCCTGAAGTCTTTCCCTCATATTAAATTGCATATAAAAAAAGATTCTAATATCCCTCATTTTCAGATATAGTTACACAAATAGTTTTAGGTTAATATAGATGGTTAAAACAAATGCTACAAATAATAAGATCTTAAACCATTTCATGAGATTACTGTTCCTCTAAAAAGGCAGAACACAAGTCTTCCACATCACTAACAAGTAAAGCTGAAAAATGCAATCAAACATTCTGGACTGTAATTGAGGATTTGGGCAAAATAGGATTAACATTTATTTGTCTGGTGAGTTGCAGAGTCATTTACAGCTCTTCTGAGGGAGCTGCTCCAAATGGTGACTAGAGAAATCTCTAGACCCATGGAGAACTGTAGGAGCTCATGACACCTTAGCTACATCGAAACTGTGAAAATCCAAGGGTAAGCAGAATTCACATTTTTTTTTTTTTTTTTTTTCCTCTGCAGCTTTAGCAAATCTCCAGTGAGAGGATGCTGATAGTACTGGGTCATGCAGAAGGAGATCTGCCCTGGATCAGACCCGAGGTCACACCTGGCTCTGTTTCCAACAATATATATGCAGATTTCTGGGAGAGAATAAAATCATAGTTTGCTACTTCCCCATTTTAGTTTCAAACAGTTTTCAACTCAAGGGTGGTTTGTATTTTTTTAAAAAATTCAGATGTGGATTCCAGGTGGATGCTGGAGGAGTTGTCTAGACTCCTTGACTTCATTTAAACATTTGGGGTTTCTTTGATAGCAAGACCACAGGTATGGTTACAAATTGTACATGTGTGATAAAAAACTTAGATCTCTTCATTATCTTGTGCAGGCATTGACATCCCTTCATTGACCACTTAACTGATGCCCCAAACTAACTTTGGCACCTGTAGTTAAAAGCATAAAACCAGACTTTGTAGTGTGAGTGCCCACTTTGTGTGGAAACAAAACTAGTTTGCATGAAAATAAAACTAGAAGTTTAATTTATTTTCCCTTGAGGTATGGTGGGAAGGGAGAAGATTTGGAAGGTAAAGGAAGATGATGAAATAATTTATCAGAGTTATGATGAGCTAACAACAGGTGAAATGCTGTAAACAAGGTGTGCAAAGGTTGGGAGAGCAGCTCACCCATCCCAAGCCTCATTAGCAGCAATATCCACCCCTGGCTGGCCTCAGCATTGGGGCTCAGGAGTTCACCTCCTCCTGGATGTTGGTTACAAGGACATTTCTGGCCTAGCACCATAGCCCAGCTAAATTCTGTGCTGGAATCTATATTGCAGCACATACTCCTCCTAACAGTCACTTAGGAAGGGAAGGGAGAAGAGATTATCTTTGTTTTTTCATAGAGAATGAGTGTATCTGAAGATTTGATATTATTGCCTGGAATTATTGGTTTTACAAGAAACTGTGAACCGACCTTATTAATTTTTATATTTTACTTTCTATATTTTATGATGAAGTGAGCTGTATTTGGTGGAAAAAAATATGCTTTGCAAATATACATAAACTCTAATAATTACATATTCTTCTCAATCTGTTTTCTTTCTCAGTAAAAACCAGTGAATCTATAAAAATAAATTTCGAAACATCCTTTAATTTTATTTTTCAAATAAAAAAGAAAAAAAAAGAATATATATATTTCTTCCGTACCAAAAAAAAGAAAGGAGCATGCACCACATCTAAATCTAATCTTGTTGCAGTGAAATCAATTCCACAAACCACATTTAGATCGTTCCTTTAGTTTGTGGATTTAAATTGCTTCTAAAATCTCATTAACCAAACCTCTGTATGGAAAGATTCTGGCTTTGCTATGACAATAGGAGGCTGTTCCCGACCCATATACACCCTTCACAATCACTTTCACACCTCATGCTGCAGAGATAAAAACGCCCTATTTTTGGCAGACATGATCTGAACATTGTGATGACCTTAAATTTTGGGACAGCTTTAAAATCAGAACATGGAGCTGCAATTTTAAATTAAGTAAAGTATATGAGAAAAATAAAATTATGGATGCAAGTGCTTTATTTAGGAATACTATTAAATTTTCAGGAATTCCTTTATGTGGATTAACTCTACTTGTATGTTTCTTACCTTGAAGATTTCTCAAGTAGTTTCTTTACAATTTCAGTATAGGTTTCTGTGTCTTTAACTGTGTATTAAAATTATGGGAAAATTTGTATAAATATTGGACTTTTAAAATTAGTATATCCTCATTCTAATTGTAGATGGCAGAGACCTCAAAATCCAGTACACATTTAACCTTCATACATGTAACCAGCAATATAAATTTCTAAAGTGTTGCAGAAGTTCTCATTAGGAGGGAAATTATTTTCCATTGTTGTTTGGTTTTTTTCCCCCCAAAGAATTATTTGCTACATGAAAGTGTCAGCTTTAAAATATTATTAATTTGGAAGATTCAATCAGATTCAAACCAAGTCTCTGCCTTTTCTTGTTTTGCTTCTGTTGGATTTGTATGATTGCACAGATAGCCACAGTGCCTTTCCTGATGGTTTGTTGCTTTTGGTGTTTATTCCTTTATTGACATGATTTAAAATTGCTGAAGAGCAACCAGGTGCCTTATGCCTAGATTGAGCAAAGCTACAAATCTTAAATCTGAGAGATTATCATCATGCTTTAAGATTCTACACTTACAGTTTTATACCAACAAGAAAGAACAGTTACCTTTAGAATAACAGAACTGGGTTACAAATGTGTGATTTCTAATATTTTTTTTTCCTAAAAGGTAGAGATAATATTTGTATTTTAAAGAGAACATAAACCTGGGACCTTACTATAAAATATATTAAGAGTTCTTTGCTTATAATGACAGTTTACTCTTGATTCATATAATTAAAATTGTTTAAATAGTAATAGAACATGCAGAGGTGTATTTGGGGAGAAGATATCAAGAACTAAAGCAAAGGCAGAAGAGTTCTATGATCTCTGCAGGAGCAGTATGTCAGAACTGAAATGACTATTTCATGAATAATTCCATAAAGTATTTTTAGTCTTTAAAATTTTGCTTTGACAAATGAATGCAGCTCACTATAGGTGTGCACTGAGAAATAGTTTCCATTCATCTGCTCTTTCATCTTTTCTGTCTGGTGTTCACAGCCTCCTGTATGTTTCATATGCCAGGTCCACGTAGTACTTGAATGTAAATTAATTTAGTGTTTCCTGGCAGCCTCTCTTGTGTTACTGCAGGGCTCCATCTTTCTATTCTTCTCTGGAAGCTGCTAATCTCAGCTCTCTTCTCACATTCCTGTCACTCTGGTCAGTGTGGATCTCAGCTGTCAAGTCCTGCCTTGTCCCTCCTTGAATATTCATTCCTGAATGAAGCCATGAACACTGAGTTTTCTTAAGGACTCTGGTCCTAGCCCTTACACAAGATTTCTCATCCTGCTGCAAAGTCAGATCCTGCTTTTGACCGAAGAAACAGTCAGATGTAAATCGGTCTTAGACAGTATTGTTGATGAACTAGCAACAAGAAATGAGGGGTCCCTCAACACTGCTTTTAAAAAATGGCTTCACATAGCAGAACCAGAGGTGATGGATTGCTTTTCAAGGCAGCATGAGTGTGTACACAGGGAGGAAGTTTTGAATGTTCTCAGAATGATTTTTGACATAGGCATCAGAGTTACAAAAGTCAGTGAGTTAAAATCCTGTGTGGGGCAAGGAGTTGGACTGGATGATCCTTCTGGATCCCTTCTAATTTAAGATATTGTATGATTCTATGAACAGTTAACAACAGAATGGTGAGGAATTGTGTAGGCTGTTCTCTTTGTTCCCTCTACCTGCTCAAGAACTGGATCCTGAATATGTGCCCTGATGAAAACACACAGCCTCTGAGGACAGAGATGGTGAGAGACAAATCCCTGGGAAACACGCAGGAGTGGTCAAATGATCTCCAGGTCTAACATAGCTATCTGGGAATCCTGCAGGTTATTATTCTTATTATCCTGCATGAGCTATAGGGCTCAACCTGAGCAAGGGAGGGCGTGGGCTGAGCCCAAGAAGAAAGAGCTTTAAGACAACTCTACAAGTAGCAGAAATTATATTAAATGTGGAAAATTATAAGGGGGGGAAAACTGCCAGAAACATTCAAAACAGTTTCCCAAGGTACTGGCTGAAGACCTACAAGTTTAAACATAGAGAGATAAAATATATAAATTTAAATTGAGAGTTTTCACAGTTTCTCACAGGTTCTTTTTTCTGGGTTCTCCTACCATTCTGATCCTTGCCTCTGTTCCTCTTCTATCCCTAAACCCACTTACCCTTTGCAGAATTCATTACTTACCATTTGAAAGCTCTCAAATGAACACTAAGTGCCACCAGCACCTGTCATATTTTGTTTCTTTTGTCTTCTTTTCCAGGATGGGAAGATCTCTTCCAATTTATGCCTTTTCCATCTAAAACTAATGACTTGTAACATTCTTATTTTCTCTTAGGTTTGAAAATGTAAAATAGGAAGGTTTTTATTTTTTTCTCATTTTACATAAACACATGCATATTTATTAGGACAAAAGAGAACCAAAGGAACAAAAAAAGAGAAAACAGAAGAGGGAGGGAAAATTGTTCTGTTACACTGACATATGTTTCTGCAGCCACACTATTAGCAATTACTCTAATAAAGGTCTCTCTGCCTGTATAGGGGCCTTACTCTGGTAGATGCAAACGTGTGAAAAATCTCAGGGAACAGGATTCTCAGGATGATGTCCCAAAAAAAGAACTAGTTCCAGATATCTGAAATGAGGTTTTTCCTCTTTTAAGACTTTCAGATCTCTACATCTATTCGAGTTAAGTCATATTGATGGTTCCACATTTTCTTTCCACAGTCTAAATGAGATTTTCTACTGATACAACATTCAGAGAAGCCCATTTTAACTGTGCATATAGAATCTCTTTTGCATTTGAAAAACTGTGCTAATGTGCACAGGATGTATTATTCATATCACGCCTGCTGTAATTTACATACCTCAGAAAAAGTATTCACGTTCTGGGTTTTCATTTGTTGCTCAGACAATACTGATAATGCTCACTAGGCTTGTGTGGCTGTTTTAAAGTACAGATGTTGGCCACCATGGAAATTTAGTGTAACTAAATAACCTTAGCACACAATTCACATCTTTATACATTAGTATAGTATTCCTTATACTTAGCACCAATATTTCCTGGGCACTTGGCAAATGCTGTGGTAATGGTATTCACTTAGTCAGAAAGAGAGAGCAAAATAGCAAAATCATTTTAAGAGCAAGCACTTGCAGAAGGTACTGTAGGGCTCCATACATATTTCCATAATGGATCAAAGTATCTTAATGTGAAAGCAAAAGAATATTTGCCTTCTCTCTTCCTAATTATGAAATTATCTGAAATCTGAAATTCAAGAAGAATGTTCCTGGCTTTGATTATGAAAAATTGCTCCAGAAGAACTTCATAAAGTTTTTCACAAGAAGTACAAGACAATACAGCTCCGTAGCCTTAGTGTAGTTCCACTAGAAATAATAAAAATTACAAGACTCAAATTTTGTCTTTTGAAGTAAGTGAAGGCCAAACAGAGAATCAAATGTAGCAAATGAGAAATTGTTATCACAAACTGAATGGAAATTAAGAGAAAATACTCTTGGGCCAGAAATAATCTTCCACTTTTTTTGTAGCCATATAAATAAATTCCAAAGAAAATTCTCATAGCTCTTCCTCTTCCTTTTCTTTTAATTAGTGAAGAGTACACTGCTACCCTTGGGCCTTAAATTTCCATACTAGAAGATCCTGGGGCTCATGACAAGAGTTTATTATAAGGTATTCCTCATCAGAAAAGCTCCTGTGCCATCAGAGATCTTTTTTCTCCTTTCCAGTGCTGAGGTTGCCCTGAAAGCTGGAATAGACAAGGACCTTTCTCTCTGTGGGCTTAGCTTGAGCCACAGATGATGTGCATTCCTCTCCTGCATCCCAATAGATGCCTTCAGGTCAGATCCTTTCCCTGGAAGTTTGTAGCACCTCTCCTGCTCTCTCAGAGGTTTGGATTCACTGCTGCTGCCTCTTCTTACACATCAACATCTGCTTTACCTCTCAGCAGGGAGGTTGTGCCTTTTTCTGCCCCTTGACAGACTGACAGACACACTCATTGTCCTAAAGGCATTAAAGAGGGTTCCAGGCCTGACCCTACTGTGTATTATCATCACTGTGGCTTACATTCTTCCCTGCTCATGCCAGGCTCCCTCATCCCTGCCTTCCATGCCCCTCTTTCCCCATTTCCTGCCCTGCACCCATCCTAACTCTCTCTGATATTCTGGAGTCTATTTTGAACTCTACACTTAGTTATATTTTTCCAAGACATATGAAACAGTGAAGTTCTGAACTCAACCCTACTGAAAAGTCAAACTAAGCCTAAAAATCCATCCCACAAGCTGCATGTGTGTCACCCAAACTGCTGCTGCTGCTCGTTGAGCACTCCTCTGTTGTCTTTGTTATTCTATAGGACCTCAGAAACAATCTGGTCACTATCAATCAAATGCACTTTAAATGCAGATTTTGCTGTTCTGCTTTAGAAAGCCAGCTAGTCTGTTTAATACCATCTGAGGCTTATCTCTTTTGCCTGAATTCCCCCTGTATTTGATGAGAGGTAGATGAGATCTGAGGTACCTGTTTCCTGATACTATTCTTGGCTCAATTGATTCTCCTTTTGCCAGGACCTGTAAGTGTGAAACCAGATGTTCCCTGACTAGAAACTAATGTCTTTTATGAAGAATTGTTTCAGGCAGTAATATCTAAAAAAGTGAAGAGCAAAATGTCCTTCTGCAAAGACCTTCAAACAAGAACTCATCTAAGTAAGAAATCCTTCCCTTAAAACCACCTGGCCCTACTCACTTGAAGAAGTTTCTCTTTCACACACAGTTTGTATCATTTATGTCACTTAAGGGTTTTCAAAGATCAGGCACAGAGTGCTGTCCTTAATAAGTGTTGACACTGAAGACAATGGGTACAGACTGTTCTGCAGCTCCCTGTGGTTGCACAGCTTTGTGGGGAAGGAGCCCTTGATCAGAAAGCAGGTGCTTGTCATTTACCAGGTTCTTCTTCATTTAAGGGATGAGCAAGCTACTAAGCAAATCCAGCTGTAAATTTAGATCTGTGCATACTGACAAATATTAATACAGCCTTATAAGAAGTACTTGCCAGATTTGTGCTCTGACAGAACACGTAGAACTGTCTCCCATTATTTGTTAGTCTGGCATAAATAATTACGGATATTTGTGAGTTCTTTCAATTCCCAATCCATTTAGAGGAAAAAACTATCACAGTTTAAATGAAAGAAAATATAGGCCTCATGTACGTTTGATCCACTGTACTGCAGAAGAGTTTATTGCAATAGGATCTTCTTGCTTTGCACCAATGACTGGAGTCTACTAATAAACTATTAAAAGCTAATACCTAAAAAGCATCAATAGAACCTTTTAATGAACCCACTTAGCTGACATTTTTCCAGTTATCTTGACAGGTGAGTTGAGTTTAAGCAATTTACACAATGTAATACTATAAAGCAATTGACAGAATGTAATACTAAAGGAAATGTGCTGTAGCATATCTTGTAGGACTAACAATCTCAGTAAGATCAGCCTTCCCTAAGCACACTGCTGTGCTTATATATATGCTGCTATTTTTAAAGTGTGTTTCCACATTAAAGGAGAAACACGTTAAAGAGAAGCATCCAAATTTCCACATTACAGAAGATGACCTAGGAAATTCTATTGCAATAAACAAATATTGCTCCCATTGATATAATCAAGTTCCTCTTGGTGCAATCATGTTATTCCAGTTTTATACCTGTTTAGCCAAAATGGGAATTGGTCTATTTGTCTTCTCCAGGCTAGTATTCCTGCAAACTGCACTATGCCCCTGTATAAAGCTGGGATATTCACAGCAATTTTCATAAACACTTGCTGCACTGAATCTTGCAAATCCTTTAGAAAGTGCTGGTGTCAACTTATATTTACAGTTAATGCTTGTGTCACTGAAGTGCAGGGTTTTTTCTAATCATTATTGTAAAACTGGTGAGCCAATAGAAAACCCATATGATCAGTTGTTTCCACACCATACTTTTCCCACTGCCTGTAAGATTATGAGGAATATTTTTCTATAACTCCTGAATGCTTTCAAGCAACATTAAAATGAGGATTCAAAAGTGATTGCTTTAAAGTCCTGTATGTTCAGCAGAGAAATGGTGGATACACTAATTTTTTAGTGTCACTAGTTTTAGTGACAATGGTAAACAAAGGAAAAACTTAGAGCAAGATAAATCATATAAAGGAAACATGGATTTATTTCTCAAACTATCCACAAGTTTTGCCATAAAAAGGACCTTTGAATGAGCACATGTTCTTGGGAATTTGAATCTAAATTATGGGAAATAGGGAAAGGTACATCTCTTGTGTCTTAAATCCATTAGCAACATCTGTTCTGCCTTTCTGATCCACTGTAGGTACAAGTTTCTATTTTGCAGGGAAGCTGGGACAGAATCCGATGTCATATTTCCATCACTGTTTTTATTTATGCAGATGAATCCTAATACTAGAGGGGAAAAAATCATGTCAGCTTTAAGTTTTTCTAAACAAGCCTGAATAACAGGCTGTTTTTATTTGTTAGTTATTTTGAACTCATGCAGCTCTGCTGAAAGATGTATTGTCATGACACATGAGGACACAAACATTGTGGAGTACCCGAGGGAACAAAAGCAATGAGACCTCACAGAATCATTTGTACAACCTGGTGAAGCATCCTGACAGCAATCTAAGGACTGAACCATTCCCAAGTTGTGTCAGGACCAGCAGAAGCAGGTGGCTCTGAATGGGATCTCAACAGACACTGTCCTGGAGTTCAGCAACAGATTTATCTCAGGGACAGGTGTTTCTGATCACCTCTAGAAGCATCTATGTTTGTCCTCTTTTCCTGGCAGAAATTTATCAAATCACTATTTCACAGGTTCCTCCAAAGGTTTTGTATCATCCTGAAAGAATTCCTGTAGACCAAAGCATTAGTTCAGAATGAAAAATTGACTATGATAAATGCTTCTGCAACAAAGTGGTAATGACTTGCAATGCTCTGCAGTAACAGTTTAGGTGCCTTATCTCTCTGATTCATCTGAAATGGGGCACTGAACTAACCACTACTAATTTGTGTTGTATCCTTGAGGATGTCATGTACAATCTCACGAGACTCCCACTGCAGCTAAGCAGCAATTTAACTAATCATTAGAAAGGGTATCTTAGCCTAGTGAAATAACTTCATATTCATCATAATAATACAGATCATAATGGATTCCTGTGATGGTACTGTCACTGTCATATATATTGATACAAAAATGCCATTAAAATTTTGTTGTACCATAACATTATAATAAATTATCAGTAGTAGGAGGGTGAGATGACATTGTAAATCTGTAGGACATTGTATTTTCATACAGTGTCTTTACACCCTGAAAAAGCATAGAAATGCTTATTTTCAGAGAACACCAGCTGAAAAGCAGTAAACTAATTATTAAAATATGGCCTCTATTAGACTGAGACTAAGTCTGGGGAGGAACAAGTTTTGCATTTATTTTATTCTTGCTAAAGGAGAAATAAAGTTCTTGTAGAAATTATTACCCTGTTATTCAGAAAAGGCTTGAATCTCATGTCAAACCATTCAGAAATTTTTAGATTCATATTGTAACATGTAACTGTAGTCCTGAGAGCTGTATCTCAATAAAGTTTTATCTGCCCAGAGGCTAAAAAAATCCCTCCCTGAGACATGAACTGCAAGCCTATGTGTTGGGTTAATAACCTTGTCTCCTTTCTATGTTTTTACCATTGGTAAGGTTTCCTTCTCTTTGTTCTCAACACTACAGTGACTTTGCAGTTTAATTTTGTACTTTGCATCTGTGGAAGTTAGAGCCTGTTGTCACCCATGTTATTCTACTCAGGCCTGGACAGCTGTTGTGTCATTGCAGATGACAAGGACTTGAAAGCAAAATCCAATTAATTCTCAGGTAAACCACTGTGAAATGTTAGTAGTGAGTAGCTGTAATTAGTGAGCAACCAGTTAAAGCATGAGAAATTCTAAGCCAAACAATTCAAAACACTGCTTACTGATATGTATTGAAGATGAGTCAGCGGAAAATAAATTACAAAGTGCACATAAAATAGGGCAGGAATCTGCCTGATGTGCAAAGGAGAGTGCATCATGCATGTTGCAGTCTCCTGTCAGGTGTCCCTTGATCCTCTGCCAAGGGATATTAACTTTCCATTCCTCACTATTGACCTTACTACCCTCTGAACTCTCTATTTCTTTATACTTAACCATTTGTCCATTTATTCTCCTACACTTTCTCCTGCTGCCAAGAAGTATCCTGTTTCTATCCTGGCTATTAATTTCCTTTTTTCTCCACCTCTTCTCTAGTAGCTCATTTTTCTTTGTCCAATTATCCCCTTCATCACTGTCTTGCCACAAGTAGCTAGAGTCTTTCTTATTTTTGAGAACATGCCACCCTGGCAAGCCTGAGAAAGATGAGGGCTGTGATATTTCTCATTTTCTTCTTCATTGATCGCAGAGGAGTTGAAGTTGCTGAGAATGGGGATTCCTTTAGCTGGAGCTCAGACAGGCAGCTGCCATGGCTGTCGTGATCCTGCAGGGACAGGTTCCAGTGATGCAAGTGACAGCTCCAGCCACCGTGCCAGCACGAGTCAGGGGAGGTCCTGCTGGGAGGAAGAAGAGGGAATTTTACAGTTGTTGCTGAAACTCTCATTAGCCAGCCTGGTTATCAGCACAGGCAGGCAACAGTGGGATGGAGACAGACACCACTTACCACAGGACTTTTTGGGAGAGCTGCCTGCACTGCTGCCTCACTCTACTTTTCTCAAGTATTATGAGCAAGGAAAAAACATGTCTTGAGGCTGCAAGAATGCAGAAGGAGAGGCAGAGGTGTCCAGCTCCCAGTGTCTGGCTGCAGGCTGAGCTGCAGGTCTGAACGGTGGGTCAGAGATTGTAAGGCTGAGTTAGGACAGCCTGGTATGTAAGAGGAGAATCAGGTGGATATCAGACATCCATTGCCTGCAGGAAGAGAGGATGTGAAGCTTGAGAAGCCTTCCAAAGATTGATACTGTGAAAACATGCTGTAAGATAGGAGCAGCAAAATCCTGGTGGGATCTCTAGCCAGAGAGTCACAGGTTTTAAAGGTCACTGGGCCACTTAGGTTGTAAATCCCTGGCAAAAGGATATAAAAGACATGTCAGAGGAATGATCCAAACAGCATTTGAGTGCTGAAGAGAGTCCTGTGGTGCAGAGCAGGGTCGTGCACTGGGGGTGCCAGTGCTGCTTGCTCTGAAGGGTTTCTGTGCTGCACCTCAAGGGCAGAGGAGCTCTGCACACCCTGCAGCTCCAGAGCTGCAGCTGACCTCCCAAAGTCACAGCCTGGCAGGTGAGAGCCAGGAATAACACCCCTCTCTCCCAGCCCTACCTGCTAGACCATATTTCCCGACCACAGCCACACTCTAATTAGTCTTGTTTCCTTGGAAACCCACAGACCCAATTACAGCTTTGTTGAGGCTCTCTAAGGCCAGCTCTTAGAATGACAAAAATATTCAAGGCCACCATCAGCCCACCAACTTATTTTTTTCCTCCTCTTTCCTAATTTCTTTTTTTTAAGAAACATAAACAGCTCAGGAAACTCAGGTATTTGTTCCCTTCAAAAATCAAGAGAAAAAACATTTGATTGCTTTTTGCTGTTGCATTTTCTGGAAGGATGATTCAGACATGGTCAGTAGGTAAGACCCTTTCCATAAGATTTGCCTTCTGTGGCATCTCAGTGTCAGCAAGAATTCAACATGAACGTGATTTGTAAGCTGAAGCTGGATAAAATTTATGGAGAAAGAGCAAATCACACCCTGCCTCTCTTGTCTCAACCCCCTCCCAAATATTAAACTTGCATAATGCTTCTGTGGATGCTACAGACAAGACATTTGAAGAAAATCACTGCTGGCATAAAGATATGGTTTTGATTTGGCTGCATTTATTCTTCAAGCCAAACAGCTTACACAGATCTTGGCAGCATTGAAAACAAGACATTAGCTAAGTCATAAAACCAGGATGCAAATTTTGAATGCCTTGAAACTCTCAGGACACTGGACCCACAAGTCCTATTCTTGGTAACACACACTAACATTGTTTATTTGAAAAATTCTGGTACATATTACTAATATGCACAAAGTTTTAGTGTGTTTGGATTTAAGGTTTTTGCCTGGAGCCTATTGTATCAAAAAAATCAAAATCGAACCTGGCACATTAATCTTTTATAGACAGATTTTGCAGGAATGTTATTTTGATTCAGAATGTTTGCAAAATGCAGGCTTTTCAGCCATCACACAAAGTATTGGACACTATCATATCCAGAGCAGTTACAAGTTGGATCTGCTTAGGATGCCAGAGGACAGGAAATTTGCACTGGAATTTTGCAGAAGATAAGAAGCTATGATAAAAAATGAAATCATACTGTTCCTTTTGCTTTTCTTGCTTTTCTCCTCCTGTTTTTCAATAGGAATTGGGGCACTGTGTTACTTAACTGATCCTGACACATTGTGGGTAGCATAAACTTGCAAATTTTGCTATTCCAGGCAAATTTTACAGGCAGAAGAGAGTCAAATACAGTATCTGAGAAGTGAGTGTTTGAGATTATTTTCAGGAACAGCAGCCTCATGTTCATGGCCCATGCCTTCAGATAAGTTACCTGAAGCAGAAGCAGAGGCAGAGCAGAATGAGCAAACAAACTATACTTAATTGAGAGTGCTGCCAATAGGGTATGAGGGTCTGGAATAAAATTTCCAGCACAGTTCTTACATGTACATGTAGCCTGTAACAGTAGTAGCAGAATCCCTGCAGCTACTGAACAAATAGCAGCTGGAATTTGTTTCTTTTTTTCGTTTTTCCCTTGGCTTTTTTTTCCCAATAAGGTGTGCTTCAGGTTAGATAGGGAAAGCAAGTCCCTTTTGGGAAGGAACATCTTTCATTTTGATGCTCATCTGAACACTGCCATCAGTGAGTCTCCACATTTATTTTAATAGCAAGAAATAATAGTCAACTAAATTGCTCTGTCTAATCCATTTGAAAGTCACTAATTATTAAATAATTGTTTCCTTATTTCTATTCAAGATGTCACTAGGCAAGGGTGCACACCAGTTATGTACTTATCTTTTTCCTGTTTTCCCTCTCACTCTCTGCTTTGCAGACACACCACCATCCCTGCACAGCACTGCAGACTCAGCAGTGGCTTTAAACAGCCAGTCAAGCATTGAGAAGGTGGAATTCCATCTGGGCAGGCTGTTTCACACTGACACCTCCTAAAAAGATGCACTAACCAAGAAAAGAACAGCTGAAGTAGCTAAAGACATGTTTCATTTTCACTTAAGACAATACAGACATTAAAATAATGTAACTTATCCTCTCTGCCCCCTTATACCCCACATGACAGAGAGACAAAATCCCCTTCCTTGGTAGGAGTGCTGAAGGTGCTGATGAAGATGAACATGAGGAGAAAGCTTTTCTCTGGTATTTCTGTCAGGCTTTTTGCCAAGACATGAATTTCAGCATGAAAAATTTCTAACATAAATACATATTCTCTCTCACACAGTTGTTTTTCAACAATGGAATTGCCCAAGAACCCAAACCCAGAATTTCAACATATATGCACTCCATAAATCTCAATCACATCATTACAGTGTTACCCAAACAAACAGACTATTGTTATATAACCACTCAGGTAACAGCTCCCTGAAACACAGCAAAATTGGTATCTAACTAATTATTACAATGTGAGTGTACATTAAACAGGAGATTGGAAAAGTACTTCAACATGTATTTCTATTTATTCTGCAGGCACACAAGAGAGCCCAAGGGGTAAGCAAAACTCCTTATTTCCTAGTCCAGTGCACATCTATATTAGGCAGAAAAAAAGATTGGAAAGGAATAAATGGCAGAGGGAAGAAAATAGCTGAGTAATGAAAAGCAATGCCTAAAGTAGATAGATAAGAAAAGAAACAGAGGAATGACAAGGAAATAAAACAAAAAAACAAAAAAAAAATCAAGAAGGAAAAAGAGGGAAGTTGAGCAAAGAAGAGAATTTGTCTTATGGCCTCACCTGCCTTAATATGCTCTTAGGAAGGCTGGCTTGAAAGAACAATCAAAATTTCCCATGGAATTATTCCATGAGAAATGAAACAAGGTGTTCCCTTTCACCCTCTGTTCCAGTATCCATTAACAACTTTGCATAAGACTGATTAATGTGTATTGACAAACGTCCCTTGGGATAGGGAGGCATCACATTCCAGTCTCCAAAGAAACACACAGTGAGACTAAGCAGCTTGTTATAGGTCATACAGGACATCTGTGACAAAGCTGGAAACTGGCCCAGTCTCCTGGGCTTCAGTAATGCTCTACAGAAAGATTAATTGTGGAGGAAGCATATCAGCCTGGGGACAACAGTCACACCATTACACACTGTGGCGCACTGGAAAGACACACATTTCTAGAAGATTGTTTTGTTAATGTCTGCACATCCCTAAATCAAACAACCTTGTTCTGAAACATCTAGAGTTAAAATTTTCCAAACTTGCCCTGCTCCTTCACAGGTGCTGGAGCAGTGGGGGAGATGTGGATTTGGCAGGCAGTGTAACTTTGTCCAGGGTGGAGCCCTGGCCCAGGTGCAGTGACATCCTGGCCGAGCTCCTGTGGTGTGAGGGACAGCAATGAGCTCTTGTCACAGGCTGTGCCCAGGGCTCAGCCTGTTTCTGGTAGTCCCACAATTACCCTTCAGCAGACTTCCCTTATTCTTGTGAAAATGGGCTCACATCCTTGAGTGAACTCTTCTCTCCCACAAGGCTGAATCAAAGCAATTGTTGATGGAGTGGTGTCTCTGGGATCCTCTTCAGGATCTAGCTCAAATCAAACATCAAAGGTTTGGAAAACCACTAAGGCTTTTCCAACTTCTTCAAAGCTAGAGCTTTCCCCTCTCACCATCATCAAGCTTTTATTCTCCCCAAAAGATTTCTCTGCTTCAAACAGCAGCAATACCTCTTTCTCTGTTGTGCTGCTCTCATGGAGAAAAGATTGGCAGATTCCTGCTTTTCCATGTAACTGGGTTATCCATGGCCAGGCCTGCAGGCACAGAATGCCCAATTGGACAGTTCAATTGGACTGATCCCAACACTGCACACTCTTTGCTGGGGCAAAGCCTCCAGTCTGCAGAAAGGGCCAGACCTTCAGGCACCAAACCAGGTGTTTGGGAGATGCTGAATTATTGTCTACACCTGCTGTACAGCTACTACACAAAAGGTGATTCATCTTGCTCTGAATGAACTCTTTTGAAGAAAAAACAGTTTCAAAGGAAATCTGCAAAGGAAGATGCTCCCTTAGACTGACACCTGTCCAAATTGTTTGCCAGAGGGGGTTAATGAAAGAAGAGAAGGACCATGATGCTGCTGCATTTTGATAAAGGAAGTGGTACATAGAGTGAGAGATGTTGCAGTGAGGGTGGACTTTATTACCAGAATGTAGGAGACAAATGATTTGAATGCAGACTTTTCAATATCTTTTTCTGGAAAGGGGATATAAATGTCTTGTTTTTAATGATATATGCTTCCTAAATTTTGATCAATCCCTACTCTTGATGTTACCAATTCCTCAATCTTATCACACCATCTTAGTGTTTAGAGTTTTAAACTACTTGATGGAGAAGTCAAAAATACACAACAATTGTGCAGTGATAACTTATAGGACCAAGTTTCAGAGTTCACAGTGGTCAGACTGATTTATTGATTTTTTTTAAAGTTTGTTTTGCTGTTAGAAAGCAGTGTTTCAGGGAGGAAAGCCTCAGAGCAAGTAAAAGTTTGCAGGGAAACTGAATCTGAAGTGTGGTCTGCCAGCCAATGATTCTTACTGGCCCTCTTAAGTTTTTAAAAATCTCTCCCTGTATTTCACAGTAAAATCTGGTGACACAGGTCTAAAGACAAGCCAGTATTACTGTCAGCCAATAGTTTGTAGCAGCCCTGTGCCTTTACCCAAAGAGTATCTAGCTAGCTATGACTTATCTCATTTAGGAGTGATATGATCTGTTATTTTAGTCTGCAGTCAAGAACAACAGCAATTAAGAAATAGAAAGTAGGCAAGACACCAGATTTATATTGAGATCACTGTAGCAACAAGAGCATATTTCTAAATACCCGGAGCCAAAAAGCAGGAGATAGGATTTTGTCCCAGTGAATGCTGGCATTGTGTCAAACCACAGAAAAGTGCTGTGGTAGATAGGGAAAAAATACCTCTCTCTGAGAACAGAAACCTTGCCTCATTCTGCATTTATGAATTCCTTCTCTTTGCCAAGAGGGAGGAACTCTTGTCACCCTAAAAACTCTTCCTACCCTAAAACCTAGCAGAGGCTTTACATAAATTGTTCACTTTCTTGGTTTCTCTCCATCTAACATAAAAGAAAAATCAAGTACTTTAAACCAGGCCAGATTGGTTTCATTTTTTCCCCCTAACATTAGTCAAAATATATATCCCTTAGGAAATAGTTTTGGCATGTAACTTAACAGCTTAGCTAATTTTTTCCTCCTAATATGGCTGTAATTATGGACAATACAGTATGTTCATATTGCAATGATTGTAATAGAACTGCATTTGCACAGTAAGCTGCTCTGAGACAGATTTTCTTGTATTGCAGCTGCAGTGAGTGTCTTCTTGCTTAAAAAGAATGACTATTCAAATAATTTCTACTACTGGCTCTTGACCCAGAAGCATTTAAGGAAACTGACAGCAACCAAAACCTCTAGCTGCTAGAATGTGAAAACTCTGAAAAGATAAAAAATAAAAATAAAGGAATTTCATGGTCCTTTCTCCCCTAGCCCAGCTACCAAGTGCTTTGACTGTGGATGTGTGCTCATGGAGCTGGTTACAGAAAATAACAGACAAAAATTACATTAATCACCCCTCAATCCAAGCTGAAATTAGACTTGTGGAAATTTTTGGGCTGTAGCTGTGTTTCTGCCTGTTTTTAGTAGTTGTCAGGACATGGCACTTAAAATAGTTTATTGCATGAGTGATCTGTTCTCCGTGGATCTGGATATGCTTCCTCCACTGTGTGATGTCTTCACCTCGTGGAGGCCTCCTCTTCAGTTTCCAAACACACAGATGGTAGCTAAAAGGTACAGAACTTTGGCAACATTTTTGCCTATTAATTCAGTCATGTGATGAGTTTTACCCTTTCAGTGTACAACATTTCAAGTTGTCATTTCATTTAAAGACACGCAGAAAATTGTTTCAGGAAGTGTTTTGGACTCACTTGTTGTTGGATGGATGAATCCTGTGATGAACCATGTTATCCCCATGATTACATTACCTGTGCTAAGGAAATCCCTGGCTCATGGCAGGTGAGAAGTTGAGCTTGGAACAGCTGAATGATCCTCTCTGATATCAGCAATCCTGCAAGGCAGCCAGCCCCAGTGGAAGATGAAGAGTGTGTGATGGTTCAATGCTTCTACCCTCTCATACCTTCATACCTGGCAGCAAGGCAGCTCAGGTTCTCCTTGCTGAAATGAGGCACAGCCAGGGAATGACCCTTGTATGCAGAGCATTTCAGACTGGCCCCAGAAGAAACTGTTGTTCAATCTCAATATTTTGGCTGCTTGTCAGATGACAAGGCCTAGAAGGAATGGGGTCAGACCAGCTATGGCTGAGTTGTGCCATGATTTTGCAATGAGTCCCAGCTGACTGATAAGGAGCCATGAAACCAGCCAGACCTCTTTCCATCTTCTTCTCTGAGGCAAGACTCCACTTTGCCCTTCAATCTGAGCTCCTGCTGGAGATGTCTTCATTGGCAGCAGGAGTAAAGGAATCTCAAGGCAGAACAAGTCCTCAGCTGTGTTATTGGATTTGATGGAGTGTTTGGGTTATGGTAAGATGCTTATAATACAATACCAAATGACTCCTCCATTATATATGGACATGGAAAAAGCAAGGTCTGTTCTATTTCTCCCTGTTCACCCAAGCTCATTCAGTCCAGAGTTCCATGAATTCAGATTTTTCCATTCCATGTACAGTGATGATGGCTGTGGGCTCCTGTTTCAGACTGATGAGCATTATGTGAACCTTCAACCAAAGGTTAAACCTTGCAGTCCAAGGTGGAGGCTGGTAAATCACCCCAAACAGTGAAAGCAGCTGGCACTGCTGGGGCTGCAGGACAGGGACCAGCCCTGGCCTCAGGTCCAGCTGGCTGAACTAACATGGGGAGCTGTGATGTGAGAAATTGCTGGATGTGACAGATAACAATGACAGAAGCTGACAGGAGATACCCACAGCACCAAGAAGAATGGCTGAGTTTACAGGTGGTTCTGAGGGAGTGATGTGAGATGGACAAACCTCCCTGAAAAGGAGCTTTGGGACCTTGGGCAAGACCAACAGCAGCTTGATACTCATATCAGCCACAGGATATAAAACTGAGATTAACTGTGCCACTAATGGGATCAGGAATACTGGCTGGGCTATGAGTGTAGTGAAAATGGGACCAATAGTAAAAAAGTAAATGAGGCTGGGTTGTTTAGCTGGAGAGGATGGGGAAGGAGAAGGAAAGGGGCAGTGATGGTGAAAGAAAACAACAAATAGAAAATAAGGTAACAGGATATTTTAAAGGTGTCATTGTTGTTATCCAAGGTACCTGCCAGGCACCCCTGCACTTCCTCACTGCAAATACAGCAGGACAACAGACCTGCTGTCCTTAGCACAGCACAGGGGTCAGGTGTGCTCCTGTGGCCTGGGGGACCACGGACTGTGGTGGGTGCTGTCCAGGGTGTTTGTCTTGAGCATCGTGGTGTCAACTGAGTCCATTCCCATTTCAGGCCTGAGAGCAGCATAACAGCATCCTCAAGGGAGCAAGACAACAATGAGGTGAGCCTTGCACTTGAGACAGACAGCTGTGGGGAGAGGCAGGGTTTCAGGATTCCATCCCTCCAGAAAATGGGAGCTGAGCACTGGGGCTGAGTGAGAGAGACAAGGGCTAAACTGCTGAGTTATGAAGTGAGAGAGGGGAATTGTCACAGCCTTGCCCCTCTTAAAGAATTAATGGCTGTAACTGCAGTTTTTGCAAGCCAGACCTTGTTGGAATCTTTCAGCCAAGCTTTGAGAATTAAATTTGAATTTAGTTCCTTCAGGGTTTTACGATTCTTCTGATCCCATCTGGACTAAGGGGGACTCTACATAGTTTATTGAACTGAATCTTTATATTGTCTCCACTTACTGAGCTTTAGTTCAACTCATGGAGAGCCCTCAGGGAAAACCAGATTGGATTCTCTTCAGTTAACACCAAAGAAGGACTTAATTGAGGGGCAGTTGGGAAGGTTTCACAGTTTCTTTTTACAGGCAATTAAACCCTTTTGTCCAAAAGTGTCATGCAAGCTGCACAAGTCTTTTCAGGTTCCTTTTTACCGTCAGCCATTTCTCTTAGGTGAGTTTGCTCCCTGTGTAAGGGATGCTCGTCTTCTGAGTTAGTGAATTCCTCTGTGCACCTCCATCTTTCCCTTCTCATCCCACTGCAAAGGTTCAAAGAGCAATGGTGTGAATCTGTGAAGCTTCAAGGTCTTGAAATAATAACACTGAAAAATTTTAGAGCAGGCGTGCAAGAAGATTACAGACAATATGAGAGAGCATAAATGTAAAACATCAGGATTCTTCTATTTTTGAATCAAAATAAATTTGTTTTATGAATCAACATAAAAAGTGAGTTTTGTACGGTGACATTTGTCTAAAAATATTATATATCATCATTGAGGGCAAAATATCTCAATTTTTTTCATATTCTTTTTTCCCTCTTTATTGCACAAAATAAATATATGGGCATCCCAAATTGAAAAATTTCTCAAACATAATGTCAGGAGAGCCTTTCTTCAGAAATATACCACAATTCTGCAGTGTCTGTTACTCTAAAAATGTAAACAAAGTCAACTTGTTCATTTTAAATTTTATCAGCTTCTGTTTCAGACATCACTGGGGAAACACAGCTCTTTATTAAGCAGGTATTTCTCTGAGCCTACATTGAAATAAATGGTCAATAATGCATTTTAATTTAGTTTAGTTTAGTTTTTATTTCATTTTGTTGTTTTCTATCTGTTTCCTTGGGTTAGATTAAGCCTCTCTGGATGAAATTAGAACTTCTTCCAGAAAGCCCTCTTTTCCCAGCTTTGAGTGCTACAAGAGAATTGTAGTCACTTACTGGATATTTAGGTACTGGAATTCCCAGCCATGGAACAACAGAACCTACAGAGATAAAACCCAGAGGGTTTAAAGCTGATCCTTTTCACATCCATCAAGTCCAGATTAACTGTGCAGCACTGGCTGAATTGTCCTGGAGCACCAGTCTCGTTTTACACCTGCAGCACACCAGGCCAGGTCTTTCTCAGCCATCAGCATAAAAGAAATATGGGAGCCCTGCAAAGACCTTGCAAATGATGAATAGAACAAGCTGTAGTAGATGGAGATGGACACATGGGGACTACAAGGTGGATGGTTGCCTTGGACTGCAGTACAGGATGTGGCCAGAAATGTATATTCTATCACCATCTGCTGGAGCTGGGTGGGGCAGTGACCCTTACCTCCGTGGCACATACTATCTGCTAATGGGCCATCTTTAAAACCAGGTGGGGCAATCATCTTTATCTTTTCCACAATCCATCCTCCCTCCAGGAAGATATCATCTGCTGCTGGGCCATTGAGTCCCACTGTATGACTGATAAAATTACATCATCCCACTGGGAGATGCTCCAGCCAGGGGGAGGAGCCAAACATTTCCTACCTAGATAAAAACTGAGATTTTGGACAGAAGGATACCATCTTTCCACTGGATTCCAGAGGAACACCAGACCTTTCCACATCATCCCTGGACCTTCAGAGGAAAACTGTACCTTCTACAGCTGAACCACATCTGCCACTGCAGGAGGATGCAGCCACCATCTAATGGAACTGCTACCAACACCCTGACTGACTGACGGGGTATCAGGCTGTATTCTGACTCTGTCAGGGTTGGGATTGTTCTTTGCAATACTGTATTTCTATTTTAATTTTCCTAGTAAAGAACTGTTATTCCTAATTCCCATATCTTTTCATGAGAGCCTCTTAATTTCAAAATCTTAATAACTTGGAGGGAGGGGGTTTTATTTCAAAGAGAAATTCCTGCCTTTCTTGGCAGACACCTGTCCCCCAAACCAGGACCATGGTGCTCTCTGCACACCAGCAGCTCTTACTGAGGGGACCCTAAAAAACTGATTGAGAAATGGTGATGGTGAAATGAAATCTTTTCCTAAAGATCATCAACTAGAGTGTAATCCATCTTGCAAAGTCAGAGCTCCACTGAAGAATACATTCTTTGTGTGGACAAAGAAGTCAAGCAGAGTAGTTGGAGGAACCTAAATAGGAAAGGAAACCCTTTCACTTTCCCTGAACCTTTTAAACAACAAAAGAATTTACAAAGAAATGAACCATGACTGAGCAGGAAGCATGAACTGTGTACTGTGAGCAAATCAAAAGCAGGAAAAAATATTTTCACAGTGTAAACTATTTAGTAGGAATCTTGCCTTTAAAGTGACTAATACTGATTGCTGTGCTCTGCTAACAAGTAATTTGCTGGATCAACTCTTGGTTGACAAAACTGGAATGAAGGTAAAAAGAATGTTTCCTCTTGACATGTCCAGCAGCTGAAATCTAAGGAAATTTAGAAACACAGGATTATTTCTTGTGAAGAAAAAGATAACATTTCAAAAAATAGACAGAGAGGCAAATATTTTTGTTTGTATTATAAGTTCTTGAATCCAGAAAGAAGGATATTTTGGTGACTGTGGTGGTTTTCTAGGGTCTTTTCTTTTGCTTTTTTTTATGGGTAGAAGTCCTCCACTAATCCTTTGTGTTAGAAATAGAAAAAGGTGAAGCAAATTTATCAACAAATCTGGTGCACTGAAAAAATTACATTCACTGTCTGATTCCTGAGTGATAAGTGGTTCCTTGTCTCTGTTTCTTCTTGCAGTCTTAGACTCATTAAAATCATCTGATTGATCCCACTGACACATTTAAAATCCATCTTTCCACAACACAGATTTGCAGCAGAAGGAGAGGGATTTTAATCTAACACATGATCTCATGTTCTCCAAGCACATCCCACAGAGCAGCCAACTGGGGAAAAGTTGGGGAACTTCATTCCACAGGTTGGGGGTTCCCTCTCAGCCCCACAGGCACAGCAGGCAGGAGAGTCCTGACCCCCAACCACCACAGCACACACATAAATAATAACTGCACTCCAATACCCAGACCAGCTCCACATATGAGGTATGGATCTAAAAGATGCCAGCTCCATCTAGTCAGCAGCAAAATGATTCTACTTTGGACACTGCAGTTCTAAAAACCTTTAGAAAGGGCCTCACCATTTAGCATGGTTGTTCTGAATTTATACAACCTTTTTGAAAAAAATACTCATTAAGATTCATTCTTTCAACCTCTCCTGGCAAAAGGCTAAAAATGAGCCAAGTTGGAGGAGATGTGGTGGGAGGAACTCATGTGCTGGGAGTTGCAGCTGTAGCTTCAGTGGACCTGTGAAGCTGCAGGACCCAGGGAGTGCTTCCACTCAGCCAGAGATGGCAGAAAAGCTTCTATGTTTGCTATGGCCTTGTCAAGGTTCCTAACTGTGAGGTTTCTTCAAAGAATTTTTCTGCCTGGAGTAGCTGTCCCTGTTTCAGTCTGATTCACAACTCCATTGCTACAGTTTTATGCTGATATAACCTTTCTGAAAATCAATCAGCCAGACTGGCGCTGGTATAAAAGTAGAGTGATGCAGTGGTGAATCAGACCCATGGTTACAAAACAGTGTTTGTAGAAAAATTACATAACTGGGTTGCAAATATTTTTAAGAAATTAATCACTTAAAAAACAAACAAAAAACACAAACAAACCCCTAGATATGATTATGTTTAAACTTTCCTGACAACAGATTCATAAATATATTGCCCATTACTTAATCACACACTGACCTGTTTTGAAAAAGAACCAGTTTCATAAAGTTGAACAAACTCAAAAGATATTAAAAGGTACTACTCTGTCTGGTTTATATTGACAACACATCTGGTGTTCTCTCACAGTGGTTGCCCTTGCAGCAAATTTTAGAGGGAAAATCAACATTTTCCTCACTAAGTGAGGATACAAAATGCATCAGGAGGCAGCTTAGTGCTGACTTGAGCTAGTTGCAATGAAATAAACCCCCATTCTGTGTCTTTGGGATGGGATCTACTTTGTGTGACTGATTTGAAAACTGATATCCTGCTTCATCTCATCTACTCCATCCTTCTGGCTCTCCCTTAGCAACAGGTGCTGATCACTAGCAGAATTCGATCTGTGCCATCTCTGCTCTCACAAGTGGAAACTGGGGCAGGATTTAGTTCAAATCCTTTTGTATGAGAGGTTTGCTGTCTTATCTACACACAGGGAGGATGTTCATCACATCAGTTGGTACTGCTGAGCAGAAGTCCAATTAGCACAGCCTTCTGAAAGTCACCAGTCATCAGCTCAAAAAGCTTTGTTAAAATGAGATAAAAGAGAGGGTAGATGTAATCCTGTATTAAGCACAAATAAAATGATTACATGGTATATGCTTTGGCACAGCAAGTGTCAAAGTGCCCAGCTTTTTTCTTCAGGGTGGGTCTGTCCTCACACACCTGGGTATCTCAGGACACTGCAACATTCCAACGCAACAATGGTGGTTATTTGTGCCCTATACAGCTACTGTGTCGTCAGGTATTACAAGGGTTTGGGGTTTTTTTTGTATTGCAGTATTGAAAGGTCTCAGACACCTGTGTGGTTTCAGTATTTGCTGTTTTTTCAAACTGAAAACCCAAATCTGGGTCCCTGTACAGCCCCTTTGCTGAGGCTGTGCTTTACCAAAGGCGCATGATCCGCGTTCAGTCTGGCTCACCTCCCAAACTGACAAGGGACAATTTTACTTTCCTGTTATCTTGACAATCATTTTTTCAGCTGCATTAAGTAATTTTTAGTTATAAATCCTGGAGCACCCTGAAAGTGCTTCTCTTATTAACTCCTAGTGAGTGCCCACCAGTCATTTTCTCAGCTATCTTAGCCTATGATGAAGTCGATGAGGGGGTTTTGTTCCTTTTGCCATAAAGAGTGAATCCCAACTTTAGGCTTGGAAGTGAACATGGAACTCTTGCTTACTGAACCCTTCAATACCACAACTAAGGTATTTTTGAGGTAACTTGAAAGTAGCAAAACATTGGTTTAGACCATTAAATTAAGTACTTTTTTTGCAGAGAAAATAGATATTTCCTGGAATATACTGCCACAGGGGGTTGTAGATAGAGATATTTTTATCAAAGAGTCAGGAAAGGATTAGAAAAGTTCATGGATATCAGGTCTGCAAAGAGACATGAAAAAAGGCATGAAAAAGACAGCATTGCATTCTCAAACATCCCTAATATAACCATTATGGAGGTGCTAGAAGAGAATGATAGAACAAAAAGCCTTCTCTTGCTCTTCATTGGAGATGAATTCCTAGGTTAAGTGGACTGTTGGTCTGACTCTGCAGGGCATTTTTTCTGTTTTTATAAGGACATGTTTATTTTCACTAGTCCCACTCTCTATATGAGCACACACCATGAACTTTGGACTTTAGACTTCATCCCAAAAATTTTCAGAACAAAAGCCTGTGTCAGCTTTAAATACAGCAAGATTTGCCTCACCGTCTTTCCTAAACTTTAGCCCAAGAATTTCACTGTAAGCTGGATCTTTTGCTTTTTATCCCATGTGCACAATATCCAGGCTACTGTTTTACTGCTGTCTGAAAGGGAGTGTTTCCCATCCACTTAGCCTTTGCACTGTGTGTTCTGTTCTCATTTACAGTCAGTTCTGAAAAGATTTCTTTTTCCTTTCCTTTTATAAATTCCTACTCTTTGTCCTGCCTGATGTCCATGCTTCTCAAATCCACTGATATACTCAGAGAGTACTTTAGAAATCAATATTTCTGGTTGCTGCAGAAACTTGCTAAGTTGTTTGTAAAACACCATCTGGGACTAGGCATGGAAAGACAGGGCTTTTGTCAAGCATAGTCTCTTATTATTGATTGTCCTCAGATCAAAGTAAATATGTTGTAAGATGTACTAGGGTACAAGATAATTTCCAGCTGCTGGGAGAGGGAGAGTCCCTAAATCCTTGACAGGGAAATGTGAAGGCCTGGAGCTGAAGGCTGGTCTGGTGGGTGGCAATCGCAAGCATGTGGAAAGTGGTCTTTCCAAAAATATTTCTGCCATTGCTGATGAATGCATCATTTCACAAGTTCTAAAGGATGGGCTCATGTGCTAATAAATACTTGCTTACTTGGAATGCTTGCCTTTCATTCTTGCAGGCCCTAATGATTTTAATTCACTCCCTCGTTTGCCCTTTTCTTCCTTCTCTCCGAATAGACATGGGAGGAGCTCCTGCATGTTAATCTTGTTAAGTGTGCTGGAGCTGATGGTCTAAAATCTAAACTGCTTGATTTAGCTGCCAGAGGTAAGTTTCCTCTTTATTTAATCTCTCTCTGGAGACTGATGAACTGCTCTGAAAACACAACAAGGTCATACCACTGCATAACAGTGAAAGCAAATTAAATGTGACCTTTTGCAGATCTAGTTCATGATTTCTTGTGATTCCTAAATCCCATGAAAAAAAAAAATCTCTCAGAGAAGTGTGTTTTGGGGTTTTTTGAGTTGCTTTTTTTTTTTTTTGTTTTTTTTTTTTTTTTGACTCAGTGAGCTGTTCTTATTACTTAAGACATTAAATCTTTCCTTTGTGGTACATATGTCACAAGTATCCTGCCACTTGCTGGCTGTGGCTGTCATCCTGGGATAATAGGCTGCAGCAGTTTTTAATAACTTTTAGCTGAAATCCTCAGTTTGTTAAATCACCAACTCCTTTCATGGGAAAACACTCAAAAAATGCAATCAACACTTACTCATTGTTACAACTAATAATTCAGTATTCACACACATAGCACTCCATATCAACATCACCATATTTCAGGTTTGCTTTGAAGAAAAGGAACAAGTGTTTGTTACATGATCAATTCTAGAATAATTTATCCCACGGTGATGAACTGTGGATGTGTTGAGAAGTTTGCCATGATGTCCAAACTGAAACAATAAAAAACTCCTTGGATCCCTCATCTCCTTGCCTCTCTCCAAAAAAAAAAGAGCATATTTTTCAAGAACTAAAAAAGACATTGCTTTGGAGTGGGATCCTGCTTCATTTAGCTCTGTCTATGAGCACTTCTTTATGTTCTCTCAGTTTCATTGTTTCTGTTGTATAATGGTACTATAACACCTCCTTGTTTTAACTAGATTTTAGCAGCAGGGGACAAAACTAAAATCTCTTTCATATATGTGTATATATTTACATGTATCCTTTTATGTGTCCGTGCATGTGGACATATATCCATATATATGACAATGGGAAAAGTCCCAAAGGGGACAGGAAAAGTGTAGGCACAGGTGTAGTGTTGGAGGCCACTACACAGGGGTAACTATATAAGTCCTAGTGAGCTTGTAAGGCAGCAAACCTCTTCATCTTTCTTTTTGCTCTAGATGTAAATAATATGGATAATAGGCGACAACTTGTCCTGCTGTTTATTCACCCCACTAACTATAACATTGATATCTGCACAAAAGCATTCCTCAGTATCTAAATGTCCTGTAGATAAAAAAGAGCAATTTTCTTTCAATTCATGCTGTTTTGAGCTATATCCCTTTTTTCAATCAGGAAAAAAATATTCTGTAAAAAAAACCATTCTGCAAATATATATTTATTATAGGAGTTTTACAGGAAGGCTATTTTATTTAAGTAGCAATACAACCAGCTCACCATTTCCCATCCTTGTCAGTCCCCTTGGGCTGCAGGCACAGGGGGCAGGTGAGTGTTTACTGTGCTGGCAGCTAACAGGCAGAGCCATTATGCAGCTCTCTTGGATGGTTAATGGGGAATATTATCCAAAATTGACCTTGTTTAGACATCCAGTGCCTTTGGCTTCACTTCAAGACACTTAACATGAACAAGTATCTGATTATATGGGCTTTTAAAAGACTGTGTTGCTTAAGCAATATCTCACTGCAAGAGGCTCTAGTGTGCACCAGAGTTTTCCTTTCAAAAGGTTGTATAAAGTATAACTTCATGCCATTTAATTAATATTTGTCAGACTGATGAGAACTGAGGCCCAGGAATTTAGACCTGCTAAGTGCATTTTAATCTACTGCAGAAAGGCTACTCAGTGTCTCTGTTTCACAGTATTGCCCAGATTTCTTAGCACATAAGCAAGTTTTACCTTTTTGGCAGACATGCTGTGCTGAAATTTCAGATAATGTGATGGTTTGGACAAAAACAGAGACGAGACATGAGCACACAAAAAGGCTGTCCCTGTCTCAGGTACATTTTGTATCTTTTTCTAGAGCCACAAGTGCCTGCTGTCAACTGTACATTCTCATGGGGCTCCATTTTTTAGACACAGGAATTACCAAGCATGCTGTTTGCACAGCTTGCTTCAGAACTCATATTTAGATATCTAAATAAAGTGGCTATTCTTAGAAGAGACTCATGACAAAAGAGAGGATGATAATAATTCTTGTGTATTATCATTTCACCTGTCTTAACTAAACAAAGCTGTATCAGGGCTGTCAGTAACAGGGATGCACTAGGCTGAATGATATTATTATTACTTTTAAAACATAAATATGCAAACTGTAGAGTACATTTTCTCTACAATGTGTAATTATCAATGGCAGGTGAGATGGTGTTTAACATAGTGACAATACATGCATTTAGACCATTGATGGAAAAGCAGAAATCTGAATATTCTTTGTAGCTGAAGCAAAGAGAGCAGTGCAAGCCCAAGTTTCTCCTACAGGAATATTGAATTCACCTCTGAACATAATTACAGCATGAATCAAAAGCCTGAAAAATATTATTCTGGGAGCCAAATAAAAAGAGAATCTCCTAGATTTTCAGCTTACCAAATGGGCATTTCCAGATTTTATTGGAAATGCATATAAACATGCCTGAATTTCTCTACCACAGAGAAATATGAAGTATGTGGTACCTATGTTCTTTCAGCAGTATGCTTCACCTGGAAAAAGCTACAAGTCTTACCTGCCCCAGCACTCTTTTCTGTCAGGCATTGCCTTGCCCCTCTATAATGTTTTCAGTTTCAACAATATGGATTTATTTAACTGCAGTTTTTCTGTAGTACAGCTTCCTTGGGCTTAAAAGTTTTTCTGGCTCTCTCCAGAACATGACTGATCTGGGGTAACATACCCTCAAGAACCTCTCTTACTCAATTTAAAAGGCCAGCATATTTTATTGCAGAAATGGTCACATCTTACTAATCATCAATGATTTTTTTAACAATAATTTGTTCACCTTTCCAGCCTATTACAAATACAGTTCATAAAGTCTCCAGTAAAGAGCTAATTCCCATTTCTCTAACCACATACACTATTTAACTGCAAGATGGTCGGGATCTAAGTAATAAGAATATTGTGCAGAAATGTCCATCATGTCTGGCACACAAAGACCTAAAGGCAGATTAATTGTTCAATCAAAAGACTAAGGCAAAACTGTTATCTGAGAGTGGACTTTCCAAATCCCAGGCCTGTGTCTTGAACAAAATTGCTGCCTTCTTCCAAAATATCAATGTTTCATTTCAGTTTTATCTCATGATTCCATGTCCAAAAGGTGAAGCAGCTTTCACATACCTGTACTGGAAATAAATTTGCCACACAGCAAGATCAAGTTTTTTGAACCCATTTTTCCAGTTTTTTTCTTCCATCAATATTTTCAAAAGAATTAAACTGCCTGATTATATCAGTCATTAATTAAACACTTACTAATGGCCCCTCCAGTGCCCCTCTACTCATGTGCTTGCATATATTTAGATGTGCTAAAATACATGCAAGAGAGATATCACACAATGCTACTTGCAGACCCAACAAAGAGCCATTACTCTTGTTTCTACCTGGCATTTAGGAAGGAGTGAAAAAAGGGGGAAATTGTGACTTATTAACTCGACTGTATTTACAACATCACAAGCTCTAGTAGATGAAGAATTGCAATCATTACCTAGGAACCTAACAGCCCATGAAGCCAAGAGCCAAGGTTAAACAGGCTGTCTAAACAACAGGGTTTTATTGTCTAGTACATCAGATTTGCTCAAAGAATAGGAATACAGTTTATGTGAATTATGTGTTCATTGAAAGGCAGTTGCTAGCAGAGCATGGGGTGCATAATTCCCAGTGAAACCCATATGGATAAACATCTACTCTGCCTTTTGGGAACAATTTAAATGTCTGCTGAAACATAGACTCAGGTACTGGGGAGACTAAATTATTCCAATTCATTTTGCATATTCCACCAATAGCAATTTTATTTCATTAAGAGTGTGGACAGACCCTAGAGACTGGAAATGAACTTCAGTTATAGCTCAAGGTGTTCTTCAAAACTTGCACATAAAAAGGGACACAAAACAGAAAGAAATTAAGTACAAGGTAGGAATAAGGTTAAAGAAAGAAACAATGCTTTTGACAACAAAAATAGCTCCATCAGACAGAATTTGTGCAGAATGTTAGAAAATTGTTACACGCCTATAATATATGTACTGGAGAAAAGATCAAGGGGCCATTGTGCAAGGTACCATGCAGGTTTTGAACAATTCCTCCCTGTAGCATTTTTATCTTCATTTCTTTGCTTTTTCTCTCTCCATCTATACCCTAGTCTCTGAGGGCCAGACTGCCATCTGTCTGATGCTCTGCCCTTGATGGGACTCCTCAGGATAACATCCTTTTAAATGCAAGTTAGTTTGGGACAGGGAGGTGAAGCCAGGTAACACGTAGCTTGCTCACAGTGAGTCAGAAAAAAGCTTAGCTGAAAGCTCCAGGCTACCTGGCCAGCCTGGTCCCTCTGCACAAGGCTGAACTTCACACTGAGAGGAGAACTTGGGTAACAGGATACACCACTGCTAGGACATGGGGCTGGTCCATCTGTTTGCATTTCTACCTGAAATGTCTGAAATTTATCATCAGTTGGAAAAAAAAAACCAAAACAGTGCTACAATTTGCTCAAATGAAAACATGCACCTGAGCCTAAAAGGAGAAGACAAACCAATGTTCAGCTGAAGCCTGTGTCTGTAAGGCTTGCAGGTCAAGATGGAGATCTTGTGAAATATATTTGTGGCTGGTCATATCTGCTCCCTGTGACTGCCACTGCATTTTCAATATCATTTTGTCTGCTTCCTGCCAGAGAAAAAGAATAAATCTGTGCCAATGCAGAAGAATTACCATGGATAATTCTTTATTTCTGTGAGTGACATGATCTAAATAACACCTTAAAAGTAGCTAGAGAAGCAGGAAGCCTCTTACTTTTTGACATGGCAGTAGAAGTTTAGATACTTTTTATATAGCAGAAATAGCTGACAAACCTCAAATTACCATGACAGATCTCAACTGTCTGATCCAGTGGGCTAATGTCAAATTACAGCAGTTTAAAAACTGGGCCAGTGATACATGAACAGAATACAGCTGCTTTTTGCAAACCAGGATGTAGTCCTATATCTACTTAGAGAGTATACTTATTTTAATATTAAAAAATTAAGCCATTTCAAATGAGGATTTTTTTTAATAGGAAAACCCATGACTCACTAAGAAGCCAGTGTAATGATTGCTGTTCTTGAAATCATGAAAAAACCCCTTTCATTTAATGTATTGATTCACCACAAATACAAAATCACACACTTAAATCGAACAAGTCCAGTGCAGACCTCATGATTCTGAGGATTTCTCTCTCCTCAGAGATCACTAATTGTGAAATTCCTCACAGGCATACCTGTGCTAGACAGCAGAGTAGTCTGAATCTGCCCAGCCAGTGCTGTTAAAGATCACCAGCTGACAGAACAGTATTCATGCAAAATAATAGGCTCAGAAAGAAAGAGCCAAGAATTTAAGCAAACAATATCGTTATAAGCAACTAGCAATTATCTTCAAGCATTTCAAAGCAAATGAATCACCCTCTTGTGATTTCCCTTTCAAAAATGCAGGCAAATTGTCATGGTTATTGTGGTTGTTTCTGTAATTGATCTAGTTAAGACTGTACAGTGGAATGTATATATGGGCTTAAATCAGCTGCTAAGGAGGTCTGATTAACCTAGGGGATTTGTTGAAGCAATTTGGGAGGCTGGAGGCAGCAAGTTTGTCAAGAGAGTGCCACAACAGAGTTGCTTTGCCTCTTGTTCTTGACACAGCCCCCAAAAGCACTCAATACCAGGGCAGTGGGAAAAAGCTGATTGCTGATGAGGGAGCTAATGCCTTAGGCCCCCTGCAGCAGTGTCCCACCCATCCTTCTGCAGTGGGACCTCTCCCAAAGGGCCCCAAGGATGGTGGACACTGAGGAGAACAGCCTGGCTTTCTGCCTCCATAACCAGGAGCGAAAACTGCATTTGGGAGTCAGAACAAAGCCCCCTGTAATTTCATATTTTCCAGAAAAGGTTCTAAGAACAGCAGGAACAGGAACTGGTATGAGTGCATTCACTAGTTTTATAACTTATTTCTCCTGTTTCTACTTAACAGAACTGCAAATAAAGAACTGGATAACTTAGTCCCTGGCCTAATCAGGCCTAAACTTAGTATTCCACCGAGTTTTTATACTATGTGGAAAAATGTTGGTTTCTTTATCACAAAGTTTTCCAACATTTTCTTGTGTAGAATGTTTTCTCTGTACTCAGGAAATTTTGCTTTCTTTGATTTTTCCTCACTAATTCACAGAGAGCTTTCCAGATATCTGTCTTATTTGTCCTTTTCATAGTTAAAAAAGCTTACACTCTTTTTAGGAAGAGTTTTCCATAGCCCCAGTTATCTTCTCACCTGCTTTGGTGCCTGTGTTAGTCTGAATTCAGAGGCATTACTAGCATCCATATGTGCATTTTTATATTCCCATTCTATGCTTAATTTCATTAGTATGTGTCTACAACTCAGCAAATCTTAACCTGTGTTTAACAGTGCATGAGTCCTTTTAATAAGGCTCAGTATAACTTAATTTCCTGCTTTAGTCATCTACATATGATCTTGTCTTCATCAACTCTTAATTTTTACCCATGGAATGCTGAAGTTTCTCCTGTGCCCTCAGAGGCTCAAGAACAAAAGAAGGTATTTGTCCCATCTGCTTAAAGAAAATTCAGATGCCTAAAGGACAGTTCAAAATGTCAGAGTTTAATATTCATGTCTCTTTCATGCAGGCAAGAAAGAAAAGTGAATTCTCACCTGGTGATTCTTAAGGGCACACCAATAAAATGTCTTAAGCATAACTATTTGCCAACCTGAATAATTTTATCAGATGCATAATGTCCTATCTGATTCCCTTCTTCCAAATTAACACATACTTTAAATAGAGAATTTAATCTAGAAATAATTGTATTTCTTGGTGGGGGGTTCTTAGCCTTAAATTCTGTTTTGATTTTCTGTTGCTTGTGGTTGATTTCCTGTTGCAACTGAGTTTCAAAGAACCCAGTGGAAGGTCCTTGGATACCCTAAACAAAGTATTGCCAGTTGTTTTCCTCTTCAAAAGGGATGATTACAGAACCATAGAATCACAGAGTGGCTTGGGTTGCAAGGGGCCTTAAAGATCATCTAGTTCCAGCCCTCCTGACATGGGCAGAGACACCTCCTTTCAGGGATGGGGCACCCACAGCTTCTCTGAGAAACGCATTTTCAACTGTATTTCAAATGTATTTTCACCTCAACGCCCTCACAGTAAAGAATTTATTCCTGATAAGATAAATCTATTCTTTTTCAGTTTAAAGTGCTATCCCTAGATGTCCTTGTCAAAAGACTCTCTCCAGCTTTCCTTTAGGCCCCTTTAGGAGCCACGAGGCTGCTGTAAGGTGGATACATGCAAACAATCTAAAATTTTAATAGTTTATCCATGGCTTCAGAAAACATCAGAGAAACTTGTGGATTTGAGAGTGACACTGTGATGCCTTTAGACAAAAATGGAAGTTTGCTATTTTGGTGGGAGGTTTGCTTTTACTGTGATTTCTCATTCAGTCACGCAGAACAAACAACAGCATTTTCAACGAGCACGATTTGTGCTGTTCAGTGTGTGTGGGGTTTGAGGGGAAAAGCCCAAGCTGCAGAAGGGAAAAATCAGGAAGGGATTGGATTGCTGTGTGTGCACCCAGGTAGCTGCTGTGGTGTGCTGAACCATTTCAACATGTGGCATGAGAGTGAGGGCAAACTGAGCTATTTGAAAACAGGTGAAATATGGTTTGAAATCTGCTTGGAACTTCAGGAGACTTAATGTGAACAGCACAGAAATCTGTTTGCAAAACACTCAACAGCAGTTTCTGCTAAAAATGAGAGGGGCAGAATTTTATCTTATTTTCATTATTGTTTTAATTCAATGGATTATTCTGTTAGCTCAATTCTAACTCTGTATTGCTGATCAGGAAATCTGAGAGTCTGTCAGCATTTTGTGAGCATGGCTATCCGTGACTTGTATAACTTGATGACCAGAGTGGAAGTTTTTTTGGTTTAGGATTATTAGCTTTCATTTTCTTTGGCGTTTGCAAGGCTATAATGTTATAGCATATTGAGAGTGTTGTGTCTGATCACAGCCCCAAACACTCAGGTAGCAGGAGTCCCCAAGATTCAGAGCACATCCAGCCTTCAGTCCTACTCTGAGAGTAACTAGGAATCAAAGCTTTTGTGCACTTGATACATTCAGTGCCCATAAACCCAGGGAATTAAACTCTTGTGTGACTTTTTAGTGGCACCTTTCTTCTACAGAAGAAAGAATTAATAATTTCAAGTTACTTAACATAGTTATTTCTGGTAGTAATTCCAGTACATTAAATGCTACGAAACATAAACCAGCCCCATTAAATTCCAGGAGCAGCCAATTTATACAACAGCTGGGAATGAGATCAAAGCAGATATTTTCAAATCTGACCAACAAAGTCACAGGGCACACACACCGTGTGCTGGCTGCTGACACAGCCCTGTGTATGGAACAGCAGCATAAATAGAAGAAAAGGTTACAATGCACATATTTTGGGAGGGCTTGTGCTTGTATTGCAGCACAGACATGTTTGTTCACTGTGGACTGAATGGGTGGAAAGGCTGACAAAGCTGCATTGCAATGGCAAATTTGCACCAGAGCACCACTGCAGCTGAGTGCTTGGAGTCCCACAGCCACTGATCTTGAGTACAGGATGCCTGAGGCTGCAGATTTGGCAGTGCTCTCAATGCCAGTGAAAAGGACCCATGAAAATTACCTGTTTCAGCTTCTTGGTTTGGAATGCTCATGCTGGACATTTTGGATTCCTATAATCTGTGTATTTCAAAAGCCAATCTGCCCAGGTAAAACTTCTGATTTTCTCAGGAACCATGTTCAAAATTACAAGGAAACCATAAAGAAAATTCAAGTCCAAGCAATTGCAGTTTCCTTTCTTTTAGCAAAACCAAGAAGTGTAGTTGTAGCTATTAATAAAACAAGTAGCATTTGGAGAACTGCTCTTATGTGTACTCCCTGTTCTTTTAGCTGGGGTACTTGCAAAGGAGTGAGACCATCAGGAGGTGTAAAGAGATAGAATTAATCCCAAAATTTCCAAACTGAGAAAAACTGCCAACACCTAATTGCTTCACATTACAGCACTGAAAGAAAAGTGGGCAGGTGGGACAGGGTGTCCTTTCCTGGGTACAAAGTTGATCTCAGGGTTTGTTGCATTTCCCTCGAGTCACGGAGGGAAACAGAGAGAGGAATTCTTGTCTTACATCTCTGTACTGTCTTGTGAGCCCATGCTTAGCATGGAATAAGAAAGAAAAATGCACTGCAATTAAATTTGTTTGAGTTGGCAAGCTTTTAAGTAGCAAACTCTTGGGGAGGCAACGAGAAGGTGGCTGCAGAGACAAAAGACTGAATTTCATTAACAGTTACACCTACAACAGTTCAAAAATAATTACCACCCAAAATGCATTTTTGTTAGAAGCAATTATTAATCCTGGAACAAAATTTGCTGCATAAATGGGATTATTGACAGGTAAAATAGGGAGTAAATATTTCAGTAGTGTGACCCTGTACACATATGCCTTTTACTTAAATGCTTCTCAGTCTTCCCTTAAACTCAGAGTGGTTATAAGCTAATTTAACACCTCTTGCCCAAATTCATATCTGGTCAAAAGATGCTAACATCCAAACCCAGCACAAACCTTTTGGGCTGTCCCTACACCATTTCTGCTCCTGCATATCCTAGATGCTTTAGATGGGCTGTCAGTGCTGGTCCCACTGTGCTGGCAGCACCAGGACCCCCACCCCTCCTCCCCTGCTGCAGCAGTTTCTGCTCTGGCTGGGCTCAGGAAAGGAGAGAGGCTTTGCTGGGAGGCATGGGACATTTGTCAGCCAACTCAGAATTCATGGTGTGGACATCATGAACATCAGAAACCAGGAAAAGGCACCAGTGACACTGAAAGGGTCAGAAAAGACCACACAGGAGGGAAAAAATTGAATGCAAACACAATCCATGCTAAAATGCCTAGTATTTTTAAGTGCATAACCGCAGCATCTGAACACTTGAATTGAAATATTGTTTTATATTAAAAGCATATTTCATCTCTTCTTTAGAATCACAGACTTTGAAATAAATGGGTTCTTTTATTATCAAGTTCACTTCATAACATAGCAGATTAACATTCAGTGATTTAATTACCCATAATATATTCAGTTTAAAAGAAAAGAGCATCCATTTTGCCTAGCACAGCAAATCATAAGTTCTCATAGAAATGGACTGCTTAATGCAGAGAGAATTCATAATTTTCTAGCAGTGAAACCAGTTAACCATGGTAGTAATACAAGAATATATCTGGCAGTATTGGAGCAGATTAAATGGACCAGATTAAATACACCTGATTCTAGCAATTTCTGTGGAGCACTGAAGAGGCACTGAAGATAGAAGAGTAGCCCCATTTCTAATCCACCCACCACAGGGGAAAATCATGCTCATCTATCTCCCTTTTTTCTGTTCACTGAATATTTAGGATGCCTACAGTGATTCTTCTCCACTTAATTCCTGACTTCAGTTAATTGTAAGGCTCTAGTCATCAAATCTTAATATGTTTAAGATAAAATTAAACTGTGGATGATGACTCCACAGAATGCCTTTTTTGCCAGTTTTCCTTTGGAAAATGAGGGGTTTAAAATCCTAATATTAAAAGCCCTTCCCAGATTGTGGAGGAGATAAAAACAGCCCCAACAATAAAATCCCCCAGATACTGCAAAAAAACATTATTGTGGGGAAACTTAGTAAAAAAAAAAAAAATTTAAAGAGGAATAAAGTAGAGAACCATGGATCCCTGAAAATATTTTGTATAAAGACTTGAACATACTGAGGAAGGAAAGCAGATATCACAACCTACTTCCTGTGAATACAAGGAAGAGGCTGCTTTGTTGCTCCAAAAGTGAAATGTTGCTCCAGAGTGAAATGAAGAAGGAAGATGCTGGGAAGTGCTCTTGCTGAATTCTCTGTTGGAAACAAAGCATTTCTACCAAACACACAACTGACCTCAGGTTTACATAGAAGTGTCTGAATTACTTTTGCCTGACTTCAAGATGTTATAGTGTCAGAAAAGAGAACGTTACTAAAATTGCAAACAGAAAGTGTAAATAGAAATGGAAAATTCTTTTATTTTAAAATAAATCAAATGATTTTCAATTAAAACCAGAATTCAGTTCTCCATTGTTTCTTCTGCACCTAATCATTAAATTCCCAGCATATTTCACACGTACCTCCAGGAAATAATTTATTTAGTTTGAATAGATTACAGAGTTATTGGTATGAAACTTATGGAGATGCTTATGGCTTCTTCCTCTGAATTAGTATGGATAAATACACTCTAAGTGACATAAAAATCTTCTCAGGTTTCTCCTGAGACAGGTGAGCTCATGGAGCAAGTGACAGAGAAATTTAATTTCTATTTGTTTGCAGTTAAGAACAGCTCCATGCATGGACTCAGGTTTCTGTCACTGTGGTCCTTCCTGTATCTCCCAGTGTCCCTGATTCCTGTGCAGGCATCTGCTGTACCAGAGGGGAGCCCACCAACATGCTCCATGTTTCATGGGGTTGATCAATATTAATTCTTTGTGGTGTCCTATGCTGCTTCATAACAGTTATTAATATTCTCCAGGACCCCAGATATTTGTATTCACTGTTCTTCTATTATATTAAAAAGTAATATAGTTCATTATTATTTTAAATATTAATAGTAGTATTAATATTATTAAAATAATGAAAATGCATATCCACATCAGAATTTATTTATTTTGAAAAAAGCCCTCAGTTTGTTTTTGTCTGGTGCTTGTTGGATGACTGCATCTACAGTGAAGTGCCAAAATGCAGTTTTCTTATTCTTCCCTCCAGAGTCCGAAAAACAAAGCAAGACTCAGTTATTTCAACCACACTGAGCAATCATGCTGAGCTGTACCAGGAAAAAATAATTTTGTGGTTATGGGAATTGTGAGCCAGGCCTACAGTACACACTTATTTGCTCCTTGTGGACAGATGAGAGCAGTTTAAAAGTGCTGATTTCATTACATCAGTCCAAACAGAGTGCTCTCACAAAGAGTTTCTCAAACCCAGTAAGGTGTCAGGGATTGGCCATACCAATGACTCTCTTCTCCCTCTTCATCATATACAACTACTAAACTCAGACAGTTGAAATGATGGGGAAATACTGGGGGGTGGGAGGGCATTTCAGCTCGTTTAAACTTTGAATAAATCTTATTGAAAGCTTGAGTTTCAAGCAGATCTATGTCAAAGCAGGCACTAATTATGAAATATATATCATGTCTTTGATGGTCATCAGATGGAGCTCTGTATGTATGACCCATTTTTTTTTCCTGGGTTCTGTTTAAAAGAGAAGAGATCAGTGACCAGAGGAAACTCCAGAACATTCAGAACAAATATTAAAAAAGAGCTAAGATATAGAGAATCAATATTTTTTGGTTTTTCTACTGTCAAGCAAGTAATGTCCAAACACAAATGTCTAAAAGGGGACATAGATTTAGAGAAATGAGAATTACAACTGGTTCTAAATTTCCCAGGTCTACTAACCATAAATATATTTTTCAAAATCATGTACAGGAAGCAAGTTTTTGCTATCATGTGAAGCACAAGAGATGTTATTTCTCACCATAAAGGAGCTCCAAAATAACTGCATACTGCTTTGCTGCTCAAAAATTAAAATTTTTGCACTTTATGCTTTTCAGAAACATCAAATTCAAGCCTGGTTGTAAAAGCAAAAAGAATTAAATAATATTATTTTATATTTCTTAAAATGGCATAAAATCTTGCATCTTGCATATTTTAAATCTAAATGTTAATGGAGGTGCACTAAAAACATTCCCTCAGACATTGCCATCTATAACACACCATTTAAGCACTTCCAAAATATTGTATTAGGCCATTTTATACCTCTTTTTAGTATAATAGGATGATTCAAATAGCTGACACTGAAGTAAATATAAATCACAGCTTGACTAATCATAAACAAGCATTGATATTAAAAAACCACTTTTTTCCTAAGTGCACTTTCTAATTCAGTTCTGGGTTTCTTTAAATTCTGCACTGGGAGAAGTGCTGGTGGTTTTATCTTTCATTCAAAGCTGAATGGAATCTAAAGGTTATCTTGATCATACAGGCTTTAAGGGGGCTGATACTTTCCAAATATTTTATTCAGACAAAGACCATGCTTTTCCTGAGTCACAGCAGCTGACACATCATATTTTAAGGCACTTCACAAAAAGGTGACTTTCCAAAGACACCTGAAATCTGCTCAGGTGGACTCCCCATGAACTGGAGAATCTTGTTTGCTTGGGTTTCTTGTTTTCCAGAACAAGAATGCATCTCTTCCTTCTATTTGATTTCCTGATTTGTGACTTGATCCCCTGTTCACAACTGGTGGAAACAGCCCTGCCCAGGAACAGCTCTGTGTTTATGTCACTGCCAGAGCTGATGTGTGTGCGTGTGCACAGGGAGGGGAATGGAGGAGAAAGCAGTGAGGAGATTAAACCAGGCTGTAAAACATTATGAAACATTTACAGTTAGAGACTCAACAGGATTCCCATTTCAAACAACTGCTTCCACCCAGAAGAGCCTCTCTTCTCCCACCTGCAATGTGATGGATTGTTATAAGCCCATGATTTACTCACAAGGCAGTATTTACTGCTTTCCACAAAAAACAGGGTAATTTCAGCTAATGGAGTCATCTTATTTCTAACAGTCTTATGTGTAAAGAAAGGAGAACTAGTTAAGAAACTCTGTACAGCATCAGCCCCCATGCCTTCAGCTGAGAATTACTAATTTGCACATCAGTATTGACTTTGAAAGTCAGTTCACTGCCAGATTTATTACAGGATGCAATCAAACTCTCACTCAGCAGCACGTTCCACTGGTGACACGACACAATCCATTTTCTGTGTGTGAGCACCAGAGCAAGCTCTTTCTAGTGTTGAAATGTCAACTGTGCAGCCTGACACGTGTTGTGATTGAGCTCGGGCTCCTGTTGGGCCACCACAGACACCGACTTTAAACCGGCGCTTGTGAAGAGCCTTTGGTGCATTTATCTTTGCAACTGTGCCTTTGTTCTGCTCACACAGCACGCTGCAAAGTGAATTTATTTATCTCAGCTCATAAAGTACAGCCAACCAAACATGTTTCTGTGTAAAATTTAAAATAAAATCCATAATTAGATAAGAATCAAATTAAAGCCTGACAAAGGGTGTTCTGTGGTTCGTTCCATTAGACACCACAAAGGAGCAGAACAGCAGGACAGATCAGAAAAAGATAAAACATGAAGGGACTTGGGAAGAGTAAGTGAACTAGGAGAGCTGATTATGAAATGAGAAAACAAATTGCAATGGAATTGAAGGACAAGTATTTAAGAAGACATAAAAAGGAAAAAGACTGAATGGAGACTGGTATTGTTCAAGATACAAAGCTATGAAAAAAGGTGGGGAGGAATTTTCTGAGTTCTTGCAGTTATTCTTCTGGCCATCTGATTTCCTAAAAACACAAAAAGTTGGAGGGGGTGATTTACTTGTTAAGTCTTAACCACTGCTATGCCTTACTTTGTAGAGTAACTGCAGATGGCTGAGAATTAAGGACAAATATTTAATTTTATACATTGCATATTGTTGCAGTGTAACTTTTCATTAGAAATTTTCACTTGTGCACTTATCTTATTGTGGATTAAGATGCAATCATTCTTCCTTTTCTTTTTTCATGTAAAGACTATTCAGTTATAAAATAATCAGCAATAGGGGTTATATCACAACAAAAACATCATAAAGGATTCAACATTCAGAACAATGCACATGTAGAAAAAGATTTTGCATCATATTCAAAGGAGATGCAGAAGGATTTTGTAGCAGAATTGCACATTCTATCTGTCAGTATATGAAAACCAGGCCAAAGTTTGCCAGGTCTCTTTCACAAGCCTGTTAGAATCTTGTTTAGTTTTGGAAAGACTTTGGGAAGGTTAGCATCCACTAAGTGGACTCCGCAGTACTCTTTTCTTTGCTCTTTGTTTGTGTTCCTGCATTGGATTTCAAATAAATCTTCTTATTAAATACCTACAACCCTGTGACTGCTGCAGCAGGTTAGATGGGTTTCTGCAGTCATTGAAACATAGACACAACCACCATCATTCCAAAGCAGAACTAATGTTAAACATGATCATCTCTGCTGTTACAAGACTTGCATTGGTAGCTCTGTGACCTAGGACTGTGTTTGGTTAGCATTTACAACATCTATTCTTGTGACACCGGAAAAGAATTTCGTTCTTTCACAGTGAAGTCCTTCACTGTACATCTCAGCACAGTGATCTTCATCCTCAGACAGATATCCAGCCTCCTGCAAGGAGACAGAATTTAACCAAGTGTGTCATTGAGTCTGGTAACACTGGTTGAAGCTCAAATATTTATGACTAACAACTCTTATTTGAATGCTTAGATGTATTAACCTACTCCAAGATACTCCAAGAATGAAGAGATATTCATAAATTTGTAATCCATTCCAAGGATTCATCCTGTAATTCAAATAAGGAAATATTTTATCATTTACATTTGTAATGGTTACAGGCACATCAAAAGATCACAAAGTGGTTGGTATTAGACAGGACCTTAGACTTCCTCTTGTTCCAATGTCCCTGCCCTGGGCAGGGACACCTTCCACTAGACCAAGCTGCTCAGAGCTGATCCAAACTGAACCACTAACTCTCTTTAATGGGTTTACAAGTTCTCCTTGTGCTGAGGAGGTGCTTCCTTGGAATCCCACAGCACAATCCAGTGGCATCAGAGATCCTGTTCAGCAGAGGAGGCTATGAAGGAACACTGCTACTTCCTCCTGCTTTCTTACAATTATGTAGTGAAAATGAACTTTTAGTTCTCTGTAGGTATATTGAAAGATTTTTTTTTTTGGTTTTAAGTAAACAAGCAGGATCCCCAGACATACTAGGATAAGAGTATTTGGTTATATTTTAATAAATTAAGGGTTTGCTTCTATTTTTTAACTAGTCAAATATGAGTAAAACTGGCGGCTTGGAAAAAATGCTAATGCATAACAAAATTTGGGCTGTATCCCGAGTGACTAAATCCTATCTAATTAATGCTAGTATAAATCCAGAGGAATTCTATGGGAGTAAAATTACTTACACTTTCTTTCTTTCTTTGGCCTAATGGACTGCAACATTCAGTCCACATTGTTTAATATAATAGAATTCACTTTTGATATGCAAAATATTTCAACTTCCAGGACTCTCCTGTAAGAAGAAAGGAAGAATCTGAATAGCTGCCAACATGAACTCTGAATGCAGTGCATTTTCATCACATAGTCTCAACAAACACTTCTTCCATTAACTTTACTCCTCACTGAGCATTAATCCCTCTCACAGTTTCATCAGATCCGTAGAATACACTCATTTGGAGACGCATAATGTTATTTAATGGGAAGTTTGAACTATTTGTGTCATTGTATACTTTTTGCAAATATTGCAAAGGAGACAGTTGAAAATATTTTAAATTTTAGCATTGGTTGTGCCTGCCTATTGAAGCATGAGCTTATTTCATGAGCAGGCCATTTCTGCACGATCCATGACATACAAAAATAACACAAGCTTAAAAGACATTATATAAGTAAAAAAAAATCAGGAAAAAAAAATCATTATTCAAGACCATGTACATGTGATAGAACTGATAATATTGTAATTTTTTCCATATAAACAAAAAAACCCACAATCATTCAGACATGTGCAAAGGTTTCACTATGCTGTTTCTAAAATTCATGTGAACAACAGTTAAACCTAAAAGATAATGAACCAAATCCCTCAAGCTTGCATATATATTCAGACTAACTTCTATGTTCTACAGCCAAGCTTGGTATTTTAGCATTTTAATGGTTCAATCATGTGTAATGAATTAATTTGCTACATCTCATTGAATTCCTTTCTGATACATGTCTGCTGTTGCCCTCTTCTTGCCCCCAAAGAATTTTTAATACAGACTAGGAAGACAAATAAAAATACACACCCAAAATAAACTTGGAAAAGCGAAGTTATTTCTTTGTCATTTTGTCCTGGCTTCACCATCATCCAGCCCTTACAGAAGTCCAGAGATGTATGTGGAACTTTGCATCAGCTCCCTCGCTCCAGACTAGCACATTCCAGTGACCAGAGAAGCGTTTCCAGCTGGAAGGGCCAGCGTTAAACTGTGAAACCCTGGTCATGAGAAAGACTCTCAGAAGCTCAAGGTTTCCAAGGGGAAACTGCTTTCCCAGAACCAGAGCTGTTACAGCAGCCAGAGCAGGACACAACCAACAGACCAAGGATTCACAAGCAGGGGAGGGAAGGTATCAGAAACTTCAGGGACTGCTTGGATGAACCACCTTCCATTGTACAAAAGTCTGGTTGATTGCACTGGGTTCTGAAGGTCGTGAGTTTGATCCTTGTTGCATTTGGGCTAGGATATAGCAAAAAAGTTCCTTTGTGCAATGGAGAAGCAAAAAGCCCTTTATTTAAAGAAACACTGCACTTGTATAGAGTACATATATAGAGCAGTTTGTGGTAGCAAGGATAGAAATTATTTGCTTGGTGCAAGGGAGGTGACATCCTGGTACACATGCTTTCCTGAAAACAATCACGTCTCTCACACACTCTGCAGGTGCATAATCATTGTCATAATAATTTTCTCTTATGTTTTCCTCGAGCAGAGTGAGAAAATCCAAGACTGTTTCAAGGCTGCTTTTTTCCTGGCTTTCACCAGCATCCCACAGGTCCTCACATGGGGCACCATTTTATCATGCTTTATTTTCTTTTTTCTTCTCTACCAGGGTCGGGATTAAATGCACAAGAGACGGAATTTCGTCTGAAATTTCATCAGATGTTTATTCATTCTCATCTGTGTTACAGTGAGTGCTACAGCACTTCTAGCTTACAAGCTAAAAATGGTGGAATGGCAATGTATCTCTCTCATCACAAGGTCTTTCAAACCTAAACTGTCCAATTGGGAGCTAATACCTAAATTATTTTTGCTTTTGTCCCAATAATCAAACACCTGTGACCTGCATTGCAGCATTTTTTATCCAATCACAAAAGTACCACCTAGACACATGAAGAGGAAAGTGAAGAAGTACGAAACCTCTGCCCTAAAGCCTCCATCTTGCCTTTTATATATTGCTACATTCTAAAACCCCAAATTCCAAATTTTTCACCATGTGACATTGCACACTTCTATTCAAACCACACACCAGTGATTCTAGTTCTATCACTCAATTTTGGAAGCCTTTTCCAAGGCCTCAGGTCAAAAGCAGTGTTCTTTTGGGGGTCAGTGCCTGACAGCACAGAAAGTTCACATCTCCCAGTTTCCAAGGTTCCAACACTAGGTGTTAAAATAAATGCATAGCTATATTCTGAGGCATCCTTGAAGGCTTTTTTTCCTCCCCAAACATGCTGCCTTTGGTCAATAGGATCTGTTCTTTTCATGCTAATGCTCTAGATAAGCTACCTGTGCAAACTTAGCAATGACAATGTTAAAATAAGACCTGTCTGCTGTGCATTTCCACAACTCAGAAAAATAAAATGGGTTCCCATTAATGAGAACTTTTCATTTATAGGAAAAAAATATAAACATTAAAGAAAGGGAGCTGATTAGATTTCATGACAGATGAGGTGAGAAAATTGATAACACCATGAAGAACTTATATACCCAATTAATGAAATTAACATCCCCTCAGATAATACTCCTTTGTCATTTGAATTATGAACAGTCTCTTCACATCTATTTTGCAGAAAATAAATGTTTTGTGAGTCTTGAAGGTCTAGAAATTTACTATAAACAGTGATCACCACCACTGATTACTTTTACTGAACATTAACTATGAGAACTAATCTTGCAGCTAGGATGCTCTAGCAAGTGCCCAAAGTAGATTCTTATGCAAAATACATGGCTACAGATAAGTCAAATAAGTTATTGTAGATGAAGAGGTGACTACCCAGAAAAGCAATTTTTTTCACCAAAAAAAAAAAAAATTAATAAATAATCACAACTTATTTTTCTCCATCTGCACCTATCTTATGAGAAGAGCATGGTTTATTTAGCTGCAAGTCTGATCTAGCTTGTCATTAGAGTCTCAAAAACAAAGAGTATATTGGTAGTTGGTGCAGTCATGCTTTGAATGGGGATACAGGTGTGGAAGAAGAAGGATGCAGATTTTGGTTATTGATGCCAAGGTACCAGGTGAAGACACCTGGGTGCCCTGTGCATGCTTTGTTTTTAGATAGGAGCTCACTGGTTTTGGAGCCTTATTTGGCTCCCTCCTCCACAGTGCAGAAAGGATTAGTGGGTACTTCTTTTATGAAATACACAAGACCATTCTAAAAATTAGGTCTCTTGATTTTATTAGTCACTGCCCAAATACAGAGCTAGGGACAGTCTCTGTGCTAAAGGGATTACTTGAAAAATAGATTAAATAAAGATTACTGTATCCTTCTTATGTAAGAAGGTAGAGAAGTTCTGTTCTTCTTCCAGTCATAAAAAAAAGGAAATAGAAGAACACAGATTTAACCCTAGATGCCTTGGATATAGCTTTCATCATTTTTATTGCCAATATTTTTCATTAAGTTTTTGGAGGCTATGTGTTCATGTGCCTTCCTCTCACCACACCATCCTCACTGCCAGGGACTCACAACTCAATTTAATGCAGAAATCTGCAGAAAATAATGCCTCACATGTAAAAGAAGAAACCACTGAAAGCTTTAAATAAAAACTCTTTTGCTCTCCAGATCTATTTTTCATATGCTGCACAGTCATATATATTTGCATATGTGTTAAAAATAACATGTGTATTAAAAATAAAAAGCATATGAGTCACCACATGGCATTTCTGCATGAAAGGTTAACCATGGAAAGGCAGGTCAAGAACAAGAACTGTAATGGTGAAAATGGACTGAAAGCAAAACTGAAGCATTTGTTACAAAGCTACAGCCTTGGCTCTGTGGAACTCTGTGGGCATGGAAGCTGCTGGAGGAGCAGCACACCAGGGGCTATTTCTATACATGAGACCTTTCAGGCAGCAAAAATGAACCATCTGACATTCCTCAAGATAGCTATAAAGAGGAAGAAGTGACCAGAGCGTCTGGTCTTTAGCTGTGCACATGAAAAACTGGGGTATAGAACCTTCCTCAGAGGAAAAGAAAGTTTTTACTGAACTTATGTGTCTAAAAATTAGTTAATTAAAATCCTAAATCTCACAGATCATCCATAAAAACATGCCTTTACCGGGCAGATGCAATCTAAGCCTTGAAAAACATGCAGTATGGATAAGATCTTCAGATGAGTTGAAGAAAATATACTAGCAGGCAGTCAAAAATTTTAATTTTGTCTAAAAACAAAGGTCTGAAAAAAATACTTTTTTTCAAGAAAAGAATCCCCTTCCTCTCTTGCACCAATGGATTAGAAGAAAATGAAGTGAAAAGAGCTTGGAGGCTGCTGCAAACCTGCACACTGACAGCGAAGGCACCAATGTGTCATCGTCTAGCTCAGCAGGGATTAATTTATCCAACTTACTCCTTGATGATAGAAAATCTGGAAGCTGCAGATGCTAAAACGCAGAGTTATGATGCTGTCAGTGCAGAGGAGTAAACATTTAAATTGTCTGGATGCTCAAAGGGAACATCAGAGCTGTGTCCTGGCTGTAAGGTGCGACTGGGCAGCGTGAGCAGCTCCTGGATGTTTGGTCAGCACTGGAGCACCCAGGCAGGGGAGCCAGCACCACAGCAGCTCTGGATTTGTGAGAAAAGAGGAGTGAAGCAGAGATGGGATCACAGGTAGCACGTTCAGACACCTGGGATATTCCCAGCACCCACCTGGGGCAGGGAAAGGCAGTCTGGGGACACGGGGTCTCTAAGGTGAGGCTGCTTTTCCCTTGGGAGGCCAAGAGCCATGTGCAAAAATGGACCATGCCCCTGCTGCCAAAGCAAATCTCTGGAGAGGGGAGAAGGGAAGCAGGGTACAAACTGCTTTAAGAGAATGTGGATTTATCAGGGTCACCACTAAAGGGGCAGTTTTGCCTCTGCAGGTTGGCTAATGTGTTTGGTGTTTTCTAAGAGCAAAGAAAGGCAAATACACACCCCCAAAACCAGACTAAGTGGAGATAAGTGGAAGAAATTTCGGGTACTGACAATTTCAAGAAATTACATGGGAGTTTTCCTAATGCCCATTCCAATGTAAAACTTTTCCTGCAACTAGTGAGCAATATATTTTTAACATTTCTTCCACAGGTTTGTAAACCCAATTCAGACAAGACACAGCTGTACTGCTGTGAATTATAATGTCGTGCTTATCCACTTGAATTAACAGCAACACTCCTCAAAAGCAACTTGCATTTCACACAGCTTTAACAGCAACAAACAAATAAACTATACAGCACCTAAGGAGAGCACTACTGATTGCAGCCAATGTATAAGAGAAAACATGTGCCCACTACCCAGTTTCTTATTGAGAAAATGGAAAACAAACACAATGAAGCAAAAAAAATCAAATTACATTAGAAATAGAAAATTTAAAAAATATACTTTGTTGTGTGGCTGCATACAAAAATAAATGTGAGAAAAAATATACTGTGAAGTAATAGTAGTAATAGTATTCCCTTTTGTCTGGCTGTAAAGTATAGACCTTTTACCTTTGCAGAAGCACAGGAACTTACTCACTGCTGCATTCCTCACGGTGTGTCTGTCCTGTCACCATCACCACCAGCTATTCAGGTGGCCAGGATCTTCAAATTCTTCATGTCTTCCTAAGACCTCCTCTTTTAAAATGTGTCATGGAGACAGAACAAGTGAACAAGAGACTGTTCAAATTGAACAGGAAACACCTTTGCATTTCATGGAGGAAAGTAGATTAAAATCCTGGTGCTTGACAGTCTGAAAAAAAGACCCAGAAAAATTTTGAGTGTCTGAGCTCACACTGCTTGTACATTTGCATAGTATATTCACTGCATGCTTAGAGATAACAGAAACCAAATGTGTTTTATGTCTGGAGTCAAAATGAGTTATAGACTGATAAGAAATAAGCATTTTTAAAAGAAGAGAAAATACACAATCATGTTATTCATAGATTACAAAGGATTGTCCACAGTATGTGTAGGACAACAGAACAACAACTGTTTACAGCTCAGAGTTTTGCAGCCTGTCCATCCTGGTGTGGGGGCAGTCAGTGACATCTGTGCAGCACGAGGTGGTTGCACTGGTCTGGTTTTCCTCAAAGTGCTACACAGCTGCTGCAGCTATGGGACTATGAATTTCCAGATTAAAAGGAAGAACAAAATAAGCAGGTGTTAGACAGAACCATTAACACCAGTGTCTGATGCAAAGCATTTTCCCACTCTCAGTATTTTAAAAATCATAATTAGAACAGACAAAATGCTGTGCAATGGGACCTCTGTCAGCCAGAATGTTCAGATGGGTCTGTCTAGAGGGAACCAAGCCCAAAGAACTTTGTAAACAACTTTCTGTTTCTGAGGTCTTTGCTCTCTGGTTTGCTTTCAGCCAATTCATTGCCTTCTGACTTGCAGCAAGCTCTGTACTCTCCCCTCTTTGTCTTTAGAAATTTCTCTCTCCAGCCCTTCAGAGACCTCAAGTTCCTGTCACTCAGCCCCAGAAGTTGTCTCTCCCCAGTCAGGCCCTATCCTTCTCTAGAAGGATTCTGAGAAAACAACATCCAGACTGTCACTGTTCATCAGAAGTAATTTTAGAGACTAAAGTATTCTGCCTGAGAACCAAAAGGAATGGAAGAAGTTTCCCTTAAAATGTTGTCATTTTGGGTAGAAAACATTCCTGCATCAGAAATTCAGTTTAGCACCAGGAAGTTTGATGGACATATTCAGACAAATTCTCATAAGGAAGAGTGTCTTCAGAAAAGAAAATTTCTGTTTTAAGCAAGGTTACTCATTTTACTTGATATTACTTGTGTTGCTTTGGAAAAACAGTCTGTCCATCTTTAATGCTAATGCATAAAAAGAAATTTGCATTGCATGTGAATACTCTTTTCAAGTTTCACAACTACAGAAAAAGCAGAAAAGTTAAGTGTGACTCAGCTAAACAAGTTGCAGACCATATGCATGAAGACTGTAAATGAAAAAGGGAAGAGTATTAATTTAGCCAGGTACTTATCCAACAGATTTGTGTGAATTGTTCTCTGCAATTGTAGAGCAGAACTCAAGGCATCTCAGTTATTACCCCAACATCCTGAAGCATATCAGAATATAACCCCTATTAAATAAAAGGAAAAGGCTGAATTTTAAGGCATACATTCATTTTATTGACTCCAGGGCAGACACCTCTGAATCTGTCTTCTGTCATTGTGAAGAAGACAACACAGAGGTTATGATGCCAGGAGGAAGAAAGACGATTGAGTGGCCTAGTGCTGATCCCTCCTTGCGAAATTCTCATATCCTTCATCCCACAACTTCATGCACAGGCAGCCCAAGGAAGTGGGAGATAAAGCTTGACCTATCTGAAGTGTCTGTTCTCTTCTCTAGGCTAGGGACTCGTTCCTTTGTCTTGGTTTCAGTAGAGATAGAGTTATTTTCCTTTACATTCTCTGGTATGATGCTGTATTTTTTTATTTGTGACCAAAGCAGTGTTGATAACACACTGGTGTTTCAGCTGCTGCTGAGCAGATTGTGTACAGCATCAAGGCATTTTCTGCCCTGACAGTGAGCAGGCTGGGACTGCACCAGAAACTGGGAGAGGACACAGAGGGAACAGCTGACCTCAACTGGCCAAAGGGACATTTTATGCTGCATGACCTTTTGCTCAGAAATAAAAGCTGTCAGGAAGAAGGAGGAATGGGGATATCTGAAGTTATGGTGTTTGTCTTCCCAAGTCACTGTTATGCACAAGGGAGTTCTACTTTTCTGCCAGTTTTTCTGGCTGCCATTTGAAAGTAGTGAATTAATTCTGTATTTTGCTTTGCTTATGTGTGCAGCTTTGCATTACCAATTAAACTGCCTTTATCTCAACCCTCTAGTTCCTCACTTTTGCCCTTCAGAATCTCTTCTCCACTGAGTGGCTGTGGAGGACTTAGCTGCCTACTGGGGTTAAACTAGAGCATCCTTCAAGCTTATTTATCATTAGGGCAAAGAAATCTCCCAGCAATGGCAAGCAGAGAGTGCCTGATTATTTCAGCCTTCTTACATTCTGGTTTGCTGTCTTGGGAAGACAGGCTACTTATACTGATAATCTCATGCTCAGGAAAATGCAAGTCTGTTATATTGAAAAAGCTTCAACATCTAGGCTGTAATATGAAATCTGGGTTTATGCTGCCATCATCAATTTCTTTATAGCAAAGGCAGGATACACAGTTAGTTGTTGAACCCTAAAAAAGCAAAATTTTATAAGCAAATCTCTGTACTCTTTAAGAGCAGATGCAACATTACACTGCAGTGAATACCCTAAGCCACACATCTGGAATCCCTTTGTGATCCAGGGATTGTTGGAAGGGACTGGACATGCTGACTTCATGTATCTTCCCTGTGTGTGTCATTCACCCATCAGCCTGAATCAGATTTGGTACTTACATAGGAGTTGAATGCCAAAGTGCCAGTGTAGACTGCATTCTCTCTGTCACTTGAACACGTGTGTAAATCATATTCCAAGTTCTGCCAGTCACATAATCAATTGTTATGAGTATCCAGTAAAAGAACATCAATGATTACACTACATGCTTTATCCCATAAAATATTTCCAATGTAACCAAAATAGAATAAATTCAATTAATAAACATTATTCATATCAGTAATAAGAGATAAACATTAGGGTGGGTAGAAAGGATAGAAATATAACTCATCCTCTCCTTTTCAGTGGAAGATCATGTACATGTACAACTTTATGATTTTTTCACTGCTGGAAATAAACCAAGCATATATGCAACTATCTCAAAATTACTCTTCTCAGCTTGAACTAATAATTATTCAATTCAAATTAACTGTATGAAAATAAAACCAACTCTAAATAATAAACTGAAAAAGCACAATTTTAAAAGCCATAACTAATCTAGGTACATCCTGTCCTCTGTTCATTCATTAGATCAAAACTAATGACAGTGTTCAGTCTAGGGGCAGTGAACTGTAAAACAGCCCACTGTTAAAGCTCATATACTTCATGGCAGGGTGTTTGCTCCCCATGCTGGTGTTCAGCACTGTAAGGTCAAACACAAACACACACACACACACACACTACACATATACATATAGATATAGATACATAGGCATATGTATATCTCTCTTTTAATTTTAGAAATGAGAGCCTCTGGAGCTGCATGTGCTCTTATGATCTGCATATGCATGTGAGAGGATGGGAATGAGTGGAGAACATCTCATGGCAGTTTGAGAAGTTACCCACCCGATTTTCTGTGAGGAAAAATACAGTATTTATGAAGTTACAAAAATGGGTGGAAAGAGCTGTAAAAAACATGGCCTCAGACTGTCCTATTATAAATGGCCACAGGGTGTCTAGACTTTCTAAACAATCAATAGTCATGGTGATAAAGAAGTTTCTGAGTTGTAACCTTGTTAGACAATTTCTATGTGCTGCACAGTACAGCTCCTTGGCCAGTCCTTCCTTGGGAGCCGTTTTTGGTACAATTACACAATCACAGAATCAACCAGGTTGGAAAAGACCTTTGAGATCATTGAGTCTAACCTATGACCTAATTGACCTTGTCAATTAAAGAGTTTGCACCTCCTCCTCCCCTCAGCCAAGAGCTTCTCCCTCTTGCCTCCAGCAGTGGGTTTTTCATTTAACACTCCAGTGCCTCACCAATGATAAAAAAAATCCAAATCACCCAGACCACTGAACAGGCGATGATTTTTTAAATCCAGGATGTGATCTTCAAGCTGTTAAATTTACAAAACAAATTTAAGTTTCCTTTTCTCTTTCAGGTTTACAGTTTCAAATAGCAGGTTGTTATGTGGTGTATTCCACTCAGCACCAAGGCCTACAAAGATACTCCCATTTGTGCCTAAGTATGTGAATATTCCCTTTGATTGTTATGGGATTCAAGCAAATGAGAGGTGCTTAGGTGAACAGGAATGTACAGGTCCAGTACATACCGAAAATGAGCTGGCATTTAATCTTTTCTTAAGCTCAGGCTAAATATGGGAACTTTGAATATCTGCATTGTTCCAGAGATACTTTACTGACTGAGAGCTTTCCACTGTCCTTTTACAAGTTGTAATAATTCACAACTTTAGCAAAGTTTGTCAGGCTTAGCTTTATAGAAAGCTAATTTGCCTGACAGATCAACAAAATGCTTCTGATATGCAAAATCCTCTTTCCCTACATAGCTAATGCTAATGCAACTTACCACAACCCAGTGGTTTTTTATTTACTTTGCAAAATGTACTTTTGATCTGGGTAAATTTCACTATGGTCAAACATCCATAGGGGAACACATCAGTACCTTGTCTAGCAATGACTTTAGAAAGCCATGTCCAGAGTGACTAATGAGCTGCCTCATTAGATGAGGGTTCTTCACATCAGAGCCAGGAGCATCAGCATAGAAATGAGGAAGAAGCTTTGAGTGGTGGTGGTGGTGGTGGTGGAGCTGGGTAGGTCTCAAAGAAAAATAAACCCCATTCTGCACTATCATCTCAGCACCTTTTTAAACTCTATATTCACTCAAGGGGAAAACTGGCAAGGAGGATTTTTCTATCTTTCCTTGTGAGACATTTCAGATCTTGGTGTCATCATCTACAAAATTCATATTTCACATATGAAAATTCAGATATATATTCATATTCATGATTTCAAGATTTGTATAAAAGTGTCATGTAGTGGTGCTCATCATAAACCAAACCCACATTACATTTAAGGAAAAATATATACAGAAAACAAGGATTTATGATTGAATTAATCAAAAAGCTAAGTGGGAGGTACAACTTCAAACTGAACTGGAAGTAACTGGTTTAATTTTTATTCAGCTGAGTGTTTACCAGTTGCTAAGGTATTGAAAGCCATGAATGTAATCAGCAAGAAAAAAAAATTAGCAAGTGAAGCTGTTTTCCAAATCAAGCAATACAAAACCAACAAAGCAAAAGCCCAGGTACACAGTCATTGAAGACATTAAATGTATGGATCCTATATCACTGTTGAATTACTTAATTCATGTTCAAAAAGGAATGCAAGTATAATAAGTAGCTTTTGGCTTAAGCTATGAATTAATATTATTTAGTGTTCTTTTTATTTTTATCTAGATCATAACAATTTTTATGTAGATATATTAAAGTATGATTAGATATATCCCTGTCTCACAGAAAATAGCTTTAGGTGCCAAACATTATGAAACATTTTCCCAGCTAGACAGCTTGGTAGGGGACCAAGAATTTCAGTTCTCAGAAATGCTGGATATTACTTGCAGGATGACTCTGCAAGTGATGGGAACTCAGTACAAAATAAAGGCAATCCTCTTAAAAAAAAATCTTTTCGGTGCAACAATGAAGTAATTTAGACCAGGAACCATTTTTGAAATCCCAAACACTATCTGAAAATATCCAGTGATCCATAAATAATCCCATTGCACCAGGAAAAATCAAGAGAGAAAGAGAATGGTAGGAGGAAGCTCGAATGCATTCTTAGCTGAAACCAATGCTTGAGAAAAACACAAACCAATATTCAAAGGGTCATGAGCTAAGTATACAAAAATTTAAAGACTAGCTACAATAATTGTGCCAAAATCAGCAACAGCAAAGAAATTACATAATAAAACAAACACAACCAAAGAAGACACACATTTTAAAGGCCATATCTATCATCACTTTTTCTTCTTTGTTTTATGATCTGTCTCTAATGTTCCTCATTATTTATTCATCAAAAAAATACCCTTTCCATTTTCAGTATTGTTAGATTTCTGGGGAAGAAATTACAATTCTTTGTACCCAGTCTTTTCCAGATGATATTACCTACTGCAAAACTAACACACAACTTTAAAAAAGGAAAAAAAAAGACAGTTTTGCTCCAGCCATGTCTCACCACTGGTGTGTCAACTATTCTTGCAGAAGGGGAGTTCTAGGAGCTTGTAGAAGGAAAGGATTTGTGCAGAAAAGCATTTATTTACTTTGACATAAGAAGCAACCCTTGTTGTCCACACAAAACAAAACTCAGTCAGAGTTTTCTCTGCTTATCCTACCCAAAATCGGGTTTAGAGCAAGATTTCTTTGCAGAAGATGACATCTGAAGTTGTGTTGTGCTGTGACAACGAGACCCCACCACCTGCACTATGGCACAAGAGATTGCTGTGCAGACATTTCCACCTGTCCGGGCTCTGCGGGGGCCGGTGGCGCTGAGCGCCCGAGTGCAGCCCGGCCACACACCTCTGCTCCCTCCGTGGTTTCAAATGCCTCCTTGCAAATAAGCTGCTCAGAGGATTAATAGCGGGATTTTTCTGCTGCACAGAACAAGTTCAAATGAGGCAGCCTCACAAGTCCCTGAAAGTCTTGTGCATTCGTTTGTCAGGCAGGAGAAGGAAACCTCAGTGGCACATCCTGAGCACCAGTGTGGTTTACAGGAGTGAGCATGCTCCTTGTAGTCTGAATAGTGGGACCAAGAAATCAAAAACTGTGGGGTGTTCCAGCCCTCTATCCACTGGTGGGTTTTAGTGACAACGCCTGTTTGCCATTCCCAGGGACAATGGTTCTGCTGGTTAAAAATTAAACCAGAGCGGGCTACTGAGTTCTGCAAGGTTCAGAGTGCTCACCCAAAAAAGCTCTGAGGCATTTTTCATTATAATATGCCCAGTGAAATCGGCTTTGAAAAGCGAAATACATCTTGTTAAACTAAATTTTGACAGCAGGATGATATTCAACTCACAGTGTCACCATCTCCTTTTGAGCTTCCCTTTGGGAAGATAAAGTATTTCTAAATACTGTTTTTTGCTTCATATGTTGTATGTACAGTTATTTGGTCAGGTTACATCACCATGGGCAAACCTATGATGTATTAAAACAATTACTTTGTGCTTCAGTTCATAGATAAATAACATATATATTTATATAGATGCTTGCAAACACTTAAGTGAGTTAGGTGCTCATCTGTGATTGAAGTGTTCTGTGTGCTCTGTACATAAAACTAATTCCAGGGCCCTATGGAGATTCCTGATTTAGGAGTCTTCCAGAATTAAATTTACTGGGCATGTAACTTCTACTCTAAGAATTATATTTTCAAAGCTGTCTAGGTAAAGCTGACCAACACAACAAATTATTTGAGAAATGCTGTAAGTGTGTTAGTGCTGCTGATTTATAGCAAAGAAAGCATGTGTGAAAATCAAAGGCTCATTACCATCAGCTCCTTGCTAGTTTTTCCCAGATGCCCTATTCAATATACAACAAGTTGGGTCAGGTAAATTCTAATTTACTTGAAAGTATCTTTGGCATTGGCAGTTTGTAAAAAAAGACAATACCTTGCAGGCCTAACACACTGACCTCAAGTAATGAAGTTGAAGAGATATATTTATATAAATACCTGTATGCCTATATTCACGCAAGTGCTTGATTTAAAAGAAAAAGTAGCAATGATATTTCCTAACTTTTACTTTCACAAACCATTTAATCAATCAATAAGCCTGCCAATCTATATCTGTCTGTGTATGGGGAGAGATCGAGACATTTAAGCCAACTAGGAATACACAATTGAGTGGCTGTGGCATTGCAAAACAGCGTGTGCTCCACAAATTAAAAGAAAACAAGAAAAGAGCATTAGCTAAAGCAAGCAATCTCAGCCTTTTTGCTGGGAGTCTTAATTTAGAAAATCTACTCAGGAAGAATAATTGTTCCCATTCGTTATTTTGCTTGGATGACTTTTACAGAACTGTTTTTGCAGACAATTGGCAAATTCAGTGGAAGAAACAAATTACCCTATTATTAAAGCAGATTTGCAGCAAACAATAGATACTCCATATAAGCTGTGCTTATCCGGCCATTTTTCCTAACAACTTCTAAGAACATTTTGCCTTCATCCCCAAATGCCTTTGTGCAGCTGGGGTTTAATGGCAGGGTAGATCTCCAGCAGAACCTGGTTCTGCTCACTCCTCGTGTGCCCCACTGGGCTCTGCTCCAGCCCAGGGCAGCCTCTCTGACTTGTGACCTTCTCACAGGGTTTCCTGCACTGCTCGCAGTTTCTCTGCAGCTTGATTCCAGCCTCTCTCACCTCTTCTGCCAGGGTTATTTTCTATCAGCATTCCTGTTACAGGCTGCCCCTGTTTGTACAGGTGGCAATACAAGAATGTTTGAAAGTTTCTCCTGGGCTAATATTTTGCTACTTTTCGCTGCTAATGAGAGTTTGATTTTTTACTTCACTTCAGTGTTGGATTAGTTTATAAGAAAAGCTGACTTGGGAATTGACCTGAGTATACATTTCAAAGTCAGATATTTAGAAATAAATTCATCTTGTTTTATTTTTGGCATGTGTGAGTTAGCTAAGATACTCTTGGTTACTTGTGTACAATCCCTGCATACTTAATGGAAAAAAATATTAATTATCTTTTGGACTTGCAGCATTTTCTTCCACTGATTGTCATAGTAGTCAAGATTAAAGGAAAACATAGGAAGAAAAATAGGGAGTTAAAATCCAAACCTGTAGTGCATTCATGTCATTGATCTTGTTTTCCTTATAAAATCATATAGATTTCATTAAACTTTCAATGGAAGTCTTGAAATGCAGGTTGCAGCACAACTTTTATTCCTCTCATTTGAAATGAAAAAGGTTTAGCAGATCAATAACCAATGGATTAATGAGTCACTGATGAAAATAACAGTAATTTACATCTGCAGCACCTATTATCAAGAGCAATCACAAAGTACTTGAGGAGCAGATTACAAAACTAATTCTGCTTAAGTGGTGCCAGAAGCCAACTCCCTTTGGAAGCCTGATGAAGAAGGACAGAAAATAATGACCATTACAGCAAATACTGAACTACAGTTGCCACACAGTCATGTAGAAGACCCAGTACATTGTTCACTTTAAGAATGTGAAAATAGCACTTCTTCTCAATTGTCTGAACATGGCTCTTCACCGTCAGAAGCCAGGCTGGGCATTGAATTTTCCCTGTGCCCCATGTGCCAACAAATGAGAGTGTGCTTGCACACTTATGTTCCTAATCTGAAAGGCCCCCACATGGAAGATGTGACCAGTCTGTGACCCAGCCTCCACGCCCGAGGTCAAGCCAAGTCTCATCAGCTGGAAAAAGAGCCTTGCAGTCTTCAAGGATGCTCAATACTGCAAGTAAACAGGCACACAGCCTTTCCATAATGGTCTAAAATACCATGAATTCTTATATTTCCTGCCAGAAGCAGCAAAGAAAATGAGACAAAACAATGAAACACTGGCATGCATTTGAATTTTCTGTTTCTTTATTATCTAATAATTTTTTTATTACCTTAGCAGATTAGGAGCTTTTCTCTCTATCTGTGAAGCTGAATGTCTCTCTGTTCTATTCTCCACCTTTTTTATGGTTTGCAGACCATTTTTTCCCTACACACTACATTAAGCTACATTCCTTTTCCATGAAAGCACAGTGCTGTTATTCTCCATCTTTGTATTTCTTTTATTTCTGTGAAGGCAAGTTTCTCAGTTTTTCAGTATGCATCTGACCTCCTCATTCTCCTTTTTGGTGAATCCCCCAGTTCCAAACCCTCCTCAGCTGTGGTCTCAGCACTGCTACCCCTTCATGCCATATGAACAGTGGATATTTACACCTTTCCTTAGCACCAGCCTGGAAAGGTGGCACCCCATGGCCCCAGCTGCAGTCAGCAACCCTGATAAACTCTGTAACACAGCAATTCTGTGAATGCAGGTGATATTCCCAAGACTCATTTAAATATCCTTCACACATAAATAAGCATTAGTCATCACTGCTCATTTTAATTGTGAAGGTATTCAAGATGCTAAGTTTGGTAACAAGTCATGATCAGAAAGGTAATGATCTACCTTGCCTGGAAAACGTGGATAGTAAATTCAGTGTTCTCAGGCCATGTAGGTCTTATGTCCTCTGACAGTCATTGAACATATATAGCAGTGATACTTAAACTAAATTTTTTTTAAAGTGGCTGAAGGATAAAAAATTGGTCCCCTACATCCCTACATTTTATTCCCCTTTTCCACTGTGAAACACTCCTGTTCATAGAGTCAAAGGGAATAAGAAATGCAAGTTCACCTCCATAAAGCAAAGATACAAGTAAAGAGACAAACACAGTACAAAAAACAATGAAGAAAATGTTGTGAAATGTGTAAACATTTATATGTCTGTCTAGTTTGGGAAAAAAATAAAAGCAAACAAACAAAATATTTGCAAGGAAGCCTTCCAAGCCATAGTTTTTTCCAGAAACATGACAGGCAAACTGTGACCTGCAGTGACCATGAGTTTGGATAAAGGTGTGGATGGACTGCAATCTAACAAACTATGATCACTGAAATTAACAGAAATTTAACCAGTGAAATTGAGTTTCATATATCCTTATAATGTAATGCAGTTACATGGAAATGTAAGATACTGAGAACATCTGCATAATTTTGTCTGTAATTCCACAAATCTTCAAGAAAATTGTCTCAGAAAAGACAATCTTTTAAATATAATTCCTTTGGAATTTCACAGGAGTGATTCTTACCTTCAGAATGTATTCACTTACCACCACCAAAGACTTAAATACAAAACAATAATGACAAGATGCCCATTAAAAAAATAGCTTAAGGCCTATAACACCATGTAAGAAACAACTCTTAATTTCCCTTGTGGTTTTCTGTAATCTTTGACACTACATTTACATTCTGCATAGCTCTCCAATGTGTGCTGGAATCCCAGCACAGCAATATAAAGTAAAACAGTTCCAAGGGGTTATATTAGGATACTAAGGATCTCAAAGATGAGACATTAGCTATTGACAATTTCATGAATAATTTTAGTGCGGTTTTATTACTTTGTAGTAAAAATATCTGTACAAGATGCAACATCATTATCCTTTTCCCTCTACTTTCAAATTAGTTTTTGATATGTCTCAAAAAATTCTGTTTCCACTTATAGGTCTAAAATTCACACTTCTAGTTTGAATCTGAAATGTAATTAAGATGCACACTTCTCTGTTAGAGCTGGATGGGCATGAAAATAAGAAATTTCATTTTACTGCCTTTCATAACTCAACATACCTTTAATTTTTAAAAGGCTATTTTTTTTAAAGCAAGAAAATTTTAGTTAATAATTTAGTACTCACTTCAATTAGAATAGCTATTAAAACCTTCTATGATGTTACAAATAAAAGTTTGAAAATAGTTCTACAATTTCTAGCTTGATACAATTTTCTGCTCTGAAAAGAAAGCTAATGCAAAATCACTTTTATAATCCTGGTGCTGTTTCAATATAAGTCTTTATAACTACCAAGGAAGACTCTTAACTGACAGTGTATTTCAATATATCTGAAGATGCTCTGCATGCAACAGGTCAGCCTTTTCAGTGGCTGTAAACTGGTGCAACCCTGTTGCCTGAAGGAAAGGCACTTGCTCAGGATCTTGTTCATGCCACTCAGCAGAGAAGGGACAGCTTGTCAACACAAGAAAACCTTTGTCTAATTTGCATGCTCCATTTTAACATAATTTACAAGGAGATCAATCATGTCCAATCACCTCAAAATGGTAAGCCCAGCATCACCTGCCTCAGGTAAGTCTGAGAACAGGACAGGAGCAGATGCAGGTGGGAAGCAGGATTTCCCCATGCTCAGCATCCAGTTATGTACATTTTTCAGGGTAAATGCCAAGAAGTGATTGTGATGTTGTTAAGAGGGAAGAGCAGCACTGAACAGACACTTTACAGAAACCTTCTGGATTAGACAAGGAGGAGAAAGGCTGACTTAGAGAGCAGCACAGCAGCTCTGACAGCTTTCAAAAGCTAAGCAGGCCACCACTTTGACACAGAATGAGCTGTGCTGAATATGTCTGAGGTGCTCTCACCAAGGCAAGACAAGAATATTTCATGTATATTGCAGTGTTTAAACAGCTGCATGTACTAATCTAATTTTACTGATGCCACTAATAATAGTAGCTACAATAACACACAAACCACACTCGGTCCCTAGGGTTCATTGAAAGGTTGTCTAGTACTGCCTTTTAGCCCTTTATACCTTGTTTTACATGGTACTTTTAATCTAAATGTGCAAGATTTTGCTTGGCCATTTTGGACTGAAATTTCCCATGTCATTGTCTGTCCCACACTTCATTTCCTCTTTGTTGGAAAGGCTCAGCTAGCACAAAGTTAGTTATTCCTGAGAATGAGGCTGGGAAAAATTTTTATTCTGAACTTTGAAAGGAGTGGATGTCTCCACTGTGGTGAAGTTGTGTCACAAAGAGGGCAGGGAAAGCCTTTTTTATACTAAGAATGAGAGTTCTCCAAAATGTGCCAGGTTATCAGGTACCCTATATTTTGTAGGGACTTGAAGGCTAAAATCTCTTGACAATTTTCCTAGACTAAGTTTCTCCAGGCTTTGAGGTATTGAATTGGGACTTTCTCTGTGATTATGGGTCCAAGCTGCTGCCTGTGGCAGCAGAACTGAGCAGAGGAAGACTGTCCCCCTCCATCCCTTCAAATCAGTACAAATTGTGAGACCAGGCTGCAATGCAATCCTCAGCCTGAGATGATACAGATGAAAAATGGGAAACAGAGCTTATTTCCTGCTATTCATAGGAAGGAAAACTTTGTGCATGGGATCTACAGGGTCTTGGGCATACTCTGGATTAAAACCCTGTTCTGTCTGACTGGCCAACCAGTACAGCTGAGCATTACATGGGGCTCACCTGCAGCCCTGGTGCCTGACACAGCTCCAGTGTCACAGGAGGGGAAGGGAGGAGTTGCAAAGGGGAGAACAGCAGAACTGGTAGGGACCAAAGACAATATAATGGATGAGCAAGGTGTGAGTGAGGAACAGGGACTGATAATTTACCCTGTCAGGTTGAAAATTGAGCAGAGTGGAGAAGATTGGACTTGGGGTGAATAGAAGGAGTTAAGTCTTTGTAAAAAGGAGACCATGGGACTGAGAAACTGGAGAGCTCATCACTTCATAGATTTTAAATTTTAACAGTTCCATTAACTGATACAGTCAGATATTAAATGGACATTAAATGGACAATCAGAGAATGACTCAGTCAAGGAAGACTAGAGAAGGTATCAGAGCAGAGCAGAAAGCTGATTGACACCACTTCCAACTCCAGTGTCTGGGAAGGTTGATAGAATGAGAGTAGAAGGACTGGGAGTGGTTGTGTAAGGAGAAAACGCTTCAGAAAAAGGGAGGATGGAAGAACAGAAGGAAGGTGAGTGTTAAGGTGGAGGGAGCAAGGCAGAGGACATTGTGTCTGGAGTGACCAGAGCAGATGGCACAAAACTTTGCAGAGTCTGGAGCAGGTTGCTGAGTGCAGCTGTGCCACTGGCAGGAACTATCAGGGAATTTCTCCAGCCTTTGCCTGTGCATGGCACAGGAGGAAAACCCTCTGCTGCTGACAGCTCCTGTGCCCACCCAGCGTGCTGGTCCCAAAGCACTCAGTATTCCTGCTGGTCAGGGGGGCCAAAACACAGGTACTGAGGGAGGGAGTTTCCTCCTAAGATTTCTTTGTAAAGCACTGTGAAAAAAACCACACTTGGATTGTGGAAATGCAGGCACCCAAGAGTTAAGGAAAGCCACATTTCAGGTGTACTCTTCCATACTTGTTAAAACAGCATTCCTGTTCTGCAGCCATGAAGTGGACAAATAAATTGTGTGGGATTGTTCCTGTATTCCTTGAAAAATTTTATTGAAAGAAATGGGCAAGAAATTTCAGGAGAAGCAAGGACATTCTCAAGGAAGTCAAATGTTGAATGGAAGAGCTGGCTTTTAGCCCTGTCTGAGCCACAAAGTTCTTTTCTGATGCTTATCAAGTCACTAAACCAACCAGACTTGTCATTATGCCTGATTTTATATGGGTTTAATGCACAGGAATGTTCAACCTTCCCAGATGCAATTGAAACCTCTGGGTGCTAAGCCTTGAGCAAAAGTTGAAATACAACACGAAATACAACATGAAATACTCTGCAATATCAGTTTCTACAGAGAGTCTCATCTAAAAGAAGTGTATAAATTCTTAGCTCAATGCCTCTATGTAATAGAAAAATTCAAATAATCTCATGCAAATTTTGTGCAAATATAGGAATTGGTTTTCTTGCAGTTAGGTAATGTGGTGAGAAACCCTACAGAATTTCACTTTCAGTGCAGTTTCACTAATTTGATGTAAGGGGTATAGAGATATATAGAGAAATGAAGGTTTAAAAAAAAAAAAAAAAAAGAATTGATTAGTCATTCTCTGCCCTGGGTGGTTCAGGGCACAAGCAGAAAAAGGAATATGCAATTAAAACTTTGTCAGCATCCAGTCATGAAAAAGAGTTAAGCTACACTTGCACTGTTAACCTTAGTTATTACACTTCTTAGTTTCTTACCTTACACACTCAATCATATTTTCAGGTGTTGTTAGTTTGTGTTGATTACAATATGTGCCACACTTTTGAATCCCTTGTGGAGTCTGCCACATCTGGTCTGCCATTGTTTGTTTTTTTTTCCCTTGAAAATAGAACTTGTTTTAAAAAAAAATGTTATGTTGCTTCCTTAGTTTCTCTTTACCCTTCCTTAGATGGAAAAACAGACCATGCTTAGCTTAATTCATCATGGCCCCTAAATTCCTGGGCACATATCTGAACATCAGATAAAAGAACAGTGACTTGGCACTCTTCCACCATATCTTGAAAAAAAGCCCAAAACAAAATGCTGAAAGCTTGAGCATTTGCAAACCTTTCTGTTCAGTTTTGAAATGAGATTTCCATTTATTTGGTCCGAATACAGGAATACAAAGTAGCTAAAGTCCCTGAAACAATAGTTAACCATGTGGTTTCCATAAAACACAATGGAAAATGTGAATCTCAGGTGCTATATTTAGAGGTGTAGTATTCTTCCCCTGACCAGGGTCTGCTAGACCAGGCTGCTCAAATCCCCATCCAGCCTGGCCCTGAGCCAGGGCTGGGGCACCATATGGAGTGTGCAGGTAAGAATAATTTGCAAAAATTCAGACTGTTATAGGATGAGTTTCAAGCTACAGCACTGCAAAAGTGTTTAAGACTTCAACACAAATGTTGCTCATGCCTTTGCAGAAAAGCTGCTTCAGGCTTTTTAAGTTTGCCCTGACCCAGCATTATGTTCCTCATGGGAAGCCCCCTCAGACAGTGGCACTCTGCATAAGCACAAAAGTTTATTTGCACACACTCATTTCAGCAGTGCAGGATTAATTTAGAGACCATAAACATGAAAATGAAGCACCATTTTTTTAATTTTAACATTTAATTGCACGCAAAGGAGAAACTTGGATTCAGAGCAATAGGTACATAACACCAGAAATAAAACTTACACATTTTCTCTTGCCACAAGTCACAAGCAATTTGTGAGTTGAGGTCAGATCCTCTTGCTGGATTTTAGAGAAAGGCTGGAGAGTGTTTTGGAAACTGATGAAATCTCTTAAGGAAACGAGAATTTGATATCTGTATTAAAATCTATTTCACAGCTTCCGTCCAGGGGATCAGGAAGGAATATCCCATATCTTCAGAACATCTTGTATGTTTGGTTTCCTCCATTATAGATTTTTTTCAACTTCTTCAGCTCTGCCAAATGCAGGGGTTGGGGACTGGAGCCCTGTGGGTGCTGCAGACAGCTGCAGAGCTCTGCCTGGATGTTTCCTCCATGCCTGCAGGGAAACCAGAGAGCTGCTGGTGCAGCCAGACCTGCTGTGGCTTTCCCGTGGCTGTTCCATGGCACAGCTGCCCATTTGGCACCTTGACCAGCACATAAATTTTAGCAGGCAGTGAACTAAACCCAGGGGCAATAGGCTTGCTCTAACATGCCCATGCTTTCTAGCTTTTTATTTTCTAATGTATAACTTTATAAATATTAGATTACTGAATGCTTGCTTTCCCAAGCTGCCTATGGATGCTTTTATTTTCTTTATTTTTGTTGCTAACTGAGACTGTCTCACAAACATATGACTATGAAACTACACTAATTATGGAATTAGTTCCAATTTAATGTCTGGTTTATCATGGACCTATTTACGGATAGGCCAAAAGCTGTTCTGGCAAATTAGCAGGAAATGGGAATAAGAAATATCAGTATGAGCTTCATAACTGTTGGCACTAACAGTGCCTTACTTATGCTCTACTTTAATGATGTTGTTTTATTTTCCTCAAAGAAAAAGCTGGTTTAAGAGGCCCCTAAATTCGTAGAACTATTAAGTTCATGATGAAAATAACATTAAGCTAATGTTCCTTGCTTATTTCATCAATAGAGTAGTGTTGTTATTGCATCATTAAAATGTTTTAGTAAGTTTATCAAAGAAATAATGGTGACAAAACATCTTTAGTGCCTGTGGAATCTTCGTCACCATTTTTGAAAAACCCAAATTACAGCATCATCCCAGCCTGGAAAGCCCACAGCTCCCTTCTACACTGTAGGTGTATTTTAAGCCAGTAATTAAAGCTACCTGTGTATTTTAAATGATGGGTGAATTAGTATTATACAAGGTTTGGAAAGACTGATCTTTCTTCCATAAGACATTTATAATGCAGTTCTTATCTCTCATTTACTACTGTCTTGGGTAAAAGCAATTAAGAGTAGCAAACCTACCAAGGGCTAGACAATTTAGCATTGTGTTGCCAGCTGTGGGCAGAAGCTGATCTCATACTTTCTGTTGGCTCCAATGATGATTAGAAATCTTATCCATTTTCTATTGCATTGATAGTAATGTTCCCCCTTGTTTAGAACTGGCTATGTTTTGCTGAATTTTCTGTTGCATCCACAGTGCAGACTAATTGTGCTCAGCTTCACTCTCCCTGGCTGCTGCCAGCCTGCATGCATGGCGTTGCATTTCAGGCAGACCAGACAGCAGAGATGTGGGGGGGACCTGTGCCAGGGTGTCAGGCTGCAGTCAGGGCAGGGACCCAGATCTGGGACCTGCAGAGCTCCCCCAGGACCTGCCAGCTAGAGGAGGCCTGCATGGACATTCTAAACAGATCTGAAAATGGGGAAAGTAAAAAAAAAAAAAAAAAAAGAAGAAAGAAAAAAATCACTAGCTCAAGACTTGAAACTTCAAAATAGTAAATACATAAATGGACTAGTCTTCAAAGCAAACATGTGGTCAGCTCTCAGCTTGAGGTATTTTAGATATAGATTCAGAGGTAGGAAACTGCCTTTATGCAGTATTTAAATGGCTTCCTTTTCTTTTCAAGTGGAAGCTGGCTGAAATGTATAATGTCTTCAGGGAAGGAAGAGTCACTCCCTGATGGCTGGCCAAGAAAAAGGGAAGACAGCAGCTGCAGAGGCAGCTGGAGTTGCCACCCTCACAGATGGAGTGAAAGTGCTGGGCTGTAGCTGGCACAGGAGGGAATCAAGGAAAACAGAAGGAAGGTAAGAATAGGGAAATAGCAAACCAGATAATGTGTCTTAATAAGATTGGAAGGTTTTCTGCACATGCTTGTGTAACACAGCCTGGAAGAATTCTAGGCTTTTAAAAAGGGCTGTATGCACCACACACTCTGTAGAAAGGGCAGTTTCTCTGAACAGGACTGCAATAGAGACAGAAAATCTTTAATTATCCAGACTGGAAAAGGTTGTGGATGCCCTGCCCCAGGAAGTGATAAGCCTTTGCTTGGCACTAGGCTGAGTTCTATCAGCACAACCCCTGCTGGAATAGATTAGAGAGAGATGAGTGGCTGTTCTCAGACAGTGGCCAGCAGCACAAATGGGAAAATATAAAATGATCTGGTCCCAGTCACATTCTTCTAGCATTCAGTAACTTAAGTTCTACTGGTCTTGCATAACTTAATGAATAAGTTCCCTGATATCCAGGATCTGACAAGATCTAAGCAGTATAACAGAGTGGAAATTGGAACCTCTTAACTTTTCTTATTTTTATTCTGAGTGAAAACTGAAATAGAATGAATTTTAAGAAATCAGTTTTAAGCAGAAATTTGAACTAGTTATTTGGGTTAGCTCATTAGGTAGAAGTGGCTATTTGTGTAAACTCAGATATTTTCAACAGAAGGAAATAACCCATTGTATAAACATCAAAATAAGGATAGTCTTTTCCATTTTAGTCTTTCTTCATATTCTTAAAAATGCTGTGAGAAAGCAAATTTCATGCCAAAGAATTTAGGCCTAGCAATAGTAAGTACACATGCTTATGTGCTTATGAAAAAGCTGTTAAGGGAAAAGGAAAAAAGAGAAATATTAATATGCAAGCACAAACCAAAGATAATATGTTTTTTGGGGACAAAAAATATTAAAGAAAACATCAAAAATACAATTTCTGCATCTTGGCATAGCTAGGGTTTAAACATTTAGTCAAGGTTTGAATACAAAGAGTTATTTTCTTTCTTAGTTCACCAGTTTCCATGTCAATAGGTCCTCCTCAAAAAAAAGTTTCAAACTAAAATCTATGCATGGACTCACAACATTAAATGCATATTTAAGTAAGCAATGAAAATTATACCTTCTTGTATAAGTGACTAAATTAAAAATTGCATTTGATCATGAATGTCATGTTTTTTAATATAAATAATAGTGCATATTTTAAAATTAGAAGTGCTAGGGGTTTTTTCAAATGAATTTTAAAATAATTACAAAATGGCCATTTTGGTGAACAAGTCCACATGGGAGTCAAGGGATGCCCCCAAATGCTTTCAATTCACTGAAGGTGAAAATCCATTTCAGAGATCCAGAATCTCACAACTGAGTGTTTTGTCTCATTATAGGACTGGACAGATAATCTACATCTTCCAAATACCATCTGCAACCAAACTGATACCAGATGCCAAGCACTAAATCTTTATGAGCTGGGTGACCCTTGTTAGGAAAAATGTTACACAGACCTGGACCTGTGAAAAAATACACACTGTGGAGGGACACTGTCTTAACTTCAAGGATTAATTAGTCACCAGCTGATCCTTCCTAACTGCTGTCATCAATCTCCAGGTTAATTTTTATTCCTAGAACTCCTGTTATTCTGTGAGGGTTGATAATGGATATTAGCATTCTAAGTTCCCACAGGAGAGCATTTTTCTTATGTGTTTAGTTCAGTTAGACTCAAATTTCTGTACACCAATCCTTAGTCAGACCCTTATAAGAATTCCTAAATTTAGGGCATAGCTCTGCATAAAATGGATTGTGGATGGATGTCAGAGCTCACAAGGATATCCTCTTCCTATTGAGTGAAGCAGAAGGTTGACAGATATGTTTGAGCCCTTGGTCCCATATGAAAAATCACATGTTCCAGTGCTTCACTATGTGGAGCTCGTTCTCAGATCAGTTCTCCCAGGTAGAAAACCTGTCAGGTTTACAGCTGGAGACAGGCAGAAAAGTCTGGAAGCCTGAAGTGAGGTAGCCAAAACCTCCCTCACATCCCCAGAGGTACAAATAGGCTTCAAAACCAGACTTGAAGAAATAGGTAAACAGGAATTCCAGTGTGTTCCATGTTTTTAAGGAGAAACAAAAGTGTGTTTGGTTGTCTTTTCCAGACTTGCTCTAATACTAGATTAGCAGCTAATTTTCTAGACTGTATTTACTTTAAGTAAAAAACAGTCCCTGGTAAATGAGAAAACAGGGATTTCATTCCCCTGGAATACTAAACTACCAACCATGACAAAATGCAGTTTCAGAGTGACAGTTAGACAGCCAGAAGAATCCATGGTATTTACAATTTTGTCAAATGAGTCCCCTTCTGCAAATGTTTTGGCCTTTGCATATTTACATTCCTTGTGCTGGGTGCATTGATATGCCTCATGTAGCACAGCTTCTGCACTCTGTCACTGCTGCCCCTCCTGGTTTCCACTTGGCAAGTTTCCACTACTCCTTTGTTTCCTTTTTGAATGCAATACATACTAATCTTACAGTAAATATCAGTTTACATTAGCTCAGCTGTCCTCATGACATAATTTGAAGTTATGCAAATTACTTCTTTCCAGATACCTCTGATTAGCTGTAAAAAACACTCCCTAATTAGTCCAGAGATAATCAGGGAGAAATCACAGTTGATTACATATATTGAATTTGCTTCTCCAGTCTGAATTGCCCTGTTTCCTGCCACAGGACCTATGAGCACTCTATAGAGTTTGCACCTTCCCTTCCCTTCCCTTGAAAAACACTTCAGCTACTCCCTCACAGTTCCATCAAATCAAATCAAACATTTCTTTTCATACTGACTCTAACCAGACAGAGAGAGATCCCTGCTGACAGCCCAAGAGAAATGCCAGCCAGGTGCAGTGCAAATCCTGCCTATTGCTGGAGATACAGACTAGTAAATCTTACTGGAAATGCACAGGTGTCAGAAAGTTTTACAACTGGCAGAAAAGGGAGCACAAAAGCAGATCTTCTGATAAAAATGACATTGTCAGCTGATATTAAAGTGACAATTTTAGAGGTCAGTAATTTATACTGAATTTCCAGTGGAGATTTGCTGGCTTGCCTCATGCTGAACTCTTGCCCCTTAGTGATGGCTCAGTAATTTATTCTAATCCATTCTTCAAATAAACAGGGACAAGTGAACTTCAGAAAGCTCAACATTCAGATTCAATTTGAGTAAACAGATAAACATTCAAAGGTTTATCCAGAGTTTGTTTTCAATTACCTAATACATCTCAAGTCTTTGAGTTAGCAGGGCTGGTAACCTTTTCTTGCATGATCCCTAAACTCTTCCCCATATAAAGTGCCTTGACAAGGCAAAGAGTAGGTCATGTGCCTCTTAAAAAATCCTCTTTTTTTCCAGAAACAAGACCACAGACTGATATTCTCTGTGAGGGAAGGAGGAGCAATAGTTGAACTTCAGGTCTCTTTATTGCATAACAACTCCTCACACAAATGCAGATGAAAAAAACCCAGATTTTAGGTTTAACCTGTGTAAGTTCTTGATGGTGCTAGGAATTTAGATTTGAATCTGAAGTTTCTAGAGCATCTCCCTCCACAAGGGATGTGACTTGAACTTTGGATTTGTATCTCTTTCAGATGGAGTCTAAAACTTCCCCTAAAGTGAAGTACTTTTTCAAATTCAAGGAAATTGTAACAGTACAAGGGTGAAAATGGAGATATTTCAACTTAGAAATGAACTGCAGATTTCATGAGCTGGAGAGATCAAAAAGGAAATTTCATCATGTAGCATGAGCAAGAAGAGGAGAATTTTGCCCCTTAATGAACCTTGCAATGCATGAAAAGAGATCTCAGCAAGACAAAAAGGAAGAAACCTAAAACTTTCAGTTAGTTCAAACTCCCTGAGATCTATGGAATAAAGATGTAGGAGTAAGTTCTTTCCTGATTTATGACAATGCTAAGTCTGAGGCAGTGATTCAAGTCTGAATCTTACATAAACCTGATACCAAGATGTTATCATACTACCAAAAAGAGTAGGGATACTTTTTTTTTCTTTTTGAGAAAAAATGGTGAAGTTTTATTTGGCTACTAGTAGAAAATCTGTTCTTTCAATGAGAAATTCCTTTTGTTTCCTTGTTGCTGGGCGATATTCTGGAGAAACCAAGGTCTACCCTGAAGGTTTCTGTGTCATAAAAGGCAGAGACAAAGTGCCCAGGGTGGCACTGTATGCTCCCACACACTGCCCCTGGGTTCTCATGGTCACTGCTCTGCAGAGAAAAGCAATGGCCAGGACAGAATATGACCATGAAATGGATTCCATAACAGTATGGAACATAATCATTCTGGGATTCCTTTGCAAATTTTTATTCCAACCATGAAACCATGGTAGTGTAAATAAAGGTATTCTGTAGATGCAGTAATTTCACATGGAAATAAAGAAAAATTGGAACAGGAGGAGGAATTATCCAAGTAGGTATTTTGTTAATATTTTAGTTAGAATTTAAAGACATATATTAACATGTCAAAATTATTCATATTTTTTACGATGTTTTTTTTTGCCTAACCTTTTTTCAACAGCCTTTTTACAGTTTTTTAAGACAAAACCATCCCATCAGAACAACCACCACTGGCACAGTTTTGCCTCTGCTCATTTTCTCAGAGGCAGCTGGGACATAGTTACAGAAGGGGGTGCAGGTCACACAAATCATTCTCGATGTACAGATGCCCTTCTCCATGGCTAGATTTCCTGTCAGAATCAGAAGTAAACTTTTATGGCAAATTTCCTCACCTGGCAGGGCACGTGGAGCCATTGACAGTAATGATAAGTGACAGACAGTTTCTGTGACTTTATGACAATCTAAATGTATGTAATTCCAAACAACATCAGAATTATTACACGCTCACACTGCGATGGAGCCAACACTGCAACACTTGCTTTGTGTCCTTTCCTGTCAGAGAATGCACAATAATTTCTGGTCCATTTCTCTGCTGTACAGCTCTCCTGTGCTTCTGCCAGAGCTGCTCTTTCTCATCTGCAGAGTCAGGGCACTGTTGGAGAGAAGGCTGAGCTCCCAGCCCCTTTGCACCACTCTGCTTTTCCTCTCTCTTCTCCCAGGGATGCTCCAGCACATGCATGGTCTGTGGAGAGGCTGTTCCGAGGAGAGGAGAAAAGGACAGAGGAGTTACCCCATATCCCTGGGATTAAAGAAGGAGGAAAATGTTTCCAAACCCTTTGGTGTTTCAGAATCTAAGTTGAAGTCTTTCAGGCACACAGCCCAGTCACACAAGGGAGATAACTGTGAAAGAAAGGTTAGGTGGGTGCAAAAACAACAACAACAACAACAAATCATCTTATTTCCAGACCCCACTGACTCTCTTCTAAAGTCTCCACATGTGCAATACAGATTTGGTTTTAGTATTAGAAATTATTTGAACAGAGCTGTCTCTCAGTGAGAGGTGGAGCACTGTGCAGGCTCTGTAAAGTTGTGTCATGTCAGTGCCAGTCACTTGCAGGTACAACATGCAGAGTCCTCCATGACAACATTCAGAGAGGTTCACCCTTGACAGCGAGAATCTGTGCTCTCTCAGTAAAGTCCTAGTGATGTTTATACATCTATACCCTGGTAACTGAATTGCCTCTGCAAGGGATTTTTTACTGCTTTCTCTGCTTTTCATGAAAGAGTGGAGGGAAGTTTGCTTTTGAATGGATTCATCTCCATGATGCATTTATTGTTAATATGGATTTCACGAAGGACCCATTTGCAGGCAGATCAAATGCAAAAGTTCTGTGGCCTCAGATTTGAACTATACAAAGGAAATCCCACTCTGCCTTTTAAAAGCCACATTTGACCTTATCACAAAGTAGCTCATTCTAATGACAGGGACATTTTCACAGCATAGCAATCTGCTTTTTCAAAAAATCCAAGACCAAAGTATTCTTACCTCATAGAAAAAATTGTAAAATGAAGCCAAAACACTTGATGTCAAGGCAAGAAATATCAATCTATGACAATGTTTTCCAATGTGTTGACTTTAATGCCTTTATACTAAATGCTTTTGATGTAGTCATTATTTATGACAAATTTTTAGGGGAAGGAGAAGCATTCAATCATTGAAGTCTTGATTGTATGGAAACTGAACTGCTGCTGAAATATAGAACTGCATGTTAATGCTCACTGATGTCAACAGGAAAACTCAAATATATTTTAGTAATGCAGAATCAGGATTTCAGTGATGAAATGTTCTTTTTTTTTTTCTCCTGATGGATTGTTAAAGGTACTGCTTTGCATAATATTTGACTGGTTATTGAGTTACCAGGATAGTGATAGATGCATAAGCAATGAGAAAATTCTCATGAGCAAAACCAGCCACCTTCCCCAGCATGATCCTGAAAGAGCCATCCATTCACATGCAAACCTTTCCTTTTCTTCTTTTTCTGGTCCTCACCATTGGTCATCTCTGGGCAATGATGGTACAAGAACATCCACTCTTTAATTTACTACCCACCTTTCATTACTTTCTTCACCTCTATCTTTGCAAGCACTGTTTTGTTCCAGGCCTTGGGAACAAGAATCTGTCTTTATAGTTTGCTGTATCTCGAGCTCTTCTTTGTAGGAATTCACTAAGTCCTGAAACACAGATGATTTTTTTTATTCCCGTCTCAAGCTGAAGGATCACACTCCTCAAAATGAGATCTTTTTACTTTCTTTATATACATTAGACTTTAGTCTTGTATTTTTCGGGCACATAGAGAATGTACAGTAAAATAGAGCTAAACTTCCAAACCTGTGAAGAGAGCTGCAGTTATTTTGTAGACTCCATAGCTACTTCTGGAAGCAGATCAGCACTACTGAGAAAGCTGACTGTAAATGATTTCATTCTGTTTTATGAAAGAAATGCAATTTGTATTTAGAACAATCAGAGAACTGGTCACCCAGAAGACTAGTTTTGATTGTTATTTTTGTAACTTGAAAGTGCACAAAGGTGAAAAACAGTGCAATCTCTTTAGAAAGCACCTTTCAAAAAAAAAAAAAAAAAAAAAAGGAACACTTTTAGTAAAAGTTGTTGCTTTTGCCCCTATATTTCCTTTGTGGCATTTGCTCTCCCCTCCTTTATGTTCTTCACTCCAGAGATTCTCTTCTGATCAGCCTCTCTTAGGTGTACTCTGCTCTGACAATGAATTAATTTCTTTTGATTTTAGTTCCTTCCATTTTATAAGCTGATTTCTGTCTTTCTCAAAGCTGGAGCCACCAATTTATTCTTTTGTTTTCAAAGTGAACATGCAATTAGTTTTTGAGCATATGTCCTTAAAAGTTACATTTTCTTTTTAGGGGCTTCAGCCTTTTTCTTATTCTTTCTCCTTACTGGACATAGAACTTCAGAGCTAGAAACAGCCTAAAACATTCATAACATAACTCTGTGACTGAGACACAGTTTTTTTCAGAAAATGGGATCCTAATGAAGTGATGGTGCTTTTCTCCTTCAGCTGTTTGCTTGTTTGTTTTTTTCCTGGTGATATAATTTTATAATTCATGGTTTCAGTCTCTTTCAGTGGTAATATAGACAGTACTAAATGATAGCAGCATTACTGGCCACTCACACAAATAGTCTTGGTGTTGGCACACTATACCCTTAAATAAAAGGTATTGTCCAGACTGGCTTTTAATTACAAAGTGTGCACACCTTAATGATCACAATTATTTTCTGTTAGGTCAGCATTGTTCCTGGTCTGTTATCAGCTTCCTGGTCTGTTATCAGCAATATTCATATCCACCAGGTAGTTACATTTTAAGTGAGTTCCTAAATAGAATTACACCAGTATTTAAATGATTTTGTATAATGAGAAAAGAGTCATATAAAATCCAAACTCCTCTTAAATATATTCCTCTTAAATAAAGCTTGTAACTATACAAAGTGTGAATTGGAGATATTAATAATCTGCATTTTCTGTTTATTCTTGACCGATGAGTAGGTTGGTGGTAACAAGATGCAGTTAAATGTTTGCATGATCAATGCATCATTTGATCAAAAGAATGAGTAGAGGAAACACTGCTGTCACAAATGCTTTGCATGATGTCACTGGAAGAAAAGACAAAATTGGTTTCTTAATTGTGAATTCATCTTCATATAAGCATTGTTTGACTGGCATTTTCCTCACTAATTTCAGTGCAGAAATAAGCAAGGGACAGGCCTGGTTGCTATTGAACTCTGATGATGCCTTCTGATGATCACAAAAATTAGGTTTTTTTTTTCTACCTCACAGTATCTGTTCATAATGTCTGATTTGGTTTGAGCAGTTTACAGAAGTTCAGCTTAACCTTACACTCAGATGGAAGGAATGACTTGCCCATGAAATTGAGTCCATGAGAAACACAGAAATAAAACATGTTCTGTAGTGGCCAACATGCCTGGTCCATCGAGGCAGGTCAGCTCAAAGTCACTGGACTCATCAGGTACCTGACTTCATCAAATGCTGAAAGGATATTGAATTATGTGATCTCCCAAGCTATTAGCTAAGCTCCTGAAAGACTAGGAGCTGAAATTAGAAGTGGTAAGTTCAAGATGGAGAAAAGAAATTCCTCTGCTTGTCTACAGGAAGAGGAATAGTTTCAGATCGGTGAAATAGGCAAGATGAAAGACATTCAAACAAGACTTCCTCTCTCCAGTATATTGTAATACACATTAGGGAGCTGCAAATCCAGAGCAATTTCTTCAACAAGATTCATTTCTGATTGACTTCTACCAGGGAAATTAAAATAACCTGTGCCAAAATCATAAATTACTTGAGATTTGGAAAAAGATTATCTGCTCTCAATCTTCATTTTCTACTTGATGAAATGAGAAACAAATAATTGTAGAGACACTGAAATATTTAATAACAGTAGGATAATATGAAGTACATTTCTGAAGAAAGCCTTAAAGAATTCTGGATAAAGCTTGCAGATGAAAAAGCTGATCCAAAGATGCTTTTTAGATCATTTGGTAAATTGACTCCAAATACACAAGCATTTGATACAGCTAAAACTAGTAATGTTATTGCAGCTGTTGTGGCTTAATTGTATAAAATGGAGGCAAGGTTTGTAAGAAGAGGCACTGTTTTTGTATTGGATCCATGGGTTTAACTGGAAAAGCACTCCAACCCCAAATATCATGCACAAGGCCCTCTTTAGCTGAAGGACAGCTCTTAGTAAGAGAATGTAAAAAAAAGAGCAAGCTGGAAATGAGAGAGAAAAGCTGTCACAGAATGGACAATATCCCCCCAATAATTAGATATGTCACCAGGGACATGAGAGATGCATCCCTTCCTGTTTTGAAATGTATGAGTGCCTTGGTGTCTGGGCTTTTCAATATTCAGGCCCATATCTGTCTGATTTTGATCAGTTTCCACAGAAATGAAGAGAGCTCACGTGCCCAAGGCTTCTCTTCTCTTTTCCTTTTCTGAGCACATATGCTGATCTCAAAAGAGATATTTCTCCTTACAAAACCTGCCTGAAGTTAAGCTAAGTGCATTGTTTACACAGAGCAGAGCTAAAGGATGTGGGACTTTATCCTGAAAAGCAGCAATTCTGGAAAGGTACTGCGAGTTGTGGGTGGTTTTTTTAATTTTTTTTTTTAATAGTTCCAAGCAGGACTCTGCCTCCCCTTGAATGTGAAACAGGAATGTTATCAGGAAGGAGGGAGTGGGTACAGTCTCCACACACAGGGCTGAAGAGGCCACCACTGGTGAGCTGTATGTGGTTCTGACGTGCTTCAAAGGGAATACTGCAAATTTAACAGCCTCAGAAACGATCCGAAAAGATTATTGCAAAAATTTATCTTGAAATGAAACTGTTTCCTACGGAGAAGGAAGATATGTGATTTTGAAACAATCTATATATAGACTTCACAAAAGAAAACCAGCATTTACTTTAAAAAAAAACCAAAACACAGTAAGAGTTACTGACTGGCAGTTAAGGCTAGAAAAATTCAGGCTGAGATGAAGGTGTACCTTTAATAGCAGACCATTAACCATTGGAATCATTGACAAAGAACCAAGAAAAAAATATTCTATTGGTTTTATAAAATATATGTTTTTAAAAACATGTTCCCCACTTCAGCTGTGAGGTACGGGGATTGGCACAATAATTTTTAGACAAAATTCCCTGGGCTGTTTTGTGCAGGAATTGTTCAGGCTTCAGAAACTGTTTATCTAGGAACCATGCAACCACATGCACACTGAAAATAGCATCTCATAATAGCATTCCTTTTGCAGGTTTTAACTCTGAAAGGCATGAAACAAAAGAGGAAAGTTCACAGACTGATGAAGGAGGAAGTGGCCCCAGCAATCCCTGGCCTCAAAGCTGGTATCAGTGGGCACAGCACCAGGAGCAGCATCAGCTCAGCTCACTGACCTTAGCAATGGTCAGGGCTGGAGGTCACTAACTGCATTCTGCAGGCTGTGACAGAGAATTCAGGGTGGCACTTCCACTCCCGGGCTCCAAATGGGCATTACAGAGTTATTAAATGTGTGATCTGTCAGACATTGCTGCACCCACCCTTATCAGGAAGAGTTAGTAAGGACTGATACAGGGGATGGGGACTGAACTATGCAGCCATATGCTTTTCTGCTCCTTATTACAGCTGTGCAGTTTCATTAGCACTAACCTAACTTCATTAGTTTTGGTGCAAGAATAATAATTGGTATTACCCATGATTCAGTGAGACACTCAAGAGGATGAATAATCTAAATTTGATGTTAGAACCTGAGCACCTGTTGACACTTTTTGCTGAATGAGTGTCATACAAATGAAATAAGCCAGGAAGCAGCCATGGTCAAAGGGACAGATAGAATAACAGCCTCAAGTCCCTTTCAGATTTTCTTTTTTAATAATTTTAGCTAAATTTTATAAATTTAGCTAATGTTATAATTTAAGCTAAATTTTAGGGATTGCTGGAGCCCTGAACTTCCAGTTTTTAGCAGATTTGGCTTAAATGTCCTTGCAGTTTACATGCCAAACTCTCCCTCCCCCTCAGTGTTGCAGTAAGAGCTAATGCCATACACCATCTTTCCTATCCTAAGCCATTATTAGCATGTGGAATTTCCACCTCCTCCTCTGCTTGAAATCCAAGAATTTATACTAGAAAAGAGAATCCCAGCCCTGTCCTACAACCCTTCTTTGTTATTTAATCTCAACAGAGCTGTTTGCCAAGAAGCCTTTCTTCCTTTTCTGATGTCTCCAGGCCAGCCTTAGCCTTCAGAATCTGCTTTGATTTTATGACCAGGAGCTGCTCCAAAGGCATCATTCATTCCAATGCCTGTTGCCCCTCTTAGCCTCAGGAGCTTCCAGCTTCTTTTCTTTGCTGTCCTCTGATGGTGCCTTATTCAGTGGAAGACAGTTTCTACAAAACTCATAAAGACCTTAGACCTTTTGCACTGAAAATGTGAGTACTTTTGTTCCTTCATGGTGACATCTCTCTTTCACATATGACCTGATCTTCTTATTATTATGTTTGATTGCTAAATCCTTTTGTGTTTAGAAGTACAGAGTCCTTACACTTGGGGAACATTGAAAGCAATGCACTGTGATAAAACATTTTTAAAAACCCCACTCCACAGAAGGTTATTTTAGCAATGTAAACAATAGGAACAAAGAAAACCCACACAATTATTTAAGCAGAAGGCCTCATATTTGTTCTCAATTTCAACAGCTCCTGAATAAGCCTAAGGGCACAATTCAAAGGTTTTAGGTATTGGGCTGCCCAAAAATTAAGGATCTGGCTGCAGTAAGATCATTCAAAGAGTGAGTCAGTGCTCTAAGCACTGCTAATGGCTCTGAGCTCTAAAGGCTTCCCAAGGATAATGGACAGGGACTGGTGAAAGTTTCATGCCTCAAAAGGATAATAGAGCAATAATACAGTGAGCAAGTTACTGGAAAACTGTAGAGACAGCATGAGAGGGTGCTGAGCTCTGCCCTTTTGCTGCAGCTCTGAATCCAAGGTTTCTCTCTTCATGGGTCCATACACCCACTGAGACTTTTGAAGGGGATTCATCAGGGAGAAGGGTAAGCTACCTAGATAATTCTGTGACCTGGTTCTTCATCTGCCACCAGCAGATCTTCATCTCATCTGCTTCCTGTCTAAGTTTTTGTACAGCAGAGAGCAGTGGATTATGACTGGGCATAGATGCAGCCTTTGAAATCAGCTCCCTATTCTCACATTCTCATCCTTCTTCCACAGACTCCTAAATCCTCTGTATTTTCATAAATGTCTGTTTTTTACCATGCTGTGAAATAATTTCTAGAAACTTTTAAGGTATCCTATTAGCTATACAGGAAGCCAATTTGCTTCATTACAGATTTTTGCATCACCCCAGTAGAGACAAACACATTTTTAGGCACTGAGATGGCACAGCTGGGAAGGCCAAATTGATGTCTCTGAATTTTCCATCCTTTGATGACAGGAGGAATTGTGATTTTATTCTTCAGGTGCTATTGTGATAATCATGTCAATAATTCTGATTAGATTGTCCCTTTTCAAACAAGGATGCAGAAAAAAATTGATCACTGAAATGAATTTTAAACTATACAGGCATTATGGTAATATAAAATATAAACTGGCAGTCCAAAAACTAAGACAACTCAACAAAAATTCACCTCTTTCACTGGTTTAAACCAGAAGGAACAATCAAACAGAGCATTCACAATTCCTTCCACAGTAATAATAAATAATGTATCTTCTTCATACACAAAGTCCATTTTTATACACCTTTCCCATGAAAACAATGCAAGAATAAAAATCCCACTGGATTTATCTGTTCTCTTGCCTGCCTTCTCTAAAGCAACAAAACTCCTTGTAGAGAAGCCTTATAGAAAGACAGGAGAAAAGTGGGTAAAACAACAACAAAACCCTGGTAATATCTAATTACTAAGGTCAAGGTAGCACTTTAGGAATTTTAGAATGAAGACAAGTGTATTGACCTTTTGATAATTTACACCATTTGTGAGATATTGCTTTTTTTTTTTTTGTGCCTAGCAGTGCCTAAATACTAGGCCTTAAATGCCACTTGTTTGAGTGTTGACAGTTACACAAATAGATTTTCTTAACATAAATAGACCTCACTTAAGAGACCTTGTATGGAGTTATGCTTTGGAATGGCAATCTTCATATTAATTAATCCCTCAGTACAACAGGGAACATGACTCATACTCACATTTAGTCTTTATGCCAACGTTAACAGCTGAGAAAAAGTCCATTCATGGCCCATTTGCATAACTCCGATTTTGGATAATAACATTATAAATTGTGATCGATAAAGGTAAATTATTTGATATTTGTACTGTAACAACAACAGCTGAAGAATTTAGACTCATCGATCCATTCTTGAAAGATAAAAAGATAAAACCCTAACCCTAACCTTTTTAATCATACTTTTCTTCAGCTTTAGTTTTCTTTATTCCCAATCATATTTTTTCTTCCTAAAGGCTTCCTTTTTTCTATTATATGATTCTGTTCACAGAGAGCTGGTATCATATTGCAGTATCTGAATTGAAGTTTTGAAATTTGCTATTTATATAAAGCATTGCTAATGTACTTCCTTCACATTGTAAAGCACCTGAAAAGAGTAATGATTTCCTAAACTGCAGAAGGCACTGATGCTGAAATTCAGTGGGATATGTATCTCTGCAAAACACGTGTCTTAATTTTTTTCTTTGTTATCAACAATGAGGTTGCCGTTACTTTTTGGTCTGCATAATGCACAGAAAATCAAAGGCCCCAGATTCCCCTTGTCTTTGCAGTGAAGTGTGAGGTGAATACATTGCAGTAATGTTTGGGGTGTGCTCCTTCTCAAAAGCCACATGGGTGCAAAGTTCTAGTGATCAGATTGATCAGAAAAGTCCTCCACAGACCACAGCAGAGGAGCACTGGAGGAGCTCAGGGACCCTGCAGGCAGAATTAAAATGTTTCATCCTTTCCTTTCAGCTTCCTCAGCAAAACTTGCTCTACCAGCCTTGAGATTCTGCTCATACCACTTTGCAAACCAACGACCTCTGAATCTTTTTTCATGCTGACAGACATTCCTAATGAAAGAGGCAAGTTCCATTCCAGAGGAGTTATGCAGTGCCTCACAAAAGAATTGTGGCACTTCAATTTCATTTTAGGCTTCATTCATGTACTTAACTCTGACGGGATAAAAAAAATTAAAAAAAAAAAAAAAAAAAGCTGCTTTTCTGCTTGAGCATGCACAGGCACCAAAGTTTTCAACACAAAGCTTAAGTAGGTACTTGAAGTTTTGCTACCGTGCATGCTGAGATAGGCCATCAAGTTGGCTGAACTGTGTGATTCAGTGCCTAAGGCTGTCAGGAATTCACAGCTTAGGCATCCCTCCACCAAAGTCTCCTGAGGTCTGGTCTGGTAAACTTCTCAGCACACCTAATACATCCTGACAGCATGAAGGTCACACCAAAGCACAGGAGCCACAGTTATTTCTATTCAAAAGAAGTGATTATTTCAAGTTCCTTTCCTTTCCAGAGCTGCTCAGTCTTTTAAGGAGCTTACCAAGGAAGGGAGCTGTGCTAGTTCAGTGATGGTCACTGATACACAATGCAATTTCTGTCCAGTTTCAGGGATTCTGTATACTTTGGAATTAAAGAAATGAACAGGTTGATCCAGTCCAGCCTGGCAAAAGGGATAAATTGAAAAATATTCTCCAGTCTGAGTTATAAGTTTATACAAGGCATTTAATTTCCTGGCATTTCTGCATGACTTGGGTTTCCTGTTAGGAAGTCATGTTAAGGAACATAATTCTCCCCAGTCTGTGTAGGTATATGTAAACCTTCACATGTAAATTCCTTAATACATTAACAGGTGTTGATGAAGCCATATCTTTAATTGTAGGCTCTACAACACTCAACAGGACAATTCCTAATAGGATTCCTGAACCTGAACCTTCATTTCTGTTCCATGAATGGGAACAAAGATTGTGGTTGATATGTAGCCTCAAGGAGCCTTTTCTTACAATGGGAGTGAAATTTCATATTTCTTTCATGAAATATTAGGTCTGCAGCACTCAAGTCACTTAACCCAGTGGTCACTCAACTAGATTCAATATCTCCTTTCCAATTAAAACAAAACAAACAAAAAAAAATCTGTGAAATTAGGCTTTGGTGGACTAAATGCAGGTGATGATCACTGGACTGACCCTACTACATACAGATATGTGTAATTATATTCACTGGAAGGAGTCTGAAATCCTGATGTGCACAATGGCCTGTGAAGTTTATACTTTGCTTCCACTGAATTGCTTGAAACCTGTTTTTGCAGTGATCTCTTCTAACCATGCAGAGCTCTGTTTTGAGTCTACCATAGCAGTCAGACATCACTGAACATTTATGCTTGAAAAACACAAGATACAGCTCACTTTGCAATCTCAGCTGAGCTGAAATTGTTATTATGTGAATTTAAACATACAGAGTCCTACAGTCTCACTCTATCAAATGTTTTCTGCAGTCTATTCCTACCTGTTACCAATTTTAGTACTCTAAATTTCATAATTTACCTTGCACATGTTTTATTTATTTGGTGGTGCAGCTAACCCAACAGTAATTTTCACTTAATCTAAAGCTTTTTCTCAGGATATCCTGTATTGACTTTTCACAGTCTTGCTCTGTGAAGTAGATGAGAGTCCTGCTTGCTCCTGCACGCTGTCTACCTTTTAATTCAGCTTCCTCTAGGACAGCATTAGCATACAACAAGCAGAGCCACAAAGACTAACAGCTATTAAAAGTTTGTCTAACTGTCATTGGTACCATAAAGAATAGAAAATAATTTGAAGAAATTCTTTGCCTACTGTCTCTGCTTTCCCTAGAAAGACAGGATTCCTGTGTAAGATTTTTTTTACATGCTGTTTACACTGAGAACAAAGAGTACCAGATATGATTTGCTCCAGAAACTTTTGAATGCTGAGTAGAATCCTCTCCCCCCTTCCCAGGCTGCACGTAGTTCAGATGTAGGTCAGGCAGTACACAACAACATCTTTCAAACCATTCAGCATTATTACCCACAACTCAGCTGCTTGTTCATCAGACAGTCCTTTGTTGTCTGAAAACAACTTATCTGAGGTCTACAGGAAAAAAATCATATTTTTCTGGATATAATGGAAGTGTGTCATTCACTGTTTTATGTTTTTTTAGATTTAGATAGCTGTTTATACTGATTTATAGGAGGTCAGTAAGAGCTGGGACATCACAGAACATATATTCTTACATTTGCATAATAAACTTGCATGTAAGTAATTTTAATCCCCAGGTATGCAGTGAGAACTGGCTAAAGGATTTAAGAAGGTGCAGCTTTAAAAATGTCACCCACTTCTTATTCCATATATACAGTCTTTGGATTTGCCCTTTTGCTGGCAGTAAATTGATTTTACTTGTCAAATGTTAATCCAGCATACATTTTTTAAAATGTACGAATCACATTAAAAAGAAAAATATTCTTTTAAAACTTCACAATAGTCAAGTTCAATGACTTAAATAGTCATTCTTAACAAAATGCTTCTCTTTCTCCAAGGACTATGAGAGCTGGAGAGACTCCTGGATGTTCCCTGTATTCCAAACACAGACTGATAAATCTCACTTGTACAGCAATCACTCTGGGAAAACAATTTAAAAAAAAAAATCCACAGGCGGTAAAAGGATGTATTTACTGTGAGGTAAGGCTTCATCTTCCTAAGTTTTGACTTAAGAAAGATATCTTACTGTCTGGAGAGTGGCAGATCAGTTAGAAAAATGTTATTTTACTGTTTTCTGCCTTCCTTTGTTTAATAAGTATCTTGATTTTTCTGATATTTGGTGTAATGTGCAATGATTTTTTATGCAAGCCATAAAGACTGTATCAGAGATCACACCTTCACTTAAAAAAAATAAAAGAAAAAATAGAAACGAAGAGAGACATAGAAGGCACTAATTGGAAGGGGGAGTTTGCAACATGACTGGGAGATGGCCAGAAACTAAATCTCCAGAAGCTGCCCGAGTGGTCCCAGGTCTTTATACAAAGGGGTTGTCCCAGGTCTTGTCCCCACTCTCTTTTGGGGATAGGTGAGGATTTTGGGGATTACCATTCTGATTTGTTCTCCCTGAGCTCCTGAAACCAAAATGAATAAACAGATTAAAAAAAAAGCTTCTTCCACTACAATTTCAATGCAGACTTCTCTGGTTTAGCACTGCTTGTATCAGTGATTTAGGATTAGTCCTTTTCAAACAGAAGTGGTGTTGGCCCACAAAATACTGCTGAACTCTGTAGACACTTGCTAGAAGTCACATGCAGAGACTGAAAAAGACTGTTTAAATGGCCTTATTTCCTCCAGCAGTGAAGGCCAGTGAAGGCCCCGTGAAACCAAAAACAATATAAAATCAGCTGCCTGGCTGCTGCTATTTATCATGGGTGACCACAAAAATGAGTGGTCTGGAAACAGGACAGAGAGCTTAGGGTCAGGCTGGCTGTTCATCTTTTCCCTGTGGGCTCAATGAAGGCTCTTTTTGGCATTTTCTGTTCTACTGAAACAGTGCACAAAAACAAGAGATTGGGGATTCTTCCATGACTGCCTTTGGAGAAATTCTCCTGCAGTCACATGATGCAATTTTCAGGCAGTTAAATTGAGTTTGGGACACGATAATGATACCACTGTGTTATCAGCAGTCAAAGCCCACACCTAGGTCTGGATTCTGCTTCAATTCATCAATTACCTTCAAAAATGCATATATTTAGCTCTTTTCTGCTTCTCTAATATCATGTGGGTTGAAGGACATTCACTGTAGAGAAGATGTAGATGATCAGAAGATGATTCTGATGTAGAGAAGATTTTTTTCCAGACAATTGGATTATTTCCCCACTCCCAGCTTTCATCATAGCTTTCAGCAGAGGATCTGCCAGGATAAGGAAGAAAAGCATGGTCAGGAAATTGATGTGGAAGTGATGGGAATCAGTGGGGTTGCAGGGAGGGGCATGTTACAAAACTGAGACTAGGTACAAGGAGGCCCAGAGAAGGTTTCCAGGAGGCAAAAAGAAGTTGTGATAAGAAGCTGCTCACACAGGTCACCCTTGCTGACACAGTCTGAATAACAGCAGTTGTCAAGACAAGAACGTAAATGTGAGAATGTGTGCAAATCAGCATTCCAAAGTGACTAAAAGCACATTTAGTCCCACACTAATCCTGTGAAAAGGAAAACAATCGCCAGTCAAATTAAATAGTAGCCAAATAATGTGCTGGCCACCAGCTTTTCCTGCTGGAAGGGAAGGTGCCAATGTGTGTGAGCACACACCTGAGTGTGGTTGTGACTTTTAGGCATTGGCTCTGGAAGGTTATTTAGAAGTGTGCAGGTGAATATCAACATTTGTATATGTCTAGAACTGTGTTATTGACCTTGATCTTGAATGCCATTGACATTCATTACATTCATGTCCTGACCTGTTGTTAACAAATCAATAAATCACTTTGATCATAATTTGTTTTAAACCACGTGAACTGGGATTTTTTCCCTGAGACAGAAAGTAGGACTGGCAGCAGATGTGAGAGAGATAGAAAATGAACTGAACAGAGAGCAAGGACAGGTTTGCCAAGAAAACAGAGAAAAAAAATAGAAAAGACAAGGTGTACTGGAGGGAGGAGGTGGATAAAAGGTAAAAGGTGTTTGGGAGTGATGTGGAAGAACCTTTTTCTCCAGCCTGGAAAAAAAATCTTTGATTCCCAAAACTCATACCTGCTGTTTAAGAAAACATGTATCTCATTCCCCTTTGGTATTGGTCCAGGAGGAAAAAATCCTGCTGCTGCTGTCTTTACTTAGTTAATTCATGGAGAAAAGAAACACTTAGGGTTCCAATTCTGTTTGTGCATGCAGTAGGTGACAAGACCATGCCACTGATTTGGTTTGGCTTCTACTACAGTCACACACCATTTTCTCTCAGAAGAATATGATCATGGCTGTGAAGCTGCCAAAAATTAGAAATGGACAGAATCCAGGTTAGCAATATGACCTTAATTTGGCCACCTTTTTCATATGGAATGTAGTTTTTAATTATAGGATCACACATTCAGCTCTCTCAAGAACACTCCTACTTAGTGCATCAAAAGGACTTAATTAGCAGCTGTTCAATATTTTTCTTCGCCTCACTCTTCAATATGTTGACCTGGGTCTTATTTAAACAAAAACAAAAAAAAACCAGTGTTCAAGCCCTGCTCTGAAAACAAAATTACTAATTTCCTCTGGGATTTTCTATGATACTCATCAGCCCAGAATCTGAGTGCTTTGCAGACAATTAATCCATCATTGTAAAAACCATGTGAAATTTGAGGGCATTATCTTCATTTAGGACACAGAGAGCTGAGATATAGGCAACCCACAGATATTGGGTGTCCAATGTGAAATACTTCAGATTGTTAAAATGGTATTTAAGCATTACAGAAGAGCTTACATATTGATAGATTAGTTCTCATGGACTTTGCCAGCAACTGAACTTTTCAACATTTTGCACAGCAGACCTAGAGGTACAGACCAGGCAGTCAAAGATGAAGAACATATCAGTCTCAAATCATTGCAGAGTTCTCAGAAGAGGCAGGTATGGAACTAAATTTCTCAGGAAAACAAGGTCACATTTCTGTTCCTACAGTTCCCTGCCTCAGCCACTATCCATCTCTCAGCTCTGAAATGAACAAGGAAAAGAAATTTATTAAAAAAAAATCCCACTCTTCCACATCATTGAGGCATCTGTGTGTTAGCCAAGGCCAAAATCCTGCAGAGGTAATATTAATTGATCTTTGGTTGAAATTTTTTTTATGATATCCAGAGACAGGGTGACAGGGATGCATTAAGGGCTGGGGGGGTACAATGTCAATGGAGATGTTCTGCCATTTTCAAATGTTAGACATTTCAATTGTATTTCTTTATATAAAATAATGTACAAATGAGTGTATGGCCACTTATATATGCAATATAATGGAGAAGCTTTTTGATTTACCAACACTGAAGAATATGAAATGCAACCAGGGAAAAGCCACTGCCAACTGCTCACTCTTTGGAGATAGAAAAAGCTTTTGAGTATTCTGTATTTGATAAGCAGTAATATGCAAAGCTAAAGATCCATTTTCTATTGCTTTCAGGCACAATTAATCTTGAGCAGCCTGGACAGGCAGCTCTTCTGGACTACAGAACTGCCAGAAAAATATGAAAGCTCCACAAATTTCTTTCTAAGGCTCTCTGTGCTATTCCAGCTGTGTTCTTGCTAAGAAAATGAGTAAACTTTCTAGCCTGGAATTTGAATAAATTAGTCCTCATATATATACAAGGAAAAAAATACAATTTCTGTTTCCAGCTAAGCAATATAAACCTGCTCAATTTTACTTTATCTCCTCAGTAATTGTTAAAAAAAATAAGTTAGGACCACAAAGAAGTTACCCAATTTTTTCTAATGCAGTGTATAGGTCCCCTAAGATAATTAAATTTTAATAAGATAATTGGTGTTTTCACCATCTGTCTTTTCTCAGGGTGTCTTCTGTGTTGACAGCCCTGTTTATTCATCCTTTGACACAGAAATTCTCTTCTCCAAAGTCTATAGGAGAGATCTAATGTTCTTTCTTGATCCAATGGCCTAATTCAGCTAATTAATTTCTCAGCAATGAATTCAATTCAATGAATTCACTTTATTGAAATAACATTTAAAGGGAATGGAGACATCTATGAAGGGACTCAGTTCTCAGGTGTAATGGTTTGAAAGCAAAACCGGGGGAGACTCCAAGTCAGAAATACAATTTAATAGGAAAAAAAGAGAAAAAAAAAAAAAGCATGCAATAGTACAAAAGAAAAAACCACTGACAGAGTCAGAATACAACCTGACACCCTGCTAGTTCAGTTGGTGGTAGCAGTTCAGATGAAATGATCTTGTTGAAGCAGTGATCCTGTAGAAAGGTCTGGCAGCTCTTGTCCTCTAGAAACCAGTGAGTAAGGGCTGCTTTGGTGTTCCAAATGTCAGTTTTTATCTAGGTAGGAAAGGCTTGGCTCGTCCCCCTGGCTGGAGCATCTCCCAATGGGATGATGTAATTTTATCAGTCATGCAGTGGGACTCATTGGCCCATTAACAGAGGATATCTCCTACAGAGAAAAGAATCACTGCCCCACCTGGTTTCAACAGATGGTGATAGAATACATACGTTTGGGCACATCTTTACATGGTAACCTAGGACATTAGGTCTTTGGAAAAATTTGTAGAATTGAGGAAGCAGGAATAACTAAACATGCAATCTGTCTGTCTGGTCTAGCACAGATAGACACGTTTCCTCAAACACTGTCTACAAAGGAATTTCAAAACGAGATTCCAGAGAGGGCACAGCCTTTGTTCTCTCCAGGAGGGTAAAGCAGTGTCCTACACCCCCAGTGCTTCCTCAGAGTGTAAAACTGAGTAGGGAGCACCTCGTGCCCAGGTGTGCCAAAGCAAGCAGAGGGAAGGGGATTGCTCCCCCTAATTACAGAGGTTTCACACACCCAGCAATGCCCAGACTCAATGAACAACATCAGCTTGAATAACACTGGAGTGGTTGAAATGCTTATTCCCAAATTAAGGAGTGACACCAACACTGAGGCACCACAATAAATAATGTAACTTTCAAAACTGCCATTTTCACAGTGGGTCTAGGCCAAGCCAAGCTGAACTCTGCCAAAGCCCTGTTAAAGGCATTCAGACATTCCAACATTGAATTGCTTCATATAACGGCAACCATAGCTCAGATTTCAGAATTTCAGGGTTTTCTGGTGTAAGTTACCTCCACTGAGCTGAAACAGTAATGGAAGAAATTAAGGAAAACATTTAAATGAAAGTTTCCAAATTATTGTCCGTGCTTTTTCAACCAAATTGATGTCCTTGCACAAAATTTCAGAACTTTTTTCCACTTGCTTTCTAAGATTAGTCAATTTAAAATCCTATTTATGGGTATATAAATTAAGATAATTAATAAACCAGCATTAATTTGCTAGTTTTTTCCTTAGAACTCTAAAATTCTTTTACTTGAGTTGTTACTTGTTCTTTTTTCCCTTGCTGTCACAACAGTGCAGGTCATGTACTTGTCTTAGGCACTCAATATAACAGCTTAAAATATCTACTCGCTATAATTAATTTTTAAGAAAAAGTGTGATGCCTTTTTGTCATTTCTTCAATTAATTATTCACCACTGCTACTAAATAAAAAGCACCTATGGTGCATTTACTTGTTTCTCCTTCAATTTTGACTCAACACTGAGGTGTCTCAGTTTATTAAAAGAAGGATAATCAATTAAGAAAGGCATTCATCTGGTTCATAAGACACTAGAGCATAATTCTGTGCTCTGCCACAAACACTTTGTGTGTTCTGGGGCTGGTCATTTACTGTTCAACCTGATGGCTCCAAGATGAGGGTTAAAATCCTCTCTCATTCTCTGTTCCTGCTGGAAATACGAACCCTGAATATCCAAACCCCTGGATGTACAAGGCACCGTGTTACAGCGCCCTGATGTCCCTGCACAAAGATGAGAAGAGTCCTGCCCTGGCACAGTGCTGTGCACGCCTCTGTCACTGCATGAAAACGTCACCAGTGCTGCTGGGATCTTGTCCTGCTGTCCCCTGCATGTGCAGTCACCAGTGCAGGTTCGTGGTTCTGGTTAATAGCTGGTGCTGTGACTCATAAATGTGACAATCAGGCAGAACAGCGGGTGCAGGAGTGCTTGAAAGGGTATGAAGAGTATAAAATAGGAATCACTGTTTACCAAAAGCAGACAAACTGCAAAGACCCCCCTTTTTTTTTGTTTTCTTTTTTTTTTTTTTTTTTTGAGAAGCTGCCAAGTGGGATGTACTAACACATTTCCAGAACTATTTAACATCTACTTGTGCTGAAGGTGAGAGAGCTGTGGCTGCTGATCCCCCCACAATATATATTGTTTCAGTGAGCCTTCCTTATGGCTTGTCCATTTTTCCACGTGTTGGTAAACCTTTTGGGAACAGGGAGACACAGAAGGTTTCTTAGCCTTGTGCTACCACAGTATTTGATCTGGTATCTAATAAATTGTCCATAGTTACTCAGTTACATAGTTACTCACTCAGATTTCCCACACAGCTTGACTCTCTCTGAAATTACCTTTGCAAGGGACCTAGATACATTTGCAAATAGTCTGAACATATGTTTTGTGAAGTGTATTTTTAAAAGAGTGTAAGTTACCAAGAACCCTAAATGTAATTTTAGCTAGTGATTTGGAGAGCTAAAGTTAAATCTCAGTCTCTCAGAAGGATCTAGGACTCACAATCACATAAGCATAGCTTAAAATTTACCCTTATTATTATTACAAATTGTTGCTACTTCCACGGTAATTAATCTCCTCTTCAGCCACAAGTACCAAGCACTCCAGTTAACTCAAAGTGATCCAGCAGCTGTTCTTAGGCACTTTCTACTCATCAGCTAAACATATGACTGAGCCTTAAAAATATTGCTGGAGATGCTCTTACAGAATTCTATTATATCTGGATTCCATTTATCCAGGAACTTTTACATGCACCTAAAAACCAACCAGAGGGGCAGCAGCAGGTATGGGGTGGATCACTGAGTCATAGAACCTCTATGTATGCAGGGGGAAAAAAAATAACATCAAAATGAACCAACAAAACCAGAGTGGAGAGTTGTTTCTTGAACATGTACGTCCAGAAATTTCTGGAACTGATTCTGGCAGTAACACTGGCTGTGGTGGGCTAGCCTTGGCTAACCAATGCTCATCCTCTTGCTCACTCACTCTGCCCTCTGGTGTGATGGGAAGAAAATATAAGAAATTGAAAAGATGTGTAGGTCAAGATAATGACAGTTTAACAGGAAAAGAAAAAGCTGCACACACAAGAAAAAAAGAGGGATTAGTTCAATGTTTCCCATTGGTAGGAAGATGTTTATCCATTTGCTGGAAAGTTGTGCTTCAGCACATCCCATAGGGAGGAAGAACAGGCTTTTCCATCACCCTTTTCACTGAGCTTTACTTGCAGAGCATGACATCATCTGGTATGGGATATCCCTTTGGGGATTTGGGTCCAGAGCTCCTCATCCAGCCCAGCCTGTGCATTGAGTGCACGAGGAGAGCAGGGCAGAGGGAGGCAGAGCCTTGCTGCTGTGCCAGCACAGTTTGGCAGCAGCCAAAGCCTTGGTGTGGTGTCAGCCCAGCTCTGGCCACTCAGCCAGAGCACAGCACCTCATGGCTGCAGTGAAGAGTTCCCTCCATCCCAGCCAGACCCACACCCTCACAAAAGGTCTAATGAACCCTCGTCTAACTAGGCAAGACATACTGAAAGAGTTGTTTGCTATTCCCTTTTGATTTCAAGACATTTATAAATGTCAAATTTTGTTTGTAGGGACCAACCCTGTGGTGTACTGAGATGTTTCTGTTAGATAAGAGATCTAAAAGTCCCATGCACAAAGGAACTGGCCGTATTGGAAGGAATAAGTGGTCAAATATAAAACTTTGCTACTGTTTCTGTTCATTAAGATGTCTTATTTTACTTTTTGGCCGTAGAAATAAATTGAAACCCCATTTTTTGGTTGTTTTTTTTTTTTTTCCTTGGCTTAAATGCTACTCATATGTAATACAAAATATCTGCTTTCTGCAAAATTTATTATTTCTAAGAATTCTAAGGAAAAGAAAACAATGCATTCTCCATTTGAATAAAGAGAAACACAGTTTTCAAAATGCAGTGGATGAGTCAGAACAAAAAAATAGTGTGAGAAGCTTATACCTGCATCTCTGTGGGTAGGTGCCATAGTGAAAGGTTCTTTTACATTCACTGCTGGTCTGCAACCTGAAACCTTGATAATAGGAAAGATTCTATAATGAGAAAAATTAAAGATTTAAAGAAAATTGGGAGATGATCTTTTCATTGACATGACAAAGACCCTTTTTTAGATCTTCTTTGCAAGTGAAGGGGAAAGAACCAAGCAATAATTTCTCTGCCCTTTATCTGGATTATTAGGACGAGAAAAAATTTAATGAGCATATAGAATTGAGAGTTTTATTTTGAATCCTATTTTGTCAAACTAGACAGAGGCCAAAGGGTTCTATGGCTCAGCTCTATGTCACTGCAATGAAAATCTTACCAAAAAAATGAACTCTAATTACCTATTTCTGATGCTGACATTAAAAGCATTTAAAGAATGCAAAAATTTTTTTTAAATCTCTGCAAAAAAAAATTTAAGTGCCTTCTTAACCTTTTCTTCCTAACTAAATGTTATTTGTTCTTCAGTTGATTGCCATGTAGTAAACAACTAAATGGCAACTACTGAGGGTGTGTACTGACATGCACTGAAGCTATCCTAGGATATCAGTGATAAAGTACAGCAACAACCAGAAACCAAGCAAAAAAGACTTGCAGAAGGTCCAAAAAAATTAGAGGAAAATCCAGCATATTGCATAGAGAAGGAAGAACCCAGAATTAGGAAGACCTTAAAAAAAAAGACAATCCCATCTGTAACCTGGAAAGAGTCTTGGCTGGTTGCTCATTTGGGGACTCATGGGCAAAAAGGGGAAGCACTCAATTTCTTGCACAACTGTCCTCACACTTATTTTAATAAGGTGCTGATCCCAGTCAATGAACTCATGCTTATGCTTCCATATTTAGGACTGATTTCATGTGTAGGAATAGTCCCTCATGGGATTCCCAGTCCTGAGAGTGTTGCACTGGAGTGCCTGAGACCTGACTATAATCAGGAGCAAAGCAAGCTGACCTGAGCTGTGTCTTACTCCACATTCAAATATAAAAGCCAGAAAGAAATAATAGGACTATAATCTCTGTGATCCCAATGCTCCTCTACAGGTTACCCTCTGCCTTTATCTGTGTCAGAGTCTATCCCAGCACCATTCCAGGCACTTAAATATAGTTTGGAAGGACTCAGCCCTAAGACCTGAGCAGATGTATGTCCCCCTCCAGGAATCCACCTGCAGAGCCATTTCAAAGCCTGGCTTTTCTTGTTCAGCAGAGCTCGTGTTGCAATGCAGAGAAAACCCTGTGCTCCCCCAGCCTGGGGCAGCGTGCCAGCCAGGGATGTACCCATATATCACTGGAGGAGAGGCCAGCAGAGGCAGTATCCAGCCTGTCCCCTCTCTGAATGCCACTGGTGGGCGAGGGGTGCCAGGCTGAGGATGGGACTGCCCTGACAGAGCCCTGGCTCACAGGCACGGCAGCTCCACACTGAGCTGGAAGGGAAACAGAGCAGCTTTGTACAGCTGAAAAGAGCTGGAAAGGCAGCATGTCAGGTTCAGCATATAACCAGCTCTGAAAAAGAGAGCTGAGAGAGGAATATTACAAGTAGGGCAAGGGATCAGGGACACTGTTGCTTTCATGCACATACGATCACACAGTTAATAAACTATCAAGAGAAGACAGACACTAGAGCACAGCAGAAAATAAAACCATAAGGAGAACATTATTTTTAATATACATATCTGCCAATCAAACACTGTACTGGTAGTTTCAAAAGGTGACCTGATTGCTTGGCCATTAGCACAGCAGACTGTGTGGGGAAAATGAATCCAAGTCCAGTTGTCAAATATAATAGAAACTTGGCAGGAGAGAGCTAATAATGACTGTAACTGAGTTATGAAAAACAAGAGAGAAAAGAATGCAGTCTCCCAGTCCATTTTAAAAGACCAGATGATTTTATGTGCTTTAAAAAAATGAATGCAGGGGTCATGTTTCTGAACTAGGACAAAAGACTATTAAGAAAAAAGGCTAAAAGTATTGATGGGATCTAAGTGTCTTCCAATTTTACTATAGCTCAAAACATCTAGTCTCAGTACATGCCTTTGTTTTCCCCATTTATTGAACTTTTTGCACTGCTACTCCATGGTTGCAAAGCTCCTACGTACACCAGACTGAAGCAAATTTGTCACTGGCACAATCCAAATTAGGATTAAGATTGCATTGCACAGTCTACATGCAAAGGATTTAGGTTGCTTTCTGATTTTAACAAAGCTGTGCTATAAAGTCTTTCTTTTCATATGGCAGGTGATAACATTAAGAGCTGATGAAGAAAAATGTCCTATATACCAAATTAATGCCTTATTAGTTACATGAGGAACAAAAACATTAATTTCAAAAAAAGGCTTCTCAAACTGTACATTTGTTTATCTTCAGGAGGTTTGTGGGTGGAATAGCTTGCTAACACTTTGCCTAGGTTAAAAGAACTTTTTTTAGTTTTCCTAAATTCTCAATCATGGTTTTAACTCTTATTTTTTAGCTGGAAAGAAGACTTTATAATTAATTTCTGATAAGAAAACACCATATGCTAGTGTTACTGATGAAAGGTACAGAAAACACATTAAAAGTTATTTGCTGCTCAGTTTCATATAATAAACTCAATTCTACTGTCTACATTGAATTTATGGGCTCAATAATATTCCCTAATTAAATTAAAGACCCCTGCATGCCAAAAGAAATGGGAACAGTCAAATAAAACTACTTTTTTTTCTAGTGGCTACATAGGAAAAATGCTGCTAAAACAAATATATTTAAAACAGCTTTCCTTTTGCTTTCTCACTTAATGATCCTAGAAGTTGTATTACTAGAAAATAGATTATGTACCAACCCATACTGTTTGGACATTGTCACACTATTGATGTTCTTGCCAGGTAGAGAATTATTTTTATAGACAAGACGTGAAATTCAATTGGGACACTGGATTTCTTTGGTATTACATGAAACTGTGCAACTCTTACTGCTATCTCTGTCTCTTGGGCCTTAACCTCAAAGTTTATATATGAACTCATGTATATATATGTGTTTTTGGCATATATGTCATTTATATATATATATGAGTTTTTGTGACAAAGTTTTGAGGCAGCTTTGAGTGAACTGGAATGAAAATCAACACAGAAATACTACAGAAAACCTAGAATGTGAAATATAAATCTCTTAGGCCATTTCATTTTCCAAGCCCCAGAAGGAAAAAGAAATTAAAAATATATATATTCATATCTATTAAACTGTTAAGTCACACAGGCATCTGGATTTTAACTTCTAGCACAGCAGTAGAGAGCAGAGATTTTAGGCAGGCAGAGAGGCAGTTTAACCTTTATGAGCACAAGGCAGTACTTTCCAGATAAAACAGAGCTGACAAGTTTGCTGGCACAGTGATGATTAGCTATGCATCACCTACCATTCAAACTGACAGAAAAAAATTTATCCAAACTTAGTGAAGAGTTTGGGATTTTCAGTTTTTGTTATGTTTCCTTTTTTTTTTGGTTTTTTTTTTTGTTTAGGTGGTTGTAGGGTTGGGGTTGGTTGGTGGTGTTGTTTGGTTTATTGTGTGGGAGGGTTTTTTTGCTTTTGGCTTTTGTTTTGTTTTGCTTTGTTTTGTTTTGTTTTGTTTTGTTATTAGCATCTAGACTCATCCTGGAGGCTATCAGGAGGTCATTAATGCTGCACCACTTGCTCCTCAAACATCAATCCTTCCTGTTTCAGGTCATCCCTGTTCAGCATGGGGTTCACAACAAGAGCTTGATAACCACTTCAAGGGTTTAATAAGCAGGATAAACATTATAGAACTTATCATACTGAAAACTAAAAAACAAGTTCCCCCTCTTTGTTTTGTTCTGTCAGCGTGGTTTAGAAATTAGACCACTGAGCAATCCAAAAAACAGGCAAAAGAGATGGAGAGTTGTACAAGCAACAGCACCAGTAACCCACTGTCAGTGCTGCAGATCTAATTTCAGTGCCAACTTGAGCTGCTACAGCAAACCAGAGCCATCATTCCCTGGTCATCTGCTGATCATAAGAATTGTTCACAATTTATTGCCTCCTCAGTGCCATAATCACCATCTCTAGGATTGTATGCTTGTAACACTCCATATTACTCCTTTGAAGGACACGCATCCATTCGTATGCACCATGGTTGAAAATCGATTTTGTAGAGGGTGAGGAACAGCAAAAAATGGAAAATGTGATGGCAAACAACTGAAGACATACAGAAAAGCTTGAGATGAGAAAAAAAATTGCCTGCATCAGACTTGGACAGTAACAAAGCAGGGAGTCCTGATAGAGCCAGACTCCTCCTGGGCTGGGTATGAGTGCAGAGAGGAAAGGACTGAAGAGAACAGCCCAAGCCATGGATTTCACTCTGATTCACTCTGGATTTCACCCTGAAGAACAATATCCATGCAGGAGGTGTGAGTTATGCCCACAAGGGACCTGCAGAGTGTTCAGGACCTGGAGGATTTTGCAAGTGAGAGACAAGACACAAAACACAAATTACAGCCTTAGCTGTGCCCTTTCTTCCCACGAGGAAGGGAGCTCTTATAAGAAGTTCTGTGACTTCTATGAGATAAGGAAGAGAGGAAAACCACAAGGGTTAACAGCTGAGAGTTGGAGTAATGAGGCATTGTGCCTGCTCTCTCCATGGCCATGAGAGAGGGGACACGGTGCCACTGGAGTGCGGACAGTGCCACGTGGAGGGAATGGCAGCATTCATTGTCCCTGCTGGGGACACAACTGGCAGGCACCATAAAAGGGAAATTCTGCAAGATTGCAGCATAACTTTTAATTGTGACTCAGAGATCCTGGCACGAGGCCTGCCTGCCTTCTTCCTCCTCCTCCCCACCCCACATAATGAGAAAAATATTATTAGTCTATTAGCTAATAGCTCTCATTATTACTCATGAGCTTTTTTTCATTGCATCCCACTGTTTTCATGGGAATAGTACACAGATTCCTCTCACTCTGCAGCAGCACTTTCCAGGGCAGAAATATGACCACTGTTTAGAATACTCTCAGAAAACTGCAGACATTAAAATCAGAGATTCATTGATCATGAAGCCCATTTCTCTGCTAAGGGAGGCTCAGTCCCAAAAGCACATTTTCCAGAGCTTCATACAGAATAGTGTTAAAAAAACCAGCAGTGAATCATCCTCCAGGTTATCTCAGGAGGCAATTCCTCAGCAGAACACACTTTTGTGTTTTGTGGGTTTTGTTTGTTTTTTTGGCAGACTAAATTTTAATTTCTCTATTTTATTCCCAGCTGTGCCTTCCCATAAAAGCATTAAATACTTCTCTTTGTATGCAGCTAACAACTTTCACACCTTTCTCAGCCCTCAAACCTCGGACACTCACTGTAGGACTTGTGCTGCTCCCCCCTTTTACACTCCCTTGGCTGAGCTCTTGCTCTGGGGCCATTTGTGGGGCAGCATCAGAGCCACAGGAAGCTCTGAGCAGTGCCAGGGGTGCCCCAGAGCAAGAGAGACACATTCTCTTTTATCTAGCACCATCTCAGGCACTGAACCTGAGCAAATCTGGGAGGTTTATCTGAACAAAATTTCTTGCTTTCCTTAATCATCACAGACCTAATTTAGTGCCATTAATCCATCTCCTAAATCCTCATTCTCCTCTATAAATTAATTTATTGCTCTTCACTAAATTCTCTCTAATTGATCAATATCTTTCTAGTTAGCATAGTGCTGAATGCTGCCCAATATTTCATAAGAAAAGAACTGTTATTGTTTATTGGACCTGTGCCTGGCTATTTTTATCAGCTACTATTCTCCTAAAAATACTCAGGAATCTTGGCTCCAGCCCACTGAATTATTCCCCTGTCCAGGTTTTTAACAAACAGGTGTCTTGTGTTACAGACAGGATGAGCAAATAACTGGTGAAGCCTCATGGTGAATGCTAAAACCTGCTTATATTGCTATAGTTACCTTGAGTGTGACCCAGAGAGGACATTCTCACTTTATTGTCTGGACACAAAAGCACCAAGTGCCTTCTGATCACCCAGTGCTTTTTGCTCCTTTAACTTTTTTAATTTTCTCCCACCACTTCCTCCACATACACTTTATGTTGCTTCTACTATTTTAGGATTTCACAGAAGAAATCCAAAAATACCGTAACACAAAAATACTATAAAATAATTAAATGATACTGGCTTTTTTCCCCCTTGGTCCAGTTGTATATGCATTTATAAAAGGTCATATATCTTTATCACAGGTTTTCTCCTTTTTCTACATTAATAATTGCACAATTAATAGAAACACATGAATACCCAAATCTGGGGGGATAGGGAGGATATTGGACATCTGTCAATAATTACTGCCTCTAAACTGGAGTGTGTATTTTACAAATCACTGAAGCTCTTTTCCAGACCTTCTTGCTGCTTGCTATAAATAGCTCCTATCTTGTACCACTCAGCTTTATTTACCCAGAGTAGTGTGTGCACATGTGTACACATATATATTTATCCATCCTTGTATTCACCTACATTTGTTTGTGTGTCTGTACGTGGGTGTGCATGCATATATATTTAAATTCACAGTTTATGCTACCCAGGTGTGTGTTACTTCTGCATTTTTTTCTGAGTAAATGATTAGAAGTTTTAAATTTTGAGCAATTTTTTTGCAGCTTCAGGTGCTAAGATTGTGATCTCACTCGAGAAGCTCATTTTTCAATCACAAAGATAAAAACCCCATGTTTCTAATCCTTGTGGTGAAAACTTTGAAGACACTAAGTAAATTAATGTCAAAGATAAAAAAAACCCATATATGAGACTGTAGAATTTTTTATAATATCAGAGTTTTAAAATTCCCTACTTTTTTCACCAACTTTTAATTTTTATTAACACTTGGTTTTCCTTGCATTCTGATCATTGTCCAAGATGTTCTGAAGCAGAAAGCTACTCTACAATGGGGAATTTCCTTTGTTTCCACAACATGCAAAAACAACAGTTGTCATCAAATACAATGAAATCCTCCTTGTCCTTTCTCCAGCAGTCTTCTGTGAATGATATACATGTAAAGCAGTGCACTTTTACATGAAATTTATATCTGTGTGACATGCCAAAACGATAATTATTTTTTCTTCTTGGATTAATTAATACCTGACTATCCAGTAATTTGGTATTTCTACTATTTGATGAATAACACATATAAAAGTATATCTGGAAAGGTACTCACCGAGTTTTTAAAGAGTATAAATTAGTTTACTGTGAACCAGGAATTTCATCAGCTGGTGACCTTTAGGTAAACAAATTCATCATCTAAATCCTGCTTTCTAACCAGAGCCGTCAAAATGGGACCTAGAGATCAGTCAAGTAAAATTAAAAATTATCTAATCAATCTTTACAGATTTGTTTTATCAGTCTAGAAAGTCCTGTTCTTTCATAAGCCTCCCCACCTCCAATATTTTTCTATCCAGTTGGATTATTATACAATTATACCTTTGCATATAGTAAACCATATAGAAAATGTAGAGAATGAAGGGAACAAATTGCCTGCAATCAGAAAACTGTACTGAAAATTGCAAGTAGCACCGTAGGGAATTTGAACTTGCTGCTTCAGAGGTTTGGGGAACGTGACTGTGAGATAAATCTTTGCATAGTTTCAAGGGAAATATTGCACAGTTGGACCAAGGTGTTCTGATCCCAATGTTCTGACCTTCCCACCCATCCCTGGGCCCATGACTGAGGTGCAGGATCAGCTCCATGGCTCTCCAGGGACAGCACACAGCTGATGTGTCACCTTGCCACCAAGTGGGACAGCTTCCTCTTATGTATGTGGAAATTTCACCAACACCTTGTTGTCATGGCTCCTTCACATGGAATGTGATGCCGAGACAAAATCTTCCTTTCTGTTGTGGTTTAGCAGGGTGCTCAGTAGCCCCAAGGACATCTGAAGGTACTCTGGAAGCAGTAACCTGAGTAATAATGACAACAGTGTACAAAGTGTACAGGATTCTTATTTTTTTTTGCTTTGGAATATTGAAATCTGTGACAGCATCAATGCTGAAGCCCTATGGCTGTGGGCATTGGGAACTGTGGGTGATTAGTAGAGAAAACAGGAGAGTGCTCTTTACATTTTATGAGAAGTTTTGAAAAACTATTGCAAATAATATGGAATTCTAGAATTCATAACCTTTATAAGGTGAAAAGAGAGTCTGACACAACATATTTCCACATGCTGAACTGGGAGCTGGACCAGAACAGATTAATTAGAAATTAAATAGAGAACACCTGCACTTAGTTATTTCTATAATTTTGAGTTCAGCTAAAATCCAGGACCCAATTTTTGATACTCTCATATTTTCCAAGTCATAGAATCATAGAATCATTTAAATTGCAAAGAGGCTATTAAGGTCTTCAAGTCCAATTTTTAACCCAGCACTGCCAAGTTCGTCTCTAAAACAGGTCCCCAAAGTGTCACATCTGCACACATCACTCTCTACAGCTCCCTGAAAGGTGGTTGTGCTCAGGTGGGGTTGGTCTCTTTCTCCAGGCAGCAACTGACACAATGAGAGGACACAGTCTCAAGGTGTGCCAGAGGAGATATAGGTTGGGAAATTAGGAAAAAGCTTTTCATGGAAAGAATGATAAAGTGCTGGAATGATCTGCCCAGGGAGGTGGTGGAGTCACCATCCCTGGATGTGTTTAAAAAAGACTGGATGTGGCACTAGGGCATGGGTTGGACTTGGTGATCTTGAAGGTCTCTTCCAACCCAGTGATTCTGTGAATTCTGTGAATCTCTTAAATACTTCCAAGGCTGATGACTCAGCCACTTCCCAGGGCAGCCTGTTCATGTCTGACAATCCTGCCCATGAAAATATTTTTCCCAATATCCAATCTAAACCTCCCCAGAAACAACCTGAGGCCATTTCCTCTTGCCCTATTGTTTGTTACTTGGGAGAGGAGACCAATCCCCACCTCATTACAACCTTCTTTCAGAGAATTGTAAGAGGGCAATGATCTCTCCTGAGCCTCATTTTCTCCACAATAAACAATAAACACCCCCAGCTCCCTCAGTCGCTCCTCATAGCACAGGACTGGCTCCCAAAGCTGAGCCCTGGGTGCCACCCGCTGTCTGTCCCCAGCTGGATGTGCCTCCATTCCCCACCCCTCTCACAGCCAGTGTTTTACCCATCCAAGCCATGAGCCACCTCCTGGAGAATGTTGTGGGAAATGGTGTCAAAGGCTTTACTGAACTCCAGGAATCAGGACCCACAAAGTCTCTCTCACCCATCGAGTTATCTCACCATGGAAGGAGACCAGGGCAGTCGAGCAGGACCTGCCTTTCATGAACACATCCACAGCAGTAAAATCACACTGATGAACAACAGGTGAAGGACAGAATCACAACACAGGAGCAAAATTTTGTCCAAAAATATTTAAAATTTACACAAAGTGAATGCACTTTCTGGGCAGACATCTCCAGTATCACAAAGAAGAAGGATTTTTTAATATGCGTATTAAACACTCAAAGCCTCAGAGAAATGCTGACATCAATAACATCATGACATGTTTTGACAGTTTTTTGTAAAAATCAATGCAAAATGCTTGATGTAGGTTTCCTTTTTTTATAGCATTTGTACCATGCTGTTTGAGATAACATTAGATTGGGAATAGACTGGTAGGTTGATTGGGAGATCTGGGCACAAGAAAACATGATTACAAATACATTAACATTTGTGAAACCAATATATTGAATTACCAAGCACAACAGCTTGACATACCAGACCTCAGCAAAAATTAAAATATTAGCAGAAATTAAAGCTTACTAGCTTTGGGGAAATAAACAATTTACCTGGTTTACAGACGACACAAAACAAAATAAAATCATGCTAATTTCTTTTTTTAGGTCAATAGCTGTATTTTACACTTGGGCCTCCAGAAGCAATTTTTTCAGCCTAAAATTCTCTATCAAAAAAGTTCCCTTAAAATCAGGAAATATCATACACACAGATATAAATTTTCCATTCTATTCTCAGAATCATCATGTATAGAAGAAACATTAATTTTACTGCAGTGCTGATATTTCTTTTTGGAAAACAATTTATAAAAGACTAAACATTTCAAATCTGTGTCCTTAATTTCCATAGTTAAGAAGGTATAGATATGTATGTTTAGGTCTAATCTTTATTGTAAAGAAAACTTTTCAAAAGTGCAAGTAGTCACTAATCTACCCAATAACTAAAATTATGACTGCATCTTGCTTCCTGTTAAATGTTCACCTCAGAATTCTTTCAAACTTCAGTGTGATTTGCAAGCCCTTCTGCTTCAGAAGCCAAAGGGAATGACAAATTTTCCACCTCTGCCCCTGGACAGGAACTTGTGGCACAGCTTCAGTGTGAGCTGCAGTGCCCACTGCTCAGGGCTGTGGCACATCCAGACCCCCCCAGAAATCCACGAAGATTCTGCCAAGCCAGACTTGGTCTCCCAGGGACATTGAATGTGGCTATGGGTGAAGCTGAACAAGCTACAGCATTTGAGAGAGAGAGATAGAAGGTTTTCCCAGAAATACTTGATTTCTCTCTCTCTCTCCTATTCCCCTCCCATGGATGGAAGATACCGAGATCCTCAAAAGCAAAGGTGCAGCTCCCATTCCTTCTCCTGAGGCCACGCTCTTACTCTGATGTCAAAGTTTTGGATGCAGATTTTGACCACCCTGCCTTAAGCAGGGGAAAGTCAGGGTGGTACAGCAGCACCTCTGTTAAAAACCCTGGCTATGAATGCTTGGTGTTAGAAAATGAACTGCGCTTCTTTCTTTGTCTGTTGTGGACACACTGATTTTTCTGAATGTGGTAGTGTCTATTCAGTGTTTTCCAAGAAATAGGGTTAGAAAAAAAGACAGTACTTTAGTGTTTTGAAGAGGAAAAAGTTGTTTCATGAAGAGCTAGTCATTTTTACATCTTACCTTGTTGAAGCATGAAGTGAGATGACGTAATATGTGAGCAAAAGAAAAAAATTAATAAATATATAATTACACACATACATGTACAAACACAGTTATAAAGATGCCAAGTTGAAAAACATTCTCAACTGGAGAACATAAAATTGACATTTTTGGTTATTATAAGTGCTTACTTTAGTAATTCAAATGATGTAACATGAACTGAGGCCTTCATGTGCTGTCGCCACTTCACGTCAATCACACATAAAAACAAATAAAAAAGTATAATAAAATAATTTTAGGTTAAAATAAATTATTTCATTAATTAAAAATATATGTAGAAAGTAGATAAGTAGAGATAGTTCTGAGTTGCCTGGTCAAGGTTCTAATTTGTCTCCAAAGTTCTCCAAAATTCCAAACTTAGTTTTTGGGAATGTAAATCTGATGCATTTGCAGTTACAACAGTTCTTTGCACTTGACCAATACACCATGAATAGGCATAAATAATGAAAACTAAAGTAGCAAATAAATTAGAGGTAGATTCTGTGATACATTATCCTGAGTTTTAAAATTGTAGTTGCTCATTTATAAGCTTAGTAGTAGATCAACCAATTATTACAATAAATTAGGGTTTCAGTTAATTAATGGCCACCAGATGTCTCCCATATTGTTTTCTTTTTACAATAGAAAAACACTCACAATCATGGAAAAATCAATGCAAACAAATGAATAAGAGCTAAAGAGTTCAGCCAATGCATTCTCCTTGATTTATGCCCAAATCTGCAGTATGTTCTTTAAAAATCAAACACAAATTACTGTGATTTATACTGTTCCTTGAACAAAAAACCAACAGTTGCACGTAATTACATTCTGTCCACATTGCATATCTCTGAAAGGAGGCATCCATTGAAATATTTACTTTTAGAGCTATTAGCTTTTTTGGTTTCTGAAAAAAAAAGTTCAATCCAGAATTATTGTCTATGTTTCTTTGGTCTCTGTGTCAGTAGCTAAGTATAAAGCAATTTTTGGTGCTTTCTCAGAAATTTGTTGCTTTTGAAGTGAAGAATGAAGGGGAGTAGGCTGCAGCCTTATTCTTGTTTTCTGCTCTGTGCACAAACTGGGGGAAGGATGAAGGGAGTAGATCTGTAGAATGAAGCTGCTGGCATGGAGGATCAAAGGCAAGTGAGACTCATTCATGCTTCCTTGAGACTGGTTCCAGTTTGATCCCACAGGCTCATTTCTTATTTGCAGTTAGCACTCATTTGGTGCTTTGCCAGAGTAGTTTTTGTCACATTATTTTCATCCAAATAATGTTGTGCAAGAAGTCTGAAACCACTTAGTAGTACAAATCACATCAAGGTAAGCATGGGCAGTCAGGAAATCAACTTCAGAAGAGTAAAGAACTGAACTAAAATGTTTCACTACTCCTGTAGCTGCACATCTCCCTGTAGAGATCCTATAAACCCATGTTCAGTACAGAATGATTGTGTTCTGGGAGTGTTCCAGGTGTTTAACATCATATGGGCTGTGTTTAACCAGTCTGAGGATGTGAAAGAGCTGCAGAGTCTCCCCCATAGCAGCCCATGATGGTTTGGTATTTCTGCTCCTACTGTGCCTTGTTTCTCAGTGCTTCTTGTGTGGGTGCAGTGCATGGTCAGTCCATAAAGTGGTTGCTAACAGAGGAAGAGTGATAAACTTACTGAAGATGAGGGGCTGTTCTGACCCACCAGTGCTAAAACCACAAGGGAAAGTTCACAGTTTGCCAATGTTGTCCAGTGTTTTGTTCTCAGCACTGCAGGTTTTCAGTCACAGCAGCTTGGCCAGGTGAGCTGACCTCTCCATCCAGAATGCCAAAGTGATTTCTGGCTTTGGTATGAATTCATAATATATTCTCACTCAAATGTCTGGGATGAATATCACCAAAGCCTTGAGTTCTGAGGGGATTTTTCTCCTAGTTTTCTTCACCAACACTCTTGCTGCTTTAGAGAATTCCCTCACAACCTCATATATCTTTATATGCTTTCTACTTCACCACTTATTTATCAGTAGGAATCTTTGTCTACAGGTGATAGACAGTCAGTTTCAGAAAAAAAAACCAAAGGGTTGCTGTACTTTTTAAGCAAAATGAGACAATTTTCAGTGAAATATTTAAGTGCAAGAGTAAAATTGTTCTGTGTGCTTACTTTAAGTGCTAGCAGCAGCAATTTTTCGTTTAGTTTGCAGAGTGAACCCAAAGTTAACCTTTCCTTGGAGGTTGCTCTAAGTCTGTTCAGCTCTTTTGCACTTAATGGATTCATTCCTGTCATCTGAATTTTTTGCTCCAGAAGCAGGTAAAAGCTTAAGTAGGACTGTGCAACCTGTCAAATTGCAGAGGAGGAAAAAAAAATGAATTCATTCTTTCTGTGGTAAGCCATATCCAATTAGAAAAATATTCAAATTCAAATCAAGGGGAAAGAAAAACTGGGAGAAAAATTATGTTTCTCCATTGTAAACATCATCGACTGAATTTAAAGTCCAAGATGCTGAACTACAAAGACAGCTTGATATTAAACTGTAATCAAAGTAATATTGTTGAATTTTAGACCAAATTGCAGTAGAGGGCTTTTTTTTTTTTTTTTAAAATACATATTTACATAATTTGAGCAAATAATACAAAATATAAAAATAAAATTACTGAAAAATGTATACAACTAACTTAATGAAAAAAAAAATATCACATTTTCTCCAAGAAAGGAATATGGATTCCTCCAGTGTGTCTGACTAACACATGAATTTCTGATAACATACTGAAGTTTTAATGAAGCTGAAAGTTCCTGGCATAATAATACCTACTGCTTGGCAGGCTTGCAAGAGGGTAAAAGCTAAAGCTTAATGCCCAAATTGATCTTGCCATGCACTACTGGAGCAGGAACACCCAGAGCAGTAGTTATCCTTTCCTCTTCAAATGACTTGCAGAATTCAAAGGCTTGGTTTAAAAAAAAAATAAAAGGAGAAAAATAAAAAAGCATAAACTAATATTTTCAAGTGATGTTTGTGTAGAATGCAAGAGAATCTAAATGTAACATTGAACATAGAAATTAAATTACAATTTCAGTTAAAAATACAGCATACTATATTTTAGATAACCCTATCCTGTAGATAGAACAGTGTATCACAATTATTACAGCTTCTTAATAAAACTACAAAATTACCAGTGAAAATTTGCAGAAAGGACAGGTTAAGTTCATGCCATCCCTTATTCATGTTATAGCCTCAGTATGAGGGTGGATTGACTGGAGAAAATCACAGGTTGTACTTTTCATCTTTCTCAGTTTACACAAAAGAATGGATTGTTTGTGGATTGTTTTCTGTCTCACAGATTTCTTAGGGGTTTACAGTTGGTTCATTTTCAAACTAGGAAGAAATAAATCTTTCCATTACACTTTGGCAAAACTATAGGTGGAAAAAAAAAGATTCCATGCTAAAATGTCCACGATTTTAGAATTCCAGCATTTCAAGCATCATGTATCACATGCAAATCATACCTATCTGTATGTAGTCACAGCACAAACACAGGGTTAGGTACTGGAGATGGAGTTATCCATAGACTGTTTTCTCTTAGAAGAGGTGGGGTCTTATTTTCTTCTGGTGACTTCTGTTGCAATCTGATGTCCTCAATATCAGTATTAATGTATAGAAAATCCTGGCAGCTGAGGGCAGCACATTGCACCGATTGTTTATTTTCATATTTTGCCTGTAATGGACTTGATTGTATATGGTGATAGATTGAGGTTAATAAAGAGCAAAACATCTGCTTGTGACACCTACTTCACCCAAATTTCAACTGAAGAGGCTTTTTGTCCATTTCCATTTTCTAAAATGAGCCATGCTGTGAGCTTGTCAGTGCTTCAGCTTCATTGTCTCTAGCGCCACCCAAATATAGAATCATAAAATCACTGGGCTTGAAGGGTCCTTTAAAGATTCTCTAGTCCAGCCTGGGCAGGGACATCTATCACTAGGTCAGGTTTTTCAGAGCCCCTTACAATCTGGCCTTGAGCATTTCCATCTACAATTTCTCTGGGCAACCCATTCCAGTGTCTCAACACCCTCACCTTAAAAATTTCTTCTTCGTGCCCAATCTATATCCAGCCTTTTTCAGTTTCAAAGCATTATCCCTTGTGCTGTCACTACAGAATTTGGTAAAATTCTTTCTCCATCTTTCTTATAACCCTTTTTAAGTATTGAAAGGCTGTATAAGGTCTCCCTCCAGCCTTCTCTGTCCAAGCTGAATAATCCCAGCTCCCTCAGATTCTCCTCGTTGGAGGTGTTCCATCCCTCTGACCATTCTTTTTTTTCCTTCCTCTCGACCCTCTCTAACATTTCCATGTCTTGTTCTTAATGGAGACACCAGAGATGGAGGCTGTTCTCTAGGTGGGCACCTCACAAGAGCAGAGGAAGTACAGAAAAAACCTCCCTAAACCTATAGAAAATGTCTGAGCTACAGTGATTGAGACCTAGGAGCAACAAATCATGAAACCCAAAAAATGTGAACATACAAATATGCATTGGCATAGAAAATGGCAGGGGATATAGAAAACACTGGGAGACTGAACTAGATTTATCCCCTTCCAACTAATGTTTCCACAAACACCAGTTTTAAACATTACTGTAAATCGAACTATCTCACTCCTTCTTCAACTTCAGATAGATTCAGCAAGTTTTTAATCTGCAAAATTGAGTCTCCATTTAAGAATATTTGTTTTAGTATATATATATATATATGTATATATATATATATATATATATATATATATATATAAACAGTTTTTTTCATGTTTTTTATGTTTTTTATAGACTGTCTCCATGACAGCACATCTGCTTGCTATGCTGGCTGGGTTCTTTATGCTTCATATTTTCATGGGAAAAAAAAGAAAAATATGATCATTCATCCATTAATTATGTTTATCTCATTAAGGGATAAACTAACATCAGCCATTTCCCATTTATCACCACTTCTGACATCTTGCTAATCGTTTATTCTCTTGAGTGATCAGTACTAGCATGGAAGAGGAAAAGACTAAGACTGAGCTTAACTCTTCCCATCTATGCAAATCAGATTGCAACTACTCTGGCACTTACAACAGCTCTTCTTCAAATGATAAAAAATCCAGTCACAAACAATATTTCCCCCTAATTCTACCAAATAAATGGAGGAAAATATCAAAAAAGACTCGTGCATATAAATAGACTACAGTTTTCATGTTAGCATGGTATTTTGTCTCATTTAATTAAAGTCATGCTTGTATTCAATCAGCCACAGCAGAATTCTGTGCCTGCCCTCTGCCCTCAGGCTGCAAACAGACTAAGAAAACAGTAACTCTGGTCTCATCTGCAGGTGGCCTGTTCAATTTTTTTTCTCTGTACCAAAACCAAAAATCCCAGATAGAAACAGATGCAGCAGCTATTCCAAGCAGAGGGGAAGAGCAGGATGGCCAGGGTTATATCTCCTGGGTCTTGTGTCTGGTTGGCATAAGCTCTTTTCACAAAACTGTCGTGTGAGCAGCCCCTCAGAGTATGCAGTTTGAAAGAAAGTGGTTGGCCCCCTGCAGCAGTTATAAATAAAACTGAGAGGAAAAATAGATCTTTAAAAGTCACTGTTTTATCATTGTCACTGTCTTGGAGCCCTGCACCAGCTTCTAGTTTTTTATTTCGTAATTTTAAGTTATGGTAGGGCACTGAAAAAGAATGATTCATTATTTCTTTCTGAATAAGTAACTCTGAATGTAGCCAAAGTGATGGTTAATACAATCAATTGCTCAAGTGGAAAGCATAATATTTTAATACAAAAGATAAAATATCCAGGTTTCCTTGAGCCTACTGTGAAGATGTAGACTCAACAACACCTTGCAAAACCCAAAGAACTAGAGCCCTGGAGAGCCAAGATCAATCTTACAGGATTATATGTATTGAATACAGCTTTGAGTTTTTCAGAATGCATTAAACTTTCCCCTTACAATATGTCCTTCCCTATTAGAGCAGGTCTGCACAGAGCTCTATCTGAAGGAGCTTCCTCATTACTGAGTTTCTCTGAGCTGATCTGCTATTTGGAACAGTCATGTCAGCAGGTGGACACTACTTATTAGCTGTCAATCTGAATATTTTCAAGAATAAATGTGAAAGATCTATTTCAGGGTCCTCTAATTAGGCTTCAAGTGAGAGAGTTTCATTGGATGAAACAGTCAGGGCTGATTCTGCAGAACTGGAGGCATCCCTGGCCTTACAATGGCCTTCAGCTACTTCTGCCTTCCTCAGAACCTGCAGAGTAAAATAACACCAGTAAAAGCTTAGAAGGGAGGCTTATTTCATAGCACCTGACAATGGGACACAGGACCAGATGTCATGCTTCCCACTGCATGACAAAAATTCAACAGCTACTAAAGGCTGAAGCAAAGCATTGTTGGATTCATAGCAGCTCGCTGTCACTCTGGATCTAAAAGCTTGAGGCAAATCATCTCCATGTCAAAAAGTAAGAGCACTATTAATACAGAGATTTAGTTGTAATTTCAGTTTGTGCTTTCTGGCTAAACAAAACCTTATCCATCTCTTCCTTTGGACTTTCTTTGCATCACTTATAGTGTGTTCTCACAAAACCCCTCAGGCAAGTCTCCCCAGCAGCTCTGTGTTTTGAAGCACCAGTGATATTAATTGCCACATGACATCACATTTATTTTATGGCATCTAGGCACACTATGCATGCCCTGACAAGGCGTCAGGATTCCAGATACCACACAGGATGACAAGTGTAAGAATGCCATCAATAGAGTTGTGTTGCTGTGGGCTGTCCCTGGCAGCTGGCTCCTTGAAGCCCACTCCACAAGGCTGGGATCAGATGGAGAGCTGCAACTGCAGCTCTGTCCCAGGTTCACCTAAATGTACAGCTCTTAGTGACAGCAGAAGTTGTGATTTCAGGTTTAGCAGGGAAAGAACATTAATATTGATCTGGTATTGATGCCTGGAGAGGCTGCCTAGAACAGTGTTAAAGGAATAAAGCAGGTATTTATTAAAAAGCCCTCAAAGGATACACCTTGGGCAGTACAAGAGCCTGGCCATGGCTATACCCAAGATGGATGACTGGTCACCAGTTTTCACACTTTTATAAGTTTTGGTCCATTTACATATTGTTAATTGCCCAATTACAGCTTCAGGTTATAAGTCCCATCCTCTCACTCTGCTCTCCTCAATTTGCTGTTATTTTTACTTTTTGGGCCTGAAACTGCAGAGATGTCCTTGGTTCTGGGGCTGGAAAAGGATTGTTCTGTCTGATTAAACTGTGAGAAGAACTTGCTAACATGTTTATGAAGTTCAGGGTTATATACTAATGCTGTGCAGAATCTGGAAAATATAAAAGCTGAAATTTAAGGCAGCAGTATCCATGCAACTCAAGTACACTTGACTGGCACAAAAGTGAAGGATTAGTTTTTCAGAGATGGCACCAAAATAAAGACAGTGATAATGATGCAAATAAAATACTTGCAAAGTAGAGCTGAGTGTGGCTTTGCAAGAAGAACAGTGTTACTTTTCTTTTCATACATCTAAATGAGCAGATTCTACATGGATCTAAAGAGATTGTCTATAGCATAAAACATTTTCCATTTTTAATCTCAGGCTTCTCTGCACTGCTGTTTCTAAACTATGGGGCTTTTTTCCCCTTTGTAGTTGAGGCATTGCATATATGACTGGAGAGATCACAGTTTAGTACCTGTCTCTCTGTTGGTACAGCATAGCACTCAGCTGTCCCCTACAAACATCTCACATGTGAGTTAAGCCCAGGAAGGCAAGCAAATAAAGATGACAAGGGAAACAAGGGAAACAAGGGAAAGCGCAAAGAGAGGAAAAAAACAATGCATTAAAATCTTCTCATACTTCATATTTTTTTTTCATATTCTTTTTTTTTGCACTAAAAGCATACAAAATCTAGGAGGCAGTGGGATGTTTTGCAGAACAACTTGAAGAGTACATCAAACCAGGCAGAGCTGCAGTGATGGAAAGTGGAGCACTGGCTTTACCGAGTCAATGACAATTTCAGCATGGCCCAAACTACCCCACACCTTATCAAATTACACTACTTGTTAGGATTTCAGTTGGATTCAATTGACTTACCTATTTAATTTTTTGTGATTAGAAATACTGCTAGAGGAAAAAATAATTCCTGGGGAACATGCAGAATGAGCTCCAACACCCTGTGCACGACATTGCATTCTGGGGGCTGTGGCAAGTATGGATTACTCCTCTACACCAGAGAAGGTTCCCATCTCTTTTTGTGCTGGGTTAGTCAATGTGAAAAGCAAATTACAGCCACCTCTCTTCCCTGTTCTCCACTTTGCCTCCTGGACCTTCATGCATGGATTCATCTCCACTGGCTAAAGGAAAAGAGCAAGGAAATGATTAAAACCTTTCTCCCTGTCCAGCCACATGCTCTGTTCCCAAGCAGGCTGCATACAAACAGCATCTCTGTCAGGCATCAGTGGCAAGGAACAGCCAAGCACTTTGACCTTGAATTCCAGACTTTTCCAGCTCCTGCTTTTTAATTTTAGTTCTACTTTTCCTGTAGCTCTGATATAAAAACACTGTAAAAATCTGAACTCAGGGATTTTGATACCTATTACTAAAGAGAGAATAATTAATATTATTCAATTTGAATTTTCCTTTAATTTTTTTCTGTGAAATAATTTGCAATTAATTAAATAGTTCTACCTATTTATGGGTTTTGATTTACTTAGCAGTAAATTGCTATTTACAGTTTACAAGAACAGTAGCTACTTGAGATGACAGCATTGTGTCCATACTTGCTGTTGTTCTCCTATTACTTATTTCAGACTTAATATGAAGTGTGAGAGCTGTTAATGCATTTTTCCCACTGAATCCCTGAAGATTTTTCTTTAATCTTAATACAGTAGTCTTGCCCTTGTTCAAATTTTTTCTTGAACTTGGTGAAAGTTGCCATAAATCTAAAAGCCAGGAGGAGTCAGGCAAGCTGTCTCAGTAACCTTCAACACTTTTAGAATTGTCTTTCTTACTGAAACACAGGAGAAGATAGTGATACTTGAGGTGTTATTTTAAGGCTAACAACTTGAAATTATGAATAGACATGACAGAATATGAAGAAAACTCTTCTGATTTGTTCCAGAAAAATATTTTTTCCTTGAATACTGTATTCACAGCAGTATTTTTGGGACCTCTACACATAAAAAATGCAAGGCATCCTTTGACTCTGAAACCACTATGATTTCCTGTATTTATTTCATAGAATGGCCTTGTACAGCACGTAGAAAATGGAAAAAGACTCAATCTGTTGTTTTACACATGGCAGATATTTTCTAGTACTGGAAGGAAGTATAATAACAGAGCTGCTAGAAATATATATTTTGATTGCTATTTTTTAAATTACTTTTGAGAGATTATCTTTTAATAAAAAATCACTAGCAAATTTTAATAAGTGGCTTTCACTGTTTTTTTTCCACTTCCTCAGCTATCTTTCAATAACATGAAAAAAGGCAGTACCTCAAAAATGGAGATTAAAAAAAAACACAGTGGATGAAATTAAGAGCTTCATTCAAAAAAAAATTGTCTATATCTCCTCATCTTGCAACACAATAAAACATTTTGATATTCAAGAATGTGCTTCCTAGTAAAGGAAAAAATAATGCATAAGTCCAGATAAAAGGGGGAAATTACTTCTAGCAATGCCTTAACAGCACAGGAACATCTGATGCTAATATCCCAAGCTCCCTCCAGATTACTAACTGGGGAAACAATTGCTCTGAATTCAAATCAATTAATAAATGTGAAAAAAAGCTAACTGCAACCATGGAGTTACTGGGCAGCCTATGGAGGTTACCAGGAGTTTGTCTGACTGTGTCACCTGATGTAGTAAAAACTTAGAAATTAAAATTGTTGGTCCATCTATAGAATTTGCCAACATGTCTGCTATAATATTAGCATTAGGGCAGGATACTTGTCTTTCCTGCTTTCAAGCAATCTCTTTTTTCTTCTCTCTGTTCACTAAATAAGTGATTTGGCCTCCACAATGATGCAGGCAATGCGATTTTAGGCTAAAAAGTAGAGAAAATAGACTTATGAAAGGAGTAGAAGCTATGGCTCATAAATAAAAAAAACATAACCTCCAAAAACATTTCCTTAAGATACTTTCTTAGAATCCATTGGTGCAGATACAGCTGTAGAGCTTATCAACTGCAATAGCCTGCTGCCTGCCCTGGCACTAATCTTGCTACTACTGATTTCTCCTGGAAGCCTGAATATGTGCATGCTTAAAGCTGTTACTTAAGGAAATGCTGACTGACAAACAGAAGTATGCAGACATTGAAGGACACCCAGGTGCTGCAGGTTCATCATCCTGATCCAAAAGGAGCTGGACTGTGCTGAAAATTTAGTTCTTTCTCTTTTTTTTCTTTTATTTTTTAAATTTTTTAAAATTACATTAATGCAATTTGACCTTAGTGGGGAAAAAAATAAAACTAAACTAATAATTTCTTCATAGTCAAGCTGGTTCATGTCCTGATATATTCCTCCAAATAACTGAATGTCACTGTGGGTAGGGTGCAGTGGTGATGGATGGTGGGGGTCTGACATTTGTGTACAGGAATGCTCGAGTGGTCCTTTAATGGGGCATTGCCCACTGTGCTCTGGTTCCTTTATGATCCATGAGCAGCACTAGTGAAGAATTCTGCTCCAGGTTATAATGAAATGGGAATCAGCTGAATAATCTGGAAAACATTCCAGGTTTGACAATCAGGTCTGTGGGATAAAACATTTATAGTATAGGATAGGAAGAAGAGAGATAGTATGCAAAATGTGCATTGAAATTGCAAAATGAAAATTAAGTACTTATGTCATCCACATTAAATCCCAACCCTAATGATGGCATTGTTCCACTACAGCATCCATTATTAGTATTACTTATTTGAATACCCCCCAAAAAGAGCCAGGTTTTTGATGGATAGATACTAAAAAGTGTCTCTGCTTAAAAGATCTCACAAGGGAAGAAAGTACAGGGTGAATATTGCTTTAGAGTGCTTGCCTTTGCAACCTTGATGCTTTTTAACATTATAGTTTGAGTATAATAAAAAGCAAAACTTGAAAATATGTTTCAGTGACTTCATTGAATGTCCTCAAAATATTATCCTCATTTTATGGTTAATATCCATAGAGAGAGCTGCACAGCTTTATGTTAAAAATGCTAAGTTGCAAGAAGCTGAGGTGTGGAATGAAATGAAGTATTCAGCAACTCCGAAATGATATTAGAATTCAATGCCCTCAATGATTGAAAAAATTCACCAAGCCCTAAATTTATTTTTGTATGGTCCTGTGAACCCTGTGAGTGGAACCCTGAAGTTTGTGAATCACTCCAGGATCAATACTCAGCTATAGCATTAATGTGTTTTGGAAAGAAGGGACAAAAAGGGGCACTCATCAGGAAGTTAAGCAGGGAACATGAGAATTTGAAAAAATGAAGTGCTAATTATCTCTGACTTCTGTGGAAACTCCCTGATACCTTTACAAAGGTCATAGTAAGAAGTTATTTTACAAGTATTTGTACAATATTCTCTTGGGCAAAGTGAAGTTTAATAGAGTCACAGAGGAGTTTGGCTTGGAACAGACTTTCAAAGGGTATCTAGCCCAACCCTCCTGCTGTGGGCAGAGCATCTTTCACTAGATTGAGCTGCTGAAAGCACCAACCAGCCTGACTTCCAGGGATGGCTCATCCACAATTTCTCTGGGCAACCTCTTCCAGTGCTTGAACACCCTCACCTAAGAAAAAGTCTTCCTCATGGCTAAGCCAAATCTACTCTCTTTTTGTTCAAAAGCATTATCCCTTGTCCTGTCACTTCTTGTTTACAGGCTTTGGTAAAAACTCTCCATCTTTCAGATAAGTATCCTTTAAGTATAGAAAATCTGCAATAAGGATTTCCCCCACCCATCTCTTCTCCAGGCTGAATAACCCCAACTTTTCTGAGTATTAATTTGTAAGAGAGGTGCTCCAGGTCTCTGACCATTTTTGTGGCACTCCTCTCCACTTGCTCGAACAGGTCCATGGCTCATTTATGCTGGGAACCCCCAACTCTGTCAAGGTCCCTCTTGATGGCAACCTTTCCACAAATGTGACATTCACACCATTCACTTGATTCTGGGACAATTTGCCAATTACTCTTTCAGGAGGATAAAAAAATATAAGGAAATCCTTACTGTAAAACAGCCAGATCAGTGGCATAATCTATTGCCAGGCTTCTGAAGTATTTGCATTTGCTTTAGTGATTTCATGTACATTTAATATTTACATAAAAAAGCTTATTGTACATTAACTGTGTTAGCATCAAAGACTACAACCCATGAAATTCTGAGAAATGGCACTTATGCTCTGACAATTTATTTCTAAGTATTTTTCCTTTGCCTGTAGGAGAGAAATGCAATGTGAGAATAATTCTCCGCCAGCACGCTTTGTAGTTTATCAAGCAAAGTAAATAATAGTGTAGGAGGTGAATAGCATTAAAATTTCAAGGACTGACTAGCTGAAGGTGTACCACAGCACCAGTATAACTCAGCTTTTCAGTAAGCTTGGACTAGGTTTTCCATTTTTGACAAACCACCGAGGCAGGGTACTCCCTTGGGCTCCTCCTGTGCTCACAGAAGGCTGATCAGAATGTGCAGTCTAGTAAGGTTTTTTCTGAGAGTCTACCAAAAGAATGCTAGAGTCAGAGCATGGCTCAACAGAGTTTAGTATTTTCTGTTACAAGGAGATATGTACAGATGTTCCATACATAGCAGCTGCAGATTGCTCAACTTGACTGAAAGTGGATATCATGCCCTATATTAGCAACCCATCAAAGGCTTGAGATATCTGAAGACAAATTAGAGACTGCAGAAAATAAATTATATTGCAATCCAGAACAGTGTTCCATAAAAATAATAAATTATTTTTAGTCCTGATTTCTTGTCAGTCATTTATCTTCATATTTTCTGGGTTTTTCATATATATTGCAGATCAAAATAGGAAGAGGATTAATTACTTTTTAAATTGTATTTTGAATATATTAATAAAATGCATGTAATACTCTTATAGCTTAACTGTAGATGACTTCAAAAGTTTAAAAATCATAGCATTTTTCTAAAAATTTTATATATAATACAAGGTTTATGATTCCATTTATAGGTAAAATGTTACATTATAGTAAATCTAATGGATTCATCTATGAAACTTGTTGCAGAAACAAATGTACATGCTTCAGCTTTAGGAGCAGTGTTTTATTAGTAAATCGACACTATTTCTCTTGTTGAAGTCCAGCTCCCTGTTCCCCTGGCATCTACCCCATGCAATATCAATATACTTATACATACTAATATATATATACACTAATATTTTTGGCCTCAGATATCAGTGGTCCCCTCTACGAAAAGACATGTTCAAAAACAACAGAGGACAAAATAGTAATTATATCTTTGTAAAAGTGTGTGTGCTTTCTCACAGCATGGGTTTGGCTTTTGCAGTTACCATTGATCCTTTTTCCCTGCATAACCAAACCAGTTCTTCACATCTTGTTTTCTGTCCAATGCCCAGACTTGCAGCCACAGATTTTGTGTACATGTGTGTGAGAAGGTAACAAGACATTATATAACTCCTTTTAGTTGGTTTCTCAAAACAAAGACTGCTTTATTGGAAACTCTCCATCAGGAAGAGAGATTTCTCCATCTTTCTCCTCCCTCTCCTCTCTCCACTCAACACTGCTTCAGTCAAATCCCATGCTGCTCTGCAGGAGTTTATCTCAAGAGTTAAGATTCAGTTTTGGACCTAATGAATGAAAGAGACTCTTCCTCTTTGCTGCATCCACTCTGACAGAGAAACCAGGATTTGTCATTCCCTCAGGTTTGCCCCAGGGCTTCCTCTTCTCTTGTCTCAGAATAAGGTTTCAGTCATTTCCTGAGCCTGTAAAGCAGGAAGAAGTGAGATGAGACCATCACACATCACTGTGTTAAACAACAGAATTAAGAGCCACATTTAACCATCTTTATGCAATTTTAAAAGTTTGCTTTTGTTTTATATTAATCTTAGTCTTGATGGCTCTTTCAGACTGTCAGATATCACTGAGCTTCATAACCTGGTTCTCACTGATGGATTGTATTATACAGATTTCAAAAAGGGGCATAACTTCAATTAACCTCCTATCTGCTTGCAATAACACAAGAGTAGATAAAACCAAATTCTTCTTATTTTCCACTAAGCACCTCCATTATTACTGCAGAGACATCTTCTATCTGTCAGTGAGTCACACCAAAAAAACTATTTAAGTTTTCTCAATTAAGTTTATTAAAGAAGAAAAAATAGTTTCAAGATAATGCTAAGAGGTAAAAGTAGCAGCAGAGACACTTTCCAAAAATTGTCTAAGTGAATCCAGAATATTTCAAAAATAATTTCCTAGTTAAAATGAATTTTCATTAGACACAGAAATCACAAAACAATCACCTGTCAATGGCAGAAGACAATTATAATCAGCAGCAGCATGACAACTCAGTTTAGCAAATATGTGAAGCCCTTGGTGTGAAATAATTAGAATCTCTACTTCTGACTGAAACACTTTCCTACATTCATTTCTACCCATTTCCTCCTGATGGATTGAGACACACCACATCTGACACAAGAGTAATGTAATGTATTCTGTTCCAGGCTGCTGATTATATGCACATGTGCACAGTGACAAACAATTAGTGTAATGATGCAGTGATTGCAAAGCTTATCACAACATTGTATAAGATCTCATGCACCAGAAATTACCCTGACCACCTTTCCATGGTTTCCATTCTGCATTACTGTGAAACACAAATTTGTACATCGAACCTGAAAGGCTGCAAAGGGATTGATCTATATGAAGCCTGTGCTGAGGAAATGCTGCTTCCCTGCAAATCTGGAAAATAAATTAAAAGTGACTAGGATGAAGGGATGAAACTGCAGAGGCAGGGTTAAGAGCTGGTGCTCTGCTCAGTACTGATTGAAGATGTTTCCAAAGTCTTCCACTGCAGGAGGGCTGATGGTGTGGAGTTTGTTTATCCCACATCCCAGGCACTGCTGCCTGCCCAGAATCCCCTTTCTCAGGCAGAGCCAGGCTCCATCCCTGCCCAGAGAGCCAGCCTGCTGCTGGAACAAGCTCCTTCAGCCAGGGGCACTCAGGAGCTGCCCTTCACCCTTGACACAGGCTGTTCATGGTACCACAGCATCTCTGAATGTGCCATTTGCACTCCAGCATGCTCCAGCGAAGGGAAGGGAGGAGCAGAGCTCTTTGTGTGCTCATTTCTGTCTCAGGATGCATGTGCAGAGGCATATGAAGCAAGAGCTATAAAGAATGCAAGCCAATTTCTCCCTTTTCCCTCTCCTTCTCTCTCAAAACTGTGAGCTGACAAAGCCAAAAAAAAAAGAAGTCTTTTCTCCTCCCCTCCTGCTTGAGATGGGCGGGCAGAGCAGGGGGCACACGGGATGTGCCCACATAGGCTGCAGGGCTCCCTGCAGGGAGGGAGTACAACCAGGAGCAAAAGGACTATCACAGTTATGGAACGGCCTGGGCTGGAAGAGACCTTAAAGCTCATCCAGCTCCAAACCCCCTGCCATGGACAGGGACACCTGGCACTGAATGAGGCTGCTCTGAGCTCCAGGATCCACCTGATGTGCCCACAATGGGAAAGGACACACGCAAACAAGGTCACAGCAGTTCCCCACATATTCCAGACATGGGTTTTCCCTGTTTTTCTTCTATAAATTCTCCCATTTAGCACTTCTCCAGTTCATTCCTGAGCCTTTTTCACCTTTTGCTGAACTTTGCTTCTCATGCAGAGCCCAGCAGTCCCTGTTGTAAAGGGGCACAAGCCTCAGGGCTGATGCAGCTGGGATCATCAGTGCTGCCCTGGGCAGCAGCACATCTGTCCTGAGATGGTTGCTGGTTGTAGCCAGCTCAGAGGCTGAGGCAAAGCCATCCCAAATTGGGGGAGCAAATCTGAGGTGCCTGTGGTGCTCCTACACAAGCATATTTAGGAAAAATTTGTCATCTGAAGGGAAGGGGCTGGAGGGAGACACACAGAGCCAAAAAGGGCAGGGAGTCCCCTAGGTGTCTGCAGCTGTGGGCAACAGTGCTGATTTTAACTGGGATTGAGTTCAGTTTTTCATAGCAGATTGTTTGGGACTGTGTTTTGGATTTGTGCTGAAAACTGTGATGTTGTCACAGGGCTGAGCTGAGCAGGACTCACACAAAGCCAAGCCTTGGCCAAGAAGGCTGGGGGTGCACAAGAAACTGGGAGGGGATCCAGCCAGGAGAGCTGACCCCAGCTGATCACAGGGATATCCCAGAGCATGTGGAACCCTGCTCAGCACACAGAGCTGGGGAAGGAGGAGGAAAAGGGATATTTTTGGACTCACGGCATTTTTCTTTCCAAGCCACCATTAGGTGTGATGGAGCCCTGCTGTCCTGGAGGTGGCTGAGCACCTGCTTGCCCAGGAGAAGTGGTGCATGAATTCCTTGTTTTGCTTTGTTTGTGAGCAGAGTTTTTGCTTTGCCTGTTGAACTGTCTTTGTCTCAACCCATGAGTTTTTTCACTTTTACCCTTCATATTCTCTCTTACATTCCAACACAGAGAGTGAGTGAGCAGCCATTTGGGGTGAGCTGCCAGCTGGGGTTAAACCAGGGCAAGAACATTTAGGAACAGTGTGGGAGGGAGATAAGTGAGAAGGAAAGAGTGGAAAAAGCATCACATGCATAACAACCTCAGCCTATTCACTGTCTGTTTTCTCAGTGGGAATGAGTGTGTGGTTTTGAGGATTGGTGTAGAGTGGATTGATGTGTAATCGGGACACTTCTTTCCTCACTAACCAAATTAGTGATCAGAAGTTTTATTTGGACTGGCTACAAACTGGGCTTCCTTCCTTTTTTGTCCATGATAGTGTGCAAGTATAATTTTTTTGGACTATAAAGTGTATTATTTTGTTCCCTGGGTATACTTAATGGGGCACTTCATCTTTCTTCCTTTTGTTCTCTTCCCTCTCTTATGATTCTTTCCACAAGTCCTCTGGAAATGAATAATATACCACCTCAGTTGCTTCTGGATCCAAGGTTTTTTTTGCAGTGGAAGGACTGTGGGCAGTGATTCCTGGCCTGTAATTATATGAAAACATGACATGTTGCTCTTTGTAGGGCTTTATTATTGAGAAATATCAGTTGCAATTTCCTTTCCTTATTGAGTAAGCAAAAAGAGAGAAAAACATAATCTTTGCCTTCAAATGTAAATTGTTCTGTGCCATCCTTGCCCAGTTCCAAGCTCCCAGTGCCTTCTGGAGCAGAATTGACACAGGTAGGGTCAGCAAGCACCCCACCAACTGCAAGCCCCCATTTGTGTCAGAGATCTGTCCTTGAACACCTCACTGCAGAATGGAGCTCTGCTCTGCTGGAGGAAGGCTGGCTCCACAGCTGTTGGTGCAGTCAAAAGAAAGGTTTAGTTCAGGAAATCTGTCCCTGATGCTTTCTTGCTAAAAGCATTCCTCAGTACATACAGGTCTCCTTTATCCCTGCATGGAAAAACAGAGAACACTGGTCACAAGCAGATAACAATTTTAGATTCTCAACCATCATTCACAGTTCAGGTTTTACCTTTTGAAAAATATTGTATCAGACTCAGTCTATGATTCAGATAGAAAGTCCTTTTCTCCCTGTCTAATAGGTGGGACAATTGGCAGTGAAAGGGAAACAGTTAAAATAAGTTTTTAAACATTCTGCCAAAGCAGAGATGGGACAACAGATGCTTTCAGACAGGCAGGGGAGGACAAGGTAAGAACAAGACATGCTTGGGCAGTATGACAGGACAGCTGTCTTTGTCAAATGCTTTGCATGCATACTTGGAAATGTGAATTTTAAAAGAATATATTGCACACAGATCCTTGAAGATATTTACTATAAATCTCTTCTGAGTATGAGAAACTGAATAGAGGAAAACCCAAGCATTGATATTCAGTTATTAGCTGACAAAAAGTGTCAGCTTGGAAGAACAAAGGAGAGGCAACAGATCAATGACTGTCAAAGCAGAAGGGTCAGCTCCAGGCTGAGCATGTCAGGGCTGTGCACACTCCAGGCATGGTAACAAAAGAACACCAAAAGCACAAATGGGAAATAGGTGATGTGCCTTTGAACAGGATATCAAATGGGGATTGATATGGTGTTAACATTTATTGTTATCTGGGGATGATGCAACAGAGTACTGCTGTGTTCTGCAGGAGGACAAGAGCAGAACAAGAGGTCTTGTTTCATCTCACTCCATTTTTAGGTTACTTTTCTGTCAGCTTTGTGATATACACAGATGGTGCTGTTTGAGGAGTATTTGTGTTGTTGGGTACTTTGCAGCACATTGTAATATTAAAGCACTAGCTGAATTTTCTTTCTGAAAGCTCACTCAAAACTTCATTATTGCTGAAGTGACCACGGGAGTCGTAGGTGTGAAAAGAACTGTACTCTGCACCTCACTGACATTATCTTCCATCTAGCTCCTACCTGCTCAGTAAGATCAAGAGAAAGAAACAACTAATAAATTAAAGGGCATATCATGTGGTAATGCCTAAATTGCTCCTAGTGCTGTTTATAAATAATTCAAAATAAAATGAAAGCCACAGCAAACACAGCTGTAGTTTATTTGCCATCACCCACCTGCTGGTGAATCTTGCACTGAGATGTAGCAGTTGCTTCACAGCTTCAAAAAAAAAATAAATCTATTATTGTTTTTATTATTGTCACTACTAAACCCTCACTTGGATACCTACAATTTGCAAAGCCTGGCTCTTGACATGTTTTGGTTAAGTGTCACACCAGAATTTTCTCCCCACTGCAGTCAGGACACTCATCTACAGAGTGACTCAAACCTTCCTGGCATTGCCCATCTTTCAGAGGCTACCATGCAGTGGAGTGTGCACAGTTACTTCAGTAGAAAATACTAGGGATGGAAATTCTTTAAATTCAACATGCAGAGAGTATTCTTGTCTTTGTGAGTCCTTGTATTTGCCATCCTCTGAAACACAAGCTATGAAGATTATATATTTGACCTTTTTCTGTGCCTGTCCCAACATAAATTTCTAGCCACCACAAATTAAACACAATACTTCCACCAGTACCCCAACCATTTGTTCTTGAAATACTCCTCTTAATATGATTTTTTTTCCTCACATTTCTGATCTTCATGGATTTGTAGGTAAATATCCAGGTGGTTTTATTCCCTAAACTCCTTTTCTCACTATGTACCCTGACTTTCTGTGCACTATCCTTGTAAATTCACCTTAGGCTTCCTTGGCTCTGGAATTAGTCACTATAAAGAGAACATTCTTTGTTCCTATGGGACTTCCTAACTATATGTGCAGAATGAAAAAAAAAAAAATAAATTCAACTTATCAACACAAAATAAAATGTTGTGAAACAGTGTCTTGTCCAAAACCATGAATCAGTAAGGCATAAAGGAACTACCCATGCAGCTTTGACACCTGCTGTAAGGGCATAGGAAGTTTTAATAGCCAGGCCTGCAGTGTTGGTTGTCAAAAACATCACTGTAATCAAATCCTCACTGCAGAAGCCTAAACCATATGTAACCTATAAGCCTTTCCTGCTGGCCTCTCTACTTTTTCCTCCTGCAACTTCCTTTTCCTCAAACACAAGAGTTAGATCAATTATTTACATTGGCAACTTGATCTTAATTGGTTGCATAAACACAATTTCAAAGGAGTTAGTTTGGTTAAATTAAAGTGTGCTTTCCCAGGTTCAAGTGTTAGAGAAAGAAAATGGGAGCAGGAAGACTCTGTGCTGTGGGAAGCTGTTCTGGAAACAGTCATGGAATGGGTATAAAGATGGACAAAGGTTAGTGTTAAAAATAAAATATTCCAAGGAACAGCTTTAAAGAGCTGTGGAAGGAATTTGTTTTTCCCTTGGTTTTGTCCAAGAAATTAATAGACTAGGGGGAGGTGAGCTGCAATAAATCACACAAAGTGGTTTCCTATCTGAATGAGAGTGAACTCTGCCAACTGGTGGTAAAAGTTCACTTTTTACTCTGCTTATGGAACATATCTTGCTAACAGACCAAACAGAATAAACAGAATCTTTATACAAATAAGAAGTGTTTGGAAGGCCTGGGAAGGAGGAGTGCCAGGCAAAAGGGAAGTGAATTGGAGTCTTACATGCTTTTGAAGACTTCTCTATCTATAATCAAATCCAATTTAACTGAAATACTTGGCAAAAATGCACGTAATTTTTAAAGAAAAGCTGCATCTTTGTAAGAAGTGCTTTCCCTGAGAAATCCTAGGAATATTTCTCATATGTCTCTTAAAACACAAAAAAGCATTACCGTGCTTGCAGACCATGCCAGCACTATGAAATCAAAGCTCACTTTGAACAGTAAAATATAGGTTACAAAATGCACAGTAGGGTTCCTTGGTTTAGATCTATAGCTCCAAACAATGGAGTAACTTGCAATTATTTGACAGATCTCTGGAACATATCCTCTTCCTCAGCATCAGAGAAGGGGAAGTGTTTGCTTAAATTGTCAGGGTCCTGACTCCAGGCTTTTTAGTTCTTTCTCTCCTATGAGCAATAATTGTCTCAACAATCACTGATTTCCCCTAACATCTCACATTAATATACTCAAGCCCATTAAAAGTCCCTTCCAACTGTGTATGATTAAAAGAAAAAAAGCAGGATATTTGAAGTGAGAGAACTAAATGTGTTAAATCACTTATATTGCTAAAAGTACAGCCAAGAAAAATTATAATTTTTCTTTTACACTGACGTAAGATACCTTTCCAGATTTCAGGATACTTTTTTAAATATGAAGTGATAATATTTTACTGCAACCATTCCTATTTATTGAGTGCATTGGAAATATTACTGAGTTTTGAACCATTTCCACACAACTTACTGCTTGGCATTGGAAAGGCATGTTTTATTTCAAAGGAAATTTCAAAGAGAATTTTCCCTTCCACAGGAATTGGGAAGGAGAGGACTTTAGAGGGTTCCCTAGAGCTCAGAGGCAGGGGGGACCCTGTACAACAGGATTTTCCTTGTGATCATTGATGGGACCAGGGTGGCTGCATCACGTTCATCAGGCTGGCTGCTTGGGGAATAGGAAGGTGGAGGGGGATCAAAGAATGGAGCTGCAGGGATTCCAAGCAGGGCAGTGCAAAACGTTCGTGTGAATTCTTCCAGAAGTAATCAAATGGATGTTTTACTACAACTCTGTGCAGCATCATGATACTGAGACACAGTAAGAGGAATGAAGAGGGATAGAGAAAAAGAAGGCAGTTTCAGTTCCCACAAAGTGCCAGGTGATAACTCTATCAGAGAAGCTTGTGGTCTTAACATTCCATCTTAAAAACAGGACTCGGTGTTGCTGTGTCTGGAGTTTTTTTGGGAAATATTCCTCACGTTGCAGACTTTCAACAAATCACAGAGCTTTCCTGCAGTGAAAAAAGCCATGCTGTTTGTGCTCTTGTTCATCCCCGTGGTTGTAAAGGGAAGGTTCATGCTGTGCCACCGTTTCTTGTGCCCAAACTTTTTTAATGCCCTCATCATACAAACGAGATATCAAAATGCTCATGGCACTCTCATCACAGAGCAGCACCATTAATGCAGCACCACAGGCCCTTGGCACTGTGTGATTCACTCTGGGAATTCTGATGATCTGAACTGTCAGGTGTGAACCACTCCCACATTGTTAGGAGCGGAAGATTGCATAATTGAAGACTAATTATTCCCTAGTATGCAATAAGGCTCTGACTCAAATATTTAAAAGTTTTTCTTTGCCTTTGAAACTGAAGTGTTGTTTCAAATAAAGGAATTTTTATTCCAAAATCATTCTGGGTCTTATGAAAATCTATGGAAATAATATACCATTTTTTCTATGAAAATTTTTAACATACTCTCTTCCTAAAAAAAAAACAACCAAAAAATAATCCCAAAAACCCATTTATTTTTAAACTTACATTTCTGTGATTGTCATTCATAATAATATCAGCAGTGTTCCTTCTACAGTTCTGAAAATGATCTGCAGTGTTCAGTTCCTGCTTCTACTTTTCTAGCTCTCTTCTGATGGAAATGAACATCCTGATGCTTCATTTTCATGACAAAGACTGTAGCAGAAAATAATATAGGCCAAGTCTTCACCTGACATTGGCTGAGGTAAGTAAGGAGATTAGGATGAAAATAAGACATTCCTCACTCATATTTTAGCACTGTTATCAACAGGAATCCACAAATGCCAGTTACAGAGGAGATATTGATATGCATCATGTTCAGCATTGCAATTGTTGCATGAATTACATTTTAAGGGTGTTTTTCACATCCTGCAGTACTGACATGTATTTCAGGCATCATCAAGAGTTCTTCTGCAGGGAACAATGAAATATGATTACATTTGTCATAACTGCAATATACCTTACCACCAAATGACAAATTAACAGAAAAGGTTCCTCATGCTTTTTCCTTCTGTTGAATTATGTGAAACTGCCATTTTTGCAGCAAAAATTGCTGTTGCAATCCTGTGTGCAAACCAGTTGTAACAGGTTCAAGTTCAGCAAATTCATTTTCAAGGTTGTGCTGCTGCTTTTACAAGCACAGTGACTTATATGAGGGCAGAGAGCAAGAATATAAGCTTTTCTACATTGCATTAATTATTTTTATTCAACAGTTTTAGGACAGAAGCAAAAGTTTCAGTACCAAGTTGAGCTTATTTGTTGATTACTCTGTTTTTCTCTTTACCATTCCCATTGTTTGTGTTCAGTTAATAGTATGTGTTGCAAAGATTGTTTTCTTCATTCTACAAACTAAGAATGACTTTGAGTCTATAACTGCATTTTTTTGTCACTAAATTTCTATGTACATGTAGAAACTGAAATGCATTTCCAAATAGGAAAATAGCTATATACTGATAAAGTATAGAGTATATTAATGTCCATTAGAGATCCTTTAAGGAATCTCTCAGAAGTAATAGAATTCTTTCAGTTCAGATTCTTTTTGGATATTCTTTCTCCTTACCTTTTCTCATAATTTCACTACATCCCACATTTGGAATTTGTAGACAGGAAAAAGGATTGTCCAAGGAGGACACTAATCAGTGAAGGATATTTTGAATTTATATGTAAAGAAACCAAGTTTCTCTTTAAGCAGGGAAGAGTGAGCATGTGAAGCAGAAGTGTTGTTGCCAAAACGAGTATCAGCAGCTGTCAGGCAGGAAAGAAAAACCTTGTAGCTGAGGCAACAGAGTAAATGGATGATCGCCCAGAAACAACAGAAGGATCTGGCAGAGGAGCAAATGCTGCAAACATCTGCCTGGTATCTGTGATACATCAGGGCTCTAAAGTGTCTTCATCAGCTCCTTTTATCTCCTGAGCACTGATCTTATGCTCTGTCACTGTGCCCACAAGGATCCTTTGTCCCTCCCGTGCTTTCGTGTTTTGTGTGCTGCAGTCTAATTCTCTTCACTGTGCTTTGCTCAGAAGGCACCACAAAGGCTTGTTCCTATGTCCTAATGACTAGAAATAATTGGGAAGAAGCAGTTCTTCTCTGTGAGGCAAGAGGCAGATTAATGCCCCAAGAGGAACTGTGTGTTCTTCTGCACTTGCTGCAGCCCATTTGTGTTGTAGTGCTCATGCCTTTCAAGACTCCAGACTATCAAGTGAGTCTGAAAGTCACACAGCATTTGACCTCCAGATGAGCCAGTGACACTAAGAAAAACTGCAGCAGTGGAACAGTAACTTATAAAAGGCAAAATTCACATTCATCATAATGCCTGTGTTTTAATAGAAGTCAACGTGCTATTCTCAACCTTCCTTGAGTGAGTTATCTTCTCTCATTACACTAGGAAATTGCCAAAGCAATGCTCCAAATGTCTCTTTTATGTAATGTACATGAGCTGAACACAAGTTTTTGATATTTCTAAACATGAACACACAAGGTCAATCCACATTCTTCAGCTGGCATTAGGATAAAGCCATTTCCAGAAGTGCTGCAATAAACTGGCAGTGCTCCAATTTGCTTTTTTTTTGTCTTCTGAAAGTGTCAAGCAGTGGTTCTTGTTGATGGAACAAATAGGTCTTCAGAGTCTATGTAAAATGAGAAATTTTTTCAGAGGGCTTTTCCATTCATGCAAATTATTACTAATTTCTAAGCTTCACAGAAATAAGTATTCAGTGTGTTCTATTGAATCTGGATCTTCTCTTGCCCTCATGTGAGGATTCATGCATCTCCCTTCTGCATCCTCACATACTCAATTCAGTTAACAGAGTTAAGACTACTAAACTTTAAGATTAAAGATTAGCACTACAGAAAGGAAAAAAAATATTTTTGCTCAACCTAGGTTTAGGCTTTCTTTTTGATGTGTCCTTTCTGCTAAGCAGCCAAGTTCCTTATAATCATCCAGATCAGTACCTGTTTAAAGCACATAATGTCATTCCTCTTGAGCACTGGTTTTATGTACAAAAGAAGATTTGTGGAAGAAAAGATGCTGCAAATCTGTGCCTTGTCCTCACAGAGAACAAGGATATGGCCAGAGCAAGTTTTCAGATTCAGGATCTGGGAATCATTTCTAGGAGCCATAAAGCAAGAGTAGCATCAGTATTGCACCTATAATTCACATCAGAAGACCAACATGCAACATCTGTTGCCCAAAATGGATCCATAATTCTTTAGCATCCTGTGTAGAATATAAGCAGTCAGGCTGAGTGAGCCAAGATCAAAAAGGTGGAGTACACTGCAGACTAATAGTAGAACAATATTCTCTGTAAAAGTCTTTCAAAGTAAAACAGCGGACATTTGAAGTCTTGAGAGTATGTGGAAGAAGGGATGAACATATTTTTGAATGCATCTGGTCCTAAGAACTGCAGAATTTCTAAGAGGAGGAAATATTTAATGTTACCTTCCATGAAAGAAAAATCCATTATTATTAAATATTTTAAAAAATATTTTATACTGTAAATATTTTGCAGTAAAAGAAGTGGAAGGATTTTTTTTTCCCTAGGGAATAATTAGACTGCTCCAGAAGTTAGCATCTATTGGAATATGGATATCAGAATGCAGAATATAGGGGTTTGAGCAGGAAGGTATGTTCCTGTACCACCAATTTGCTACACAGATATCCCACATCAATATGTGTGAAATTCTTATTCAGGTAGAGCCTATATTAATGTGCTCTGGATGGAATCAGGCTTATGCTAAAATATGTTCTTCTTCTTTGGACAAATATGTTGTCACTCATGTCAGACTCAGGCACCAAACTGGATCTTTTTGTCTCATCTTCCTCTAGCAGCCTGTGAGTTCCATCCCATTGGCTTGTCTGTATTTTTTGTAGATCTAACAGCAAACAAGCTGGCAAAACTTAGAAAAGGTCAGTGTTTGCAGTGGCCTTGCTGGCCAGGACCAAGAAATAAGATTCAGCTCTCACATAAGATGTCTGTTCAATGAAACCTGAAACTTTCATTTTACTTCCAGAAAATGGATCAATTTTTTTTGCTTTTTTTGTCTCAGACTGTTTTGAACAAGTGGGGAGGTCTGTGAGTTGAATAACCTTGGTGTTAAGTACTCTTCAATACTAGAGATTTTTCGTAATCACTCTACAGAAAAAAAAAAAAATCACATAGACCCTTGTGGAATCCTGGAGCATGCAAGGACACTTTACTGGGTATTTTTGCTTCCTGCCACTCATAGTCTTGAACTTCTAAAAATACTTGGAAGAATATAATGAAGAGACTTAATTCTCTAGTCAAGCACTTATGTGTTTGAGCACTTAATGATGTCATAAGGAAGCCTCATTTTCTCAAGTTCCTTATCCTCATTTCAATTCACAGCTTGAATGAGGTATAATTTTTACATATAAACATGCATTTTTTTTTTCTTGGTCTTCTGCTCATTTGGGACTGTTGCGATTATCAGATTCTGAAGAATCCACCAGAGTAGCAAAAAGATTGATTCTGATTTACAGTTTGCATTTACTATCGTGTTTTAAAATATTCAATAAGCAAAGTTTGTGCAACTTGATTGTTGCTGCAAAATAAATTATAATAATTTGTAAAAACACTTTTTTTTCAGTGTCAGCTTCATGGTGTCCTATGCCTGTAAGTCAGAGAGAAGACAAAGCTGGCTTACCAGTGCAGGGCAGTGTGGCTGCTCTGGCAATTAGGCAGAGAAGTCCTGCTGGTTGGAAGGGGCAGATTCACTGTAAATCCTACTCCTGGGGCTTTCTTTATGCCATTTTCCTGCCTTGAACCAGATCAGATTAAAGATAAGGAGAAGAAGGAAATAAATTATCACCCTGACCACTTTTTCCCCCCCACCTTCCACTAGACCAAGGTACTCAAAAGCCTAGACCAGGTTGCTTCTCTATAGAGATGGGCAAATTTTTCCCATTTTAATTTCATTTCCCCCCTTATATCCTTTTCCCTTAACAAGCAGCAGGATCTTCCTATAAATCAGTGGAATCCTGGTTTCACTAGAGATCCACAGCACTTGAGGTGACCACTTGACCTGAGGGATCACAGTGACTGTGAGGCCTGTTTCTATACCAGAGAAGAAGGAAAAGAGGTCAAATAATGGCTGTAGTGGATTTCTAGGGAATATGTAAAATAATAAAAACATGGTTGTGGCAATCCTTTGTCCATTAAACTCCTTATTTTCAGCAATCTGTTGTTCAGTGGGCAGCCTGGACTTCTCATTCGACTAAGGTGGCATGTTTCCTTCAAAAACCAGTGCAAATTTGTTCTTACACATATACTATGCCCAACACCAGTCATTGCTTCAAAGCAATATACATTTATAGTCATCAGTGCACCTAATAGCCATAAATTATAAAAAAGCTTGCAGATTTCTAAGTGCTTTTAGGCAACCTGTGTGCTTGTGTGGAGTAGCTGGAATCAAGGTAGAAACTCATACACCAAATTGCAATGTACAGTTTCCAGCTGTAGAAACCCTCCTGTATAAAATAATATGAGGTGAGGAGAAAGGCATAGTTTGATATCACAAATCTGAACAGGTTCAGCAGTGGAGAGAGGAATAAAGCAAATCACTTTCCTGAAAAATGGACAGAAATCTGCCCTTTTGATTTCTTTTCTTCATATTACAACAATCTGATTATAGTAGTAGGTATCTGACAGAGTAAAACAACAGTAAAAAAACAAACTGTAGGTGCAGGAGGTGTGGAACTGAGTCTTCTGTGCTTGGCCTGCACTAAAACATTTTGTCAAAATCACCCAGTTACATGCCAAATGCCAACCCAGAAACACTCAAATTAGGGACAGGACATAAGGGAAAGTTCTGCCCTTCATGTCCAGAAGAGTTCTCTCTGTGTCTGACAAATCAAGTGGCTGACATGCCAGGGGGAATTTGGGCTTCTGCTGCTCTGGGAGTCTGGAATGCAGAAAGGGAGAAGGCTGGGCCATGGCTGAGCTCCAAACAATGACAGATTCAAGATGCAAAGATCAAAACCAAGGCATGTGCACCACTGAACTTACAGTGTTACTTTTGGATAAAGGAAAATCTTTCTCATTAGCATTAAAATAAGAAGACCCTGGAATGCTCATCTTACCCCAATTTATATCATAGCCACTTGAGCATAAACACTTTGAAATCACTGCATATTGGTATTGAATTTACAGGAGCTGAAATATTACTTGTGGGTTTTTTTCCTCTTTGTTTAACAGAATGAAGAGCAAATAACCTGAACTCTTTCTGGGGAGAATCCTGTGAATATGTACAGTATTTCTTCCTTGTTATGTTTTAAGAAAATATCTTAATTTCAGCTGCTAGCAGATTCAAAAGTTTTATTTCTCATTTGACTCAAACCAACAAAATCAAACACATCTAATTTATAAGATGCATCATGAAATCATTTGGCTTCTCTCTCAGAAAGAAGTTTCTGGGGAAAAGTCACATTTTCCACTTTCTGAAGGTTTTCACCTGATGCCATAAACAGTTGAGGGAGGGGATTCTCCCTGTCCACTCTGCCCTTGTGAGACCCCACCTGCAGTGCTGCACCCAGCTCTGGGGCCCCCAATACAAAAAAAAGGTGTGGGGTTTTGGAATAACTCCATAGGAGGCCACAAGGATGATCAGAGGAGCAGAGCAACTCCCTGTAAGGACAGGCTGAGGGAGATGGGGATGTTCTGGAGAAGAGAAGGCTCTGGGGAGACCTGAGCAGCATTCCAGCACTGGAAGGGGCCCTACAGGAAAGCTGAGTGGGACTCTTGACAAGGGTGCAGTGGTTAGATAAGAGGGAATTGCTTTAAACTGAAAAATATAAAAAAATAAAATAAGTTTAGACCAGATGTAAGGAAGAAATTCTTTACTGAGAGGATGTTGAAGTTGCCCAGAGAAGCTGTGGATGCCCCATCCCTGGAAATGTTCAAAGCCAGGCTGGATGGAGCTCTGAGCAACCTGCTCCAGTGGGAGGTGACCCTCACACATCCAAGACAGGGGCTGTTGAAACTGGATGATCTTTAAAGTCCTCTCCAAACCAAACAGTTTCATAACTTTATGAGTTATGAGTTAATTTGGCAGCAAGTGTCCATTGGTTTGCTGTGCTTTGGTTGTTTCTCATACTTACTCCTTTCTGTGTCTTAAATTTCAATAAGTAACACTTATATAAAAAGGTTTGAGAGGACTTTAGTAGGTTTTTTTGTTTCATTCAGTCACTAAGGTTTTGGGTTTTTCCTTTTTCTTTTACCCCTGAGAGTGCCTTATATGTTTGAGCTCTGTTCCCTGCAGTAGTTCTGTGACTACCTCCTGTCTAGACAGAAATATCAATATATTCTGGCCATAAAGGCCAGGAAAGAACAGTAGAAAGCAGAAGACAAAGAGTTCCGGGATTTGAGGAGGTCTCTCAGCAAATGTTCATACTGATATTTATTGTGTTTATCCAGATAAAAAAAATCCTCCCAAGAGTGTTTTAGAAAGAATATAGTGCTTACATAAATTTCTACTTTCCCTGGGTTTTATGATATTGTCTTTGCATTTTAGATGTTTCTTCCTTGAAGAAACTGGTCAGCATCAAACTCGGGATTTATGTAATTTCAAAGGATGAAAATACAAACAACTAAAAAAATTACAGTGGTATGTACAAAATAATAAAACTATCAAAGCTGAATGCAAAAAATACCACAAGACTACTTACCCACTACAACAGTTTGCAGACTGAAAGTAGAACTCCAGTGTAACTATATGGTACAAATATTCTTCATTGATATCTTCAAATAAATGTATTTTTGATAATTTCTTTTCATCCAATTCTGGACCACATTAACAAAACCTACATTTTGAAAAAAAAGTCCAATCATAAGTAGAAAATGTTAATATTAGGAAATTTATTGAATCTCAAAGATATTCTATTTGTGTTTGTTCTATTTTTATTTTTATTTTTACTTTTTTATTTTTATTTTATTGTACCTCTTGATTTTGAAATACTTTTTATTTTGGAAACTACTCATTAGGAAACAAAAAAAAAGGATGACATGGGTGACAATTTGGCAACTGTTACTGAGGCAATTTAGTAGTCTCTGAGGTTGACAAAATAAATGAAAATGCTCTTCAAGAGAATAGTAATTACTGACTTAAATATGTATTGGCAGTCAGGTTTATTTCTTTTGTTTTGTAGTTCTTATGTGAAAAAATGCATATGAACATTAGTTCTATTAAGTACTTTGAAGCAGAAATATTTCCAGGAAAACAGTGAAAAATTTAGAGAAAATAAAAATTTTGAAAATGCAATAAGTCCACACACAAGAAGATTTTTTTCTTTTTTAACTAATGATCTTTTCCTTTCAAAGAAAGTCAATCAAATGTTTGAATAATTCACATTCCTAGAATTACAGTTTTCATTACTGGTCATATAGACTTCTGACACGTTTAAAATGCTGACAGACAATTGATCTAGCACTGAAAGATGGGTGTTAAAAAGGTGAATAGATGTCTGTGTGTCCTAGCACATGTACTCATACTGAAATTATATTTTTGCATCCCAATAACACTACATTCTTTCATACAGAAAGAGAAAATAAATATCTACTTTCTTAGAATACCTGTTGATGAACTCTCTCAAAGTCTTTGAAGAAGGCATTTGAAAAGAAAAATTAAAAAGTGTAAGGACTTTATGTTTTGCTCTGAGTAGAAGAATGGCTCTAAATTCATTCTCCATAATTCCAATGGGCTGGTTCAATCCATCCCTTAAGCAAAGATGATCTTTCCTGCCCCTTCAGGTTTACTACCACTTTTAAAATTCAAATCTTGGAGTTTTCCTGAAATAATAAGATTCCTCCCTCACAGTTCCTGCTTTTAGTAGCTTGTTTTAAGTGCTGTGGAATCATCCTGCTCCACCTGAAATTGCACAGCAGCTTTTTTAGACAGTTTAACTTTGTGGGAAAATTTATAGAGCTGTCTGTGCATTGAAATCCTGCCATGAACAAAACAAGCTCAAATCTTTTGGGGATCTGCATGATCAAGTCAAATGCCAGCATTGACACTGGCTGTGATTAACCAGGCTGCTGTGTCTTTATAAACTGATTATACAGTGCTGCAGGCTGTTCTGATGGAGAGAGGTGGCATTAATGCTAACACTGAGCCTCAGAACATTTTTTTTTGTCCTCTAAGGTCAGGTTTGCTCTGATACTGATGTCAAAGGGAGAGCTGACACTACCACAGATCCTCAAACTACATGGACATATCACTACTAATTTAGTCCCCCACAGCCTGTTGAAGTTGCCTGACATTCTGTGATACATCACAGAAGGAAAGAACCATCCTCTAACAGACTCTTTCTGCAAAGGAATTTCTGCAAATGGCAGTCATGGCAAGACTGTTCAGGAAAATGAATTGAATGAATATTTTGTATCTGATAACATCGACATTTATATTGATTTTTGATGGAATATGACTTCCTGAAAAGTGAAGAATGTCAAGGATTAGTCTAGGTTTTTATTGGGATTTAATTGTTTCTGATACTAATTATGTAAAATTTGTTTTCATTTCATTTCTCAAAAAGAAAAAGTCATCTATTAGAGGAAAGCATTTGGGGGGAAAAACAAGAAGTGAGAAATATTTTATGTTCAGGTCACAGGTAAAGGGTCTGGTTTGCCTTATTTTTCTGACTTGCACAGCCTGTAAGCTCCTGGACACATCATTTCAATATTCCTCCATGAAATGTGTCCCTTTCCTACAGATTCTTCTGTGCCTGATTTCTCCACTCTGCCTTGCCTGACTGATCATTTTCTGGAGTCCAGCAGCCACATTCTTCAAACATGGATTCAGCAGGTGGTTTGAGAAACCCAGAGACTTCATATGCAGGCTCTCAATACATGACAAATTGGTGATTTTTATTCAGCAACACCTGGGAGAAGCAATAGCAGAGAAGTCACTGGGCCATATACAGTGGTGCTGTGTACTCTGTGGGTTGCTGGGTCTGGCCTAGAACATTTAATTGTAACTCTTTGGTTTATTAAAACTCTCCTGCTACAAAAACCCCATGGTAATAGTGGTATTTAGTATTTAGCATGACTTGTCATATGGTGTTTATATATAATATAAATATATATCGCTTAACTTATCAAATGTGCAGAAAATGTGCAAATTCTCTGATCAAAGTGTCTCGTTTTACAAAAGTTTTGGCAAATATTAAGACTACTCTTGAAATATAACATGGAGAGCTTGAAATGAAATTGTAGGTCATTCTGTTAGTTCTGAGTAAAATTACGAAAATTAGGTTTTTGGGCTTTTATAGTTAAATTTTAATTACAGCCTCACTGTATCAGGTCTTTTAGCCTACTCTTGAATTACTGCACTTGAAAGTTATTTTATAACTTGTACAGTTTCAAAACTTCTTATATTAGCAGAGAGATTTCCAATTTAAAAAGTGAAGAAGTACAGAAAATTAATTCGTTCTTGAGCCTTTTAAATTTCAGGCAACTTATGTAACCAGGAATGAAAAGTTTTGTAAAATGTTTATGTTCTGTCATTTTCCCTTAAGAGAAAAAAATAAATAGTATAAAGAATTCCCTTATTTCTCACTGAAAAGAACTTACTTAAAATTAACAAAAAGGAAGCAATTTCCCAGTTCACAATTTTTGGCCTCATCATGTTCAGCTCAGGCCAAGGACCATTTCTGAGAACTCCTTTTGTCCCCTGCATGCAAATACTGAATTCAGTGATCTTCCTGGGATATCTGCAACAACAGGACCTTAGCACTGACCCAAACAGAGACTGGATACCTCTCCTTGCCACCATGGTTTAAATCCTTTCTAATGCATCTCTGAATCACAGATGGTTGAGGTAATTGATAATTGATAAATGGTCATCCAATCCAACCCACATGTTCAAGAAGGGCTGCCCAGACACCATCAGTCTCCAAGACATCACAAATTCAAGCCCAGCATGATCTCTTACATAAAGGCTTTCCCTGTTCCATGTGAGAAGTCAATTCAGTTAATTACTGACATGATATTTTGTTGGCATTTTTAGATGAGCAGATAAGGTCTTAAAGGGATTTCAGTTTAAAAAATCCAACAAATCTGAGTCCTTAGTCCTAGCAGTCTCATTTAGAGCAGATTCCCAAGGATGAATCAAAGTTTCTATGCTAGAAACTTGTAGCATTGGATCTACAGGCATCAATGTTTTCATTTATCCACTGTCCTGCTCATAACTCCCAAAAAAACTGAGCTCATGCATGTTCTTGAAAACTGAGTCCCCCTTTTTGTATTTCTTTCTTAATATTCCCTTCATTTTAAACTAACATAAACTGAGGTTTGATATTCTCCAGTTTAAAGGCAACAAGAAACCCTTAAACTGATCTCTGATGTCTAATTCCTGTTCATTAGCCTAACTACAAAAGTTTCAGTCTTGGAAAAAGGGTTTTTGATGCAGATGTCCAACTGTTCTGAAGTACATCCAAGTGAACTTTGTGTGAGGAATGTAATTCTGAATTTTCCATTTAGACAAATGAAGAAAGGCAGCTGTTAATTTAGTTGCATGCTGCTCTAACTGGCATCAACAGGAAACCAAGTCAGACTCTTCCATCTTCATGTGCTCTCAGATGACAGCACCACTTTTTATTCCATTCAGCTTCTCCTTGTTTTTGCTTCACCTCCCTATTTCACAATTCTCTTCTGTCTGTAGATTGTCTCCCTTTTTACTTCCTCCTGTTCTGCTCTAAACACATCTGTCTCTTTCACACTCCAGACTCAGCTCCTTTTTGACATTCCTGTCAGCCAAGAAAAGTAATCACAACCCATGGGGATGTGGTATATGAGAAAACGTGCTATCAATTAAGATAAGGATCTGTGTCAGGAAGGAAAAGTTGATAAGAAGTCTTGTCTAAACAGCTGAGGGTGAGAATGACAGAAGATGTCTGAAATGTTTGAAAGCTGTATTGGGTTACACTAAAATAGGAAAATCAAGGCTAGGAAAAATAAGAGGAAGGTGACGTGTATTGGGAGGCTGATTTGGGGCTGTTCACAAAAGGGGTAACTATTGGAGTCATCACTGCTATTGTGTCAGTGTTGCATTAGGACATTTGAGGGTTTCAAGACTTTACCTTATACAATATTTAATCTCTAAGAAGGAAAATGGAGGAGAGACAGGTTAAAATTTGTTTGCTCTATCCACAGATGTTCAAATTCCATCAACCAGCCAATATATCATCCTAAACAAATTTACATCAACAATAGATAACAGGAACAGACAATTTCTATGCTTTTTTATTTTTTTTTTCTTGGCAATGTTTGAGTCAAGTTCTTAACTTGCAGCACTATAGTTAAATGGAGAATTATTGCTGCAGAACAGCTACTATTTTTACACCCTTATAGCAGTTTTCTCAGAATCACTGTGTCTGGGCTTATTTTTCAGTTCCTGATTGTTAACATAACAACATGATGATTAGTGCAACACTTCCATAAGTTTATTTCTTTGAGATAATTTAACAACCTCATCTTTGTTCAGGTGCTCAAGTCCATTGTTAGTCACCAAAATAATAGTAAAATATTTTCTGAAGAAAATATTCAAACTATGTTGCTAACATTTGTAGGAGGTCAGAAAACCTTCCGACAGACAGCCTGTACTCTAGATTAAAATCCAAGTTAGGAAAAAAAAATTAAGCACAAAAAACTCAAACAGATTCTAAATAAATGAACTAGGAAATTTAAAATTTTCTCATTAAAGAAAAAGTCATACATTTTTTCACACACAGAGAGAGAAAACATTAGAAGTTAAATTTTCAAACGGCCCTATATTGAGTAAACCATGAACTATAAATATAAACCATGAACACTATAAATAACATTATATTAAGGAGTAGAGCCTATTAATTAATTCAGTCTTCAGTATTTTAGTTTAGAATATGCTCATTTATTTTATGTCACCAACTATGCTGACTGATGGAAGATTTGCAAGGTTCTTTCTCTGCAATCTAGAGAACCTCTAACATTTTTATTTTTATTTAATTATGGTTTTAATTTACTTCTCCTTAGTAATACTTGGCAATATTTTCATCCTTGCCAGACAAAGCAATCACCTCTATTTGGCCTCATAGCAGCCAGAACTATACTTCTCCATTAGACATCTGTAAATACTTAGAGTTTTTCTTTCTTGACTTTTCTTCTTCTCAGGGAGTTAGTCAGGTATCCTGAAAAGATCTTAGGATTGGAAAGAAATGGAAATGTTTCCATACAATTCCTTAACAGGAATGTTGCTTTATTTTTACTTTTGCTGTGTCTGAATGGGCGTAGCAAAGTCTCTGTACACAATACCATAGCATTTTGGATGAAGCCAGATTCAAAATTTTCAGAAACAAAATATATATTTTCTTTTAAAAATACATACTCAGGAGTGTGCAGTGGCAAGCATATCTATCACAGTTCTGATCTGTCATGATCCTCAGTAATTGACAGAGTTTTTGCATTTTTACAATAAGAAATTTCTTGATCAGCACTTCAAAAATTAAAATAATGACAAATTGACAAGATTCATTCAAAAAAATCAAGATGTTTTACATACTCCTTGATTAATACTTGCTGTCATTTGAAGCCTTCCTTTCCAACCCCCCTAAGTGTTGGTACTTCTCTACGTCCTCAGAGAAATTCCAGCTATGAACAATTTTTTCTCTTTGCTACTCTGCCACTCAAGTTAAAAGCTGATCTGTGGTTTCTAAAAATAACTGTTAAGTGGTAATAAAACTGTGTCTAATATAGCTGCCACAAGTTTGTGAGCTTAGTGTTATTTTTACATGAAAGCCTGGCTGAGTCAGAAAGACACCAGTAATGAGGGAAAGATTTTATTTTTTTTCTGACAAGATCAGTGAGAAAGCTTTCTATTGAACACATAATGATGTTCCTCATTAAATTCCTTCAATAGAATGCAGTAATAACTGCATCACATTTTGGAAAATGGGTTTTAAATAAATCTGTAGTATTTTTTTTTAAACTGTTGGAATCCTTCCATAAAAAGGGGGTTGTGAGAGACTAAGGAACTGAAGTGAATAAAGGTTACTGGATTATTGTAAATAGAGTGCAGGCATTTCAAATGGATTTGAGTAAAAAATCTCTGGCTTGATAAAACCAAGATTCTTCATTAGCTGTATTAGCAGCTCTTATTCCAAGACTAGCAGTGATTTTGGATGTATATTAAGGCATGATGAGTCACATGTTTAGTTTTGAAAATCTTTGCCTGAAACCTTAAAACCCTGGGTTTGTGCAGCACAATCATAATTAAGTGCAACTTCCTCAAAAATCTGTTAAAAGAGTATTTTCTCTTGCATCCACTTTGCATTCCTGCCACCTTTTCCATCCTTTCATAGCATAAAATATGGCAACAGTTGCTTGATTTCCTAGTGCAACTCTTTAACAATTATTAGGGTACCACTAAGGATCACTGTGGGTTTTTTACTTTCAGTGCCTTCCTTAGCACAAAAAGTACCTGAACACTGCTGACACAAATAGGTGTCCATGACTAAGCACAGTGTGAGAAACAGGACACACAGATTTCTTCATGGAACTGAAACACAAACACGTTTCTAATGATTATGGGGAAATGGAAATTTCAGGAAGAAATTATACAGCAATGAAAAATAATGGAAGCATCAATGAGAACTAATAATGTTTACCCATAAAAAATGCCTTTAAAAGTAAATACAGCCAAATCCACTGATTTTTACTTTCACTGTGATCTTCTGATAATTTCTAACACTGGATTGAGGTTTACTGCTTGCTAAAATTATGATAATTTTTATACTTTACTCCTATATATTATATAGTCTTTTCTGTACTTATTGGTTATAGTCAACATCTGTTTTATCTATAAATACATTTCATAGCTCATAAAAGAATTAAAATAGACCAGCTACTAAAGGCTTCCTTTGAGGAATATAATTCTGCATCTTTGTGGTCATTAGCAATTACTAAATTTTTAATTAGGCATAATTAATATTTTTTAGAATTTTTGAAATGCAGAACCTCCAAAATATATTAAGAATTGGATTATACAAACAACTTTTCACTTATATTAATGTTAAAGTAATGAAGGGACATATTTGTTAATGTATAGTTAGTGTGATATTATGATCAGTCATTTTGCCTGGAAAGTCTTAATTTTTGCTCTGCCAGTATTGAAATTGCCTGTTAAGACAGAAAACAGGCTTATAAAACATATTCAAAACTTAATTTTGTCACCCTGATTGAGCAAGGGTGTGTGTTGATATCACATTACTTGCACCACACAGAACTTCTCAGTCACAGCTCTAAACATAAGAAGAATGACTGTAAGGTAATTTCCCTAAAGTCATTTAACAAGCCTCTGGCAGTACTTAGAGTAGATCCCAAGTCTACTGAAACACATCTCATGCTGCCCTGACTGACTAGGAATCTTCCATTTGTGTAGAGAAATTAAACTTAAGGTGAATTATACATTAAAAACAAATTGCAATATCCTTACATGATGAAATCATTTATCTTTGCCAGTGAAAAAAATGGGTTTTCTTTCTCCACACAAGAAAATTCTTAAGTGGAAGTTAGGCAATGTATTTCAAAGTTATGAGAATCATCCTAAGACTGCTAAGATATGCACCATATGTGCATCTCATCAGCACATCTTCTGTTCATACATTTAAAAGGAATTAGTCTGTTAATGCAATTCCCTCTTGCCTTTACCTTAAAATCCCTTTTAGACTTAAGCAACCACTGACTCAGTGCTTGCTTTTGGGCTTTCAGGTAGAGTCACAGATTTCATTGGTGTATCTAAACCTCAGCTTTGTCATTTATTTTGCTATTTCTTGCATCTTTTTTTCTTTCACTGATTTTTGACACAAAAGTCCTCTCTCTCCTCTGGCTCTAATTTTTAGTACAAAAAGATTTGTTACCATCACAGTCATGATCATTGCTTCAGATCACATATAAATTTTAGTTTTGTACAAAGACAGTGTTGTCACTAAATCCCTTTCCCTGGTCCTAAAAGACTAAAAACAAAGTTAGACAATAACTAGAACAAGCCCCACTGAACTCCTGCAGGCTGGAGACTGTATGTAAGGGCAGAGAGATGTAGCTGGCTGTGTTCTGTTTGTATGTAGGATTCCTCAGTACTGTGGGAATATCTGCACTTCAGTTTGAGAACTTTAAAGGTGTCTCTTGACAAAAGTTGCTGGGATGTGCTCTTGGAACATGAGGCAGAATTTCCCACACTCAAGTTTACTTTGAAAATAGCTCTTTGTAAGTGATAGGCACATAGCAAACCATTTGATCTCCTTCAAGGGTGAGAAAGACAGCTAAAACCAAGTGTTATTTTAATAATGCCTGTAAGACCTAACACAGATGAAAGCCTTACAGTGCTAAGCACTGAGTAGAGCTCTGATCTGTTACTGAAATATGTGACAAGAAATTTTCATACCACCATTCTCTAGAAGAAGAAATAAAACATCAAGTCTAAAAGCAGGGCCCAACCTCAAAATTCCTGCTTATAGGACCCAATATTTAGTCACAAAAATTTATCCTAATTGAGTTATTTTAAAGAATGGAGTATTGTTTTCCTGATAAATATGTATGTGTAAAAAAATACTTTTTTATAATCACAAATAGGATCTGTTTGGGATAGCTGTGCCCTCTCACAGCAAATTAAGTCACATGGGGTTACTCTGGACTTCCCAACTCAATCCAACCCAGAGCACAAGAGGAATCTGAGTCCCTTCCACACAAGCAGTGCTATTACCTGCAATTCTCAGTTCACCATGTATAAGCTCTTGCAACCCCATGTAGTCCCCAAATTTTACCTGTACAATAAAATGATCTGTCAAGTAGCAAAAGCTAATTACCTTAACTATTGATTTAGTTCAGGTGCTGATAAAAAGTGTTAATTTTTCAATGAGTCTCAGCCAGGTGATAAAACAGCACAGAGGTTTTCAAAGTATTGATCATCTCAAAAACTCCATGTGCTTCAGTCCTGTGATTACAAAGAACAAACAAAACCTCTTACAGGGGAAAGGAACCATCATTTTCTTCAGGATTTTCTGAAAACTCATAACAGCCCAAAAGTCCATCAAGTGCAGTAAAGCAGACATCAACAGAAGGATCAACAGAAAGATCAACAGTTCCCACAATTACAAAATATGTTTTTCAGAGGAACTTCAATAATTTTTGAAAATACTTCTGGAAATTCTCATAGCTGAAGTTTTTGTTTGTTAAATGTAGATATTTTATGCCAGTGACTTTGAACTGCAAAGCTGTTAAGTGGTATCATGTACGGAAAAAATCAATTATAAAACAATGCTGTACTTTATATTGTATTCTGTGTTCTAGCTTGAAGTGAGGTATAAACAAATCTTGTCTGTAAGTAATTTTCAGAAACAAACACAGTTTTACTAGTAAAACTGAATTTCTACTGAACTTTCTTTCTGAGTAAATATTCTCTCTAGATTTCCATTTTCTACCTAGCTCATATCCCATTTAGTAGTCTGAATTAAAGAGAGTCTACTGTTCTCTCTCAAATATGCTTTCACTGTCTTAGTGAATATTTTAACAAATAGATGAACATCATGACTTATTTGGTAACTTATTTGGCAGATTTGGATCTACTGCTGAGAGGCAAAATTAGTCAATTAAGGCAAAGAAGACTAATTAGAGTTTGTAAAAATAAAGTTTCATTAAATGCTTTTAAGGTCTCAGCCTGCCAACAATTAGCACTCCTTACTGTTCCAAAGTAACCACTTTGTGCATTCCTGTTCCCTACCAACATCTCCTTCCTATGGAAGCACAGAACACAACCTTTGAATGTCCATTCAAAGATGGAATTCCTGTTTGGAATCACACTGGTGCAGCCCACATTTAGATCTCTGCTTCAGAACTGAGCACAGAATTCAGAAGCAACCTGAAGGAAATTAATTTAATGTGAATTCATCCTTTCCAGGAACAATAATATTTTAAAACTCTTCATTGCCATTGAGAGCTATACTGAGTAGATAACAAAAAAAAACAACAAAACAAAACAAGAAAAAAAATAGGACCTTTAACATCCAACAATGGAGAATAAAAAAATATTTAATCATCTACTTAAAAAATAGAGGCAAGAAGATTGACATCACAATGAGAATCTGGAGTAGGAGCTGGGAATAGAACTTCAATTATTTTCACTGACTGTGACTTTTCCTTCCTCCTAAAATGTCAACATATTAATTATGGAATAGATACAGTTTGGGAGTATTTATGCAGATTATTGCACATGGATTCTATTTCATGAGACCAGTGTTCATAACTCTATTTTCTCAAAATGAAAAGATATTTTGAAAATTAATTTACTCCTCAAGTAAAATCTCTGAAGATGTGTTACTGAGAAGTTGCCCCAGAAATTTGGCTCATCCATACAGCAATGAGGGAAACAACAGAACAAAAGAGACCAAGAAATTCTGTGAGACTAGAAAAAGAAATCAAAACAAAACAAAAAAATAAGAGCATATCTACAGGAACACAGTTTTAAAAGAAAAACTACTCTGCAAAGCTAACAAAAAGGCAGAGTTTCTTTAATGAATGTACTGAAAGCAGCAAATGGTCCATCCATTGCCTAACAAACTCTTGCTGTTCTTGTTGAGAAGGATTCTTTCAGCACAGAGCCATGGCATGGAAAAGCTTTGTACTGTGTTTACAGCTTCCCAGCTTGGTTACTCGTTTTGTTGTCTGTCACACCAATGTACAAAACTGCACCAAGGACTCTTCATTCCCCCTCACCAGAGGCATTTCAGTGCCAGAGAGCTCTTTGGCTCTTGCAGTGTTTCCATTCCACAGAAGTTGCCAGTGTTGCTAATTGAACTGTCACTGCTCCTGCTGTTCGGATTATTTCATCCTGACCCTAAAAGCAGTGGGACAGGTTCTCCTTGTGCAATTTAACTATGACGATTTGTTCTGTAAGTCAAAAGAAAGAAGCTAATGAAGAATTGAAAGAATTTACTAATAATGGATAGAACTTACTGAAATAAAACACCAAAAAAGCATTCAATGCTTTAACTGAAGAGTGCAGACTCTATTCACTTTAGTGTGTTTTTGTTTGGCCTGTTTTAGACAGAGTGGAAGAAAACCTGCAGTTTTTTTCTGGAGTATTTGAAATAGTTTTTTCTTAAGTGAATAATGAGTGCTGCAGCTTCCCCCTAAAGAACAACATGACTTGTTCTGCCAACCCAGCCTTGCTCCCTTTTTCTATGCTGTCAAACACTGCATTCACACATCCCATGAAAAAGATGAGACCTCCCTTTTATAACTGTTCTCAGTTCCAACTTCAAGCCAAGAAGCTTTCTGGCAGAATAGCATTTTAAATATATTGCTTCTCCACCTTCCTGAACAATAATTTCACACAATTATCCACCAGGAGCTGGGGATCTGAACTAAGATTGCATCCCCAGTGAAGAGAGGACAGACACTGACAGTAGCATGGGACATAAGGTCACACCAAGGTTCAAGGCTGGACTTTAAAATACATTTTTAGCAGCTGTTGGATGGGGTATCAAGCCTTTCCCATTGTAACTAGAACAGACATCCCAAAATATATTAAACACATAAATATTTTTTTTTTAGTTCCACTAATGGAATTTTCCTGACAACCATCATGTGGAATCACACTAAAATATGAGAGGAAAGAGCTTTTCTGACAGTGTGCTTACTGCAATTTGTTGATTTTTATTTGAATAAGAGATCTAGGAAGATGGCTCCTGGCTGAAATATTTTCCTGGAATACCAGACAGGACATGATGGTATATTTAATTATCTCTTATTTCCCCTAAGTATTTATAGAATTGTACATGGCAAGCTGGTGCATATCAATTAATATCCATATCTATCTATCTATCTATCTATCTATCTATCTATCTATCTATCTATCTATCTATCCACATACAGCTCTTTTATCATAAAGTGACTCAATAAATCAATGACCTAAGGATATCCCATAAGACTACCTGAGAGACTGAGTTGTGAATGAAGGACAAATGCTGAACTCAACTGAACTGGATAATAACTGAAGGAAATGCTGAACAGAATGCTGAAACAGCAGCTGGAACTGAATACTCATGAGGCCAGGGTGGTGCATGGGAAAGAGGCCACTGCCAGGGGATCTGTCACTGCACAGAGCTCCTGAAAGAGAATCTCTGCCTTCTGCTCTTATGTGGAAAAGTTTACACACAGCCTCTCAGGGAAAAAAATGTCATACTTATAAACTTAGCTCCAGTTTAGAGGAGTGAATCATTTGCTACTTGCTGAGTAAAAGGTCCCCTTATAAGAGCAGGGCTAACCTGACAGTGTTTCTTTTCCTCAGGGAATAGAGGTAAGACAAAATCTTATCAAACTTGGCCTTTCTTGGACCAATAACAGCAAAGGGCATGATTGCAAAAACATTGTCTTCTGGGTTTCTTGCCAGCATTTATTTAATGTTTTGCCCTACCTATCTACAAAGTTCCTTTGCCTTCCCTTTACAAAGCATAGATAACAAAGAATAGGTAATTTAAAATATTTAAAATATGAATTTTCTGGACCTAGTTAGCTTAGGAGTGGCTGACACTTTGCCAGCAGTGACAACCATGCCTGATTTCTGACAGGTGAAATAAAAAATTAAAAAATAAAAAAAGGTATTCATTGAAGCAAAACCTCCCAACAGTGGATGCTTATGGGAAGATGACCAGAACTTGTGTGATCATCCACTGTGACCTCTTGAATATTGTAGAATATTAAAGAACTAGATGCAATTCAGAATATCACATTCACCCAATTCCTCCATGTTTTCCACTGTTGTTTCACTAGCAATTGGGAGTGTAAAAGAATAATTCTGTCTTATTCCTGTGAATTAAAACTGCAGGAAAAATGCAGCATTGATGAAAAGTAGTAAAGGAGTCTAACTGCTTGAGCTGAAGCATGAAACAATATGTGTAAAATGATCACCTTAAAATGGGAGAGAGTAAAAATATTCCCAAATAATTTGACAGCAATAAAATCAACATATAAATGCAACATCACCAGTTCTTTCATCCACCCATCACTGAAAAAAACATTACAAGTATCATCTTAGCATCTACAGTGCAATGGTAACCTTTATTCTGACAAAAAAAAAAAAAAAAAAACAAAAAAAAACAAAACAAAACAAAAAAAAGCAGTCTTTGAGAACCCTTCATTTCTTCAGTTTTGCCAGGGACAGTTTTCACTTGTGGCTCCTCTACCTGGAGGACTCCTTATGTTTGGATATTGAGTGCAAGTGTTAGCTAGATACCAGTGGAAAGTCATTCAAATCATCAAAAGGAAAATTTCCAGAGTAACATTTGAAAATAATTTATTCTCTTTGAGAGGATTATGTAGGATGGCATGAAAACAGGCATTTAAGAAATATGGTCAGCAGGATGACATGATACAATGCTGGTGTCTTTGGCTAGGAAAACCAGGAAAAGGCAGAACATAAAAAATGTTCTTTGTAATGTGAGCATTTTGGACCAACGTGATTAATGGGTTTGTGGAGCTCCTCATGTTTCCTAAAGGCATCACACTCCACAAGAACAGCATGTCTGTCGAGCAAAGTTGCTATGAATCAGACCTCAACAAACAGAAAGACATAAATAAATCTGCAGTTGCAGTTTTTCTATAATTTTTGTAATTTCTTTTTTTATCTGTAATAAATTAGGATGTATATAAGAAAAAAATATAATAAAAACAAATACATTTTACCATTAGATTTTTAAGTCCATTTAAAATTATTTCATCTGCTAAATAAATTACCAATGTTTATCCATTAGTGGAGATCAGACCCTGGAGTTTCCAAAAGAACTTTGTACCAATTTGAGAGAAAACCAGTTTAGCCTACTTTTTTCATGCTCCTTAAAGTAATAAAAATATTTGCCTGAAAAATTGTGTCCAGCTGTTGCAGAATCCCTGTTGTCACATAAATTAAGTGCAACTACTTTGAAACATCTTTTGCAATTCTTCTCTTCCTGGACATAGACTGTATTTCTGTGGAACTTAAAGATACATCTCCTCTGCTTTTCAGAGTATTGTGAAAGCAAAGAACCTAATTGTTTATGCTTTCTGTTTCCAAAACCTTAAGCTTACAGCTCTCCATATTTGTTCCACTTACTGTGGCATAACTGCTTCTGCTAAGGAATGATCAAGGTATTTCTCAACAACTTGTTTCTCTGACATGTTCTTTGTCCAGAGATCACAGCAGGTTGATAACAATATTGAAAAAGAAGATAAGAATTCCTTTTTAAAAGATTTGGCTGGTTGATGCACAAAAAGAAAGAAAAGAAGGACAGCTGAGTAGAGCCGTTCATACTTCAAAGCATAAAATTTCATTAGCTTTGTAATATTTATAATTTCTTTCATGTTATATTATAAGCTCAAATCCTACAAGTTCTTCAAATATCCAGCAATCCCATTAAATACCTTCTCAGAAAGGAAAAGCTTACTAAACTGGCACAGAAATATTAGAAATCATCTATCCTTTCAGCTTTTTTATTTACTTTTCTGATGCAATATCTATTAGTTTCACCATATTTTTGTGAACTATCAGAAAAAGAAACAAGTAAATTATCAAACACAATATTTCTCAAGAAAAAAACCTTGAGAGATAGATAAATATTCTTCTACAGCAGGAGAATTTTCTGCCTATTAAACTCCACTCACCACAAACAATAGTTTTGCACTTCAAGGTCACCTCCCTCCTCTCTTCAGGAGTCTCAAGTTTCTTCCAGTTAGTAGCTTGGCAACCCTGTCCATCTTCCTTTCCTTACTTACTGGCACTAAAGGCAGTGTTGGACAGTTAAAAATAAAAAACCCAAAACCAAATCAAAACAAAGCACACAGCTCCCCAAAAACCACAGAAAATATTATTTAAAATATAACTGTTGTTTATTTTCATAAGTCCCAGATATTTTAAAATGCCAGCTTCAAAGAGGATGAAATGTCTTTCTTTTGTTCTTCATCTTCTAAGTAAAAACATTCAAAATTACTGGAAGCATGGGGAAAATCCCAAGTGTGATGTGTGGAGCAAGCCCCACCAGCTGGCTTTTTTGGCCACTCTGTTGTCCTTAATTTTCAAGTGGGTCTCAAAATTAATCACGTTGCTAGATTTGCACACAATCTGTAACAGGGAGGCTTGCTGGTTTTTGGGAGAAGTTCACCCCATTGCATGAGAACCTGGAGAGGGACTAATAGACAGGTAATATTGGGAAAAGGAGGTGGAGAGAGAGCCCTCAGCCAACACGGCCAATTAATGTGAGATAAACTGGCAATAGACCCGGGGATGGCACTTTGGGAGGCTCCATTTAAATTGATGAACAGTGTCCTATAAGAAGGGTAAAAAAAGGAAACTTGCCCTACTGTTTCTTCACTTGAGGGTCTTAAAAAGTTAGCTGACCTACAGATCTCCATTGCTGAAAGAATTGCAACTTCCTTTATTTTCACTGTTTGTCTCTTTCTCTGTTTTTTCTGTGTCTGGCCTATTGGCTTAGTTGTTGATACGTTTCATGGTAATTTTTTTTCCTTTTTTTTTTTTTTTTTTCTGTTTGCTTCTTAAAAACTATCCTAATCAATTTTTATCCTTTCTGCTCTGAACTTTAAAATCCTTGGCCAAAATTTTCTGCTTCCTGGCTCTGGATCACACATGTTTCTTTTCTGCCATGGGAATAGACAACTCAGACTGGTTATGTCCTATCTGAGTGTTCCAACATACAAACTACTCCAGCAGCTGCCTGCACGAAGTGGGACTGAGGAGTCAGGATTATGGTGGGTGACTTTCAGGGAGCAAATGATAGCTTTGCCAGCAGCTGCTGGAGCACATTGCAGGGCAGTAGCTGGAATGTGTCCAGGGTCATGCAGATTTATCCACTCCCACAGCATTTCTCCACTGCTCTGCACATTACTCTCATCTTTCAACCCTCCCTGGGAATGCTGAACCAGCTTGGGGAGGAAAGATATTAAACATACACTTAGTGCTGCTGGAAGTGAAAATTACAAATGGGATGTTCATGTCTTTGCAAGTGCACTTTGTTCAAGCTTTGCTAAAATTTTGCAGGAAAAATAAACTCCAAACACAAAAGTTAAAACCTTCCTGTATCTTTATGCAAAGTAATAAATGAATTTTATATGCATTCTATACTTGTGTACTATGGATTTATACATACACATGCTCATATACACATATATGTGTGGATGACTTAGTCACTGAAACACAACAGCTCTTTAACAGTCCTGAAACACTTTGAAATGATATATTTTAGAATAGAAAACTAAGGCAGAAGTGAAACTGCTAAGAGAGCTACAGGCAGAATGCCTCCATTTCATTGTCAAACCTGAAATTGGTGAAAGGTGTGAAGAGCAGCATCTCTGCTCTTAGGAACGGTGGCCTCTTAAAAGAGAAACTAAAGAAAATATTAAACCAAACTCATTAAGGAAAAAAGCAAAACAACAAAACTCCTGCAGTTCTCTCTCTTTATTCTATTTATTTAGTTTCAATTTCTAATTGAAAATAAAGTGAACCAAAACTTGAGCAAAATAACAGGAGTGAGAAAGGGTAATCCATGAGATTGGAAGGCAGAGGGAGAAGGCAGGAAGCTTTTCACACATATATATGGACAGGGAAAATAGAAGTGGTTAACATTCTAAACCCATAGCCTATTTCATAATCAGTTTTTCTATTCAGCTATCTACAGTGGCTGCAAGGTGAAATGCAAATTAACACCACTCTTATCTCCTACCTCATCACTACTGATGTGCTGGAAAGAGACAGGACAATAACTACACCTGTCCTAGGGTAGGAATCCTGTACTGTCACACACAGATGCTCCATCTTTGGTCTTAATCAGCAGCACACCCTGATGCAAGTATCAGCATCTGCAATGCATTAATTGCATTTCTGTACCTCACGTAGTTTTTTGTATATTAAGCTGTTTCTTATATGTCCCCCTTTTCCCTGTAGAAATTTCCATGCTCACTTTGAAAGTTTTCCCTGCAACATTTTATCCCATCTTCCATTTATATTTTAAATTAATTAGGCAATAAATTTAACTGATTTCCTTAACTGTCATTAAATAAATGACTTTTCAGTTGTGCTTTAGTTAAGGGAGAGACGGTAGAACAGTTCAAAAAATGAAGTCACTCCACAAAGGCCATTTAGAACATAGGATGGTGCCAGCATCAAGGTACAAGTGAGCTAGAGGATGATAGGTTTGAAAAATAGTAGGGTGGAAATAATGTAAGACAGCTGTGCTGATGTTGACTAAGTTCATCTGACAGCATTCAGGAGAGGAAAAAATGCAGTGGGATATAATTAGCAATGGTAACTAGGATTCTGTCCTAAGACACTGGGAGTATTGTTTTTGTATATGGTATCAAATTATTTAAATGTTGTTGGGTTTGGGTTTTTTTATGAACCAAAATAAGTTGATTTTAATAAGTTGATTGTCAAAATAAATTGGTAAAATTTGACATATCTTTTTCTGCCTTTAGGAATAGAAACAAAAATAAGTTTGACCAAAAAACATTATTCCAATGGTTTGGGTAGGAAATGAGCCAGAAGTTACATCCATTGTTGCTTCAAGTGAGGAAGTGTAGTTTATATGGTATACCAGAAGAAAAGAAAACTAAAATTATAGTAAATAGAGAAATAGACATTTCTTAATACTTCTCACTTTGCAGCACTTATAAAAGTAGTGCATAATCCCATTACATCTCAAGAAGATTTATCAGGGCCATATTAACTATCATAAGAATCTTATTATCCTGCATGAAGATATTGAAATGGATAGGTTTGAAAATTGTAGTTTCCAATTTTCTGAGGAAATTAAGGTTTTGAGTAGAATTCCATCAAGAAAGGATAACATGGAATGCAGAGGAGGATGGCATGACTTAACACTAGAGAAATTAAAGTAACTACTGAATAAGTGTTGAGGAAACATTACTGAATGTTCTTGGTTGCAGGATCTTCCTACCTAGGTAACTCAGTAATCACTTATATTTCTACATTTACAGTTTTTTCAAAATCCTTCAAACCATTTCTTTGGACTATATGTAGTAATAATATTGTTAATACCAATATAAAAAGTAATCAATATATATGTTACATGCATATGTTAGAATTTAGGTTATTGAGAAAGTATGCATGGTATCTAATGTGTGGAATTACATGTTAAGGTGATATACTCTATTTTTAAATTACTGAAGTAAAAGGTAATAATTTTATTTTTCTCCAAAGATTAGTATTTCATAGCCTTTTTATAGTAGAGGGAATGATTATATGGGAAGAAAATATTTCTAACGTCAAAAGGAGTCAATCTCCTTGACTTGTAGCTCCACTGCCATTCTCCCTCAATCTTGCTTCCCCTGATGATTATAGATCAATGTTTTGTGAATAATTTCCACGCATACAAACTTTATTCATTATTGGGTTATGGCCACCAGTGATGCATCACCTAATTCCACCTTTACTACACAAGCAATAGTGTACAAACAATGCTGTATATCTAGAAAAACAAAAAGCAAACTAGAAAGTCTATAAATATTGATTTTCAGAGATTAGCCCCAGTTCTGTGATTATTTATAATTTATAATTATCTATCATTTCCCTCATTTCACACAAATCAAATAAAGATACATATCTTTAAATAAAATATTTCCCTACTTAGATTGAAAAAAAAATGGAATAAGGCTGGTGGCTTTTATCTACTTTTTTTCTGAAAAATTCAGCAAAACATCAATCAGAGGCTGGAAAACTGGTAAATCTCCCTTAACTTTTTACAAGTTCCTTCATTATTTCTGGTTCCTGAGCTGAGCAATGAAATAGAGCACATCTTCCCAAGGCTTCATTTCATGTCTCTGCTCTAATAAGCCCCAGCCTAAGTCACTGGTTTCCTTATATTACTGTGATTTGTTTATAATTTCCACTACAGGTAGATAGAATTTAGAAATTAGGTGCAAATATGTGGATCAATAGATCAAAGCAGTATGTGCTGAGCAGTCTCTCCCACTACTGGAAGCACTGGTAGTTTATTTCCAATTGGATTCTTCTTCCAAGAGAAACATTTCCAGCTACTCATGATGGAAAACTTTCAGAAGGAAAGAGGCAGTGGCCCACACCAGAGGTCTAAGAGCAAAACTCCCACCCATGGTTTGGTCTAAAGTTCCTCTCTAAGCGTTGGAGCACTTTTTGAAAAGAACTTCTGTTGATTTTCCTCCAAAACGAACTGAGTTCTGGCATAAAAAAACTACAGTGGAAGCCAAGGCTGCTGTCAGAAGAAGATTTTAATTTCTAAGCAGCACCACTGATGAATCAGCTCACTAATGGAAATCCAGCTAAATTCTGCACAAAGACCCTTTGAAAGAATTCCTGCCAAGGTGTCTTGGGTTGCAATACAGGATGTGACCAAAAGTGTGCACTCTATCACCATCTGTTGAGACCAGAGCAGTGATATTTATCTTTTCCACAGCCCATCCTCCCTCCAGGAAGATATCATCTGCTGCTGGGCCATTGAGTCCCAGTGCATGACTGATAAAATTACATCATCCCACTGGGAGATGCTCCAGCCAGGGGGAGGAGCCAAGCCTTTCCTACCTAGATAAAAACTGAGATTTGGAACAGCAAAGCAGCCTTTTTCCACAGGATTCAGGAGGAAATCCAGACCCTTCTACATCATCCCTGGACCTTCAGAGGAAAACTGCACCTTCTACAGGAGCACTGCTTCAGCTGAACCACATCTGCCACTGCAGGAGGATGCAGCCACCATTTAATGGGACTGCTGCCAACACCCTGACTGACTGATGGGGTGTCAGGTTGTATTCTTACTCTGTCAGTGTTTTTGGGTTTTTTCTTTGTAATACTGTATTTCTATTTTAATTTTCCTAGTGAAGAACTGTTATTCCTATTTCCCATATCTTTGCCTGAGAGGCCCTTAATTTCAAAATTATAATAATAATTTTGGAGGGAAAAGGTTTACATTCTCCATTTCAAAAAAGAGGCTCCTGCTTTTCTTAGTAGACACTTGTCCTCAAACCAGGACACAAGGCCATAAAGTAGACCCACAAACTTGAGTGGAATATATCTTTATCAATATGTCAATCTACTTTTCCCTTTTATATGATTCTATGATTCTTTGATAGGGCAGCATCCACCCTCAGTAGCTCTTCAGACAGCACAAAATTAGGCAGGGTTCTTGACAGAGCATACAAGTGTCCTGCCATTGAAGGATGCTCTCACAGACTGGAAAAATGGGTCAGCACTGATCTCACAAAGGTGAGCATAGGGAATTGACAAGTCTTGCATCATTTTTCCTTTGTAGTTATGATCAGAAATCAAGTGCTCCATATATATTTTTAAAGGTATACAAATAAATAGAATGAAGTTTGAATTTGCACACGTTTAAGAACTGTATTAGAAAAAAAGAAAGTTGTAGAGTTTGATTTTTTTAGTCTTATGTATTTTAAGCAAAATAAAAGATAGGACATTAAAAAGTCTATTATAATATCCTGTGATTAAAATGTACCTAGGTAGTCCAATTTGTCTGGACAGAAGCAGTCCAACAAGTTCAAGGTCAGCAGAAGGGAGATGGTGAGGGGAAGAGCACACTCTAAACCACTGCAGTGATTTCCTGTGGTAATTGGTAAACTGTAATCAATAATTTTAAAATGTTTTCCTGACCTGATAGGAAAAACATTTTGGTATCTTTTGAGACAAGATCGATGCCACCCTACTGATTTTTCACAGTGATATTTCTCCCTGTTCTTTCCAGATGCAGATCACATACAATAAGTCAAATATGCCAAGTATCATGTGTGATTACAGCAAGTTTAACAGATCCCCTTATATGATAAAAGGTACTAATGAAACACCATCTTTGAAAGAGACTGTAAAATTATCTGTTACTGAAGGAATGGAGAAAGGAAAAGAACAAGGATGGCTTTTAATGAACAGGAATAAACTGTTCTGACATGGCTTTCAGCTGCAGGTGGGTCTCAGAGTGAGCAAGTTTATCAGTGATAATATCAGCCACAACTGAATCAAATGAAAGGCAGGAGGAAATAACTGGCATGTCAGAAATCAGACTTGATGAAGCCATCCCAAAATCTGAAGAAAGACTTGAAAAGGGGGGGAGTGTTTTAGAATAATTTTAAAGGAACATGAAGTCTAAGTCAGAAACAATCATTTCACTGCATAGCATGACCTTCATCATGGCTTAGATTGTCAATGTCTTGCACTTCTTATGAGGCCTGTGGATAAAGTAATAGTAGAAAATTTAGAGATTGTTTTCCACTAAAGCAGTTAAATAAGTTTGATGAGCAAGACTGATTCCAAAACACATTTATATGAAGAAATGGAAATGTACAGATGTAAACACACTCCAAGGCAGCCTGACCCCAGGCTCTCTTTCATGTGTTTTGCTGTACTCTCTCTGAAAGCAGTTTTTCACTAAACCTACAATTAGTGTGATAACATGTCCCCCTAATTTGTACTCTTATCCATCAAAACCAGCCCATGGTCAGAGCGGGCTGTCATGTGGAACACATCCCCCTGTTCCCTTAGCATGGAACAGGAGTGAAACAGAGAGCAGAAGAGCCAGCATGCATCCAGTCTTGCCTGATATGAAGGTATGATGTGGCCGAGGACAGAAGTAGGGACATCACAAAGCACTCTTTGTCTGTGTTTTCATGGACATGTGGAGGAGATTTGTTTGTTCTCCCTGGAATTTTTCACACTTTCACAAACAGAATATGTCCTGTCCAATCTTATTCCAAAAAGTCCTTTAAAGTTGATATCTGAAATAGAATATCATGAAAAAATAGCCATGCAACAGCCAGCTGTCTTGGCCATGTCACTGATGCCCCAGGTTACCTGTGTGCTGTGTGTCACCTTGATATGTTAATGAAGCACTGACCTCCCAGTTTCTCATGGGCTCACACCAGTCCTTTCCATACAATAGTTCACTAAACTATAGCAGATCTGATTGGTGAGGCTCTCACCACTGCTATGACCTGGTGGGGTTTTTCTAATGCTCTATGATGCTCTGAATTAACACATTTCCTCTGCAGCATCCTTAAGAGTCAGAACCTAACAGACTGTAACTCTTGTCACCACTATACTAAAAGCCTACCTAGTTTCTGCACTTGCATGTGTAATTAGGACTATCAGTCTCTTTAATTGCCCTCCACTAAATAACCCCTTCTCACTTGAGCTAGTATTTTTCTTCTGGGACTTTCTGCCTGCTGGTATTGACAATGTGCAGCCATCTCATCAGGCTGATGTACCAGGGCTTCAGGAATATCACTGGTGACTGCCATTTCATGCTTCATTACAGCTGTGCATCTGAAATCATAACACTAATTAGCAAACAAGTCTCTTCTACACCTGCCTGCATGATGCAGAATAGGATCACTGGCAGGCTGAGCACAGCCCAATTAAAGCCCTTTACCATACAGTTGAAAGGCCAGTGCAGTGGCCTTATTCTGCCTAGAACAACTGTACCATTTTGCTCTTGTAAATTCATCATTTTAGATTATGTTAAAATTTATCCTGCTCCTCTTTTCCCCTAAAAACATACTTGCATAATTTTACATGTGATTCGGTTATTAGTTATTGTAACATGATCAGTTCAACAACTTGCTCCTATAGTCATGTATTCACAAATATCTATGTATTTTCACTACTTTTTAGTCAAAAGCAGTTCAAAAAAGTCCACAAGTATCTCATGTGTGTCTATTCATATGCCAGAGAAGGCAACCCTTTATAATATCTTTATCTTTCACATTCACTGGAGATGAATAAGAGACTTCCTCCACATTTTTACCTATTAAAAGTGATATCTATGCTAATTCCATTTACCCACCCATTAATAAAAAACCTGAAATGTATCCTACAATCTCATATAATTTAACCTCAGCATGGCTGTGGAAAATTGCACAAGTCATCACTGCCATTTTTCATGTTAGCATTGGGGTACAGAGAGTCTTTGACTTGCCTTAGGTATCAAAGTCAGGCTCTGAGACAGAGCTGGGAATAGACCTTAGATTTACAGTCTCACAGCCCAGTGCTCTGACTGAATAAATCTCTACTTCTGCTTTTTCCAGTGTAGGGATGACTACAGTGCCCAAGCCTGCAAAAGGAACTTTCAGGAAAAGATGTATCTGTTAATTACTATCTGTTAGTTGGGGTTTTTTACATCTCTGGATAGAAGTCATTTCTGTTATGAGCACTTTCACAAAAGAGTACTTCTAGAAACCTCTTGGTCCCACAGTGCTTATGATGAGGATACTAAAACAGAAACAGGTTAACCTAATATGTCAAATCATTCCAAAATCCAAAGTGTCATTTCCTTGACTTCAGAAGAAATATCTTTGTCTTAGAACACAGAAAATACATGAACAGTTTTCATATAGTCCTGGGAAAAAGAAATAATTTCAAGTGAAATAATTCTTGGATTTCCTTTAGTATTAAAAAAAAATCACCAACCAAAACAAACAAATACAACAAAACTAAACTCTGAAGAAATTACAATTTTCTGAAGAACTTGAAGACTGAGAAATTTGTCCATTCTTCTCAATATTTTACATTTGGGAATCCTCTCTGCTAGGTACATTTTATTAAAGCCAATGTACTTATAAAGACTGGTGCTTTTCTACTATACAAGAGAGAAAAGCTGAGGAGGATATTACCTGCTCATGCTGTACAATCTAAAGAAACAGGCCAGCTATAAAACGGGAGGAGACTTTAAGCCTCCAAAGCACAGGTGAAATCCTTTCCAGCAGCCTTTGAAAGGACACACTTCTTTCTCTGTCCCTCCACTGAGTTTTCTTGCCATACAGACAAGAAGCAGCTGTAGTTTTGCCCTCCTCTAGCCCCCCTGGATCTGTGGCAGGACTCAGCCACACCAACCTATCTGCCCTGCCTCCGTGCACAGACAACAGAGGGAAGCAAAGTCTTTTGTATGAACTCGTTAAGACCCCACAGAGCAAACACAAGAACTCTGCCCCAGTGCTGAGGTTGCAGCAATGGACACTGTCAGGATATTGCCCTGCTGCAACTTCTGGATGCCACGAGAGGAGGACGTGTGGTTTCAGCATTCCACCACCCTAAGAATGTTGACATTATTGAAACTAAGCAAAGTCCCACGTTTTAGAAAAAGCAGACTTCTCATTCACTGAGTCATTTTCCAGCCAGAGAAATCCATGCACTTTGCTAAGGAATATATCAGGAAAGCAATGAATTATGGAGGCTATGCTGTCTTTTTATACTTTCAAAGGGAAAGATATCCATATCTGTACACCATGGATGCACTTAAATTTGTATCCACATTAACCAGAAAAAAAATTAAGAAAGTGAAGGAGCCAGAAGTGAATATTTATGAAGTAAGCCAATCCATAAATCAAATTATTCAAGACAGACTGTACAATCCCTCTCTTGACTGGATTTTCTCCTTGAAGGACATTTGATGGCACAGTCTTCTCCTATTTCAGAAATACCAAAGAAAAGTTGTCCAAAACCCAAGCCCCCCATTGCACAAGAGCCACACTACATCACAGCAAGGGAGGATGGGGATTTGCCTGCTAATGGGGCACTTTGAGTTTTTTGGTGGAGGCCTCAAGGGAATGTTGTTCTCCTGGCAGCCTGGCCCTGGCTCAGGTGGTTTTGCCTCTCAGTGAAATCACTGCAAGTCCCTGGGATGTGGTGAAGTGCATTCCTGTACCAGTGAATTTCACCACACCAGTGACTCACACACACAAGGATGTCCCACAGCCCTGGCCCTGCTCGTGTGTCCCCAGTCCCCCTGCTCGGGGTCAGGGCAGTGACAGTCTGAGCAGCCAGGACAGAACAGCTCTGTGTCCAGGACCCTGCCACAGCATGACTGCAGGGGCTAATATTGGGAAATTAGGGAAGTTACTCTTCTTTGGCAGTTTTTATAAACACTTTATCTTCCCTTTTTGCCCCAGCACAGCAGCTGGATCCAGCCAAACCATGTTTAAGGTGAGCAGACCCACAGTCCCAGTGCACCAAAGTGACATTGGGTGCTCTTGGCTGTCTTCATAACTCCTCTGCTCTCCAGGAATATGTGAGTGCATTGTCAGAATATGACAGCAATAACTTCACCCTAAGGTTTTCAATATGAGCACACCTCCACTAATGTGATACAGGGAGGAATTTATTATCTTCAGCATGCTGTTCAAGAGGCCAGAGAGCCCAGTGCTGGAGGCTCTCTCTGCTCAAGCTGTGTGCAGAGAGGAGTAGCAGCATTTTACACTTGCAGTGCCTCATCCTGCCCCAGGAAATGCATCCAGGGGAGGCTGGGGAATCAATCCCTGTAAATATGTCTTTGGGAAGAGCTACATTTGCGGGGTTTAATGTGAAAAAAGCTTGATTTTCCTATGCTATACAAAGTTTAATCTTTTCATTCAAAAGTCTTGCTCTACTCACCTGTAACACAAAAAGGACCAGCTAATGCAGTGGTGCTTGATAAATGATGACAGCCATTAGATTGCTCACAGATTTGTTCTCCTGAGGAGGCTCCAATGCTGCAATCGACTCTCTCCTTGAGATCTCTTTGCAGAAAGCCAATTTGCCAGTCTAAATCAAGTCTATTGATTATCTGCAGCAATATAATAAATGAAATTTAAAATAACTTGACTCTAAGAGAAACAAGTCAGGGAAAAAAAAAAAAGCTAAGTAAAAGATTTCTGTTGCAAATGTTTTTAAATTTCCTGCAGCTGCAAGAAAATTTGGTATAAACTTTAGATTTTTGACCAAAATATTGTTTCTAAATGACTTTATACTGTCTTGGGCTTCTATCATTTTAAAATAATCTCACTATCACTGAAGCTGAAATAAGATATATAATATTTTGGCATTCTTTACAGTTTCTAGGATGTTTTTAATGAGTCAAATATATTGCAAAGATTTTAGAAAAGCAAGACAGCCCTTTCCATCCACAGATCATTTACCAGAGTTATCCAGTGTATTCTATACTTTGAAAATAAAAGGTCACTGCTGGATAGAGGAATGGTGCTCAAACGATTTAGCTGATTCTGAGACATGGCCACAAATATCATCAGTTAGATTGTGAAATGGTTTCTGAGGGATTTTAAATCTTTAGAAGAAATTGATATACCAAAAATCTGTAATTGACTTACTATTCATTCATTTAGTGAAAGTCTGTTTTATTTTAAAGGAAGCCCACATATTTTAAAAAATTATGCTTATATAACGTGAGAAATTTTAGATTTGCAGAAAAAGTTGCTTTTGTAGCCTGTGAAAAGGAACCAAGTTATTGCTAAAGCAGAATTCATTAATGTTATTTGTGCAATCTCCATACACAGGCAACTTTGAGACTTTGGAAGCAGAAAAACTTCAGACTTGTTTTTGTAATACTTTATCATTTTGTTTCCATTTGCCTGAGCTGATATTTACTGAAGTCTTTGAAGAAGCTTTCCTATGAAAAACTGATTTAAATTCCTTTAAAACTATCAGTAGGTCCATTCCAGGTAAATTTGCTCATTTGTTGATCTATAAGATGAAGGTCCTGACCGAAGCAGTGAGTTGGTTCATCCTGTGATGTGCAAGGCAAATCCTCTGGATGCTGGAGGAATGCAAGCCATGCCCCATTCTACAGAATCTCCAGCTCATCCCAACAGGGTGAGTTAAGGATATTGTTTATTTAATGATTCACTGCTTTAATTGCACTGAGCATTTTATGCAGCCTAGATTTTAACTTGGGGTTTTCTTCGTGTGCTCACGCTACCAGCACAGCACATCAAGATCTGTGCAAAAACTGAGTAGGAAATGTCAGGTGCTGCCCATCAGCTATTTGTTAATACCTAGCCAGTGCTTCTCCTCCATTTGCCTGCTCTTCTATGGAGCTTTATTCACTGAAGCAGAAGCAAATAAAACCTATTAGGGCACTCATAAATAAAATCAGCACTCCAGTGACTGGACAAGCTGCTGGAAATTTTTTTTCTCCAAAGTCTGTACGAACATTTTTATCAAGGGAAAATATTTCAGAACATTAATTCATTTTTCCTTAGGTCAGTAGCACTGGGTTCTCCCCCATCTTCCCAGCCTTGCATTTAATAGCTTCAGTGGATCTGGGACAGGTCCCCAGTGCACAAGTGCTGTATCCTGATGTGGAGCTGCTTCAGCTGCTTGCTGAGCAGAGACATTGTCAGAGACATTTGTCTCTGAGTTGTGCCTGTCACCTTGTCACTCTTTAATTACATCCTTTATGATTGCTCTATACTCATCTTCAGTCCCAAAGACCCTTTTTTGTTTTTCAAAACTTGCACAGATGTAATTGGAACTTAGAATACTCAGAATGGAATAGTAAAAGTGCATCTCCCAGGAAAATCTCTTTACTGTTTTCCATAAACAGCTACCTCTCCTTGTTGAGTCAACAACTGACTCTCAAGCAATATTTTTGCATGAGGACCATATATGTAGTCTCACATCTATGGATCTTTTATAATTTTGGGTTTTGTCTTTCTTTATGTCCCCCCTCCCACAAAAACAACAATATTCTCTGAAAGGGATGAAAAGTGAGTCCAGATAACTTTATCTAGACAAGTTCTTCACATGGCACACAGTAATACTTTGAAAACTTGTTGTAAGCTAATGTTTTATTAAAGTATTTTTGTATAAGCTACACAAAGATAAAGTGGCAAGTTTTATGAAGGAAAATGAAACACTAAATTAAATCTATTTGTTGCTTCTTAACAGATACCACAAACTTCTTAGGTGCAAACCAGTCTTGGCTTTTCCCCACAGAATATTTCAGTTTGTATACCTGTTTTTGTTCTTTTGTTTTGGTCACCCCTTTTCTGCTTCAATAATTTTTGCATTATTCCATAAAAATACTCATCTAGATGCCCAAGATGTCTTATTTTTCTAACTCATCAACTCACACTTCACAAATAATGGTTTTCAGCTCCATCGGTCATGCTGAATTGCTGTAAGCCTACAATGTTCATGGCTGTGGCATCAAAATATATTTGCTCATTTGTTATATATTTCATGAAATAAATTAGACTGCTGCATAATGCAATGTATCTATTTTATGCATCATTGTGTTCTTTATACAGATTGAACTTGTCTGAATATGGAGAGATTTGGTAAGTTAACAGCCTCAGCATCTGAAAACCAGCAAACTCATTTTTATACACTGAAGTAATGTGAAATGGCAACGAGCAGAAAAAGAACAACGGGGTACAGTTCTAAGAGAAAAGAAATGAATTTCTGAGAGCTTCTTAAATCGTTAAATGCAGACTTCAGGGTTTGATTTTTTTTCCCATTCCTTTCTGGTTTCTGAAAATGCGAATATGGGGCTTCTTGAATCTGTGGAAACTTAAATTGCTGCAGATCTGTTTTAATATTTGTGAGGGGACAACTCTACCCACCACATGACAGTCTCTAAGGTTCATTTAACAATACTATAGCAACCAGTAAATAATTAAACACAGCTTTAGTGTGTCTGAAACACCAAAGCTAAAGAGACAGGGATAATGAGAGGGTCCTTGGGCAGAGGACATGGGTTACATTAAATTATTGTGTATTATTTTCAGAGTAGATATTTCTTACTTTCTTTCATTTCAGCTGTTCTCTTATAACTAAGGCACAGAGACACACATGTGGAAAGTACATCCTAATGCCAATGAAATAAAAAAGGCTGAATTCTGCATGCAGAGAGATATTGAGCATTGACACGAGCTGGGGGAAGTTTGAGGGCAAAGGCAAGGCTGGCTCAGCTGACAGGTGGAAAATGTTTTAGCTGAACTGTCTAAATTGATTCTGTGCAAAATTAACCCTGAAGATGATTCCCTGCAAATATGATCCTTTGTGAGAGGACAAGGGCTAAGCACAAGCCTGGAGTAACTCCCTGTGTCTGAACTGGCTTCTGTGAGCTGGTGATACCAACCACAATAATTCACCTTGTCTACAGAATGGATGGCAGTGAATCAGAAGGAAAATGCATTTTGGTAGGGACTTTGGCCCCATTCTTTGTGGAGACTGAGTCAATCACACAACAGTTGGTTTACTTCAAGAGGGCAGCTCATGAATGCAGAGGTTTCTCCTCGAGGCCATCCTGTGAAGAGCCACTGGGAGCACCATGAGAGCTTGCTATCCTGAAGGAAGGACACACCTGGCAGGAGAGGGTGTGCATAGCACCAACACCTGGAATGATGGTTTAGAAGGAATTTTTGAAAGAACTGAGCAATTATTAAATAGTTAAATGGTTTTCCAGTGGTTTTTACCCTATATAAATATGCTATTACAATGTTGTCAAGAAAGGTAGAGGTGAGGGGATGTCAGGCAATGAAAATTAGTGCTGCTGAGAGCAAGAGAGGTGAGTCACAGAGATGCAGCTGAAAAGATTTTTAGAAAGAAAGATATGAAGATTTGTAAGGTACATGACTTTTGCATCTAACAGGCTGAATTAGAAAAGAGAAAGAAATTTAAAAAGTGATCCAATTCTTATTTTTCTCACAACTATCTGCTAAAAACAATGTATGATTTTCTCTAAAATATTTGGCCTGCAGGACCATATTTTTTATCCAGCAAATCAAAAATAAAATTAAAATGAGAGACATCAAGCTTTTTAAAATTACTATATAAGGACAGGATATTAAGGTTTAGTGCAAGCTCACACAATTTTTTCCATAGATTATCTATTTTCCTTCAGTGGGTATAATTTGCCAAACATTTGCAGTGGGATGAACTGCTCTGACTATGTCAAGAATCTAGAAAGAGTATAAGGCAGAATTCTGTTTTTTTCCCCCAGGGGAGTTAGAAAGGGATGATGGACTCTGCCTTCAGAGGCATGTGCTACTTGCCATAAACAACAGAGCATCCTGCCTGTGTTCTGTGGGTGTGAGATGATGAAGAAGGTGCACTCCTGCTGCTGAAGGAACAAAGCAGCTCTCCTCGTTCATGGATAACAACCAGCAACTTATCCACAGTGTTAGAATCTTACTCCTCTGGAAAAAACATGTTACAGTGGCTGCTGACTTCTGATTTCCTGTAATTTACTTCACAAAAACACTGACAGATTTATTGCTTAGTGTCAGTTATTAACTTTTACAACTCCAGCAGCTGTCATGGACAGTCATGTAACTCAGAAGTTTTGAATCACTTCAGGATTCTTTTTGTCTTTGAGGGAAGAAAATGCATACATATAACTTGTCCCACAAGTTAATGACATGTTAACAGTGTGACATCTCACCACTGAGTGCAGGGTGTAATGGATGGGACTGGCATTCTCAACATGGTCATTGTGGGAGCACTGTTGTCTCTGAAAAGAAGCCCATCTAACCACACATAAATGGAAGCTACTCCCAGAATTACCTGTCCATCCTGGTAATTTATAAGTCAGGCTTTCTACTGAAGGCAAGAATTGCATTGTCTCCTCTGTTTACAAATGCTACAGTAACCTGAGCCTTGGGGTTTAACTAAACCTGATTTAGTAGACTTGAACTTCAAAAGTAAGACATTAGACATCTGTTTCTGCTATTCAGAAGGTCTTTATTGTGCTCAAATGTTGTTGATTCTTTTGTTTTTTCAGACTTTACAAGAATCCTAGCAAGATGCAAGGGAACATTTCTGAAATTCAGAGATTCACTCAAGAAGCTTCCTGAACTACCAAAGGCTGGGTATTAACAGACAAACTGGAGAGGAGAGTATTTCCTCTCAGATTTCATGCCTTGGTCTCACCTTGGTTTTAAATTCCCATTTTTATTGCATAAAGCGATTTTTTTTCCTATTTGTTTTCCTTTTGGGTAATTCAGTTTGTTTTTGCTCTGCAGATAGAATAGACCAATATGCTGCACACAATGAAATAAGCAACATGTCAGGAAAAATGTAGACTAAACATGGATGAAAAACCTAAGGGAAAACTTGTCTACTGTGAAGTATTCCCACCAGATATCATTAAACTGTACAATACAAATCTCTTTTACGAGCCTTGCAATGTGGAATATGCTTTAAAAAGAAGAACTAACGTTTTCTTAGATTAAGATCTTATCTAAATCTTAGAGTCTGTGCTCAGGGTATGGAGCTGTCTAGTCATTTAGGTGCCTGCAAAGGAAGTCTTGATCACAGTGGGGAATAGTGAAACAAAATGAGAGGAGGAATGAAACATTTAAGATGATCTTTACTAAAAAATGGAATAAATTCTTCATTACATTATTAATTCACTACTGAGCATAATTAATTTATTGGCCATTAATGCTGCTATTTGCATTACCATTGGGTTCTCTGGATAAAAGCACAATGTGACTTTCCTAACACATTTCAAATGCTGTAATCAGACAGTGAATTGCTCTTCAACAGCACTATCCAGATTTAGCCAGGGATTATTTGGTCTCTCTAAACTGCTTTCTGAGGCTGTTAATAACTTAAGAGACTGCATGAATTATTTTGAACAGGGCTGACACAGGACAATAGCAAAAAAAAAAAAAATCACATTCTAAACACATCTCTGTTTATAGGACACCTGGGGCTGTTTGTAAGTAATTTGCCCTTTCTCCATCGTTAGTCTACTTAGAAGACCCCACATTAAAACACCTCTTAAGCTCTATGTTCACTATTCAAGATGTGGACAGATTTGTGGGGAACCTCTGAACACAGACAAAGTCATCACTTAGAGAAGAAAAACAAATTGTAAATAATGCAGAGAAGTTTGAGAACCTGCACTTGTTTGACAACACCTTTTCTCAACACTTATGTCTCTGTTTTCATCATAATAATTATGGCATTTCACATGTTCCTCCACTGTTACAAGGATTTCCATATATGCAGTAGGATGTGGAAGGAGAGAAATTTCAACCAGAAGAACTTTCAGTTTGGGTCTCAAGTATTTACTTGTGCTCCTTCTTTCCCCAGATAGTAATAAAGCACTCTCAAGTCTGAAATATAGTCACTGTTGTTCTCTTGATATTGGAGTATGCTAATATTACACCTCCACAGTCTTATCTAAATGAGCTCACCGAATTGCATAAATAATATTGGCAATGATATGTAAGAAAAAAAATCAAGTTCACTCTCTCTAATCAATGCTAGCTTGGCAAGTCCAATGAGTCAAACAAACAATCAATGAAGAAGGCTGATCTATGTCACTGCAATCAGGGACAAACTGCATCTGAATCAGAAAGCTTAATTTTTACATTGTTTCTTTTGAAGTGACAATCTTCACAGGTAATCTGCAGAGGACATTGCTGAAGAAATCCAGACAGAGCAGAATTCCCCCACCAGAAAGTTTTACAACATAATTTCCTTAAATTACATTAACAAAAAAAAAATTACTTTTCCAAGAAACTGCTATGTTCTCTTGAAGGAGGAATTCTAGTTAATTATTTTTAGTTCTGTTAACCATTTCAAAAGAGAGGAAAGGTATTTTTTTCCAAAGTTTAGATATTCAATAATGAGTAGTCATATTTTAAAAACCTTAAGGTGTGGTAGACACAGTTTCATAGACAGGGACCAGGCCACAATAAGATGAAAAATGTGGGGAAGAAATAAATTTGGCTTATAAATAGGTGTATTTTTCTTTAAAACTTTGTTGCTGGTAAAGCTATTTTATTATTGCAGCATACATCCTTTAATATGTTGCACTATAGTCCAAGAGGCAGACTTAGAGACCAGCTGATAACTGCCAGGTGAGCTTAACCTGCCTTGCAGTGAGTGGCTCAGCTCTGTTTCTCTATGATATAAAGGCATTTGAGAAATGTGGCCACAAACATTTGACATAATATCTAAAATGACAGACTATAATTGCTTGTGCTTGTTTTTCCAGCTTCCCTCTGAATGCACACATCTTCAAGAAATAAGAGTAGACTGCTTCCCCCAAGGATTCTCTTCAAGTGTTGCTTTTATGCTATGACAGAATGCAAGAAAAAATGAAAGATTCCTCCCAGGACCAAGACCATTAATGAGACAAGCACTCATCTCTGAGTCACATTTTGAAACACCACACAGAATCAGGGCTCATTCCCTGACACTGGTGAAATGAGCACTGGCTCAGCCCAGCAAGCTGCTGTGCTGTGCATCACCAACTTTTGACAGAGAGTCTGATCCTACAGCTCACTTGCCATCTTTTAGGGGTGCCTTCATCACCCCTTCCACACTAGAGGCTTGGTGCAGGCTGTGATCACAAGTGACATGCTTTGTCTGTAGTCTTTTGAAGGAAAATATTCATCCAAACCTGAGGCAAATGAAAGTTATTCTTGAAAGAATTGAGAGGGCAGTGCACAGCTACAACTCCACAATCATAAAGACATCTGATATTAGCACTGCCATTGTAGAGACCTTTGCCCTTTTGACCCATCCTTTCCTACACAGTAAATCCATTCCTGGATTAGCCTAATTGTAGCTCACATTGATGGATGTCTGCTCTGGAGATGAAAACCAGTTTGGAGATTCTAGACTGTAGCTAGAATACTTTCTCTAGTACTGAACCAAATTTTGGTCTAGAAGAATGATATTTTCATATGCAGAGCAGCCAACCCAGTACCCCACTTTCAGCTGCTTGGAAAGTACAGCTGATACTCAAGTCTTTTTTTGAAGTGGCAGATCTTATCAACAGGAAGGGCCACAAAACCACATTTTGTCCATGAATGGACAGAGGAGGAAAACAGGCTTTGCACATATTCCCCATATGATAAAAGTGGAAATGTAAAGGGTAAAAGAGCATAAGTGGTAAAGGGAGCCAGAAAAATCACATAGGGAATAAGAATTAATAGGACAATGTAGCAATGATATAATGAGAGGGAGAAAGACAAAACAAGGAGCCAGAGGGAGCCAAAATATTGAGAACTTACTAAGTCAGAGCTAAAAAGATGCACAAGAGAAAAAAGCAGCAACCAGACATAAGACAGGATCCCACCAGAAGCACAGAAATGTGTAAACACTGAATGAATTTAAATTACAGTTACAAAGTGAGTTCCAGGTCTTTCTATTCCTGTGTTTGGCAAGCAGGCATGGAGCCCAAAGGCTAATTGTGTATGTCTCCAGTGGTGATGATGATGATGAGTCCAGAAAATCCATTCTGATTATATTGCAAATTACCAACTTTGTATCATTAAACTAATAATCACAGCTGGAGAAGGTAAGAGAATTTATGGAATTTGGAGGATTTCTTAGGTGAGGTGAAATAATGGATAAGTTTAGGAAATCACTTTCAGGTCCAAGCTGAAAAGCAATCTTAGGGCTGCTAAGTCAAGCATTCAGATGACTCCTCACATCCACCTTGTAAATTATTAATTGGTATTTAATTATATGATCACAAAATGTTTTTCTTCATTTCTCCATTTTATCCATTCCTTCTCCAGAAGTCAAGTGTGCTTTTTCCAACATAATGATAGAATTCACAAACAAAAAAGCTCTCCTGGGTCAGATGAGCAGTCTGTCATGCCAAGCCTTGGACACACTGGGTGCCAGTGAGATAAGCAGCAGAAGGAAAGCTGTGAGCCTGGTCACCCTCCAGTCCCCTTCACTTCATCCTCCCCCATTGCTTGGTGCACTAGGGATAGCTGGGGACACATCCTTGCCTTTCCTATTTAATATTCAGGTATGGACTTGCTATCCACAGAGTGGAATAGACATCTGGAAGTCATCTGTCTCTGTCTGAGGGCAGGATTAGCTATCCTTGACAGATACATATCCAATGTATTCAAAAAATCCCTGGTGAAGAGCTCTCCTGAGCCTTTTCAAATATGATCTACTTGCTCTGCTTACCTTCAGAAATATTTTCTTCGTATTTAACCTAACCTTTCTTTCTTGTAGTTTAAGTCAATATTTCTTAACCTTCACAGCATCAACACAGCAGCAAACTTTCCTGCCTTTCCCAGCACTCCTATGGAAGTAATTTGCAGCAAGCTAAATAAACTGTCTTAGTGTAATAGCTGAAGTGAGCATCAGCAGCAACAGCAACAAAAAATACTGTGCTTTAAGCTGTCTGCACCATTGGCACAGTGCCTATAATGACGTGAGTGTACCATGGAATGTTCTCTGGCACTGGGGCCAACAGGGATGGAATGGCCTGGGTGTGCTAAACACTCTTTGCAGCATCGTGGCCAGCAGCAAAAGCAGTGCTGCCTACTTCTGTAATACCTGATCAGCACAGGGAGTTGTGTTCCTTGCCCTGGTGGTCTCACCTGTGCAAATCAAACTAGGATAAGGAGGCCCTCAGTGATACAGCTGACTGAAGTATTGCATTTTTTAATTTTTTGCTTTATTTTATTGATTACAGATAGGCATACTGGGCTTCTAAGTGCCTCATGGAAAAAGTAGCATAAATGCATAAATATAAACTTTGATTTGGGTGCTTTTTTTTCTCCCAGGTCATTACTCACAACACAGCTGCCTTAGTCTCCCTTTGTTTTTGAACTTGTTTTCCATCACCTTGCAGTCCCAACCTCATATAATTTTTATTTCTTATTTTTCAGAGTTTCTAAGAATCTACCTTTTATCTGACCTTTCCACTGAATCCATGAAACATGCCAATGCAACTTCCACAATGGACTTTTGACCCTTTGATATCTTCTGAAGTGCAGCAGCATATACAGTCTGAATGCTGTTCACAACAGTATTGCAGTTTTCTGGCTGAACACAGGTCCAGTTTGTCCCAGCAGCCTCATTTAGTGTGCCCTGTTTCAGTGGCACAGGGGTCTGTACATAGTTCTCTTGTTTCTTTTGGAGGAGTATTTCCTCCTCCATGTTCACAGAAAAATCTCTTTGCCTCTATATCAGTGGTTGTCCTCTCCCCTTTTCCATTTGCTCGCTGTACCAAAAGCAATTTCCTTCCCCAATCATCAGATAATATTTATGCATTCAGATCTGTGAACAATAATAGAAATATCCCATTTCAAAAGCAGAGAGACCAAATAGACAAAATTAAGCTGTTTCACTTATGGGAACTTCTTTTTGTACTGTCTTGTCCTTCAAATACCATTTCAGCCCTAGATTAGCTTTTCTCACTGAGCAGTTTGTCTATCAAATGATAACGTAAAAGTTTGAAACTTTTCATATCCAGCCCAGACAGTACATTATAAGCAGTCCCTTGGCTTATAGGAAGAAAACATCAATAGAAATACAATTTATCCTGTGCTCAGCACCCAGAGGCACTCTCAAGCACTCTGGAGCAGATCTGCAGCTCGCTCATGGCAGAGCACAGGCACACAGCCCAAACCCTGGGCAGTGCCCAGATAAGGTGTGAGTCTGCAGGAGGAGGGATTGTCAGGCACAGACACTTGTGCAGCTCTGCACAGCTACACACATCCTCTCATCCAGCTTAAATCTGAACCTTACATTCTGGCAGAACATTTTAATCAGGGCAAAAAGTCAAGGAAATGTGTCATTGCCTTCTCCTTATCTGAGCTTCTGTGTTTGTAAGCAAAGATCTCTGAAAGGTTTTATTTGCTGGACTCTCCTAACCCATGGACCCTTCTCCCCCTCTCTGCTCAGACCCACTGAGCTCAGGAGCCCAGCTCACATTTATCACTCCATTTCCTCATCAGGTAGCATGGCCATTTCTTCTCATCACTTAGATTTAAGAAGCAAACTAGATCACATTCCACTTTCATGTTTCCTCCCTAATGCAAGTTACTTCATTAACACTCTCATGTCCACTTCAGAAGATTTCACAGGCCAAAATACTCTTACACATCAAAGTAAAACTCTCCAGGCTGCTCATAAATAACTCCACAAGTATAGACAACCATATTATGCCACTATGAAAACACTTTTTCTGTACAAAATCTTCAGAAGATTAACATCCTTTCATATTTGTTTCATCTTTTGTATCTCACAGAAGATGATCTAGGAGCATGGACATGTTATGATGCAGAAAATGCAGGAAAAGTTTCTCTTGGCTGATCAGGTTACCAAGGCACTATTAGGTATGAGGAGGGATTGATTCAGAGGAATCAATTTTGCTGGAAAAGGTTATATATGTATTGAGAAGTAAAATAAAAGGAAGAGGTGGGGAAATCACAACAGAGGCAAAAATAGCTTTCTATGAATTGCCCTTGGTTGCCATGGTTCCTTACTTGCCTTGTCAATACAAATTATGAATAATAATACCTGTATGAAAGTCAGACATAATCACACTTCTACTGCTGCCCTCACAAACACACAGAAATTTTTACTCCTGCTTTATATTGATTCTTTCTCCCTGAGCAGAGCATGGTGCCCCACTGGAAACATTTCAAACAGGTCTTGAAGCTCCCAAACACTTTGGGCCCTCAGAGTACAAAGCTCTGGGATCCTTTTCCCCTGTATCAGTGATGTTCCTCCTCTGTCCCCTCCAGGGGCCACATGGTGCCTGTCACCCAGCACAGGTCCCCACTCAGGGCTGTGTCCCCAGTGCTCCCACAGGGGCTCTCCAGAGACATTCCCTGCAGGGATGCAGCACAGGCATAGACAGAACAGGCAGAAAATATGCTGATAATTGTCCTCCCCAGGACAAAATTTGCTGTAGCAGAAGCAAGGGACACAGAAAATGCTCCTTTTCTGGGGCAAGCACCTGAAGCTGTCACACCTGGTCAGACACTGATCTCTGCCTGCATTGCAGTGAATCCACACCCCAGCATTCTCAAGAACAGGTTCTTAGATTTCAGCTGCTTCAGAAATTAATAAACACAATAAAAGCACTTTATTGGTGGTGGGAAATTGTGCCCACCACGAATCCAGGGCTCCTTTCCTTCACACACCCCTACACAACCACCCCCTGCAATTTCTCTCAGCTTTCTGCCCACAGGTTTGGCAGGTGTGACCTCAGAGCAGGTGTCCTGCTCAGCAGTATCTTTCCTTTGGCATGAACTCACATTTTCCACTGAGTTCTGAGCTACAAAAAGATCCAGAAGTCACTCCATTGAAGCAAGAGGTACTAACTTGAACCTTTGGGAAGGCAGGTACATATCTGCTGAAGGTACTGCTTTTTGAATGTCAAATTACCCTTCTTATTAATGGAAATTTATTAATAAAATAAGTAAGAACTCATAGGCTATGTTTGCCTTCTGAAAATATTTACTTGGAATTGTATTTTAATTTTAAAATAATAAAATATTTAGTTAAATATCCCCCCAGAATACCAAAGAATTCCAGACTGTTGTGCAAAGATCTCAAAAACGCTTCATAAGGCAAGATATTAAGGGAATACATAGAGACTTGACTATCAGACACAAACTAGAAAGTATTTTCTTTGGTAATTTTGGATGAGTTGGGGATTTTCCAGAGTAACTTGGTTGCCTGTTTTTGCAATTTTCTTTTTTTTCCCCCCAAATATTTAATGACTTTAACCTCTAAAAGCAGTGTGCTTTAAGAGAACTGTAGTTTAGACATTTGTAAAATGGGCCCCTTTCCAGCTTTGTTCTGAAAGAGAAGGCTCTTCCCATCTTATAGAGCAAGGAATTATTTTAGTATAGCATAGGAAAGCAAAGACTGAGACAAAATCCAGACATTATGGATGCAGCAATTCAAAGCCTTTGATCCTGAACATTTTAGACATTGTCAGTTGCACATTTATGAGATGAGATGGGAGCAGGAGAGATTAGAAGAGCAAAATATTGGGACAGAAAAAAACATGATGTGTTCTGCTTGTGCTTTAACAACATAACCACTCTCATTCTGATTTATATACTCCCTTATTTGCAAGATGCATTGAAAGTGGCAGCCAGTCACCAAAAAGTTGTTGTTTTTCAGAAAACACATTTTCAGACAGCTTAGGAACACATTTCTCTATAAGAACTTGGATCTATACTCACTATCAGATTTTTTGATACTCATTACACTCTGTGATATTTAGTTGCATTGTGATTACTCTAATTTCAATACTAATAATTAATAGCTGACTTTATATCTTGCTTGCAAAGTACTCAGGGGAATGTAACACAATAAGCACAAATACAACATAGAAGCATATGCTTTCAGATTCATAATCAGAGGGAAATGATACATAATTTAGTATTTGAAGTATATTATTAGAAGGATGAGATCACCAGCTTGTTTCCAGATCACAGAGCTCTTACTTCAGGAACAAAAATGCTAGATATGCACTCAACTAGATGTGATTTTCTTAAGAAACACTCAAGATTATTGTTCCCCACAGCTGATAAGGAAACAAGGTACATCATGTACATTCTGAGGTAAAAAGAGCTGCTCCTCTGTTTCTCTATATGAAAAATTTGGCTTCACCTATCTGTTTTCTAATTGTCAGAAAATGCAGAGAAATAAATTTATTTACAATGAGTCTGTTCTAAAAGGTCAGTTTCTAAGGTGCTTTTATAAGTTGCTTTTTCAGCATAAGGTTTTTTATATTTCATGTGTTTTTTCCAACTCCAGAAAGTTTTTTTATCACATACCTGAAAAAAGAAAAATCATGTCAGGACCACTTGAAAAAGAAAGAACAAAAGTGGACATCAGATAACCTGCCAATGTCTATATTTCTGCCCTTTGACTTTATCTATTCCAATGTAGCATTTTACTTTTTTGTATGACAGGGAGTTGTTTTTACACTGGGAAACAGTGTTCTTCACTGTCACCCTAAATTGTTATTATATAGGTACGGATTTTAAAGATTTTTAGGGTCTTATTTACCTAATATCTTCTGCTCCACTTATAGCAAAAGAGCCTGCTGGAGAACAATTTGTTGCATAGTACACATCACATATTGAATTGCTTTCCAGTTTATCAGAATATTTTAAAGCTGCAGCCGTCTATACTACAGGCTTCTTGTTGGTATTTTGTTTCTGACCTTGCCCTGGCAGAAGTCTTACAAATAAAAATCTGTCCAATATGTTGTTATGGCCAGGTTACTGCCACCACTCCACACATCTGATGCCACTGTGTGTGCTCTTTTTGCATTACAATTGCCTGTCAGATGGAAAACTAAGCAGCCATTGTGAGTTCTTGGCAATCAGTCTTCAGAGAAAAACAGACCCTGATACTTCTGCTGTAAGTGAAATTAGAGAAAGCCTCAGCAACCAGAAGTAGAGACAGAGCTGCACAATACAATTTCCTTGGCACACTGGGGAGTTTGATGGTTATGTTATTTTTCTCCTGCAGCAGATTTTTCAGGTTATGCACAATGAGGAAAAAGAGCCTTGAGGAGAAGGAGGATAGAAAAATATTACCCCCAGGAAGTTTGCAGAAAGCAAATACAAATTACTGTACTAATTTCTAATAATAAATCACATTTCTGAGGTATTCTAGGAAATTTGCACAGTTTGTTAGAAACAACCCTTGTCTTGTTGACTTTACTGTGTCATCAAGGATAGTAATTTTTCCATTCTGCTTGCATGCAACAAATTCAGATCCTAAATAATTTCTTTCTACTAAACCTCATATTGAAGATAAAAGTTGGACAAAAGTGCACTGAAATTTTTCTTTGTTTATATAAACTTCAAATTGTCTACGAAGGCACCAGACCAAGACAGTAAAGCAGCAGCTCACAGATAGCAGAATGAAACAAAGGAAAACACACAGGTTTCTTCTGAAGGCATCTGCACATGTCCTTCATGTAATAATTCAATTTTTTATAATGCATTTAAATACTAAATACTTAAACTGCATAAAATTTAAATCAGAGACAGACCAGAAAAAAATGTGACTAGCTCTTCAGTTACAGAGTCAAGATTATGACCCTCACATAGCAAAGGGGGCATATTAATTTCTGTTCCTTTGGTAATTAATGTTTTTCTACTTGTAGAGAGTAAAATGGCATTAACAGCAAAATCTTGTGCATTCTCCATGACTTTCAGGGCATAGTGCACAGAATACAAGCTACCATCTTCTGGAAAATGTCTAAAATACAGGAAGAAACATGCAAGAAGAAATTTAAACATAGGTGATTAGTTTTTGGATGCTCAGAAAAAAATCCTGAATTTACATTTATGTACAGCCTTGGGCATATGGCTTCAATACAATCAGCTGAAATGAGTTTTGAGCAGGAGAGTCACATCTTGCAAGGCATCTCCAGTTTTGCAGCATGCAGGTCAAGCAGGAGCAGCACACCTTTTCTGCAAAGTGCTGCTGAATCAACCCCACCCTGAAATGCAGCTGGCTGTGCTGCACCTCTGCAATGAGAGGCATTTGCATGAGCAATAAATCCCAAGTGACAGAATAATAAAATGCACTTGCTGCAGAAGACTGGCTTTCTGTCACACCTCCAAACATGGGGCTTTAGATTCTCGAGGGATCACACTGAGTAAGGAATTACAAGAAATATGCAGCAGAAATGGTGTGGGAATCTTATTAGGTACCACTCTAGTGTCTTATGTCCTGGTAGAAGAGGATTAATATCCTTTTTCAAAACCCTATCATCATACCCTTGATACCTATATACCTTTACTGATTGCTTCAGGAGAGGCTGTGGCCTTAATTTCCTGTGGTAATGGTTCCCCACTCTAGTTGCATACTGCATGGAGATGAGTTTGCTTTATCATGCTGAAATTTCCTGCTTCTCATCGAGCAGACTTTCACCTTTTTTTGTATAGCACAAGCAGAAGAAAGGAAGCCCCTACTTTCACCATGTCATTTGTCATTTTATATGTATTTTTTCAGGCTTGTTATTGGGTTTTTTTCCAAGTAATCAATCCTAATCTAAAACTCCTCTCTGGCTGTTTTCATTGACTCATTTTTCATTTTCTTTGACATGCACAAATGTACTCCAATTCTGCTATATTATTTTCCAGGTGGAAAAGCAGCAGTGAATGCATGAACAAAGACTGCACCACTGATTTATCTAACATTTCTGAGCTTATCTAATGTGCTCCTTTTTCTTGTACCTAAAGGTATTTTCTTCTCTGCACACTGGAAGATGTGCATAGTACCAATGCTCATAGAATGCCCAAGGTCTCCAGCTGAGCCCTGACACTCACACAGGAAGAGGGAGCCCTTTGTGCAAAAGCTGGGAAGGGGAAACAAGGCAAAGATTGATTTATTAACATTGCCAGTTTAGGTACAGTGCACTGTCCATTAGATTTCAATAATGCTTACATATGTTCCATACACCTGCACAATTGCTAACACAGCTGCACATTTCTGAGGCACAGTTTGTGGAACTGCAGCACCCTCAGGGCATTCCTAATGACACCAGAGATTAAACAAGGTATTACACCAGACACATAACAGTATATTTATATTGTGCTGTACAGTTAAAGATGTGCCATATTTAATGTCCTATTGCACAGCATCATTAGATATTGATTTTATAAATACAGTGACTTGCAAGCTTTATTAGCAAGCAGATTGATGAAAATAATTTTTTAGAGCTGAGTTTGGGCTGTTTGTATTCAAGATCATAAAATAGGCATATAAAAGATAACTTGATGAACTGTCTGAGATGCAAAGACATCACAAGGAGAATAGATTGTCTCTGAATCTGGGCCTTTTGGTCACTTTACATTCACCATGTTTTCTACAGCAAAGAAATTTAATGTAAAATTTAGGCCCTGAATGTGTTTGAGAATCTGGGCTTAACTCCTCTTTTATGTGGTATTTCAACAAAATGCATCCAAGACGGTGAGAGCACAAAATAACAGTGAGAACTGGAAGCAGATGCAAAGCCAGAGGAAGGACTGCATAAAGCCTGCAGTGCCTGTCATCCAAGCCAGAGCAGACAACTCCTGTATCATTTCAGAAAACATCACACTTCAATTTTGATTTATATTCTCTTATATTGCAATGCAAAGAGAATATGAGGAAATTATCAAACTTATGAAATGGTGTTATCTATATCAGAAGCTTTCCATTTATTTAATCTGCATATTTCTCAGTTATTGTAATGGAGATGTACAAGTTCCTTTAAGAAATTCAGATCTGCTCATTATACAGAATACATGAGCTTTCCCTTTTTGAATCTCTACATAAGTGGGATAAGACATGCCAAAGGCCCACAGACCTCTCTTCTCAGAGAACAGCACTGCAAGAGACCACTTTGAATTAGGAACTAGGTTAAGATGCAAACTGAGATGTCATACTCATTCATTATCTGTAATTACTTTCAGTGACTTGCTGAGCATTCCAATGTGTTTAGTACAAGGTTTGGTTCAGGATTTTTTGAACAGAAGAACATGACAATGGCAAATGCCATGAACATATCCATTAGAAACCAATATTCTGCTACTTCCTCACTGTGTTCCATTTAATTTGTTTTGTCAGTGAAGTTGTTCACTTCATGTATCTACTGTCTCATGTCAAGCTTGGGGTTTTTTATTTTTTTACAAAGATTAGAGATATCTGGTAGAGATTTGTAAAAGAAACACTTTTATCAAACTTAAAGCCTTACCAAGCCTGTGCTTATATTAGGAAATCATCAGCCTCATAGGAATGGATTAGCAAACAAATGTTGGTGTTGAGAATGCTAGATCATCACTATACAGTATTCCAAATTTTACTTCAGACCAGGTTTAGTTTGGCCATCAGGACTGAATGTCCTCTCTCCATGCATGAGTCAAACAGTCCAAAGTGGCAGTGGTTGGAAACCTTTATATGTAAAATGGGACTAAAAGTGCAGTGAGATGCACACCTGAGGCAGGAATTTAGTTTCCTCTGAAGAGGTTTGTTCCCAGGCACCAGGAGAGCAAAGCAGGAATTGAGGAATTTGCTTTTGAAATGCACTTCCACTTTAAAGGAAAATGTGGATTCAATCAGGTATTCTGCTGCCTAGCATGACATCTGCCTGAATGTGTTCCAGGTTTAAGAACCGAGTAACCCCTCTGTCTGTAATTCTGCACTAGTGCTGGTGACAAGGCTAACTCATGCACACTCCAGGTCTTGCAGGTTCATGCCACAATATGTTCCTGAATTCAGTAGGATCATAGAAGGTGCTTATTCACTCTACCAGAGGAGTTTTTCATTGACAGCATTGTACTTTTAATCTAGGCATGCCAAATTCAGTTATAGTATCACACCAATATCTGATATACATTTTTAAAAAGCAATTATGTAAAGATCAGGTTAACAAAGAATAGAGGATTATCAACAAATATGTTAATTTGGAATAGTCTTCTAGTTTTTAAGCCAGAAAGTAGAGGTAACTAATGCAGGAAACCACCAGAACAAAGACAAGATACTGCTCACAACTATTTTCCATTTATATGAGCAATAGGCAGAACTGCTTCTGTAGCTTCCATAAAAAACGAAACATTGTCATATTTTAAAGTAATGGCCCAAGATTATATAGCTGCAGAAGCACAGAGTAGGTTTCTGCAGTGTTTCAAGCTATTTCTGTAATATTTTCACAAGCAATTAAGGGCTGTCTCTTACCCTACTTCAGTCAACAAGAAATTTGCATTCAACAAGGATTAGGAACAGAGGCCCCAAATCAAAGCTCCAAAGAATTTCTAAGTCTCATTGAGGTCAGTGTAAAGCAAGCTTGCACTCGAGTGCTTTGCTGGGAGGAGGAGAAATGCTCAGTGTTTTCATGTTTTGCCTGTTTGTCTAAGTAAACAAAAAAGGCAGCGGAAGCTGATTTTTAATTTCTGCCATCACAGCTCTGAGATTGAATGGCTCAGCTGGAAGACAAGAAAATTAGCCTATGGCAGGAAGCTATAGAGACACAACAGCAAGTGAAAAAGCAGCACAGTATTTATCTTCCTTATAAGTTAATTTCCTACTTCTGGCAGTGAGTAGATGCCAACTGACTCCAAGTTTCTGTATTGTCTGATATATGCATTCAGGGTATTTAAATATACTGGCAGCATAAAGATTTTTATGCATCAATTCTTTTTAAATGCAAAGATGTCTTTACCCAGACCCTGACAAATGATGACACATGTCAGTCTACCAAACCTAGCAAGGAAAAATGGTAGAATGTCATTATGAATGATAAAAAATTTCTGTTAGAGAATTGACAGAAACTATTCCATTCTTACTGGCACATGAAGATAAATAAAAAGTTCTGCAACAGAGAAAACATACCAATCCCTGATTCTTGGAAGAGAAAGGTCAACATCATTATAAATATCCATCCTTTAATGGGTGGGGGGAAAACATAGTGACAAAAGGTGAGGATGAAGTACTTAATGTTGTCTTTGCCTCACTATTCAACAGTAAAACTAGTTTTCCTCTGGGTGCCCAGCCACCCCGACCTGGAAGACAGGGATGGAGAGTGGAATGAAGCCTCCATAATCCCAGGGGAAGTGGTCAGTAACCTGCTGCTATCTTTTAGTAACTACTTAGACACACACAAGTCCATGGGGCCAGATGGGATCCACCCAAGGGTACTGAGGGATCTGGCAGAAGAGCTCCCTGAGCCACTTTCCATCATTTACCAGTAGTCCTGGCTAGCCAGGGATGCCCATCTACAAGAAGGGTCAGAAGCAGGATCCAGGGAATTAAGCCCTGTCTGCCTGACATTGGTGCCAGCGAAGGTCATGGAGCAGATCATCCTGAGTGTCATCACAAAAAGCAAGTAGGGAACAGCAGGGGGATCAGACCCAGCCAGCCTGGATTTGGGAAGGGCAGGTCCTGCTTAACCAACCTGATATCATGATGAGATGAGATCACCTGGTTACTGGATGAGGAAAAGGGCTGTGGATGCCATATACAGAGATTTTAGTGAAGCCTCTGAGATAATTTCCCACAGCATTCCCCTGGAGAATCCAACTGCTCATGGCCTGGATGGGTGTGTTGTTGGCTGGGTGAAAACCTGACTGCATGTCCAGGTCCAGCAGGGGTGGGGAATGGGGTCACATCCAGCTGGGGCTGGACACCCGGGGTGGCACCCAGGGCTCAGCTTTGGGGCCAGTACTGGGTTGTGAGGAGTGACTGAGGGAGCTGGGGGTGATTTTCTGGAGAGGAGACTCAGGGGAGACCTTTCTGCTTCCCTGGAAGCAGGGGGTAGCTGGGTGGGGATTGGCCTGCTTTTCTCAGGAGAGAAACTGAGGAGATGAGGAAACGGCCTCAAATTGCACCGAGGGAAGTTTAGATTGGATATTACAAAAATTTCTTTCATGAAAAGAGTTGTCAAGCACTGACCCAGGGAAATGGTTGAGTCACCATCCCTGAAGGTTTTTAAAAGACGTGTACTTGTGGTGCTTAGGGGCATGGGTTAGTGGTGAACTAGGCAGTATTAAGCAAACAATTGGACCTGATGATCTAAAATGTCTTTTCTACTCTAAATCATTCTACAATTATAAAGACTAAAACTGAACTTTCTATATTACAATGTAAAAAAATTTTTATGTGATAATGTAATGACCTAAAATATAACTTAGAATACCTGCCTTGGGCTGAACATTTATCATAAATCCATTCCATCTTTCCCTGATAAGGGTGTTTCCTCACAGCTCACCTTGGACTCAGAATAAGAATGCTTACATTTCTTCTGCTTACAATGGGACCACAAGTGAGGCTATACCAAATTTATTATATTTTTCTTTAAAAATATATTATTGGGGAATATCATTGGAATGATATTGGCAGTTCATTTCATTTTGAGTCAGTTTACACTTCCAATTTTGTGCATTTGATCTTTAGAGAGTGAAAGTCTTATCAAGAGAGTAAATCAGGACCCAATTCTCAGTCCACACTTTCAGCAGAAGATAACACACTCCTGAGAAGACACAGGCACTTCTTAAACTTTGATAGAAATGGAACAAGTGAGATTGTATGGAATTAATTACTGTACTTCAAAGCAATCTTCTATTTCTGGACTCATTGACTGATTTCGATTTTACCAATTGCAAACCTTCAAACACTTAGCACTACTTAAACTTTTACCTGCTGTGTTAATGCCTGTGTGCACAGCCTGAGGAACTGACCAAGGCTCCTTGTGGAACAGCAGTGGCAAGGCAATTCCATTAAGAAAAAAAGAAAGGAAAAGAAACCCAAAAAACACCAAGAAATGAAAATTAAAATAAAAGGGACTAAAAGACCTAAGTGGAGTTTTTCTTCTGTTTTGCAATTAAATACTTTGTAAAATGCAAATACAGTGATTTTTAACTAAAAGTAGTTCCTTCTTGCTATGAAAAGGCTGGTTGGAATTTGAAAATCTGAAAATGAATGTTCTATGTGAAAGGGAATTTCTTGATCAGTACATACACATCAGCAAGCTATCCTGATCATATGAACACTGAAATAGTTATCTCTGACAAAGGAACTACTGTAAAATTAATTTAACTTTCTCCTGAAAGATTTTTCAGAGATAAAAACGTTTAAATACAATTTATATACCTGCTGCCCAAGTTATCTTAGGGGACAGGAAAAGGGAACTGTTAATGAAATCTGGCCTATGCATAGAATATTAGATTACTAGCTAAAATTTCTCCAAAATAAATAGTGATGGATAACTTCTTGACTCTGAAAACAAGTAGACTGGCCTACAGAATTGCACAGATGTGAATAATTTGATTGCACAGACAAAGCAAAGACTAGCAGCAAAATACAGCATTTCATTTCTCCATTCTCTACATGAGAGCCTTTCATTCGTTTTGTCCATTTCAGCATAAGGAACTCTTTTCAATCACAATTCCAACCCATTCCAGTAAAAAAAAAATATATATATATATTCTACCAATCTGCTTCAAAAACAGAGCATTGCCTCATTACAAAACTCAAAAATCTCATTGTTCTCTCCATTAACCAACCCATTTCCTAGGGTAATGATGAAAGCAGTTCCTCATACAAATTTTTATTATACTTCTGCTCCCCAAATACCAAACAATTTTGCTCATCAAGAAGAGGTAGCACATCAAGAAAATTTGAAAATCTTCCTTAAATACACAAGCAAAATTCTGGTTTTTGTTGTAAACTCCTGAGGAACTGATCCCCTCAAGCAGAGCCAGAGAACCAAGGGGTGAGGGAATGCAGTGGACACAAAATATTCCCACAAGCAAAGGCAGAGAACCCAAAACTGACCCTTGCTGGCCAAATCCACTCCACCTCAATACCTTCTGCCAAAGCTTTCAATGTCTATGTGGCCTTTGTTTCTCATATGTTTAAAATCATCCAGCTGGTGTCAAAGCTGCTTTGACAGGATTTTGGCCACCCAGTTTCCTCCCTGCCCTCCTTTCCCTTCATGAGTTCCACCTGCAGGCTCCCATCCTACCTCCTCCACAGCAAAAGATGGATTTGCATTCCCTGCTTTTGGGCAGAAACCCATTCTTAAGGCTACTTTCCCTCTTTTGCACTCTTATCCAGGATCCTACTGGCTCAAAAAAGCAAACACCAAAATCCCCATCATTTCCTCAGAGCAAGAGCCTGCAGCAGCCATTCTGACCAAATCCACACAGTGAAATGCTATCCACCTCTTCAAGCCAAGAGAACTTCTCCTGTTTACAGAGCAAGGACAAAAGTGCACTCAGATGAAGTAGCAACCACAGAAATATCTGGGGCTGGTCTCCAAGGAATTTGGAATCATCCATACCTCCTTTTAATTGCCAACATAGTTCAAGTGAACAAGTTGACTGACAGTAGGTGCTGAAGTACTTAAAAGGATGAATATTTTATTTAGCTTCCAAGCAAGATCAATCAATCCACCAGAATTTTTTTCAGAAAGATAATTCTATATTCACCACAAAGCCAAAAAGCTGGATTCTGCCACCATATATTTAAGTCAAATGAGTTTACAAAGGAAACTGATGGTGCCACAATTAAAAACTCCCCACACCAGAGGTTTAAACCATAAATGTAACATATACCCCTAGAGCTGCTGGACTGAGGGGAGCTCCTCTCTTTTGCCAAAGCCATACTACCTGTAAATGCTCAAGAGACAGATGCTAGCTTAATATTTTTGTGTTCAAATCACTGCTTAGGCCAAGTCCAAAGCACAAAAAAGGCTACTAGGTATGAATCAGATCCAGCACAGTCCCCTCTCCCTCCAGACAATTACACAGTCCAGGAAACTATTGCATACACAACTTAAAATTATTTCCACCTCCTACTCCCTTCCTCCATTATCTCATATCTTCTCACCTTTCTTACCTCCTGTTATTTTCTCAGGAGTCAATAAATTGCTTCACAGCAATTTTACTACATCTTCTACTATTCCCTTGTTCCTTTAGCAACCATAAATAACTCTGCTTGTTCTGAAAGTGTCCTACAGAGGCCGATCACACAGGCTCAGGTTAGAGTTTCACTCCTGTCTTAAAATCTGGAGGTCTATAGCCACATTATGTCTATTCTGGAGAAAACTGCTGTGGTGCTTCTTTCTCCCATGATTTAGGGAAGCAATATAGGGAAGGATTGTTCAGTAATGAAACCCAGTGAAAAGCTGAAACATTCATCTTAATACCATCAAAAAAGAGCAAATAAAAAAGAGTGATACTCACAAGTAACATTCTCTGATTCAAAAGTCGTTGCCCCAAATTTGCATCTGTATAGAAGAGGTTCATTTCTCAGTCTTGTGATTTTTTTTAATGGTGCTCATTGTATTACTCATACAATGATTGCAGGTTTTAGATATCTAAGTAGGACAAATATTTTAATTTCCCTGATTATGTGAATGAGACATCAGAGCTACATAGTAAAGTATATTTTTTTAAAGAAAATTTGATTGAAAAAAATTTACTAAATTTTGAACAGCTTTTAAAAATGAGTATTCCTTTCACCCAAGCTGACTCATCAATCTAGTGGTTCTGAAACAGCTTTTAAGTAACTTTAAAATATAGTAGCAGATGTAGGTTTCAATGTAATATAAAACTCTGCATAGAAAATGCTAGAGAACTTTGAACAAACTTTACTTTGAGCTATTTCTCCCACTCCTGTGCAGACATATATTTTACTACAGTTTTTGAACTAAAAGCAGTGGGGATTTCTTAGTTCTGTTTCTATAACATTGCTTATTAGCACTTTGTGGAAGCAAAAAAAGGCAACTTTCCTTGCAGCAGACTGAAATGACCTCATGATAAGCAGAGAAAAATGCATGTAAGAGAAGCACAAAATAAAGGCCTATTTTTAACTCCCACACCTTGTTTAGAAGACTTACAAAATGCCAATGTCTAGCCCACATCTACTGGTGGCTTTATGCTGTTGTGGGGTTTTTTTCTGTGCTGCAGAATAAAGTTATTTACTTGTGAGAAATACTGGTCTATGTCAGCCCCAGCCTAAGAGACCAACAACTTATTCTGTCCTTGGCAACACGACAGGACCTGCCACTATATCATCCTGAGCTGTTCCTGAATGTCTCCAGCATATTCTGTGCAAATGTGCTTTCCTCTGGTGCTGGGCCTGTAACCTTTCTTGGCTCCTCTTTCTTTATCCCAGAAACTCACACACTATTCTTGTACCACACAGACAGTGCCAAGATTGCTTTCATAGAAAATGGGATCATTACTTTGACAGCTGACTAAGTTGTGGACCATGTTCTCTCTCAGTAATAACTGCAAATACTTGATTTTCTCCTGATTTCCTACAAAAATGATTTACAGAGGCAGGAGAGATTAACCAAACCCAGCTTTAACCAACTTTTCTTTAATTGCTAAGACTTTGAGCACACATAGCTCACACATTCACCCTGAATACTGTTTGTGTTTCTGGGAATGGTAACTTGGCAGTGGGTGGGTGCCAGCAATGCCTCAGTAGTGCTGCATTTGCAGACATATTTAGAGCACAGTCAGATTTGAGAAATCTCCTGCCTTTCTCTGTCTGATATATCCTGGAGCACTAATCTGGACAGCCACAATGGCACAGGGCAATTTTCCAGCACCAAGTGGGGTGGACTCTGCAAAGATGAGGAAAACTCCAGGGAGGAAAAATTGGAAGAAAAATTGGTGGACTTGGGAGGGCTTACTGTGTTACAGGTTTGTGTGTATCTGCAGCCACTCCAAGGTGTGGGAGTGGTCTACACCTGGCCTCCTTGCATTCCCATCTTCTCCTACCTAACTCTTGCTAACAAATGACAATATGGAGACATGTGGCAAACTCCAGCCATGTCCTGCAGGCAGAGAAGAAAAGCAGAAAAAGCTGGATCATCCAACTACAATGTGCAAATGCAGTTGTATTTCTATTTCTGGTACCCACCTGCTCAGCTCTCACAGGTAGAAGAGCTCACCTCTGTGTGCTCCTTCTGCAGTTTGCCTCTCTGTGCCAGTCACTTTAAGGACTGGCACAACTGTGCATGTATATATGTACACATAAATGTGTGTGTGTGTGTCACTGTGAGGCTGAGAAGTGGTGAAAGAATACAGCAACATGACTCTTTTTCCAAGCAGCAAGAAGGAGTGATTTATTGAAAAGCTATGGCATACATATAAGGGATATTGTGAAAAACAAAGTGAAAAAGACTCATTGGTCAAAGAAGGGAGCACCTCTTTGAAAATATTTTTTTGCAAAATATCATGCAACACTCACACAACTTGGTGGTCAACACCAGGTGTCTATCTGTGTTTTCCTTCTACTTTTTCCTTGGTTTGTGTCTAAGAAAGATTCCCAGCCTGGGAAAGACCCAGGCTGGAGCTGAGGAAAGCCAACAGCCTGGGAAAAAACCCAGATGAAGTTCCCCACGAGCCTTCAGCAGTGTCCACACGTGTGTGTATGTAGCAGGTATGTGTTCAAATGTACAGACACACACGTAGAACTTCACACAATTGCCACCAACCCCTGCTGAGACTGCTGGGCACCACTTCAGTGCAAAATCTCATGATTTGGAGAGGGGAAGGCTGTTCTGGCTTTTAATTTTTCAATGTTTTTTTAAGGATGGCCAATGGTGGCATACAGGGATGTTTCTAGCACTTTTTTAACTGGTGAGAACCCATCTCAGACAGGTGAGGGTTATTGCATGGACACTGCATGCTACACCCTGTTTCAGTGTGTAATTCTGCATTATTTGTGCTCACATCAAGCACAATGTGAGCCTAGGCACCACCCACGCTCAAGGTAGGAGAAAAATAATATTCTGAAAGTGTTTTCAGATAGTTTTTTAAATTCTGCTGTATCTAGAACCACATTATCCCAAGGTCTGTGTAGAAAGAGGAATAAACAATAGAGTGAAGCACTTGGGACAGCCAGCAAGCTCAGGGGAGTTGTCCTGTGTGTCTGCTTTCCTCTAGCATTTTTCTCTGCAGTTTTTAAACAACAATTAAAAGAAATCTCTTTGGAGCAAGGACACTGTTAAAATGTGCATTTGTTTAGGCCTTTGGGTCTGCAGTGCTGAAAAGGAATTTGAAGTGTTATGACATATTTAAATAAATGCTGTTGCAAGAGCTGAAGTTGCCCATTTAACAGCCTGTGTTGTATTCTTTGCAGCATCCTTTCAGGATTAAACTCTCTCATATAGGGCTTTTTTGTCTAAAAATATTTATGTGTGTGTGTGTCTGTACATATATACATATGTGTGTGTATATATATGTATATAATGGGGTTTGTGCACGGGTATTTTTTTTAATACATTGTTTCTCTCAAAACCATTTTTTCTGAAAAATTCTCCAGTAACTATATTTACCAATAGGAATTTTTCAGGGACATAAACCCCACTCAGAAAGATGCTTGAGTGAAAAATCATCACAGCTGAAACAGGGAGAAGGCTTAAAATCAGTTTTTGAATGATTAACAATAAGAAGGGATGGATAATATTTTAACAATATTCATAAAAAAGGCAGCTTTACTGAGGCTGAACAACCAAAGAGCTTCCCTGCACAGTAAGAGTGTGAGCATCTCACTGTGAGAACAGACATGGCTCATTCAGTAGTGCCCCTTTCTCTTCTAATGGAGTGAGTCTGACCCCTGTGCATTGAACAGGATGCACAATGAAAGACAAAAGAGTGTCTGTCATGACAATTTCTCCTCTGTTTTGGGGTGACAATGCAGCAGCCATCTCATTTTGTTCTCCCTAGTCATTATAAAACACAAGATGTGATTTTTTTCCCCCCACTCTTTCTTTTATAAATACATTTAAAATTAATATTTTGGACTGGGGGGGAAAAAATCTTTGATTCCCAAATTGTCTGTGTATGGCTGAAAAATAGGCAGGATTTCAGCCCTCAGGTGAAATGGTTAGATAAGAACTATATTTAATATCTGCTTAGTATGATGAACTTCACCCTTGGTTTGTTTCCAAAGCTGGCTGGGAACCTCACAAGTCATCAGTAAATCATGTTGAATTTGCAAAAGATGAGTGAATGCCAGACCCTTAAAGCAGGAAATGCAGTGCCCATACTTTTGAAAGGAGCAGGAAAGAGCCAGAGAGTTGCAAAGGTGTCAGCTTAGTTTCAATTTCAGAAAAATTATAGGAAAAAAAATCAAGTCAACTATTTTTAGGCACCCAGAATTAGAGGGGGGGGGAAAAAAGCAAAAGGAAACGTGGGTTAGTCTGACAAATCTTTCTTTTGCCAACCCTTTTTGCCTCATGTGACATGGAAACACTTTGGTAGAAGGGAAGCAAAAGATGTCAAATCTTGGCTTCTAGCAGTGTTTTGAATGACATGCTCATCATCCAACTGGGAACCACAGGAGACTGAGAGCAAAGATAGCTGGAAGAGTATAATGAAACCACAGTTTTTCATGAGCCATTGCCAAAAGGAAAGACTCTTGAGCAGACTCTTTGGAGTCTGGAAATGCTTAATATTTTATTTACTGTTCTAGTCTCGACAGGGTATTCAAATTAAATTTGCAGACAATACAAAAAAAAAAAAAAAAAGGATTAATGGGACTAAATGGGGACCAGGCACCTTCCTGAATGTAAGATTTGGAGATCAAAATGTTCTTGAGACTTTTATATGAAAAAGTATGATTCAGGGTCTCACATTTTGAGAGAACAGCCACATAAATATACATAAGGGAATTGAAAAATTGTAGGATTTGGTGATTTTTGTGATTTTTGACTCAAATTCTGACTGATCTGCAACCTCAGGTTGCTGCAATACCTGACATGGGATGCAGAGAAAAATGTCAAGCTGGCATATCAGGTGAAATGAGTCTCCTGGTACTGATACAGCCACAGCTCAGGTATTTCACATTTTCAGCTTCCCATTTCTGAGCAGTTGCCCACAGATTAGAGGAGAGATTAACCAGAGAGTTGAAGAAGGTTTGCTCTGAGTAAAGAAGAAAAAGCCCCGTGAGGGACAGAGGCTTTTATAGATGTAAAAGGCAGCTTCAGAGGAGTGGGGAATCACCTCCACATTCAGATGGGAAGGTAAAGCAAAGAGCTTAAATGGCAAGAGGATGTGTTCCCAAGTGAAAGAGGACACACACCTAAGCAGCACTAGGGAGGGTTTTTAAGGGTGAAATTTAGAACCAGTTGCTTGGGAAAGTTCTTAAAGGAAGCTCCTTCAAAAGAATTGGTGGGACAATTCTCAATAACAACAATACTCCTGCCAGGAGTACCAGAGGCATTGCTGATTTTCCTTGGGCAGCAAGAGGGTCTGTGACCTTAGGCAGGGACTGTCAACAACCACTGGTCCCAGCTGGCCCTTCCTGGGGGATGTAAATGCTCTGTGCTCCCTGCCTGGAGTCCCTGCTCTGTGCAGGGACAGGCACATCTCTGGTGGTGAGTCTCAGAAGGGACACAGAGCAGGAGATGCCAACATTGCAACTGGCCATTGCTTTCATTCAGGATGAGTCTCTCAAACAGGATTTTACCTGGTAAAACCTTGAATGTGCTCTTCATGTGTCTCCTTTTTCCTGACTCATATTTATTCAACTGCTTCAGTCAAGTTCTTTGGGTTCTTCCATTCCTAAGATAAATAACACTTATTGCTTTCTGACTTCAATAGCCAAGCTAATAAAAATCCAGTTGGTAGACTTAATTCTTTTTAAGCTTTTATGAACTGAAAAAGGAGAGCAGCCCGTTTTATGCTGATGCACAGTCATTGGTGGTATATGAACATAACCTGTATCACATCCTGCCAGACAATGCTTTATTGCTGTTATTGTCATTTATTGTTCAGACTAACTGGAAGTGCTGCCACTGTTTGTTTAAAATCAAATTTAGTAATTCTGCATTGATCTGGAAGAAAACTGTTTAGAAGAAAAACATGGCATTTACAGCAACAGTAAAGAACTTTAAAGCTATGCTAATAACCTTGCCTAGACTGTGCCACTTCCAATGTTGTTATTTAGTTACATTATTTTATTGTAGCACGCATGCAGAAGTTATTCTGAAGCTTAGAAGAAAACTCTAAAGTATCATTAAAAATACTACTCTGAGGTGTCACTGCATATATCTACTCCTATCCAAAGGAATAAAAAATGTAGATGGTTACCAGAAGCTTAAAATACAGCAGCTATATAACTTCTTAGATAAACAAAAGTCAGCAGCATATGGCTCAGAGTGATAATTCTCAGAAACCAGCACCTCCCTGCATCACTAATACCAAATCTAAGTTTAAAAATAGCATTTCTGGTATGAGAATCCCCCATTCAGCCTACTCTTTATTCTCTCTACATCATGGCTAAACCATAGAGGGCATTCACCCTTTGCTTGCATTCCCAAAATGAATTTTCTTGGAAGCCCTAAAGCTACACCAAAACAAGAAGAGTTTGGTGGGGCTGGGACAGCCTTGTCTGTCCCGCTGCCATTCCAGACCAAGGTCTTAGACTTTCTTATCTGAAATGTGGGTGACTTCACATTAACCTGAGAGGATGCTCCATCCATTTGAATATGGGATCCAGGGAATGTGAGCAAGTGTAGAGGGAACGAGGAAAGAAGCCTACCCTGCTGTAGCCATAATCCCCAATACCCTTCCCAGTGAGAAAAGAATTAGTATCTCCACAGCCTCAAATGCCAGAGGGCTTCAGTCACAGCAGAGGGCTGGGGAACATTTAATAATGTGTTACATTTTCTAGCACTATCATGCACCTCCTCAAATAAGTCCTTTAGCCTGTAGCCAATGCACCTCTGTCTTTTTAGATCTTGTGAGACTGCAAGATCTTCGGGGTAGAAATTCTATCTCCGTGGTAAAATATCCTGCACATTTTAACATATGATTTAAAAATAATGATATGGCCAAAGGATTTCGGTGTCTTCTCTGCTGCACATGTTTAGAACAGCTAAGTTCTAACTGGCATTGTTCAAGGCACAATTTAATCCACATTTCACATTCCCATTCTGGCAAAGTTTAAGGGCTATTGCAGAAATGTATGGCTAGTTAATTATGAATATAGTTGTCACATAGGAAAAAGGGACACTACAAACCTTCTGGCTGATGAAGACAAGACTGCTAGGGAGACCAACAGACTTTAATAAAGGGGAGGGCAATGGGTGCAAGGTTAGGTCTCTAGCAGCCTCTGGTGGCTGTTCAAATAGAGATTTATTAATTTTTTTAAGTTCATGGTTATGCAAACTTTTTTATTTGATTTTTTTTCCAATTTTGATTTTATGCAGTAATATGAACAACTTTTCTGTTGTGAAAAAAGTGTCTTTACTTGTAAACTATTAGGTTATCTCTGGAAGTCTATTGTTTTGTTGGAAGCTTTTTAATAGAAGAAGTCACCTAAATACATTGGTGTATTTAGCTAGCAGCATCTAGGTGAGAGATAGTCATGGTAGGTGACTATTACAAAGGTTAATTCAAAGGGTTTTGAACACAGATTTTTGGGTGGACTATTATCAATGTAAGCTATATCAACACACTGCCTTGAAAATTAATAGTCCTGCCTTTTAATTTTATTGAATAATATTGTTTCATAATAGCAGTAAAACACTACAGGCAGTAGATTCCTACAGGATTATTTATCAGCTTTATGTCTCATGTCACCCCTGGAAAATGCAGTAATTTTTGTCAGGCTGTATTTCTAAAACATTGCAGCTGTCATCCACTGCAACTGCTGTAGTAAAGACTGCAAACCACTACGAATTGCAGCTCCTTTCTCACAGACTCCTAATTTCCTAGCACAGTCTCGTTTTAGTGGTCAAATTTTCCATGTTTGGTCTATGCACACAGGAGTGAGTGTCTGGAACAGAACAACACCCCATTAAGATGTTTTTTTTTCCAAGGAAAAGACCCTAGAGAAGGTTACAACACTCTTTTGTGCATGTAAACCAATCCAAGTGTTTAGACACATAATTGCTTGCACAAAACTCTGCCTGTGACTCCTGTGTGCTGCCCCAAGTCGTTCACACTGGTGCACTGCTCATTTCAAGGGAAATTAGAAAGGTGAAAGTCTGTTCACCACTAAAATCGTGCCTTTCTGTATCTTGAAATGTCATCAAAATCCTACCTTGAGTGGGATGAACGCAGGGCTGGGTCAAGACAACGTGGCAAGGGTCATGTCCTTTCCACCTTTGCCTTAAAACCTAACCCTAACACTGCTCTAATTCCTCCCCTCTCCTCTCAAAGAGGCATCTGTCACTCCTCCATACAAAACGAATTTGTTCTGCTCTGGTTTCCTACCCAGATGTAAAGAGTAGCTTATGTTTTGTTGACTAAGTCAACCTCAAAGTTAGATTTTTATAATCAATGTATTTCAATGAATACTTCTCCCTAAAACATCAGGATTTAAGGACTTCTTAGTATCATCTTCTGAGCTGGTTTTATTTTTTCCTTTGCCTCCAAAATAAAGGGTATTTTTAAAAATGGCCAAACATCTCAAATTGACCTTTTCTTTACATTCACAGGTCATTGAACAGCAAATCCTTCAGACAGTCCTAAAAATGCTTGTTTGTAAAGCAGAAAGGTTGTGTCACTTAGAAAACATGCATTGCTTATGCATAGAAGAAAGCTATGTACGATTTTAAATAGGAACCATAAATACAAATTTACCTGCTGATATTTGTTCTTAAAATTTCTGCTAACATGGAAAAATAGAGGCAAAAAAACATCATTAGAACAAGTCAGGAAGATTAGAGCTCTGCAGCATGGAGCTAGAGAGACTCAAAGCTCCCTTTCTGTAACATGACCCAAGAGGAATTCCACTTTACAGAGCAGTGTGGCATTTATCAACGCTTTCACAAGATTGTAGCAGCAGGTGTATAACCACAGTGAGACAGAAAGAGCCTCTAGCACCCCAGATTAGAAGAATGACCTGCCTGGTGTTATGTTGGAAGTGTTTAACCTATGGGTATGCCTGCAGCATCACTGCAATGGCACGTGGAAGGCAAAGCTTGGAATATTATCCTGTGGCTGACATATCATTTATTAAAGGAACTTTCATTTTTAGACACTGGTGGAGGATAAGATTTCCAATGAGAGTCTGTAATGAGTTTTACATACTCGAGGTCACCTTGTGTGCTGTGCAGTTCTGGAGAATTAAGGGCAGAGGTGTTTGCACAGGGGGAAGGACAGTGAAATTGTAGCAGAGATCTTTGGGCAGGACAAAGGCCAGAGTTAGCACCAGCTGTGAACCTGAAAGAAACCATTATTTTAAGAGCTACTGAAGTATTTTATTCTTGCTTACTAATCTAGGTGATATAATGAGGATCTGTGGTGATCTGGCAGTCACAGCCTTACAAGAAAACCACTAATCCTATACCTTACTCCTACTCACACAATTTGTGTGTCATTGTTCAGCATTCAAAAGCTGTTTTTATTGTTGCCTAGAGCCTATGCAAAATCATGTTCTGTTTTCTTTTGTTTCTTTAAAGAAGGAAAGGTAGAGACCACTGACTTCTTAGTCCTATTAATGGCTTGTCTGATGAAGGATATGAAACAATTGTTTAAAATATGTATCTACATAGGATCATTTTGTTTTGAAACAGCTTGATTTTAAGTATGACCTGAGAAAAGAGCCTTAGCAATTAAATATCATAGAGCACAACTGTGAGAACACCTACATTACATTTTCTTGATATGAAAATTTTTCATCAAAAGCATGTTTACCCACTCAAAATATAAACTAGAAGCATGAAAACCACTGGCTGGCAGCTGTGGGTGTTGTAAAGATCTGTGCACAAAGGACCTGCTCTGGTTTCAGCCTTGTCCTGCCAGCCAGTAAAATCACTGTTCATGGGAAGCAGCCCCTCCATAAGACTGTCACAAAAGGCCTTGCTATGCAAGCAAACATGAGCAAGCTTGTCTCCTCTGCCATCTGTTACTGAGACTGCCTGTGACTGCTGAATCATTTGCTTCCCTCAGCTTATTTGAGGCTCTTAGCTGGCATCTTCAGAAATGAGGGTTTGCTTGTCTCTGTCTTGGCTCCGAGCGTGAGTGAGGATTACAGACTGGCATTTGCTGTCACAGACTGGAAGAGAGATACAAGACAAATGTGTCAAGCCTTGGTTGTTGAAAGTTTAGGGTGGAGAAAGAATCATATGAATCTTAGTCTTGAAGAAGAGGGGGAATAGGAGCAAGGGTTGAAAACCTCCAGCCTGCTGTTTTGAAGGCAGAGAGAGGAAAATCTGAGCAGCAGCTGATTGAGACAGCTGAGTAAAGAAGCTACAAGGTAAAAATAGCAGCAGGCTGTCAATTAATCTGCCAGTGTTGGGCATGAGTGAGAAAACAGCAGGAGGCTTTGGGAGAAGCTGAGCCAGGGATGCTGTGTGGGGAAGGGGAGGCAGCTCTGCTGTGAGCCATGAGAGGAGCTCGCAGAGGAGGAGCAGGCTGGGCTGGGTTTATACACTCACATACAGTTCTGGAGACACAGCTCAAGTCTCACTTTATCACAACTTCAAACTGAATATTTGTGTATCACTTTTATCACTGAGATATCTACTCTCTTAGAAAGGACACTTGCAGATTTCTGAACCCCTCTGCAGCACAGTCCATCTGCCCCAAGGAACAGGGATGTCACCCTGCCCCACCACAGCCACTGAAACACATCACTTCTAAATGTGCAGCACAGGAGGTGCTAAACCCCAGTGCCATAGGGCTGAGTGTCATGGATTTTTCTGTAAATGCTTTCGCCCATTGAGTAATGGCTGCAGTGCACAGGCATGTCTGATGGATGGCCTGCTCAGCATGCTGATGGGCCAAGGATGGAGCTCTGTCTGTGTTTTGTTTGTTCTTTCATGAATGCCAATGCTAGTGAAGGGTTTTGCAGCAAGAGTCTCAAGCTGTTTATTTACACAGTAAGAATAACATAAATATTTTGAAGTGTGGCTCAAACCAGCATTCAACAGAGACAGTAGATAGGCTCAGCAGAAAAAACTTGGTATGAGCAACTAGGGTGTCATCTGTGATTGACTCCAATTGCAGCTGCTGTGAACTGGGGTGTTTGAACCTGTGATCTTAATTGTGCCACACACATTCTTGGATAAAAAGTGCTATAAAAACGCCAGGAGTGGCTATTCTGTATTTTTAATAGTATTTTATCTATATCTTTTCACTTTCACTGCTCCTGAACTGCCTGAGGTGAAAAAGTCAGCCTGTGCCTGTTCAGAGAAAAAAGTACAGCTGTGGTTGCTGAGCTCAAGTTTACAATTTAAGAGCAGGATGCAGGGATGGAGTGGGCAGGTCACTTCCTAAACCTGCAGCTCTGCAAGTGCACTGCCTTTGTGGCCCAGAGCTCACTAATTCACTGCTAATGCAGCAGCTGGGCCCACACTGGCTCTGCCCCAGCTTCTCTAAACCCCCAGCCCACCCCATCCCCACTGGCACAGAGCCAGCCTGGCACAACACTGGCTTCTGGGTTTGTAGGGAATGTGGGCTCCACCCACAGCACAATATCCCCAAATGAGAGCTGGGCACTGCAATGCTCTGCTCTGCAGCAGGCAGAAAGGGCTCTGAGACCCAGGCACGGTGGGTCTGACAGCACACCCCAGGAAAGCAACTATCCCAGTGCTACCAGACACCCTGCACGAGAGCTGAGGCTCAGAAGGAAAGCAGCAGCATCCCCCAGCATCACACCTCAGGCTGCAGGCAGGGCATGTTTGGCTTATGGACACAACTCAGACCTCCTGGTACCACCAGCTCTCCTAGCAGCTCTGCTGTGCCCATGGCTTCTGCCAGCCAGGAGGTGGGGACTGGCTTAGCAGACATCTCCTTCCCTGCAAACCCACCTATCCTACTCCTTTGGCAGAGGGATTAATTTCTGCTGTTTAAAAGGAAGAAGCAAAAGCAGGCCCTGCTGGGCAGTGAAGATGGAGAGCTTTTTAGAGATATCTGTAGGAACAAAATCCATCTCAGCCAAAACAGCTGAGACACTGTGGCCAGCAAGGGGCCAGCAAAGGCAGCATGGTCTCCCCCCTTCAGAAACCCTGCAGCACAGAGCAGGGGAGCACATTTCTCTAGTCCAGAGATCAAAGCACTTTCACTTCTCCTTGTGATTTTATTCCATGGCTATTGAAGAGCTGGGCCAAGTGGCCATCATGTGCATGTTGCCTTTGCTGTTTAGGGATCCAGCTCACAGGTGTGGAGAATTTGCCTTAGGCTGACTGTCAGAGTGAGGCACCAAAATCTCTCCCTTCCTGGCCTGTGCCCAGCTGCCTTCACAGGAGAGCTGATCTACTGATGGGGTGTCTTGGTAGAGAACAGCCTGCAGAATATAGCAGTCAGTGGCCAAGTTATCCCAAAAGTTACCCCAAGTTATCAAGCTCTGATACCCAAAATCCTTGCAGCACAGAGGGGAGTGCTCACTACATTTGTGTCTTCTGGCTGTCTCATCGGCTGTGTACAAAAACTAGAGAGATTTAAGTATTAATCATTTCAGTAACTAAGCATAAATCACAATTTCATTCACTGGCTTATTGCAATAATCTCAAAAAGGAGTTCTTCCTGTCTCTTTCTCATCCTTATGGAAGACCTATAAGGTGAAACTTGAGCTATTTCTATTTCTTATTAATTAGGAGAGGTACTAAATGCAGAGGAAAGATGTCTTGCTCAGAGCTTAGAGATGACTCCCTGTGGCTTCCCTGGGAAGGGAATGGCCCCAGACACCCAATTATCTGCATGACACACATACCCCTGTCAGAAACCTCTCATCACCAATGTGTTAGGATCAGCTGCCCTCCTGAACACTTAATGATACCAGTACCTGCTACATCAAGGCTACCTATGGAGTGGCTGCTCTGCTATTAAAATTGGTGTGGCCACCAGGGCTTAAAATCTAGGAGTTTGGGCTAACTTCAGAGCACATCTTTGTCTTGAACTTTGAAATCCACAGTGTCCATGATTCTTGTTCAACCCCTGAATAAAGTCTCATGCAAAGACATGCCAGAAAGATGAGGGCCTCAGCTGGTGTTAAATTACCCGTGCACAGTGCCCCATCTGCCACTGAAATACAGCTGCATGGTGCAAAGTGACAAGCACTTGGTGGCTGCTTCCTCTCACAAATGTCCACAGGATTTCAATCACAAAAAAGAAATTTGTCCTGTCCATATGGCTAAAATTCATTGGCCATTAATCTCCCAGTGTTTACATGCTGATTCCTCCAGAGTCTAATCTCAACCTGTAGCTGCCAAGCCACTCCTTGGAGGAAAAACAAGACTGATCCTGCACTCCCAAAGACTCTCTCAGCCTGTAGGCAATAAACAAGTGTGAGGCCATAAATCAGACATGTTGTCAAGTCATAGGAACTGTGTCATTTTTACCAGCTTCCCACATGTCTGCCTTGGCACCCAAAGGGATCCTCACACCAGTTCTTCCTCTGCTTCACTTGTAGCTGCCACTTAACAGGGACTGGAGAGGAAGAGCTTCCAGCTCTACCCCATTTATCTCCTTCACTACCCAGGTAGTTAACTGAAACACAGGGACATGCAGGGTTTTCTTGTTTTTGTTTTTTTCTGACAAGGAGAAGTTGATAATGAAAAGGACATTTCTGACATGAAATCCAATTTTTCTGAAGACAACAGGAGAGAGGATACCAGGTTCTCACTCCCTGTTTCAGCCAGAACTTCCATCCCCAAAGACTCATTCCACATTTCCCAGCCAACAAAACTCTCAGATCAGCATTTGCCATGTCATCCTTTTCACTTCTTGAGTTGTGCCAAGGAAGGCTCAGATTAGATATTTGGGAAAATTTCTTCACCATAAGAGTAGTCAAGTTTCCAACAGGCTGCAACTGAGCAGTTGACTTACCATTCCTGGAGGTATTTCAAAGATATGTGGATGTGGCACTCAGGGACATGGTTTAATGGTGGACTTGGCAGTGTTGGGTTAATGATTCCAACCTAAATGATTCTGTGATTCTCCATGATTTGTATGGGCTCTTCTCAGCCAGGTGTACCTTTAGTGTGAAAACCCTTTGCACAGAGTTGTGGTTACACTGCATAAAATAAAGGTTTTTAACAGTTACTTCATAAATGAAGGATAATGGTTCTTCCTGTCTCCCAAACTCAACTTTTAACAGAACCCATTTCCCATTTGCAGTCAGGTATTGATCAGTCATTTGAGCCCAGCACCTGCAGCCCAGCCTGTACACGTGGTAAATTACTCTACAACAGCCTGTATTGCCTCACTGGGGTTTTATAGGAGGGAACCACATATGCACAATTCTTTTCTGCCCCCCTGTTCTCTCCCTGTTCTGTGTTAGTCAACTTCTTCAAAAGCCTTAGTTTGGTTTTGCTTTCTTAATTTAAAATTTCCCTTTCAAAATGGAAATTTTTCAGGGATTGGGAGAGGGAAAGTGGGCAGAGACCTGTTAAGTCTCCCTGCTCAGACCTGTCTTTTTCCTATGTTGCTGGTTAGTTTAGATGCTTGAAAATATTTCTAGTTTACCAGAAGAGCTGGTCAGCATAGCCCCTACATGTGACCCAGTGCTTTTCCCAGCAGCAAAAATCAAGTGTAGCTCAGGCCCATTCTTAAAACATAATAGGCTGTGTCACCAAAGGTGTTTTACCAACAAGCAAAATGTAATTATCACTTTTCCAAAGTTGAAAGGCTTCTTTGGCATCATTTGACCTTCTAATGAGAAAAAATATGTTTGTAAACGTTGCATTCTTTGGAGATAACAGTCAAAAAATATTAAGCACTTGTTGGTGAGAGTAATTTAAGCACTTGCAAAGGGGGTCTCCCCTAGTGTCAGTAGTTTTCTACCTGCTATTCAGGGCAATTTATTTTTATAATTAAATTAAATTAGGTTATGGTGTTTTGGTTTTTTTTATGTGACACTGAAAAGTGGATCACTCATCAAATCCTACAGAAATCTGGGTACTGAATTCTGACAAAGTCCAGGGTGGTTTCATTTCTTTCCTCTAGTGTGAAACCATACCTGTGACTTGCACCCCCCTCAAACAGAAACTTCTACAAGATGACTCTAGACATGCTGACCTCTGGCACCCACAGATGATCATCTCCACTAGGCACATTAATTAGTTGCTAAACTAATTAACTGAAAGTCACATAATCAATGCCAGATGTTTTGGAGTTGTTTCATTTTGGATTGCAACTGCTACTGGGTTCCCAAACTTATCATCCTAAATGTTTTTTCCAGGAAAGGCCAAACTTCAGCAGCAGCTGTTTGTATTCTTCCAGCCCAAAGCTGGGGCTGTGACCTCACCACCCCCACACCATCATTTCTGGTTGGACACACGTGAGTTTGGGTGAGATTTGAAACTATTGGTTAACTTTCTATTTCTCTTCCTCAAAGAGATGCCTCTGCCTTGGGAAGAAGCAAAGCAATATGTTAGAGTTGGTGTATTTACATGCTAATGTTTAGATCCATGTGATATTTATAAAGGAGAACACTGAGGGATGGAAGGAGGAATTTGTGACAGTACTGTGGTGGTTTCTTGGGGAGGAAGCTCTGTGGCTTCTTCAGGTTTTACTGAACATTGCAGAGGGGAGATCTCTTTTTTCACTTCTTTAAATGATGATCATTATTTGCTCACCAGCTCAACACCAGGTTTTTGGTTTTTTAATGTTACCTTCAGACTTTATTTAAAAATGGTATACATTTTCACTGGTCTTGAACTACTTTTCACAAACACAGTTATATAGTGTGCCAAGATGTGCTAAATTCATCCTCATATGGGCTTTAATTACATTGTATGGTTACTGCAAATTAACCAAATACAGTGGAATTTTGTTGGAGAATTGATGTCTTCTTAACACCCCGACTGTCTGTATTCCATCAAAGACATTGAAAGAAGTTTTTCAGATACAGATGTGATTGATTTAATGGGGAGGGGGAGCATTTGTTCTTTTAATTGCCTCTCCTCAACATTGTGAATGCAGTGTGGTTTCTTTTGAGCCAGCAGCTGTTGGTGTCACACTGTTAATGTGCTTTTTCTCTTGGGAGCCATAGGTTCTTGCACCCTCGTCATTCCTGCCTCTCCTCACTGGCCTCAAACACTCTCTCAAGCTATTTTTATGGAACTGCCATGGCATTGCACTGCATTTAAGGAATATTCTGTCTTCTCTACTTTACAGCCAGAATAACAACTCTACTCTCAAGGTACTGTTCCTTGGTGATATGGTTTTTATTTTGTTTCTTTCTATCAGTTCTATTTGAACTCTTTGGTATTTATTTCTTTTTGTTGGACAATTGTTGGACAATTTCTTTGGCCAATTTTCCTTGATGGATTGCTGGGATCTGCACTGTTTCTTCCCCTAGTTTTACCATAATTTTTCATACCTCTTACATTGTGACAGAGACACTGTCACAGGGCTGACAGTCCTGGCAGATGTCTGTGACTGGCTCAAGTGTTCCTCAACACCTGCTGATTTTTTTCCTCCTGTTTCTAGTTTAAATAATCCCCCATAACCTTGTCAGTTTTCTGTGCCAGTTGACTTGTCTTACTTTCCTCACTTACAAACTTTCTCTTCCCAAATAATTCTAGTGAGGCCATTACATTCATGTTTTTTCTTCCTCATGCTGCTTTTAATTCTTTAATTCAGGCACCAATAATTCTACCAATCTGATTCAGTTGATGATCCTCTCTGTTAATAATCAAGCAATATGTTTTCTTTTACATTTTGAAAAGTGATAGGAACTGCACCCAACCATCATTCTCAATGATGACAGGTAAAATCTTCCAAGAGCAACATCACAATTCACTATCAGCTATCATGAGCAAGCTAAGTAAGCTAAATGCAAATTTCCTCTTTGTAATTTATTCCTTTTAATACAAACCTGGGGAAAGGTGCAGAGATAATTTGCAGCCTACTCTGAAAATTAAGATAAGGATTGTATCAGACCATGAACTGATTATATTTAAAGCTATGGGACCCCCAGTGGCAATATTCCCCAGCTGTTCCCTCTTATTTACAGCAGCACAGCTCTGGCTTCAACACTGCAGCTGGTCCTGGCAGCTGAAGCCTCACAGCACAAGGGGAGAGTGAAGGGGGAGGGAGCTCCAGGCAGCTTCAGTGCAGCCTTTGGTCCTCCATGGTCCAAGGGAGGAGCATGGGGGGGTTAAAATTCCAGCCTCCTCCCACCATGGAACTCAGGCATTTTGACTTTTGTGACCTGCAAATGACCAAACAACTCTAACAGACGTTGAACCCCTAATTAATGACATTTTTAATAAGCTAATCAAATGTTTCTGCAGCTGATTTGTGTGTCAGTACAGTGACATGTCATCTAGCAATTAATTCCTCATGTGGCCTTGATCACAGCCACTGTGTGTAGATGCTGTTCTCTAAAGGAAAGGAAGTCCTCTTAGAAAATATTTCTATACTATGATTTCTTTATCATGATGATTTAATTTTGTAGCTGTCAGCTTTCTTGTCTCTGTCTCCCCTTCACTATCTCCTCTGTGTAATTTAGATTCAGGTTCAATAGGAAGTGCTCCAAAATGAATAACTGGTTGCTGAGCACAGGAAGGCTCAGACCTAGGCAAGGTAGCCTTGCTTTTGATTTGGTGTTGGCTTTTTTTTTTCTTTTATTATTGTTTGTTTACTTACTTTTTTAAAATAGCAAATATTAGGACATAAATGAGACAATGATAAATGGAATGGAAGTACCAATTAACTCTAGCCAGGTGCCTGCATGGCTCAGAAAAGAATTTTAAAGTCAAAAGTTTTGCATTCGAATGCAACAGTTCAAGCCAGCAGCAATGCAAGTCTGCAAAATCAGGGCTGCTCACATATTTACCTTGTATTTATCCAATACTCACAGGTATGCTCTGAGTTCAAAGCACACACCTGACTGCCTGCACATTCAGCTTGACTTTCTAAGTGGAGAGTTATGAAAATACACATTTATTTTAGATTTCAAGGAATAAAAACAATCACTATTTTATTCTTACTTTATATATATTTGTTAACGCTGTAATATACCACACACTGCTGAGCTATTCCTATTGGAGGCAGTGTGCTGGCAGTACAATTTCTTGATTTAGTGGTTTTGGGTTTGTTTTCTCCATTGATATTAAACAGTCAAAAATGTTTCAGATTGTTGACAGGAGTCTCCAGTACCCTATATGCTGTATCCCATGATATTTATTGGGGAATTGGTTGATTGTCCAGCTCTGGAGTTCTCAGGAAAGACCTGTTGGTGGGAGTCTGGAGGAGGGCCACAAAAATGATCAGAGGAATGAAACATTTCTCAGGTGCAGAAAGGCTGAGGAGCTGGGGATTGTTTCACATGGAAAAGGCTCCAGGGAGACTTTATTGAAGCCTTTCAGTATTAAAGGGTACTTACACAAGAGATGGAGACAGACTTTTTAATAGGGCCTGCTGCAATGGGACAAAGGGTAATGGTTTTGAACTAAAAGAGATTTAGACTAGACAAAGGGAAGAAATCTTTTACAAAGAGGGTGGTGAAACACCAGAAAAGGATGCCCAGAGACATGGCAGATGACTGGACCTGGAACCATTCAAAGTCATGGTGGGATGAGCAGTGAGCTGCCAGGTTTTCCACTGATAGGTTTATTTAATTTTTTTACCAGGACAAGCTGGGTACTTTGCTGAAAGGAAGTTAATAATGGAATAATGAGGGAAATAAAACAATAAAGATTGTTCTTGCCCCATGTCTTTATTTCCTTAGCTACCAAGCAGCGATTTTTAAATACATTTCTGTACAGTGACCTTGGCATCAATTCCTGCATGGTCTCAAAACGTAAAATACCCTACTACAGGAAATCTGACACTACCAATATTACAATAACTACAGTAAAGTAAGCTGCAAAAAAATATGTTTCATGACAGTGGAAGCAGAAAAGCTGCTAGATGAATTGGATTCCTTTTTAGATGAATCTTCTATGGATCAGTAGGTTTATTCAGAGTTACTTAAAAAGCAGTTAACATTCCATTAGCAACAAACTGTGATCTGTGTCAGCAGTAAAGCACTGTTCAGTCATTTATTTTAGAATGAGCAGTCACTGCAGGAAGAAATAAAATTATGAAATGCCTCACAAGCAAATAAATAGTAAGGCAAAGCCAGGGATTTTCTCTCTTACTCTCCTCCTAGGAATATCTATTAATATACAGCAATTTCTCCCCAATGTTTGCTATCTGCAGGGTGAGTCAGAACTTTCTATTTCTTCTCGTAATTTGGGTTTGTGATGAAAGAGAAAAAAAAGTGCATGCTCAGACTTGGCTGCTGCCACGGTATTTCACCAAAGTAAGAGCATTGTTGGTTCAGCATTTTGCCCTCTGCTAACCTGGCTTCAGTCCCAAAGAGCTGCATGGAAAGAATCCCTTTCCTGCAGCAGGAATGGATTGGCACTGTGCCCCCTGTGGGCTCTTCACCTGATCCTGGTTCCCTCCTGTGCTTAAAGCAGCCTTTATCTCCCCATTCTCCTGACTCAGACAAAACCTGCACTGGCACAGGAGTTAATGTTTGGCTCCTATTATTTTTGATGGGCAGTTTTGATATTTCCAAACCTTTTTATATCTTGTGAGAGAGACCAGGTATAAAACAGCCTTCGAGTGTCAGTGATACCATGGTGAGTCAGACATGGGTAGAACAAGCATTACTGAAATCTGTGCAAAACCCTCTCCAAGCTGAGCTGCTATTGGCAGGCATCCTAAAGACATCTCCACGGTACCTTTGTGTCATTCTCCTGTGTGCATTGTGCCAAACTAAGCTCAGCCAAATATCAAACAATTAGAAACTGTTCTGACCATTGTTCTGACTGTACAATCCTGCAGCCCCCAAGGGCAGATTGTCCCCACTGCTGGACGTGTCACATAAAACCAGGAGCTCAACAGCTGCAAAAGCTCCACTGGATTTTAACAAATTTAAATGTAGACCTCGTGCCCAAAGTAACAAGTTCTGTGTTACACAATAACATTAAGGTTTTAGTCCTTGTTTTAATTACTCTGATAGATGGATCATTATAGTGATGCATAGAGAAGAGAGGAAAAAATATAAATAAACACATGGTGACTACACTGGTTAGATAATCAGCATTTCTGCTAAGCCACTAACAAGCAAGGCACAGCTGACTTGTGTGTGGTACGATTATGATTAAAACGTTTGGCCATAAATGCCATATTGACTTTGAAAAATTTGTGTTTCATTAATTAGGTATTTCTATAAATTGAAACCTATAACTGGGGTCAGTAGAAGTAATTTTAAATCCCTAATTGATATTAGCATTGAGAAATTAGGAAGTATTACTTACAGTAATAACCAGTACCTCCTCATTTCCCTGAGATTCTGCTGTACCTAGACAGATTAATGTGAAGGCAAAAACTCCTCCTTTCATCCTTTTCAAAAGAAAAGGATCCTGATGGGCATTCTAACGTGGAGAAACAAAGTTTTAGGTTTTTTTTCCTTCTGGTTTCTGATAGTGGCTGTTCTGATGTGGCATGAGGCCACAGAAATCATTGTGAGGGCATCTCAAAAGCCATAACTCCAGGCTGTATTCATTCTCTCCCATTCAGTTTTAAGATGATGATAATGAATAGTAATTTAGAATTAATACAAAGCTAAATGATTTGGGCTGGTTTTTTTCAGATCTGAGCCCTGACTGCAACAATTGTGTTTAGCTCTATCTCCAATAACTGAATTCCTCTGCAGATTATATTTTGGGTGCAGCATTTTATGGTGAACAGCTTGCCCAGCTCTTCTGAAGCTCACATTTAATGGTGAGTCCAAAAGCTTTGAAGTGAAATCTTTAAGTAAAAAAACCCCAGGATTTTGTAATCTTTTTCCATGTCAGATCTCTCCTCCCAGGAGCTGAAACACTAATATTTTCAAAATGGCTCAGTAATTCCAGTAAAAAGGAGGAAGCAAGTAATGAATAAAAGTTATCATTCTGGAATTCTTCCAGTGTTGCTGCTTAGAAACTGTTTTTTAAGATATATACTTGAAATTAGTCCTTGCATTACAAATAATATAGTCACCTCAGTGATGGAAATGCAAGTTATCAAGCTAAGAAGCAAAAATGAATTTATTTTTAACAGTTTATATAGTCACTATAATTCATAAATGCATGCAGATATTGTTTAAAACGGTGTATGTTACACAGTTAAATGGTCTTTCTTTAAATCACTTTTGAAAGTGTATTCTTAATATCAAAAGAAACATACTTAGATCTGTTTAAATTGTAAGAAATTAGAAAAATACATTTTTATATTAGGTCTAAATTCAACTGACAAGGACATATCTTGCATAGCTCAGAAGTGACCTTGTACACGTTGAAAAAAATCCATATAATTTTGTCCTGTAAGCACAGATTATGCATTCACCCCTTTTAAATTTGATAATAGAAATGGTTCCTTTGAAAACACCCCTCTGGTACAATTTTATTGCAAATTTTCCCATGGATGTTTAAAATCTTTAGATGTATGACAGAATGCAAAATCTACTACATATAGCAGCAAGTGTAGGCAAGTAAATTGGGCATAAAATTTCTGGAGTGAGCACCATGTAATTTTTAAGTGATTCACCTCTACACCACCTGCTAATCCATTTCTGGAAGAATTACAAAATTTTGTGCATCTTGCAAAAAGTGGCATTTTAAATAGGAAAGCGTAACTTTAAAGGAGTGAAACAAGGATAAAAAGCTTTTACAAAAAGATGTTGTCAATAAAATATTTCCTGAACACTGATCATTAGTTGTGAAACCATTGCTGATCCATAAATTCTGATTTCTTACGGTCAGAGAAACACTGGCTTCATTTATATATGCAGATAGAGCCTTTCTATGAAATCCAGCTGCATTTGTGGTCTCAGCAGCATTTAAAATAAATATTTCAACAGCTCCTTTCTCAATGTCTTCTAGAGATATCAGTATGGACAGTATCTTTCCAGTGTTGTGCACTGAATTTATAAAGCTGATTTTATTCTCACTTCAGATTACCTGATTTCTGACCAAAATGGGGCATCCTGCATTTAGAAGGAGGTATTAAACAGCACCATTTCTATTTTATGTGTTCCAAACATTTTCTGTAATAGCTTCTCTAAAAATGTGTGGCATAAACAAAATCCTCAAGCACATTGTGTAAAAGGGTTTTATTGGTGCTCATTTGCACTGACCTACATAGGCTGTTCTCAGGCTCCCCATTCCTGAGCAGGGATGCTCGTTCTGTATTGGAGCCAAGAAGGCACTTAATCTGTGCCAAGCCATCTTTTGGTCAAAGTACATTTTGCTATCAAAATAAAGACACAAATATAATTAATGTTCTGTTAGTAAAATCAGGAAAAACAGTCTCAATGAAGAAAGAAGTCAGGAGTTACCCTATGATCTTACAAAGCATGTCTACATAGATCTAATTTTCCACATAATATCAAGAGCAGAGAAAGCCTGAATTCCCATCTAAAGAATGGAAATACACCAGGAATAGCACCTCTGATTTGTTTATTCTCAGAAAAAAAGGAAAATCTGTCTTCATTCCTCACTGACTTCTCATAGCCTTCTATATGTTAATATTCTAAAGCATTCTATAAAATATACCTGACATAAACTTACTGCAGGAGGACATTTCACTTCAGTGCTATGTATAATTATCAAAGATTTGAAATGTTATGGGATGAATAAAATAAGATTCTGATTTTATACACAGCAAAGATGTCCTAATTAATGAAATTTGCTAAAGCAAAAAAGGTAAGGATTTTCTGTGGAAGGGAACAGGGATTCTTTTTCTTGCTTGGTTTGCATGGGTGTAATGTGCTGAACATCACACAGAATGTTCACTGAAACTTCCTATTACAGTCTTATTAAAGCAACATCCTTTAGAAAGCAAAGCATTAGGTTGAGTGACCCAATCTTCAGATATATTTTTTAAACTCAAAGTTTTTTCTCTGAATTTGCTGACATCTGTATATCATAAAAAAGTGTTACGTATCCAAAATCTATTATAGAAAAACAGGAACACTACTATGACTCAGGTGCTCTGAATCTTCTACATAGAACATACAACCCATGCATACCATATTTGCTTTAAAAAAAAATTAACAAACCATCTTTTATCTGCAGAATTTATTTGTTCTCTCACCAAAAAATTAACAGACTATAACTTTCTCTGTTTTTTCCTAAGGACCAAAGGTGCTCCTTTGATTGGTGAGGATGCTCCAGTGGTTATAAGTTTCAGATTTTCACGTATAAAATTGCGCTGTCGGACTGTGAATGATCCTATGTAGCTGCTGGTGCAAACTACTTTTGCTGCCATTGTAGGTGGTACAGTCTGTGGAGGAAGTCCATTGATTATATATGTCCACTGCATTGATTGTGTCTGAAAATAATGAACAGAAAAGGAAAAAAAAATCAATGATAAAATATCCTGAAAATTCGTCAGTGATTTAAGATGCAATATTGATTTCAAAAGATATTTGTCGTTTTCCATGTAATGCACTGGAACAACACAGAATGAGAATTGCACTCCTGGAACAGAGAACTGAAATCACATTCAGCTTTATTCAGGACTAAGCATAACAAAGATGAGAAATTTACTTTCCCTGGCTGATCTAAAATTCCTTTTTTTATTTTAAAATCCCAGAGGTCTGTATGTTTTTTTAAGAGTTCTGTATGTTTTTCAAAGGTGACTATTCCATACTACATTTATACCACAGGATTCATTTGCAGCTCTGCTACCTGTAACAATGGTATTATCAAATGGTGGGATTTTCTTATTGAAACAATGAACAAAACTAGGAGAAAAGGATTCAGAGTATGCACAAGAATTGAAGCTTCATGTTGGAATCTCCAGTTTGAGGCATACTTATGTGGATTGAAAATGGCACTCTTCATTTGCTCTCCCTTTATAACTGGTCTCTGGGAATGGAACATATGTTTCCATGTCATGTCGTGTAATGCTTGAATACTTGATTCTTCCTGAGTACATGGTCTTTATTGTTCCTACTGTCTTGGGTTGCAATACAGGATGTGGCCAGAAATGTGTATTCTATCACCATCTGCTGAAGCTGGGTGGGGCAGTGACCCTTATCTCAGTCGCACATATGGGCCATCTTTAAACCAGCTGGGGCAATCATCTTTATCTTTTCCACAACCCATCCTTCCTCCAGGAAGATATCATCTCCTGCTGGCCCATTGAGTCCCACTGCATGACTGATAAAATTACATCATCCCACTGGGAGATGCTCCAGCCAGGGGGAGGAGCCAAACATTTCCTACCTAGATAAAAACTGATATTTTGGACAGCAAGTTATCCGTCTTTCCACTGTATTCCAGAGGAAAAGCCGGACCTTTCCACATCATCCCTGGACCTTCAGAGGAAAACTGCACCAGGATGTCAGGTTGTATTCTGACTCTGTCAGGGTTGGGATTGTTCTTTGTGTTACTGTATTTCTATTTTAATTTTCCTAGTAAAGAACTGTTATTCCTAATTCCCATATCTTTGCCTGAGAGCCCCTTAATTTCAAAATTATAATAATAATTTGGAGGAAGGCGGTTTACATTCTCCATTTCAAAGAGAAACTTCTGCCTTCATTGGCAGACACCTGTCCTTCAAACCAGGACAGGGTGAAAATACATCAGCACCTCTGAGAGACAGGACATGCAATCTGGAGACGCTGTTATTGTGCTTTACAAACTTTATTAAAAAAAATACAAATCCTTCAGTAACAAATTGTTCAGTCCTTCTTTGGCAATTTATTGGAATAATATCTTGTAATTACAACTATTGTATATTCATGTTTTTGTATCATAGACTGTAATGTCAATATACAATATGTAATAAATACAAACTCTTTGGTAATTTTATTTATTTATTAGATCTTTTCTTCATTTATGGATTCTTAACTATTCTTCTACACTCCTTACTACTACTCTTCTTTTTCTTCTATGTATTTTAAAATTCAAATTCCTATTCTTATTAGTCTTCTTCTTCTATGCGTGTTTAAATTCAAATTCTTATTCCTATTACTCTTCTATTTCTATATCTTAAAATTCTTACTCTTATTCTTATCCTTATCCTCCTCTTCTACTCCTATGTATTTTATAAATTATTTTTCTTATTACTATTCTTCTAAGCTTTTTTAAAGTATTCTTCCTCTTCTGTGTCTTCTTCATTTTCTTTGTCTAATTTCTCCTTGCCGCCTTCATCTATGCCATTGTCTTCTTCGTCTTCTTTATCTTCATCTTCATCTTCATCTTCATCTTCATCTTCATCGTCTTCTTCATCTTTGACATATTCATCTTGTCTTCTTTGTCTTGTCTTCATCATCTTCTTCATCCTCTTCTTCGTTGTCTTTGTCATCTTCATGCTCGTCTTCCTCTCACTGTTGTGCCCCAGCTCCCACGGGTGTTGGCAGCCCCGGGTGTGCCCAGCCCTGCAGGAGGGAGGCTCTGGAGCAATCCTGCTGTGGGTGCCCTGTGTGTTTTAGTCCTCGGGCCGTGGCCTCAGGCAGGGCCAGCGGAACAGCCCCCGCAGCGCCCGCAGCGCCCGCCTCAAGCGGGAGGGACGGCTCCCGGGGGCGGCCGGCTGCCCGCGGAGGGCCTGGGCTCCCGGCTGGGCAGGCCAGGGCCTGGGGGAGCTGTGCACTGAGCTCCCTTCCCTTTCTGTGAGAACAGCTGCTTCCCTGTGTGCAGAAATCCAGTGTTCCAGGGCCTCCTGCTCCTCCTGCTGCTGCCTCACTGCCTGGATCTTCGGCACAGCCTTGCTCAGGGGCTCCTTGCTGCTCCGTGTCCCCAGTGATGTGCAGTCCTCACTGAGAACAACAGGACCTGCTGCCTCTTTGTGCTGCAGAGCGAGAGGCTGGGGAGGCTCCTCCTCTTCCTCCTCCTCAGTAGTGCTGCTTGGGGTCGCAGGTCTCAGCCCGATGTCCGTGGGACTCCATAGGGCACGAGAGATGCTGGGCAGGGCAGGGGCTGCCTCTGCTATCACCTCTATGCCCAGCACCTCTTTCTCTTGGGCCTCCAGCTTCTCCTTGCATATTGGCATTTTGAACAGCCTTTGGAGTATGGGAAGTTCGGTCTCTTCCTCCTCCTCAGAACCATAATTGTTGAGGCAATTGGGTTCCAGCCATTCCAGCACCTTCTGATACCCTGGCATTTCCTCCAGTTCTGGCAGTTCAAGTGATGAGCTTGAATCTGAGTCACTATCACCGAACAGGGCCCTCTTCGTCAGCTCAAGTTCTTCCAACAGGGAGAGAGGTTTTTTGTCTTCTGCTTCCCAAGGGGACATGCCTTGGACATCACAGGCTTTCCCAAAGCACAGCTCTGTGTCATGTTTTATGTCTTCTGGGGAAAGCTTCTCATTCTCGTAGTAATCCCCTTGGGGCAGCTCTTCTTGATGGTTTTCTTCACCCTGGGACAGCTCCTCGTCACTCCTGCTGTCTTCCGGGAAGAGCTCGACGGTCTCTGCAAGTTTGGACAGCTCCTGGTCACCTGTGCTGCCCTCTGGATGAATCTCGATGGCCTGTTCCACTGGGAACAGCTCCTCATCACAGGGGCTGTCCTTTGGAACAGCCACAATGGTCTCTCCTACTTGGAACAGGTCCTGGTCACTCTTGCTGTCCTTTCCCACTGAGGACATCTCTGCAGCAGTCAGGTTGTCCCCTGAAATGACATCGATGATCTCTTCCACTCGAGACAGCTCCTCTTCACTTGCGCTGTCCTCTAAAGTGATCTCTCTGGCCTCTTCCACTTTGTTGCTGTCCCTTGGAGAGAGCTTGATGGCCTCTTGTACTTGGGGCAGCTGCTCATCACTTGTGCTGTCCACTTGAAAGGTCTCACTGTCATCTTCCCCTGGGGACAGCTCCTGCTCACTCTGACTGTCGTCTTGAAAGAGCCCGAGTTCTTCTATGACTTGGAAAAGACTCTTGTAACTGTCCTTTTCCTCCTGGGGATGTCTGATGTCATTATTCTGTTTGCCTGGCCCTGTGCCCCTGAGGCTGCGCTCCATGGCTGTAGGCCCCGTGCGGATGGGCGGCACAGGCAGCAGCTGCCGGCTCGGGAACACATGGGCTGTGGCCGTCTGGGACACCCTGAGCGGGGGCAGGTGCACCTTGGGCAGGGGGGTGTATGGCTGTGGAGGACAGGGGCTGCAGAGATGTGGCCCCCTCTCCCCTGCCCTGCTCAGCTCTGAGGCCCAGCTCTCAGTGTCCCTGGGGCTTCGTGGCACAGGGGGCAGCGGTGGCAGCTTGTCCCCATACAGGTACGGGGCAGGGCTGCGGCTGCCATGTAGCACTGCCTGTGGCTGCCTGAGCTCCAACTCTGGGACCGTGAGCAGTTGAAGATTTTGGGGTCCCACCTTTGGCTGCCCGAGGTGTACTGGGGGCAGCTTGACGGGCACCGGCGAGGAGGATGATGACGATGAGGAGGGGGACGGAGATGGCTCCCTTGGGAGAGTGAAGATCCTGGCCTTCTCCATTCCCTGGCCTCTACTTCCTTCCTCGTCCATCATTCTTGGCCTCCTCCGAAGGCTCAGCAGTGGGCCTTGGGTGGCCCAGGAGCTGGGGTTCTCCATCCTGTCCATGAATTCCACTGTCTTCAAGCACAGATGTGTCCAGGGAGCTACTTTCTCCTCAGAGAACGACTCTCCTTGGACTGAGCACTCCAGGGCTCTGCGCTCCTTAAATACCCTCAAGCCAGGGTGGGGCTCCCTGATGTCACAATAGTTCTGTGGCCACCACCATGTCCCACATCACAAAGGGCCATGACACGAAGCGCCCGTGTCACCAAGGGCCACCCCCGGCACTCCATGAGCAGCAGCACAGACAGGAACTGGCATGGAGCAGTCCCCAGACTCATGGCCTTGTGGCCCCTACTGTGCCCAGAGCGGCTTTGGCCACGCTCCCACATACCAGCCCCAGCCTCAGCCCCAGCCCCAGGCTGCAGAGCTCTGGGTTTGCAGCTGCACTGGCCAGGGCACGAGCAATTGGCCCGGCGGGAGGCTGGGCACCAGGGGTAATTTTTGAATATATGCTGTGATGTAATTCATGTTAGTTTGTAAATTAATGTAAAATAAATAATGTTTGTATGAATCAAATAATAAAGAAACTTGAAAACCAAAAGCTGCGGAGGGAGGAACAGTGATTGCTTCATCACAACACTGTAACTGCCAACAAAAACTGAAGAGCTCGGATTAGCAAGACAATAGATAATATCCCCAGCAGAGATAGCCCTTTCAGAAACTGTCCAGGAAACACCCAAGCGATGAACACCCGACTAGTATAGATGATTAAGATAACTGGAGCCATCAGGAAAACTACATCTCAATGCATGCTTCCCGTAAACCAAGATCTGCATTCACCAAAATTCATCGTTTCCCAGACATGGTTTTGTCCAGCCCAACGCAGAGAAAGAAAACTACATGAATATACAAAACAACGAAAAGAAAGAAAGACCTGTGCTCCAGGCTAGAAAAGACTGTATAAAAACGGGACTGACCAAGACGGCACTTCTGAACATTGGGGGATCCGATGCGCTAGAGATCAGATCAGAGCGAGTTCACCCGTGCTGATCCTGGGCTCGGCACTGTCCTTTTTGATTGTGGCCATCAAGGACCGCATTTGGTCATGAAATAAATTATCGATTATTTTGATCATATTTAGGTCGGCCTGATCTCTTTGCTATCTATAACACAATCATTTTTCTTTCATAACGTCACTTTAATTTTTGAAAGTAGGTCTTTATTCCAAGTCTCTAGCACTTTCCTGTCATTACATCTGGAAAAAGGTATATTCCTGGGTTTTAGTTTTCTATTTCTCTTTTCTTAAACCTCTCCCCCTAAACTACAAATTAACAACAGAAGCATTAGGTATTACAAAGATATTACAAAAGATATTACAAAATCTCAAATGACAAGTCATTATGTCCAGCTTGTGCAAAAGGATAAAGCATTGCATGCCCACTTTAGGCATAGACTGTCATCAATTCCCTCACACTTAGTGACTGAAAATCCCAGGTTTTAAGTTTGCGGCATTTTTCCTCCTTCTGAGATAAAACGAATAGAGGAATACTGAGTAAAAATATGGCATGTATAAGTCTATTAAAATATATTCATACAAGTGAAATTTTTATACAGAGCATGAACATCGTACACACCAGACTCTCTGACTTTGCAGTCTCAGAGCAGGGGAAATAAGTGAGTGGTATTTCCAAACTCCCAAGGTCTGCCTTTCCACAGGACACAGCAGTGCATCACACATCTGGCTGTGGTTCCAGAGCAGGTTTTTGGTGCTCTCCTGCTGTGTTGATCTCCAGGGAAACAGCTCATAGAGTCACCTTTCTCTGCTGCTTGCAGTCACAGAGTTTTATCATTAGAGCAGGAATTGTACATCATGGAATTTCATCTCCCATTTAAAACTAACTTAATCCTTAGAACAATCAATTGTAGACAGAAACATGACACCTAAGACCAGTGTCATTGTTCATCTGAGGAAACAAAAGGTCAGAAAGGCTTATGTGCTCTCAATTTGCTCTGGAAAACTGTGCTACAGTCAACCCTCAAAGCTGCTGAGTCTTTCCCTCAGCTGTCAGTGCAGCTTCCCCCATGGCTGGATTTGTGGCCATTTGCTCATTCCAGCGTGAGCTCTCTGCTCCTGCTCTACTGCTGGGCACATCAGCACCACAACCAGATTTGGTCTATAGAGAGGTGCCACAACACCCACACAAATTATGACAGATTTTCACACACCATAAATGCTATCAACCATCTCCAAAGCACAGTATGTATATTTGTCTTGTTACTTATTGCATTCTGTCATTTAATTATGGTCTAGGTAAAGCACTACAAAAGCCACAGAGATGAGCAGTGAATCTTCACCTCCAACTTTCTGTAGTCATCCCATATTTACAGCAACATACAGAAGAGGGAAAAAAGGCATGATAAAATGTTTCTTTGACTTACTACTAAGTTTTGTTACATCAGTTTTATACTTGCCACTGAAAACACTTGAATCTATTACATTTATCTTTGTTATCTTATGCTTCTTGCTACCATTCTAATTGCTACCCTGTTCAGTGATAAATTATATTTAAGGAGTATCATTGCAGTTTTGAATTTATAATGCAGATATTCAACAAAAAGAAGTTTCAGAACATTAAACTGTAAACTCTTTGGCTCAGGCTTTGTTCTCTGCTGTGCACTTATAGAGTATTTATATTATTTCACATATATACTGCATACACTTACAGCTTCTAAATGCCATTATCATATGAATCTATAATTGTAGTTTTAACCAGCATTTTGGCAACTGAATTATACTTTTCTGCACCAATGTTGAAATAATAGATGAGTGGCTTTTGCTGAGTATTTTTAAAGAAACCTCTAGCTGAAAATTAGCAGTACTGATTTTACATGGTGTCTACTGAATGACTCACCTCATTCCAGTAAAATTAGTAAATGAGAACTCAGTAGTTATTTCACCATGCATGCATAGTTTTTCAAAATTTTTATTACTATCCCACTAAAATAAAAATCTAATTTAAATGGAATATTAGCCTGTGTAAAACAGGCAGATTAACTCATCTTTATTCTCAATCTTATCTAATACTGTGAATACTGTCTGCAAAGGTAACAGCCAGCAAAACCAGGTGTGACATGAACCAGCATCATTATCCTATATCCAAAGATAAAGCTGTCATTAAGAGAAGTGGCTTTCCAAAATTAGCTCATTATTTTATTACCTTCAATACAAAATGAAATAGTTTATCTTTCTTTTATAAAGCAAATGAACAATTTAGTTTAGAGGTAATTTAACCTCAGGGTCATATTCACTGTGTGCAACTCTCATGGATTATGCTAAGGTCAGAGAAAAGATCTGAAAGGGTTTCAGGCAGTGATTTAAACTGAGTAGCAAGTTACTAAAAAAACAATTTTTCTTGATGAAATCCACACATACTGAGACTTCACTGTCTATAGTATTAGTGGGATTTAAACAAAAATGGTGGGCTATGCCATCTCTCCACTTATCTCAGCATCAAACAGTAGATATAGAGTTCGGGCTAGTAATAATTAATTTCCTGTTTGCCATAGAAATATCCTGGATTCTGTGTCCTGTGGAAAAAAGGGGTTATGGCATGACTTGTTGGAAAAAACTGTCTATTCTGTTCCTTTGTCAAGTGTTCTGTAGGAGACATTTCAGCTCCATCTAATGTCTCATCTTGAACTGTGGTAGTTCACCTAAATAATGTAAATCATGTGCCATCATCCAAAACTTCTGGAGACAATCATCGAGAAAAAAATGTGCATTTATGTACACATTAAGTGAAGAAAATGACTGTTGTGTAATGTAAGCTCAGCATTTTCTGCCAAAGTGGAAATGAGTGTCACACACATGAAAAACAGTTACTGTAATCGTCAACACAACTTGGTGTTCTTTGTTTAGAACCACCCAGATATCAGTAATTTTCAAGGCAACCTAGATTTAAGTAATTTTCAGTAAACCTTAGGCAACCACAAATGTCAATTTTACTACAATACCTAATTTCCAAGGGCACAATTTTAGTTGCTCAGACTGTAAATTTTTTTTGGGAATAAGTCTGTAAATCTTCAGTAATTATTCTAACCAATATGAAAACTGCTGCAAGAGCAAATTTATCTTCACAATTCATTCAAGTGCCTCAAAGCTGCTGCTTTGGGTTTCCAGGCCAGACATGTCACAGCAAAGGAAAACACAGATCATTATAGTTTCAGACTTTTCTGGAATGGTGGAGAGGAGGATGAGAGACTTTCAAAGGTCATCCACACATGACCATAGAATTATTGTAGGATATTTGATTTACAATCAGTATTTACTTGCCTCAAAAGCGGGCCAAAATTTCCCAAATCAGAGGAACTCTTCTTCCTCTTTTTAAGGCAATGCAGTTTATTGTTTCAAATTTGGAATAATTCCAATACTAGTTCTGGCAGTCACAATGTCTAAAGATGAAGGTACCAAATCTGCTGCAAGCTGTACTATGACTAGAACAGAATTACAGAAGAGAATCTCTGTTAAGAAGATATATCTGATATAAACATAGGTAGTTAAGAATCCAGGCTTCCTGTGATGCATATCTAGGCCTATTTCACACACAATTTAAGAGACACCAGATCATATTCTGAATGTCCTTGACAATCTGAAGGAGGATTTCTTGTTGAAATGAATGACTTTCTTTTTTCAAAATCTCAATATTCCTGAATCAAAAGTGAAATGAATAACAATTTGGCTCACCTAACTGGAGTAATGGCCATCTACCGAGATAAATCTCTCTGAATAATGCTTTTAACAATTAAAAAATGAGACACAAAGTGCCACTTCTTATTAAATAAGTTATTCAAGTAAGTAATTCAATCACCTTGATGGCTGACTGAGTTATTTCATGAAGCCAATTATTCACCCAATACTGGAAACAGTCACCAAATAATTTATATAGAAATTTGTTTGTTTGGTGTCCAACCCATATTTACTTATGCCTCATGATGCATAGGATTAATTTGCAAAACACAGATTATCCACGGGTGTTCACTCTAGGCTGGAAGTGCCACTGAAGTACATGGTAAATATTGCCAAAGCAATCTGTGTTAGGAAAGTGGACTGGGAGCAAGGATCAGGAATTTCAAGGAATATTGTATTCCAGTTAGCTTCCAAATAGTGCTGACTCAGAAAAATCAAAATAAAATTTGCAAGACTTCCTAAAACGCTAAGCCACAGGAAATTACAGGTAGTGCACCAAACATTTCCTGGCTATTAATTTATATTGCAATACAAACAAAAAAATGGCCAACTACAATCAGTGTTTACAGAATGAAATTAAAGCAAACCTTTATGTGAACTGTGTAAGGGAAGAGCAAAGGCAAGAAAACTCATGGATCAAGACAATAATAATTTAGTAAGTGAAGGAAAGAAGGGGGAAAAAACCAAAGCAATAAAAACCACCTCCCACAAGCAGACAAATGCCCATCCAGGCTCTGACCAGTTTTTAATGAAGATGGATAAGAATAATTTTCTTAGCTTAAAGAACACTTCCAGATCTAATTAAAATTTACTTAATTGACTTCTGCTCTTCAAATATTAGGTGTTTCACAACACTGCTTACACATTACACAGTCAAAATCCTCCAGGACTGACAATGGTCTGAATACCCTTTTACAGCAATGGCTCCCACATTATTGTCACCTTTTGCCACTATCAGAACTGTAAGTCTCAATAAGCAAAGTAACCTTTCTGCATGCTTGTGAATCAAAAATGTTGAGCACTGATTCAGCACTCTGCTTCTAATCATAAAACTCAACCCAACACCAACATGTACTTCATTTAATGGGAAACTATTTCAATTATTCTAGTAAGTTAGTTACATTTTTCCTTGCTCATTCATTTCAAGAGATACAATTTAAAATAACATTGAACTATGGTAATTAAGAAATCCACCAGGAACAAGGCAGTTTCAGCAAGCTGCTGAATATGTAACAGTAGTTTGCTGTTAAGATATGCAAGTTTGCATAGACAAATTTAGAGAAACCACACCTGGGTACTGTGGCTGGCATACTGCATCATTTATTTGCAGAACAGCATGACAAATGGTTTTGATATGCTATCTTCCATAGGCTAAGTTAGTGATTATTCAGTAATAAAGGTGCACAAGCCTGACTTCTGGAGGGCTTGATAATGTTACCTGCAATCTGGTTCACTCTGACACCTATTTTATCATTTAAGACTTATTGTGTGTGCCTTCTGCTTTAGAATATCTCAGAAGTCTCACACATGAATTACAAAGCAATTGCTCTGGTCTCCAGCTGAATTCAGCACAGTGAAAGGAAATTAACTGCAAACCAACAGGAATATGCCTCTTGCCAAGGATTCCCAGCCTCCAGGCTGCTCCACCTTGTGCTGCCTGTGATTCCTGCCCCAGCTGCCCCTTTACATCCCTCAGCTCTGTCTGTTTTCTGTTCAGCCTGACTGGCACATCACAGCTCTGGGAGTCACTGTGGCTCAAGAAGTCCCTTCTGTCCTCACAGCACTTTACAGCTTATCTAAGTGTGCTCTCTTCACTTATTTCTCATTAGAAGCAATGTTTTTGGTTTTTTTTTCAGTCAGAACTGCACTGTTTATGAAGGCAATTCTAAACTTAGAAGTTTGATTATGGAAAAATACTTATTTAAAAATGCTGTTCAGGCACTGTTTCTTTGTTTCTTACCTATAGCTCAGCTAGGCTGTGATGTCCTAATTCAAAACTACAAGTTTTTTCAAAGAAATGAGCACGATTATTTACCTTACTGCCTTTTTGTACTAGCTCATTCTTTCATCCACATAAAATTTTAAAGTAATTTTCCATGTCACTTCTGCAAAATTAAGATTCCTAGCAGCTATTTAAATAATTATCTAACTTTAATTATTTTGATATGTAGTTGACTGAGAACAGAAATTTTAATGATCGTTAAAGAACTTTAACTGCTTCAGCAAAGTAATTAAAGTTTCCTGCCATTAATAAAATCTACTGTAAGTATTCATAAATATTAAGTCTCAAAGAGTCCATACCATATCCCACAAAGTACCTGATTAGTGTGCAGAAATATAAACTAGACAACATGGTTTCAATTATATATATATATATGTATGTAAATACATTCAGTTAATAAAATGTACACACTAAATTCTGGTAGAGACAGACTGTTACATATATGTTAATGCAAATTAGCTTCTCAGCACTGGGTTCTCAGGAGGGTAATAAAACAAAAAAAATTTGTACGTACAATATTTGGGTTTAACAGTTAAAACAAATGAGAAAAAGATGACTGTAGGATCTTTCTCCATAATCCTAACCTCCCATTTTCCTTTACAACACAATTGTAATGATGAACATAAACCAAAGAACTTACACTACTAGCTCTGCTACTTTACAGCTTAATTATCACTGTTCATTGAAACACACAAAAATTACAAATCTGCTACTCACTGTTCAAATAATTTAACAATAAAAATATCTTAGTGTTAGGATTATGACTTTACCCTTGGAAATGCAAAAGACATTTTAAAGCAAGAGCACTGTAATCCTTTATTACAGCAGCAGCAGAAGAGAGGAACTGCAAAAGAAAAGAAGCTTCTTCAACATTTCTAAAAATAGCCCAGAGCCTCAGCCAATATATTGGCTAGAGAGGATACATGCAAGAAAGGTTCTTCAGTGTTAGGTCAAACACTAATTGCATTTCACCACCTCCATTGTTTTTCCTCAAATAAGAATGCTTTTATTTAATATATCTAACTAAGTCTGTCTCCCTCAGGTCACAAATGAAAATGATTTCAACAAACACAAAAGGCAGAAGTGAGTATCAGGTATGCTCAACATGTCATCAAACCTTATTTCAGGTCAGTGCTGAGAGCACAGCAGCTGAATCACACACAGCCACAGATGCTCTGCCTTTCATTAGAACTGCAGGAGCTAAAGCTTGTCTGGAGCAGAAAGGGGAAAGTCTGGAGTACAAAAAAGGCTACCAAGAAGAGAAAAAGCAAAGAGAGCACAAGCCTCATCAAAACATTACTGAAAACACTTAATTCTGCAACTTGAGTAAGAATATTAGAAACATCTCTAACAGACTGTGATGGAGTTATATTGATCCAAAATGTGTTTATAAGCATCAAGAATCCTTGATGCATTTTTAAATGTCCAGGAACAGATACACCAAGATGTGATCTAATCTATATATGTATAATGTATGAATAACTGACTTATTGCAGTCACACATGGTACCAAAGGTGGAGATGTGAACAGCTACCTGCCTGGATCATAACCAGAGACTGAGTTGTGAGTGCAGGGAGTGAGTCCAATTAGACACAGGCCATCTATACTGATAAATTCCTAAAAGAAATTTCTAGATTGCTGCCTAAGTTCTTAAAAAGCTTATAATAACCTTGGATCATTGTGTTTGTCCCATTCCAGACAGATTTATGGTTAAATCTCCATCTTAGTGATGAAAGCTAAGCCAAGGACAAGCATAGCTAGTGCATTTGTATGTGCCATGCCTAAAAACAGGAGTTCAGTTCCAAAACTTCACTGGAAGTTTCTGAGTTCTGCAGCTGTGTCATACAGCACTTTGAAAACACAAAATAGCATAGAATACATTCAGTAAGCTATCTTATTTTTCAAATGGAAGAGTGATAAGCATCATTGCTGTTTATGTAGAGAGATTCTAATCTAATACAGTAAAAGAAAACAAGTAGGAGGGATTGAGGGACCTTGTTTTTCCAGGATTTGAGTAGGTTATTCACTATTTTAGAGTTGTCACTTATAGAGATAAAACACTAGATTTGCCATGCATCCTTTTATCAACTTTGTTTTGACCATCTTATTTCTTAAATCAATATTGCTGTTTCACTTCTAATATAGTAGTCTGAAAACACTACCAGCATGCAGTGAATAGACTGAAAGCACAAACCACGATTTATAGAGAATGTGGGGTGTTTGCCCCTGCTGTGTGTTTTCAACAGATTCCTTCTAAAGAATAACTTAAAACTTGAAAATTGGTTTCTGAGAGCATTTTTACTGCTGAAGGAATGCATATCTTCAAATGTTTCCTGACCTTCACACTTACACAGGCTACTTGGTTGCAAATAATTTTTGTTTATTTTGCATCTCTTTTCAAAAGAGCTATTCCTGGCTTTGTGCTTTGAAATTCTCTCTTCCACAATTTGGCACTTGCCTTCTTGGAGCCTTTGATCATATATGATGTATAATACAATTAAAATCAATAACCTAGGCTTCACATCTTCAATTAGTTCTATATTCTCCACCAGTTCTTAACAGGATTATTTTAATTCTATGTGAATGTCTATGGAGTTGGGGCAAACCTATCAAGAAAAAGTATCTGCCTCTGGTGCTGATGGCAAAAGGATAATTAGAAATTATAATGCAATGTAGAATACAGTATGTTTTCCAGCTTGTCATCAATCAATTCTCCAAATTTAGTTTTATTCTTGTCCATTGTGAGGAGTAGCAAAACCATCCCAGCACATGCACTGGGTGTGTTCCAGTGCTGCTCTTTGGTGCAGGATTTCTCTTCCTGCTGGGGCACACCTGGGGGTGAATTTGTGGATTGCCCTGGGGAAGGCTTACCTCGATGACCAGTGTTGCTGTGTGCTTCTTGCCATACATCCTTGGCTTGAATCCCACTGTTATATGGGTTCCCACAGTGCCTTCTGGGAGAAGCACTCCAGCTTTTGGCATCACAAGGAAATCGGGATCGCTGCCCGGCAGGAAGTGTGCAGTGAATGGCTCCTGGGTACCTGCAGGAAAGCACAGGACACTGTTGTGCCTTTCACAGCATCTTAACTTAGGCCACCATGTGGCATGACTCAGGAAACATGGCATGGAATGAATATGGAATACTAAGAGCATTCTTACTTACAGAATAATTATTCTGTAGTAATTCTTTATTTATACACAGGGACCTGCATACCGGTATTCAATTTCAAACATATTTACATGCTATTATAAGTATTATATTAACTATGGAATAATGATAGCATTTGCCACTAGAAAAAAAAAAAGAAGCTTTTGACTTCTAAAGGTATCATACAGTGATAGTAGTAAATTAAAAGTACTCCCTTTTCCAATCTCTAAAAAAATTAACACTGACAAGCTACCCATTTTATTAAGGTTTATGACTGGAACTGAATTTGCATTCTGGCAGAGTGTTACTAGACTAGGAGGGAGTTCTGAAAGGCTTGAAATGAAGAGATGAAAAATAATAATTTTTATCACTGTTTAACATTTTTCACATCCCATAAACTAAACATTTTAAGATTTTGCAGTAACATAATTAGGTTCCTCTATTGATAACATTGTGTATCTTTTATCTCAAAGAATTTCTGTCACAGGCACTGCAGATCTTATATAATGTCTTGGTCCACAGCAGTGTTGTTGGACCCAAATAAAATCACTAGTCCTGGTAAAGACAGTGGCTGAGCACTATAAAACAATCTTAGGCCAATCCCAAACAGCCTGTCCATCACAATTCCTCAGGGACTCCTTGCCATAAACATTCTCATGAAAATAATGTACATTTTTTATTTTCTGGTGAGGTATTCTCCTTTCAGCCTTTATATGTGTTGCTGAGGACAGCTCTATCACTCTCTGGACAGAAGGAGAACACAGGAAATTGAAAGTAGAAATACAATGGGATGGTCAAAAATTAATCCCCAACACCCTGGCACAGTACAGCAGGGCAAGCATCGTGCACGCTTAGCGGGAACATATTTTTTGTTGATAAAACCTGAAGAATGAAAAGCTAACAGCATCTCAAAGAAAAGCTGCTCAAATCTGTTTATTCATGGACTGTCACACCAGAAATAACACTTTTCAAAGAAAATGCCCACAAAGAAATGAAGTTTAATGTTTTATGGCAGGTCATATCTCTGCGGAAATGTTCCATATTTCCTGGGCAAGCACTGTCCTGTGGGTGGCATGCTGGGCCTGGGTCATTTTGTTTAAAAATAGCCCTCCCTTGGAATATGTTCTCATGAAAGATTGTACTATATTCAAAATGCTCTCCTGAAAAGAAAGGGCATGCCACCAGTTTACAGAAAGAGTGAGAGTGCAGAAAACAGAAACTTCTGTTGCCTCCAAAAAAATTACCTGATATTTAGCAGTGCTGTTGGTGGGTGCATCAGCAGACTTAGCCTGGCTTTTTCCTTTAGGTGAAAGAAAGCAAGGTGGGCAAAAGTACTAAATGTCTGAAACTACATTTCCAGTCTTCCAGTCTTGACATCAAACTTATGCTAACAATCTCTTTGTAGTGCCTAAAGCTGTGCAGCTGAGTTTACAGCCCTGAGCCATCATCACTAATCCTGCTGGGCCTGAGCTCCCAGCCATGTGCCAGATAAACCTTGAATTTTCACATCTTTGTTTCCCTCAAGGAGTGCTTAGCTGTGAGGGCCCAGAGCACACCTACTACACACAGACAGCAGCAATGGGATCAAAAAGAAGTGATGGCTCTAGACTGAGCAGCAGAGTAGAGAACTCCTCAAAAATGCCTGAGATAAATATTCAAATCCTCATTTTGAAAACAGAGACAGATCCTCATCTCCAGCATCCCTGCTCTATTGACCAGGCTCAGGAACATTTTAAGTCAGCTCTTTCTGCATCTCCCATGCTCAGTCTGTTTTCCAGTGAATAGTTAGGGACAACAACTCCTACTGAGTGCTTGGTGTCTTTGTAAGACATCCAAGAGCATGACTTGGACTACAGATGTGATGATGAAATGCTGGGGGAGATGAGGCAGGGGACAGGCAGCTTACACTGCAGACACAGGAAAATACAGATTTCATTCCTGCTGAAATTGCCTCTTAGCAGGGAGTTATGCAACAACAGCTTGTTTTGGAGTTTTTCAGAGACAACAAAACAGTCAGAAAACACAGAGGAGAAGAAGCTACATTTTGTCCAGACAAGGGGACAAGACAGTTTAAAGAGAAACTGTCAAAAACGCATCTATAATTACACACAACATATTTACCAAGTCAGAGAAAAATAATGGTATTACATCACACTCCTCAGATTTTAATTTTCAGAAAGAAAAATGGAAAGAAAAAAAAAAGTTTTAAATAAAACCCACACACTTCTTGACAGCATTACCATAAGGTTCTAGAGGTAGTTATAATTTTTGTCATGTTGAGTAAAATACATAAAGGCATACAAATTTGCACATAATCATATAATCATGCATTTACCTATGAACACATATAATCACAGCTAAAACCCCTCTGCTCCCAAAGCCTGCCAGTTTTAAATAAAAGAATCAGGGTACAGATTGGATGCAAAATGTTTCTCAGAGTAGAAACTATGTCCAAGTAAGGAAAATAGAAATCCTGACAAATTAAATGTATAGACATAATATGATAAGTGAGCAGGGATTCTGATGAAGATGGTACAAAAATCAGCAATTAAAAAATTACACATAATCAGAAGCAGAAACCTTTCATTGATACATCTTGCATTGTTTTAAAAATAAATCTAAAGATGCCCCCTGAGACAAAACAAGCAGTGCTTTCACTGCTGTTCACATTAGGGAGATGAACTGGCATGCTGGGCACCTCACAAACATAAGTAAATTGCTTTCTCTTTCTCATCTTTTATAATAAAGAGAAATCTGGAGATTAAATTCCCAGAACAGCACCTTAATTTCAGGCATTATAATTTTCCATGCCTGTATATTTAGTGTATAATTAAAAATTAATAATTCTAGTTTTTTAAATGATTAAAATTTAATTCCTCCTTTTTGATTGCTCCTTCAGGTGAAACAGCTCTGGAGTCAATGTTTGGCTTGTCATTTCTCAGACATGAAGGTCAGTTGGGAGGCAGACCACTTTGTCAAGAAAGGTGGCACATGACATACTTTATAAAGTTTAATGATGTGTAGTTTTGAAAATACATATGAACCAAGCACAAATGAATTAAAAAATGTAAGGGCAGAGACCTTACAAACCAAAGAAAGTAAATGTGTTTTCCCACATCTTTCTTTAACTCCTCTCACAATGGTTTGATCACATAACATGAACTCTGTCCTTACTCAAATAATGAACAAAAGTAAACACTAATTTGAATTTAAATAATAATTGGACAATGAAATCATGGCAACCTGGAAAAGAGGAAACTGAGCTGGTCTCTAATGGACATTTTTATAATTACTCCTTTAATCTTTTTCTTAAATAGAATGCTTATCAGTGTTCTCATGCTATACAATTTTCAAATTATTAAACTGAAAAATAATAGCAACTTACATCTTCAGCTTAAGAAGAATTTAAAATTTATATTCCTGTAGAGACCACACTCCAAATCTTATAAAATAATCATGAAAAATTTATTAAATTTTATTAAATTATGGCTGAAAATAGGTTTAATGTTTCTCTTCCCAAAACTACTGAAGCAGTAAATTACTCCTGCAGAAATGTATTCCTTACAAGACTCAGCATTTAGAAAAGCCATGCATAAAAATATCAGCACATAGTCCTTTTGACCAAATGCATGGGTATTTTTTGCTAATAAGAGTAACAAAATGTCTTAATCTGTAAAGTATGTAACTGCTTCAAGAAATAAGGGATATGAAAATGTTACAATAGTTCAAGTGGTTCAAACAATAGTCAATCATAACTAAATTTATTTCTTGTATTTTGTAGTTAATACCTGTTGGATGACACAAGAAATTTCAGTTATTTACACAGTCAAGTCCTTTAAATTTATTAAGTGAATGCATTTGTCAAATTCTATAGAGTTATTACTGACACTTGGTGAAATAGTGAAATTTAGATAATTTCTCATCAACAAAAAATTACAATTAAAAATTATATAGTAACTCATTATTATTTATAAAAAGTTGGTTATGTTTCATACCCAAACCAACTCTGGTTTAACTGACCACTCTAAATCCTGAACTCTGGACATCAGAAAGTTTTAAAACTCCAGCTATCGCTTCTGTGGCTTTGGAAAGGCTGCTTTAGAATTAAAGGACTTTCAAAAAATATGAGCAAACACTGCATGACAAATGCCTGTCAGGGAATGCTTTACCAGCCCTAAGATGACATTTTGTTGTGCACATGTTGTAAAACCAAAGCAGGAGTTAGAGGTTCTATCTTCACAGGATGATTTCTGTCTCATTCCTGTTCTACCCAGGGGTGCTGTATTTGCAGATTGACTGATGACTGCACTTAGGTCCTGGCTAAATGTGTGACATGTCAAGTACTGTACTGTTAGGAAGGATGATCATAACTTTTTGAAAGGTCTGTTGAATGTTTACATTATCAATATTTTTCACTAGTCCCCATTCAGGCTCCAAAAAATGGAGCCCAGTCAACATTTGTGCTTTGCAGCTGCCACTGTGTGGGAAGTGCTAAGATGAAGTATTCTAATTACATCTTTAGATTCGTGGTAGAATTTTGCAGAACTGCTAACAGAGAGATTGGCAGAGGAATCTAGGCCTGTAATGTACACAGCAATGTGTGAGAGAGTAAAGGAGAGGATGCATGAACTGAGAATTTACTAAATGCATTTTCTTGCTGCATATTTAATCCTGGCTCGTGGTAGTTCTAATGAAATACATCAGTAATTAGAGTGAAATAGAAATGTTTCTTAAAATTGTAATTGTAAACATTTTGGTTTTGTTTTCCCTTCAGAATAAGGGAGGGTACAGAAATAAAATGGGTCACCCACTAATTCCTCAGAATTAAAATGAATTTTGCGTGACCAAGGAATGTTTGTAATTGAACACTTATTCTATGCACTAGGAAATGCACATAGAAGAAATAACGAAAATCTCCAAAGAAAAGTAGGTTAAGAAAAATAAACTTGCAGATGCAGTCATTTTAAAGCCTAATTTCATCTTTATTCTCATCCCTCTAGCCCACCAGTTTGGAGCTTTTGCCCTCTTTATTCTAGTTCTGTTCCTAGAATCAGGTGGAGCCTTGGATTTTGCAGATGCTCCTCGGTGGACACCACATCAACATGAGGCTGTTTGTTTTTGTCACAACAGGTGCTATGTTTTTCAGAGGGGAAGTTTGAGTTTATGCAAGAAGTTTCCTCAATGTAACAAATATCCTGCTTGTGATAAACACAGGATTGGAGTGACAGGGCAGGATGGGAAGATGGAAAAAATTCTACAGTATATGGAAAGCAATGCATGATTGTAACAATCACTAATAGGTACATGGGAAGGCAGAACTAAATTGGTGAAAGGAAACTCTGTGTATGAGAAAGAAGCTGACAGCACAAATAGGAGAGAATTATCCCCCAGCTTGAATAAACCTTCAAATGTACTATATTCCAAGTGAATATAGTGTTCACAAATATCTATCTATCCCACACATATCATGTTGGCTACTGAAGTACTTGTCCTGGAAAACATAAGGTAACATTCTGCTGTAGCTGGACATCAGTATTTTAACATGAAGAAATAAATTCAACCATCAAAACAACTCTGTACAGGAAGATAGAGCAGTAAATAAGCTTCACAACCCACTTCTGTATTAATACTAATCTCCTGATCCCAAACTTAATTGATTAAAAATACATTAAGTTATCTTCAGTATGCCAAATATAGAAATGCTAGTTTTCTTAAGCAAAGCATCACTTTGAGAGTTTTTATTTTATGTTTGAATTATAGATTTCAACATAAAATAATAGACCAATAATTTAAGATCGATATAAAATAAATTTCTGTAAGTTTTATTTCCAAGAATAATATCCTAGCCTTTTTGGTTAACACTCCTGTCATTCTGTAAACCACTGGCATTCAATAATGCATTTGGTATTAAAACAAGCACTAATATTATCTCAAACATTAGAGGCCTGTACTAAAACAAATTACTCCAGTGGAAATGCTGCCAATGATTTCAGCTGGTGTTGAATTAAACCTATATTTATGATAAAATCCGACAAAGGCCATCCATGAATGTTAAGGAGTGATACATTTTTCTTATTTAGGAAGTGAAATCTGCTGATTTGACTCTAATCAAGCTTAATGCCAATATAAGAAACTCTTCAACATGTCCCTTTGGAATTTTTAAAGCTGAAAGAAAAATATTGGTCTACTCTATCCCAAGTGACATATGTTCAGTTTTAAAAAATACATTCGTTTTTTTCATGCAAAACAGTTTAGCTGCATTCTCAGTATCTTGTATTATTTTCTGGAGCAGATATTGGGCTATTTCTCATTGTATAAACTTTATATGTGTTGAAAGGGTGCATTACATATTTTCATGAACTGCTGGAGCTTTCATTATCTCAGATCATTGTGCAGAGTGTAGCAATGACCTCCCATTTGTAACTGATCATTCTCCCTGAACAACTACACCAAAATCATTAATTCATTCTGAGATGTCCTGTACATACTGAGGATTTTGGGGGAGAGGGGGAGGGAGAGGAGGAATGTGGAATTTAAGGAGGAAGGCCACATTTGAGTTGCACTAGCTGTAAAGAAAAAGCTAAACCAATTGACCTCATAGGTTTATTGTGGAGCACTGAAGATCCTCATTAAATGTGGTGTGTGTGTATATATATATATGCTAGCTCAAAAAGATGCAGAGGTGTTCTCAGTGATCCTGTGCAACCCCTCTCTCTTGGCAGTAGCAGGAGAAAAAGACATCTGCAGAGTCCCTCCCTAGCAGGTTACTCAGAAATACACCTGTTTCCCCCACAGTTACTCCCAAAGTAGCAGTGCTATGAGCTACTCTCCAGCATAAGAAAAGAAGACATTAGTATCTATATATGCAAGGAGAAAACAAAACATGACTCTTAAAGTACCACAACTGATTCTCTATGGATTGTGCTGCTAAATGATTATTAAAAAAATTCCAAGGGCTGATCTTTTTTTTCAGGGAGGATCTATAAGGTGACACTTTGTATCCTAGTAAAAAAATTTTAGCCATGTTTTAATATTTCACTGCTTTAATTTTAATCTAAATAATTTGTGGTATTCAAGCATTAAATTACACCTGCAATGTAAGTTTTTCTTATGCCTTTAATCTGCAATTATTTGCAATTATAGTGCAAACACTATACTATGTGTTGGTTGGCTGAGAGTTCTATTTCTATGCAAAACCTCCCCCATCACAATCTCCAAAGCAAATCAGAGGTAAGAAAAAGCAATATATAACTTACAGAGCAGTTCCCAGAATAACAGAATCACAGAATGGATCAGGATGAAAGGGACCACTGTGGGTCGTCAGGTCCAGCCTCCCTGCTCAAGTGGGGTCATCCCAGAGCACTTGGCACAGGATTGTGTCCTGACAGTTCTTGGGTATCTCCACTGGGAGAGACTCCACACCTTCTCTGGGCAATCAGTTCCAGTGCTTGGTCATTAAACAGGAAAGAAATTCTTCCTCATGTTCAGGTGGAGCTTCCATCAGCCACCAGCTCCTGCCCGTTCCTCCTGTCCCATTGCTGGGCCCAGGGAGCAGAGCCTGGTCCCTGCTCTGCCCCTCCCTGCAGACACTGGCACACAGGGATGGGGCCCCTCTCAGCCCTCTCTTCTCGAGGCTGAGCAGCCCCAGCTCCCTCAGCCTTTCCTCACTGAGATGCTCCAGTCCCTCCATCATCTTTGTCACCTCCACTGGACCCGCCCCAGCAGCTCCATGTCTGTCCTGCCCTGAGGAGCCCAGAACTGGGCACAGCAGCCCAGGTGATGCTCACAGGGCTGAGCAGAGGGGCAGCATCACCTCCCTGAGCTGCTGGCAATGCTCTTCCTAAGACACCCTGATGACCCAAGTTCCTGGTACTGTTTATAACACAGAGCTTTTTTAGTACATGCAAACATTGCATCTTGCATTTAACATGTATGGGAGTTTAACATTTGCTGTATAAAATAAAGTTGGAATTTGTTAAAGGGCAAAAGAGAATCTATCTTCCACCAGAGCTCTTCCTTTGTATAACTATAATGGCTCACATTTTATAACACCTTTCTGAAGAACATCAGGTATCTTCACTACTATCAAACACCTACCAGGAGATTACAGTATTGCTAGAGCAATTGCTTCTCTTTTGTTCCTGAAACAGCCATTTTATTGAAGCTGTTAACTTGAACACTGTGATAGAAGCCTTTGTCAGAGTCCTCAATAATTAACATCACTGACAGACATCTAAAACCTGGAACAACTGTCCATCTTAGAGACACAGCTTTTGGAAATAAGCTTTAAAAAATCAGTTGTAACCAAATACACTTCCTGATGAGGATGAAACCAAAGGATGTATCTACAATGAAAGTTTCAATCTGCATATCTGTCACCTTTCTAGATATATAGCAAAAATAGTTAATTTAAAATAAAATAGAAGAAACTTTAAAACTTCCATAAGGTACATGGATCGTGAACATTATGATTCATCCAGATTCCCTGTTTAATATTTTAAAACTTATCTATCATTACCACACAGTTTATTCCTTGACTTATTGCTGTATACAACTGACATTATAAGTTTGCTATAAAATTGTAAAAATATGGGAAAATAATTGAAATATGCAAAAATGATATATTAACAGAGGTTTCTGTGGGACTTTTAAAGAAGAAGAGTAACAAAATGCTGAAGACTTACACCCTTATCTTAGCAAGTGGAAGTAGAGATGAATTCATAGAATGCTTACATAATACAACAGGAGTACTTTAAAAGAATGGCATAATTAAAGTTTTATGCAGCACGATGTGAGAGAATGTTTTTCACTTGGTGTAAGCATAAAGTACCTTGAAAAAAATCTATTAGTAACAGCAATAGCTTTTAAAGCTTTACTGGTGAGCCTTTAATATCACAAAAACATCTTGACATTGTATTACACATTTTAACATCCTCCCAAGCCTTTTAGGGCAAAAAAGTCATAACATAAACATGTGGATCTATTCAGATTTTCTCTTAAACCAAAGTCTAAATGTAGAATGCTTCTGTGTTCTACAACAAAGCTTCAAAATCACATTTGTTATGCAAACAATGCAACTCTTGAAAATAATGATGAAATTGCTGCATCCCAGTTATGTTTCTGTTGCTCAAATTTATTCTAACCAATGTGTTTGAGTAGGAGTTGTACCCTCAGAAAACTGCATAAATTCTTGAGTGTAAATGTTTTTACCTTGTCTGGCTTGTGAGCTTAAAGCCAACTATGGATTCCTTATTCAGGCCAACTGCTTCAATGTTGATCACATCATCCACTTCTGGCTCTGTGGCAATGAACACCAATGGAAACTTCCAAAGGCCTCCTGTAGTACACTGAATTGTGACAGTTGCCTCATTCCTTAAAATTTCAGATAAAAACAGTCAAGACATAGAGAAACATTATAAAGCATGAATGGATTAATATACAAAAAAAACTTTGAGTGTGTAGAAGTACATTACAGTAAAATGAAAATAAAATTACTTTAAACCAGAATATATCCCTAATTTTGCATGGTGTATGTCAGATAAACTTGACTGGAATGTAGATTCAATAGTGCTAGATATTTACAGCAAATTACAAGAATGAACATAATATGAAAGCAACACTCCTGGCACAGCCATGAGATTTCATTCTTCTTCTGCTTGATCTCTCTTGAATAAAAAAAAAAATTAACTAAATTTATTTTACTCATTATTCTTTATTTACAGTGATGTTAGGGAATAATTTTGTGCAGAACATATTAGCAGTTCATATTAGGATCAAATTGATCTGACAAAGGTCTATGTACTTAAGAAAAATGCCAGACTCTGATGCCTTTGGCTTGTCTAAGAGCTGTAGATTCTGACAATAACAAAACTAATTAATTGCAGTCACTGAGTCCTCTGCACAAAGCCTAAGCTTCAAACACACAAAGACAAAAAATCCAACCCAAGTTTAAAAAGAATAAAATAATTAAATAAAAACGAGAGAGTAGGAATGAAAAGGCTTTTCTAAATTCACCTCCCTCTGGCACAATGACACTGAATTGGGTGGATGGATTATTCTTACTAAAGCTTTGCTCTTTGTTTATTTTTTTAACCTTCTGAACTATTACAAATATAGAGCAACTTCCTGCCTCCTAAAGGCTACTTTTTTCCTGCAATCCATGATACTCAGTAGTGCACACACAGAGTAAGGAAGTAACTCAACAGAGCCATATCACAGGAACTAAAATGAAACACTCAGTTTTAACATCAAAGATATCACACTGAGAAGGAGCAAGGGAGAAAATTTAAACCAGTAGATATCAGAGGTGAAAACAAAGTGAAGGAAAGAATGCAGGAAAATTATTATGGAAGTAAGAGTGTGTAGACAGGACTTCATTACATGTTCTTTTGGTAGTAAGGAACACGATCTTACCTCATTGGTTTGCTAGGCACAAACACTACATTAAAGATCAGAGTCACAATTCTGGATTCTGTATCCCATTCTTTCTCAACCAGGTGTATACCAACCAAAGAGTCAAGCTGAGATCTAATTTCATCTGATTGATATTGCAATTCATACAGAAACTCCAGTGTTGCAGGGGAACCTAAATGATACAGGAGAAAAATATCAGCCTGTGTGTGCTGTAACTTCACACAGTTGGCTCAGTGTTACAATTCTTCCCTTTGTTACTAAAAATGATAAATAAGTAAAACTAGCAATTATCTAAAACTTAAGTGATTCCCTTCTGACTGTATAACAAAATATTCCCCATTCACATGAAAGGCTTTATGGTTTCCAGCAAAATAGAAGCTAGAAAACTTACTTGAGATATATGAATGGTAATAGCAATATTGCTCTGGCTGGTGAGATATTTCTAGTTCATCAGCCAAATGAAAATTTCATAATATTGAGTAATGCCATCGGGACAATTGAAAAAAAAATCATTAAGGACATCAATGCCATTGATGGCTGCAAGCCTGAGAAACAGAATACAGAGAAATAGTGAAGATGTCACCAGCAGCCTCTTCTCTTATTCCCTGAAGCACGTATGAAAAGGCCAAGTAGTAATGACATAAAAATAAACAGCTGAGCTTCTTGAATCAAATGTCTCCTCCAGCTGTAATAAAGGAAACTGAGATATTCAGTATACAATAGTAATTTGTGCACAGAAGGGAACATTTCTATGAGGAAAAGAATTTCAAGCTGCTAATCCATTTAAAAGTTTTACACATTTTATGGATGAGAAGTGTTTTAACACAACCATTAACTCCTGTAGGAGATTCATTTTGCTATGACCACCTATCTCAGGACACATTTTGAATTTGCAGAGCTGAGTACTAAGGTACAGAACCGCTGTGTGTGCATCCCTGCACACATATCCTGATAGTGCCAGGCAGCTGCAGAGTTAATTCCCAAGGCCTTCTGACTCAGAATTCTAAAATACAGATGACAGATTTGTTTATATAAAAAGTCCAAGAGACAACGTTGGAGAAAAGCTTAGTTTGGTACTGCCAATCTGTAAAACCACCCAAATTTAAGTGAGTATAGAGATGCTTCCCACACTTCTCGTCCTTTGTCCCTCTCTGAAATGCACAATTTCCTCTTCCCACTTCAGCAGCTAACAGGAGGCGTGAACTTTTGTTGCTTCATTTTTATAACACAAAGATTAACTCTAAGAAATGTAGCAGCTTATATTGAAACATTTGTAACTCTTTAAAGTAATTCAGAGACCTCTATGCAATATATACCAGATTAGAGTCACACAGATTTAAACAAGTATTATGACCAGCATATGGGATTATCAATCCTAGTAGATGATATACACACTGAGTACCAAAATACAGGATTTCCATGTATTGATCAATATATACAGGGACTTCATTACATTAAATGTAATCTGTTAAAATGAAATTCAACATGAAAATTTTCTCCTACAGCCTATAAAATTTAGGACCATCCTACATTGTTTCATGCTTGCTGTTTTTCCATTTGAAAAATGTAATGTTTATGTCATGCATTCAGATTCCAACACAGCCCAAGGCTTTTAGAAGTCACCCTTGACAAATGCTAGAACATGAAGACTCAGATGCTGACAATCAATGGAAGAGAAAGGATGACAAAATCTGGAGCATTTCATAGTGGAAAAAAAAAATGCAGCTATTGAGCAGATGCTTCTTGCAGCAGTTATATCACACAATGCTACTCAGGAAAAGCTTATTTTACAGTTCAGGTGCTAGGAAGACAACATTGGGAACTGCATACTGCTTTTAATATCCAGACATTTGGGTTTGGTTTGACATATATATATATAACTTCTTAGCCAGAAGCAATTAAATACTTTTTTTTTCTGTTCCAGGCTGTTTTGCAACCTGTTATATGCTTATATTAAGTAATTAGTTAAAATATTTTATACTTTCAACATTTAAAGAAAAAATGATGCTTTTATGAATGCCAATATTTGGAATCTTGTTATATTGGTCCCTTCAGCTCATTTTGATCTAGACTGCTGATCTAGTTTAGCACTGCTAAAAAATGTAAAACATGTTTTTCATCACAGCTGCCCTGAAGACTCCTACATTATCATGCTGTGGGAATTCTCTGTGAAATGTTAATATTTGATTCTAGCAATCCAGTAATATATGTGCTGCCTAAATAAACTGGCAGAACCTAGAAGAAAAAAAAAGAGGTAAGAAACAGATAAGAAATTGTCCAATTTGTCAAATATTCAGAGTTCTCTTGACTCTTAAAATTTCCAGTTTCAATTAAAATGGCAGAAGATATAAAACATGGAGATAGCACTAACATTTTCTTTAAAGCAAAGTCAAATATAATATAACATACTGCTTAAATAGGCCTTGACCCTTTAGGCTCAATTCTTTGTATTCTTTCATTCAGTTTTCATTTCAGCTTTTTTTTTTTTTTTCTAAAAAATCACCATTTTTAATACAGATAAAATACTTGTTTTATCTAATGCAAGATGTAAAATACACATTCAAATATAAAAGTATACCCCAACTAATCCACTCATGTTCTGTAAATAGAGAGTAGCAGGGAGAGCTTTAGCCACATCTGACCCAACACAGACATATTTATCAATCCAAACACTGGGAAGATATAGGGATGTTATTTATATACAGCTAGTTAAATATAGGGAATAGAAATTCTGATTATAGAAAAATACCACTTCTTCCTCTTTTCTGAATAATATTTTGCCTTATTTAAGTAAGAAAAGAAAATATATTCTGAGGTAATTATTCTAAGACAATTTTTTAAATCATTAAACTTTTTTTCTTTTGAAAGGCAATTAATCTCAGTCTTCAAGCGTTTTCATTTGTGTACATAAAGATTTCTAAAAAGGTAGCATGTATTTAGCAACACTTGTGTATGCAAAGCTACTGAAGCACCTATATTTAAAAAGAAACCAAGCTTTTCAGCTATACAGAACTATGAGGTGGCTGTCATTTATTTGCAAGTGCCAATAAGGACACTGCTTCAGAAGCTCTGGAATAAAAATGTTGGGGTTTGTTTAAATAGCCTCTAAGGAGATTATAAGATATAGACCACATGAAAACTCCACGGATTTTACACTCTGGGCATAAAAATTGGTGAAAAGTGAATTTTTGTGACTGCTAGATTTACTGTAGAACTAATTAATAGATGCATGCATCTAAAATTAATGCATCTAAACTTTAAAGAACTATTCTAACAGGTTCACAAAATAGGAATCTTAGAAATTTAAATAACTTTTTAGTGGAAAATAACCTGTTTTCAAGGTTCAAAAGAATTAATAACAAAGAGATTTGTAGATGGGCCTATTGCCTAGAGAAGGCAGTGAAAGGCCCACTGGATATTTCTGGCCTGAGACAGAGTTTCATTCACAGTGTCAGGATCGAAGCATTTGTCCCTCCCTCCTGTTTCTGAAAAGTGAGTGCATGATTTCACTGAGGACCAGCTCATTATACACTGCATTTCCTGGTGCTAGCAATCTCATGGCCACGGCCTGGGGGCTGCAGTCCCCTGTGGGCACCCGGGGGGATCTGCCCGTCTGAGCTCTCCACAAAGAGCTTAACCCATGGCACACCTGGTGGCATACCCATGGCAAAGGGAGCACCTCCCAGGGACCCCTTTACTTCCACACTGCCTCCCATTTCCATTGAGACAGATGGAAATTAAAACTCTGATGGAAACATGCTCAGACTGCAAAACTGCTTGTCCTCATTGCAGATGCTTCTTCCTTGGATGGATGTAGTAAAACAGAGATGTGAGTGAATTCACTTAACTGCTCTTATTTGCAGTCATTTCATAAAGGAGGGAAGCACAATCACCAAATACAAACATGTAATTAAAGCCCAGGCATTCATAAATTTGCAGTTTCATGCTTTGCATAAACCAGATTAATTATTTTCACTTGGTGCTGAATGTAACTGAACTCACACTGATTTATTTGCTGGTTCTGGTAATTCTCCAAGGCTGTGTCCATTGTGGCCATGACACATAACAAAGATTTCTCCCCCTCTTGATTTAATAGTCCCCAAATTGCTAACACAGAAACTACAAAAACAAAAGTCAACTACTCATTTCTAACAGGCATCTGGCATCTAATCTTCACATTCCAAATCTTTTGAAATATCTTTTCTCATAGCCCCTATCAGTTCTCCTCTGACACTTGTCCTTTTGCTGCTTCTCCATTGTCTTCCAGGAGTTTTCAGATAGACACTGCTGGAACTCAGCAGCCAGTGCAGCATGAACATTAAATATGCATTTCTGCCTCTCCAGCAAAAGCAGAGGCAGACAGAACACATCATTGTACAGCACATTAAATAATTTTAATACTGTTTTCAAGTCAATATTCAAATAAACAGAAAAAAGTGAATTTGCAAGAGTAATAAAGAAAAAAATGTTAAAAAAAGAGATCAAGAACATTCTAACACTAAGTAGACTTCATGTGGGTAGTAAGAGATGAGATCTCAACTGAAAATTATGTATCTATATTTATATATCTATCTATATCTATATCTATGGATATCTCACTGTAAAATGTCACAACTAAGGGATAATAGCAGCAGAATAAACAAATTGCATAAACCCCCAAAAACCCAAAGAACTGGCTGTAGTTAAATATGCCTTTCACCAGATTTCTTCATACAGGTAGAAAAGAGCTGAATATATGGAGCATTACAAATATAAGCAAAGATAACATAACCTTACTAAATCCCAAATACCAAATTAAAATCATAAAAATTAATGGACAAAAAAGCTGATCTTCTTCCATTGATAATAAAATTATTGATCCTCATAGGGATTCAAGGAAGTTCTCAACATAGTTCTGCATATATATCTTTACATCTCTTCTGTTCAAGTTTTTCTCTTTCCATATCCAGCCAAAAACTCATCTGTATCTTCAAGGCTCTACAAAAATTCCTGTTTTATCCACACCTTTTTTTTTCACCCTGCATCCCACTGCCTAATTCCTTAGCAACAGGAATGCTTCTTTCCTAAATTTTCTCTTACATTCAATTTTTGTTTCCTAATTTTTCTCTTTCAAAACACTTCTTTAAAAGAGTTATCTACTTCTAAACCAAGTTTCTACTGTAAAGAAGCAGCAAAAAGCATTCCCCCACCTTTTTTTTTTTTTTTTGGAATGTATTTCTTCAAAACACTGCATAGTTTAGTGAATGAAATGGAAGCTTGTGAACCCATTTCCTGTATATGAAACACATGCTGTGCATCTAGTATTGCTCCTTGTAGCTTGTTTCTAGATATTCTCTCTCTCTGACTCCCTTTTTCACTAATTCTCTTTTTACTCTGCCTCCATACATCCCTTTCAACACTTTCTTTATTATCATATTACTTGCATAGTAAGTTGAAACAAAAACCTCAGAAAAATTAAAAGGATGCTCTTCAGTCCAAAGGATCTCACATTATTTGCCTTTAGTCTGGCTTTCAACTCAGATTTGTACACTACCCTATAAATTCCTGCCATATAGGAAACAAATAAAATTTATTTCTTCATAACCATTATAATCCTTTCTCAACAAGTTCCCTTTTTAATTTAACCATGTCTTCATTTAGTCAGAAATTTTGGCAGATAAAGATCACATCTGTACCTTGGCACAGAAGCATCAAAGCAGCTTTTTCAGGAGCATATCTCATGATTTAGTCTTAACTCACACAGACATTATTTTTTCCATGGCATCCAGAGTAATTTGCCTCACTTTCTATGTTGCCCACAGAAATCAGTAACAACTCAAGTTGACTTTTAACCTAACCATTCTATTTGAATTGACACACACGGAGACTAAATTGAAAACCCATGTCACCATTTTTTCAATAGTTCTTGACAGTTTTACACTATATACTATGGTCTATTACAAAAGCATTCACTTATATCTTCTGGCTTTTTTTAATATAAAAAAGTGATCCACAGAGAGTGGAACACAGCACTTGATCACTAGGATCACATTCATTCATTTCCTCTTCCTTACCCAACAGATTGCATTCAGTTACACATAAAACAGAACATCTATCACACAGGGTAGTGTAAATTACTATAAGACATTTCATCTCATGGGAGGTACCCAATTGTGTTATTTTTTAGATACAAATCAAGTTCCAGAATTAATAAAAGTTCTGCATAGTAAATTTCTGAAGTTTCTCTCTTGTCTTCCACAGCTGGCTTGAAGAAAGAGTGATGGTTCAAGGTTATTACCTCATTCAAAGTTCTGTGGTGATTCTATGTAACTTCTGTTTACTTGTCTTATAGTTTCAATATCTACCTGTATCTCCAAAGCTTCAGATCATTTGCTCTTAAACTGTCAAAACAACAGGCCTGATGCAGTAATTTATAAAAACATAAAGTTTTACACATTCTACAAAACAACGGGGGAAGTTTGTTGGGGAATTTTTGTGCCATGTTCTGTTGGAAATATGTAGTGTGGGAGAGATGAAGGAGATCTAGAGATAATAACTTTATTTTCTGTAAGAACAACAAAAGTTGAACAATGCAACTTCAGAGACAGAAGGACAAAGAATTTTGTCACAGAAATGACAATAGGATGCAATAACCTGGAAATGGAAGAGCATTGGGGATGGGCTTGTTGCATGCATACAGTGTTTTACTACAGTGACTGTCAGATAAATTTTCTAAGGCAAATTTAAGTGCATAAGTCCTCTGCTTTTCTATGACAAAAAGCACTGAAACACAGCTGAGAGACAGGAGACCACTGTCCCAGAAACACCTAAGAAGTTTGCATCTTAAGGGGTTTGACTAGCAATGTTTTGTTGGTGTCCCATAAATAATGAGAAAATAATTCAGAAAAAAGTGGAATTTAATGCAGACAGATCACTGTTAAGTGTTAAGATGCTCCAGTCCTACAGAGCTGTGTTGGCCACAGTTCTTATTTACAGAAGCTTCCCCAAAATATCTTTACAAAAACAAGGGTGTAGTGGTTCTGTTTCTATTGGAAGTAATACTTCCTGATCACCCAACCAAAGAGATTACAGGAAATTCTGTGAGCAAGAAAGGGGAGAAAGAGCAATCACAAACATACAGCAATTAAAGTAATTAATATGCTCTTCTAGCTAATTATATTGCCTAAATTTTTCTTATCCACTAGCTCAAATAATTTTAAGGGATATCTATTTGTGTATTCTTGTTTCAGGCATTATTTGTGTTAGTCAATCAGTTCTTTTGGTCTTCTCATGTTTCCTGGATCCACATCATACTGAGGAGTAGCACCTGGAAGAATTTAATTATTTCTGGGTTTGTATTATTTATTGTTTTGGCAATTTTGTGAAAATGAAAAAATAACTTCAAATTAGTTTATAATTGATCTGGTTCCCTTTAAATGTTGAATATTTAAAGTGAATATTTAAAAGCATGACTTTGCATAAGTATCAGAAAGTAATTTTAATTAACATAATGATGATTCTCATTTCTAAGGCTTACAGATTTTAACATTTTATAAAATGGCAAGAAACACAAATGAATGACTACTGTAAATAGAAATAAAAGCAGTTCCCAACTGCCTGCTCACAATTCACGAGTTCTTTTTTTGCCAGTATTTGTTGCTATTGTTCTAGTTATATTAAGAAATGGAAGTAGGAGGGTTTACTTATGAGATAAAAAATTGTGCTGCATTTTTTTCTCTTTTTTAATGGACCCAGTGATAGCCTTGTATACCAACAAGAACTATTTGACCTTCATTAAAATGCCTGGCATTATTTCAGTTCAATAATGGAAATAAACAATATATCAAATCTCTCCCATGCTTCACTCATAAATAAAGAAACAAACAGGCATATGTAAACAAAAATTATGTAGCTGACAAAATAATCTATCTAGGACTTTCAGTTCTCCTCTGATGCTTTATATTTTGACTTCTACTAGTTTTCTGTTTTCCATCAGGAGTTGTCACCTCTAACAACAAAGCAATAATCCATAACAAAGTGTCTCAATTGTTGGTTCACTACCTTGTCAACAGTTTCATTTTACCATCGATCACTGCTTTCATCAACTCTAAATCCAAAGCAAACACTTTGTTATCCTTTCTTTTATTTCTTGCATAGGAAGAAAATCTAATTAATATAACTATAATTTTCCCATCCTCAAGGACTTCAAAAATAATGCCATGGATATTCTGACAATAAAGAAATGGCTTAAGTAGGATATAGGGCCATCTTCATCATTGTTATCCTCTTCATTTTGCTTTCAATATTAACCTGCTACACTTTATCAGCAATCACATTAACATCCCTGGATGAGAGATCAAGTCTTTAAAGATACCTAGTCTCCAAAGATTTCTTTGGTCATACCCAATTTTATTGACCTTATATCTTAAAGGTGAGCCTCCTGATCCAGATCCATCACATTAAATGGGAATTTAGTGTAATCCATACCACTGGCTAACACAAAATCCTGCTGGGGATGGTAAAAAGCTTTTTAATGTGTGTTTGGATATGTTTTCATTCTTTGCTGGTTTCAAAGAGATACTTTAATGAAATGGAAGAAAATAGAGCCTTTTGTAGAATCTGATGAGTTTCAGGAATATTACATAGTTGCTATAAAGGATTTATAAACAGTGAAACAAAGGGTACAGATACAGTCTGTATAATGGATGCCAATGTACATTATGGATTAGCATATCTGGAAAATGTTATTTCACTCTCAGGTGCAATTGAACTGTCCATCTGTTTAGTCTGAGTTCAGAATGGCTCTAAAACTTGGTTATAGCATAAACCAAGCTCATACTTGTGCTACCCCACAGAACCTGGGCAACACTATTCCCCTCCAAGGGAAAGAAAACTTTCCCAGAAATCAGAACTCAGGAGCAAGGAGCTAAAACCAGCTGCTGGGCTGTGAGGAGAGCTATGAATTAATAAATATGAGGGAAGTTAATGAGAAACACTCAGCCCTCATGGCTGCCTTATGAGATAAAGGGAAGCAATTGAAAGGGGAAGGTTGCAAAGGACCACTACAAACACACAAAGTTGTGAATGTCAAATGTCGGTCAAACATCCATAACTGATTTATTGTGAGTGTTTGATTTTTTTATTAAGAAGATTGTGGAAATTTAAATATGTTTGTATTCTCCACTGAATACTTAAAACTAAAAAATAGCAAACTTCACACTTATTTGGATGAATCTCAGCTCTTAAATTTCCTTTAGTGAAAAAGATATCTGTAGAGTCATTTGTAAGAAAACAGATGAAAAATATACTTAGGGTGAAAATAGGCATTTAATACAACTGAAGATTATTTTTTAAAGGGTTATAATGTATTTGCTATGTCTAAAATATTAAGATTTCATTATTTGATCCCTGGAACTTTGCTGGCTTCTGAACAAGAAACTATGTCATTGAGGCTAAGTATTTAGATTGCACTCTCTTTCTTAAGAAATTATAGTAGCTTTCTGTGTCAAATGCACTTCTCTGTATTGGATGAAATTGAATTTTTATGTAAAAGACGTGCTTGGATATTTTTCACTTTACAAGAATTTATACTTGTCCAAATAATTTAAATGCTGAAGCACAGGTATTAGCTGTTTAAATCTGATCTGCCAGTAATTATCATCATTTATCCTTGGGTGTAAAAACTGCTTACTACACATCACACAGGCACTCTGATGAATCACTCTTTCAGAAGGGAAAAAAATGAAGAACAGTGTGCCAGACTGTTATCTTAAAGGTTTAGGCTTTTATTTATGTTATTTCTGGTAGGCTGCAGAAAGCTCAGATAGAACCATTTAATTTGCTTCCTAACAGGCCTCAAATTCATCTATCAATAATGGCATTAAAATGTCACTGAAAACTATGAAAAGCAGAGTGTTAAAAATGATCTTACTACCTATGGTGTAAAGCACTTCATTACCAGACTTCTTACTTTAAAAGATGCAATGCCCCAAATAAATGTCCTGTATCATGTGCAGAAGCCAGTGTTAATAAATTATTCCTATGAATAAAACAAGAACTAGACATCATGAATCTGCAAGACTTTCAAAATGCTGCCTCAGCTTGCTCACTGCACGTTTTTCTTGCCAATTCAGATGTCACCATTTTGGAGGGAAATAGCCCAGGTGTGTTTAATGCAGCGCTCTCATGTGTGACCAGCCAATAATGAGCTAAATCTGTTTATGATTTAAAAAAACAAAGTGCCTTTGTATCTTGATGGACAACTGTTCTCAAAAGGCTGAACAAAATTTTATAATAGTATTTACAGTTCTCCAATGAGGAAAGAATGTACAATGACAACTTCACATCTTTTTGCTTTACTGGATTCACCACTATCACGTTGTAATATGAGAGTGTAAAATGATAATATACCCCGAAAATAAGTTATCTTTGCCAGACAATATGAGTAAGTATTAAATTTTAAAAAGTAATTATGAATATTAGCCAATCAGTAAGCATATGCTGTGCAAGCTCTTTTTAACAGTTCAACTTCAGATCTCCTTCTATTTTAAAAGCTTTCAGAAATAAAATCTGTTTAATGATCTGGACAGTAATTGCTGATATGAGATTACATTGATCAGTGTGCAGAGCATTGGCACGTTTGCATGAAAATTGGTCTTCTAGGAAGGATGCAATGCATCTTGATTTACCTTTTACAGCTATTCACTTTTTCTGCTATTTGGCAGGACATTTTCTGTAACATGGGATTCCTGAAAAGCCTCTGTTGGAACAGACTGTAAATGGCAGAAATGGGACACAAAAGCCAAGCTTGCCTGTCCTTCCAACTGATTACTTGATAGACTGCAATTATGTCAGAATACAGGTGAAATCCCTTCCCTCATCTACAGCCAAGTTAAACACACATTAGTCTGTCTCATGTTATGTGTTATAATTTTTAAATAACATTTTCCTTATATAGGAGGATGACTTTGAACCCGAAATGGGATGTTAAGTTTCCAAGGTGCACAATTTTCCAATTTGTTGCAGTGACTATGACTGGTAACAGAAATACTGGTGATACAGCAGTAACAAGCATTCTTTCCTTGCTACCTGTATGCTATACTATTCTGTTTCAAGGAGAGGTGTATTTTGAAAAGCTGCTGTAGCTGAATAAATTGATTTTCACTGTGTTCTCAGCAGATTAACAGTAAGTAGAAGCTATCTTTTTACAAAGCTTTATTGCTTCTTTCAAAAAGTCCTCCTTCTTCAATCCATTCTGATGCCAATATTGACCTGCTGATGGGAATGCATCTTATAAACCTGCAGATAAACGTCTCCTGGCAATGCTTACACAGACATATTTTTTTTAACTGCAGACTTTGGGCTCTCTTTTAAAGGAAAAGTTGTGTGCAAGCCTCACTGCAGTCTAAATTTTAAAAATGGGAAGGTTTAGGTTCATCAGTGCCTACAGCTACAGACAAAAAGTTAAACAAATACCCTATACTTGCAAAATGGTAGAAATATGGACTGGGAAAATTTGCCTAAACCTCACTCATTGTCATGGCAGAGCTGGTGATGTACGTATTTGAAGTTTTCCTAAAATAGTATGATATCAAAACTATTCTTACCATCAGTGCCTTCTGGGGGGTTGGACGACTCATCCACATCAACCAGGGCCAGAATTGCCTGCAGCAGGCAGAGCAGTGGCAGCAGGCAATACACCAATCAGCAGCAGCTCTACTCTCTGCTCCAGTCTCTGCCTGGCCTGGCAGCGAATCACAACTACAGAAAAGCAAAAACATCTCATTTGCAAAGCGCTGGCATCTTGATTTTAACAAAGCAATTAAACACAGAAGCTAAATGTGCTTAGAGAAAGATAGAATTACAGTAAGGAGCAAGACAACTAAGAGCTTTTCCCAACCTCCACTTTTTTTTCTGTTGTTGTGAAGTAGTAGAAAATATTGCTAAACAAACAAAAATCTGTTCAATTAGTTCCCAACAGCGCTTGCAAATTTCTCTCTTATCTTTAATCATGAAACGTATCTTCATTTTAGTTCAACTGCTAATAGGAATTATGGCATAGTTTGAAATACACCAGTAAGAAAGGAAGACTGAAAACAAAAAACGAAACAAACAAAAAAAAAGGTTTTAAGATTAAATGAAAGAATATTGTTACTCTTTGCTTTCTTAGTTTAAGAATACTGTTATTCAAACTTCATCTTTAATAGAAATATGCCAGAATAAAAAGCATTCTCACATGAGTTTCTGTTTGAAGCATCATAGAACTTCTTTCAGTTCAGTGAGTGATTTTAATTTGCTGCTTGCAAAGTATGTCCTTTTCATTACAAAGCTGTTAGGTTTTAGCTTTTACACTAATTTTTATAAAGCTTATTTCAATAGGTATTTTTTCTGGTTCTTTCATATTTACTGGCACAGAAAAAGGAGAAAATTGCATAAAAGCACTGAAAAAAGATTTTCCCAAAGAAAAGACCTAGAACTTCCTAGAGTTCTGGGAATCAAAATGAAAAAGAGCAGCTGACCACATACTTCTCAGTTTCAAGGATCAAAAGTAATTTTAATCAGAGTTAGACCCAATGTTTCTTCAAAATTAACTCTGAAATTAACATCAGGAATTAATGATCAATAATTTGCAACCATACCATATTGAATCATTATGCAGTGTTTAAAAAAAAGAGGAAGGAAACCCCTTTTCTTGACATCATGTTTATTTAGCTGCAACTTTCAGTTCTGGCACTTTATTCACTACCATAACTCTGCAAAATAGATAACTACACAACAAGTTCAGTTCAATTTCCTTTCTCCCTTGGTCTTTCCCTGTTTAACAGGGTGTAAGTAATTTCTAGAGATCTTTTAGAATTTCCATGAGGAAGAGTTACTGAAATAGTTAAAAACACATCTTTTTGTTTAAATGTATGACCTTATATTTAAAAATAGATTACATTCTCTGTATTCAACTAGTTCACCAAATGTTTCAGATTACTGTGTGCATTTTTTGTCATTTTCTATTCTACAGTTCATCTTGGCACCAAAATTGATTTGACATTTTCTCTTTCCTAAATGGCTAAGTAATATTTATAAATAAAATCCAGGTACATCTAGCATTTGACTGGACAAGTCCCTGAGCAAGCTTCCCTTTGAGCAGGTGGTTGGATTGATGATCCCCAGTGGTCCCCTCCAATTAAAATTATTGTATGCTTCTTCGACTCTACACTCTACAGGAATTAAAAGAATATTCCAGATGATCCTCCATTTGTAATCACTTTTATACGATAGCCAAGGTATCATCTACTTAACATGTACTACACGGGTTGTGACCACTGATCATTTTAATTAGTCTCATGAGATAGAAAGCCAAGTGACTTCTAGAAGTTTAAGTATATTAAAATGCAAATAAGAATGACCCTAAGATGAACTCCCTAATATACCAGCAAAGCAGTTTGGGGTTTTGACACAGACACTTGTAGCCTCCAGACAACTCTAATAAATGTCTGCATTAAAAGAGATGATGATACTCTTTTGATCATTATTTAAATTCTTTTTTTTTTTTTTTAAGTAGATTTTTTTGTTATTACCGGCTTTGGATTTATACCTTACAACGTAAATTTTCTAAATGCCCATTTTAACTGAAAACCATAGGCTTTCAGATCAAGGTAGGAATGGATAATTCCATAAACACACTTACAAACACCTATTTCTGTTTTCTAGGACATTCTTGAAAGACCTAGTTTTTCCTTGGGGAAAAAATATTAGCCAAACATAACATGCTGATGGCCAAAGAACAATAGGCATTCAAAATTAGTGCAACGCTTTTTTATGTATTACAAACATTTATTGAACATAAGCTAATGGATAATATAGCTATAAATATGATACAATTTCATTTTGCTGTCTTAAAATAGCATTTAGGAATTTGAAATTACTTAAGAGTTGATAGTATGTGAGTTTCTGATCATATACAGAAGTGATGGTCACTAAAGCAATTCATGAATGTTAAACATTTCAATTCATAACTTCCATAGGAAGTATTGGGTCCTGCACTTGAGTCACAACAACCCCAGGCAATGCCCCAGGCTTGGGCAAGAATGGTTGGAAAGCTTCCCCGTAGAGAAGGACCTGGGGATGTTGGTAAAAATAGGTTGAACATGAGCTCAGGTGTGCCCAGGCGGCCAAGGGGGCCGGTGGCACCTGGCCTGGGTCAGGAGCAGTGTGGCCAGCAGGAGCAGGCAGTGACCATCCCCCTGTCCTGGCACTGCTGGGGCCACACCTCGAGTGCCGTGTCCGCTCTGGGCCCTTTCATTCAGGAGGGACATTGGGGGGCTGGAGCGTGTCAGAGAAGGGAGCAGAGCTGGGAAGGGTTCAAGATTAAGCCTAAGAAGAGTGACTGAGGGAGCTGGGGGTGCCTAGCCTGGAGAAAAGAAGGCTCAGGAGAGATCTCCTCCATCTCTAGAACCACCTGGAAGGAGGGTGTAGCCAGGTGGGGTCAATCTCTTCTCCCAAGTAACAAGTGACAGGACAAGAGGAAATGGCCTCAAGTTGTGCCAAAGGAGGTTTAGATTGGATACTGGGAAAAATTTCTTCGTGGAAAGGGTGGCCAGACGATGGAACAAGGTGCCCAGAGAACTGGGGGAATCATCACACCTAAAAATATTCAGAAACAAGAGATGTGGTGCTTAGGGATGTGGCTTGGTGGTTACATGAAGGTGCTGGGTTAATGGTTGCACTGGGTGAACTCAGAGGTCTTTTCCAACTTTAATGATTCTGTGATTTCAATGAAAGCAACAGCCCAATAAAAGGGAGATTTATCTTGAAGAGTGCCAGTGAATTACACAACAGCTTTAAATAACACAACAAACATCCACATTAATATACATAATGCTAATGAGACTCATTAAAGCCATCATTTTGGGCAACAGTTGATTACATGATAATATTCTGTTTCATTCCTTAAGGTATTAAAAGTGTAAATTGAAGAGATGAAAGTTCTAATTAATACCACATCATTGGCATTTGTCTACAAGTAGAGTCCTTAAGCAATATAAATTAATGTTTCTATGTTTTTTGCAGAATTTTTTTGTGTATCTTAATACATTTAGTTATATTCATTTATTCAGTCAAAAAAAGGTAAGCTGAAAGGACAAGCTGGTACAGAATTGATCCCACCTCTACACATTGGGCTGTGTTTCAGGATAACAGACTTAAAAAGCTGTTCACAACTTCCTGTTTCACAGCTCTGGAATTATAACTTAAAAATACAGATGGTCAAATACATAAGCATTTACTATCCCCAAAATAAGCAAGAAACCTCCCAGAATGTCACTCATCTTTTAATGCAATATTACTTCTCAGGAGCAAGGGGGAAACTTACTGCTATTCACACTACTTTATATTCTGGTTTTGATTAAGACATGAAATTCAAGGCTGAGAGAAGCAGTGAACATCTACTCCAATATTTTGCACCCTGCAGACTCTCCAGAAGGGTGTTCTGGTTTGCAAGAAGAAGTCTACCCTTGAGTCAGTCCTTTGTTCAGCTTACCTTCAGTTCTCATACTCAGGATTAACTGGGACGCTGAAGGGCACAGGCCTGAAGATTTACAACTGCCTCCAACTCCTTTTATCCACAAGAACAAAGTAACAATCTAGATTCACTTTGGAAGTGGGACAAGATTTTATTTTTAATATGTGATTTTATCATTTTTTTTAAGATATAGCCAAGTGATGCTGCAAATTCTTGTGATCAAGTGAGAATATAACTGATTATTTGACTTTCTTAAATATATTGTTCAAGCTTTTTTCAAGCATTACCTACCAGATTTCTGCTGTGGTGCTTCAGATGTTCCATTAATCGGATAGATCCAGAGTATTCCCTGAACTTTCCCGTTCTCTGCTACAGTAACAGTTCTAGAAAAATGAAGAGTATCACTCAGACTGCTGAAAAGTCTCTCTCCAAATTAATCTAGACTTAGGAGTTGTTGGAAAGGTTAGACTCTACATACTGTAATTCTAACCATATCTGAGAAAAACATAAAATTAAATCCAGCTAAATATATCAGCTATAAATTATACCAGGTATAACTTAGATCCACTTTGTGTATTTGAATATTATAGATCTGAAAACATTTGGCCTGATCTGAATTCAGTCAGGTTATGTTTACACTGAGATAAAGTTTCTGCAGTTTATGAATTAAATAAAAATATCAGGATGAGAATCATCATCCCAAATATATTGAAAAAACAGAGGTACCCAAGAGTTTTAATTTGCCCAATATCCATAACTGCACCAGCAGCCAGTACTTTACACTTTCTTTTATTTAAAGCAAGAATAGGTAGGTATTAAAACAGACAGAAATCTTACTCTGGATCTGCATACTTTGCAGGGTACATTAAAAGCTTTTGATGGATACCCACTGCCCTCAAAATCAGACACTGGACTGCCCTTGGGAGCTACACATGAATAGTCAATGGGATAAATGATGACAGGATTGAGCATCCTCAACTACTTTTTCTTCTCCTATTAGAATAAATTACCTGTTTAAGTCTGTACTTGATTTTGCAGTAATCACATAAGGCCAGTTTTCACCGTTTTCCCTTGTTACATTTATTACCACCACTGCTTTATAAACTTTCATTTCAGCAGGCATGAATAATATAGGGATTTCCAGTTTTTCTTTTGGAGCTAATCGGATTCCTGCAAGATGGAACAGATTATTGTGACATTTTGAAAGTTTCCAAAATATTTTCTGTCATTTTACTTGTATCTTTCCATTTTTCTTTTTTTTTTAATCACTGTTTAACTTTTTATCATATTGTATGGTTTTCCATGTAAAAAATTCTATTTTACCCTGCCTTTGCTACAAAAACAAACAAACAAAAAACCAAAGAAATAAAACCACAATTAAGTGAATGTCCTATATTTAATAAACAGAGATCATAATGCATGTTAATCCTATGATTTTATAGGGCCTAAGTCATGTTTTTTTCAGCTCTGTGAGTAACACTACATAAAAAAGACCAATCAAAAAACAAAATGCTCACATTCAAGACAGCTGTAATATATTTAAAATAATCTTCATTATTATTATACAAACCATGCCTTTTCCATATGATTTTTTATCTGATTGATTTTGCTGTCTAAAAAAACCAAACAAACTAAACTTATGTTGTCTGTAATAAAGATATTTTAGAGTCTTTAAGGGCCTTTTTCCAGTGACTTGCCAGTCTGCCAAGCTATTTCAGAAATTTCAGAAATAATCGAAAGATTACACAGAATAGAACAAGTAAATCAGTCTTTTTACTATAAAGCACTTTGTTTGAAAAGAATTCTTGGAATTTGCAGGAAATGACACCTCAGGGTTAGGGTTTCACCTTTAATTCTATCTGCAGAAAATCCTCTTAGTTATGAATAACTACTTCTGCATTAGACTTTGAATCAGTTTTTGTGATAATATTTCACACTTGATGCAGTTCTGTGGGTTTCACTCCCTGAGAATGACTGGATCTGCTGCAGCCATTCTGCCTGGGACATGCCACCACACTCCTGGGGATTGTTCTGTGATCACCACAGGTGGCTTTGAGCTCACAAAATGTCAGTGGAGAAACTTTACCTGGGGTGCAACCAATGGTCACCTTCCTACAGCCAAAATTCCTCGAGGGTGAAGACCTCAGTGCTGAGAGTTGTAGAAGAGTGGGTGGTAGGGAAATTATAATGCAGTCTTGGGAAGGACAAAATGGAAAAAAAGGTGGAGGCACAAAAGTTTGGAAATGAAGGTGGAAGTGTAGGGAGACTGAGCAAAATTATATCAGACAGGAATACAAGAATAGCCAGAAAGACAAAAAAAAAGTTCAAGTCACATCAGGGAAGGAGAGAAGGGTTTGAAAAACAGATGGATTCTCAAAACACAGAACAGGAGTCTGGACTCCTCATCTGCACTAATTCCCCACCAGCATTTAATCATAAAGTCTATATGTGTTAAGCTTTTTGTGAGAAACACTCTTAAATTAAAATAAACTGACCAAATTAAGATGGGAAAATCAATCTTAAATTAGGAAAGTTGGGAATATTTAAAACCACATAACTCTGCAGGATTTCTATCTCTCCCAGTCAAAAAGACCTCAGGACATCAAATATAGACCACTGCCTCACTTTATTATGGATGTGAAAAGCTGTAGGAAATTCTTACCTAAACATATCTGAATTTCCATATGTAAGAGGTTTATCATATACTAATTATGAAAATTAACCAACTGGTTTTGCATTTGTGATTGCTTCATTTTTGAATATTTGTAGAAGTTCATCATGGCAAGAGCAATTTGCCTTTGAAATATTTACTTGAAAAGCTTTGTATCACGAAAGAACTTGAAAATATCCTAATTAAAAATCTATTAGAATGTTAATACCTAAATTTAAAAAATCCCTTTTTTTTCCTCATTTTGATAAAGATTTAAGATTTTTCTTTAGATCTTTGAGGCATTTTCTATCAAGCCCATACCAAAATATATATATATATATATATTGTTGGCAAACACATGGTCAAAGTGAAAATCTTTTAAAATTAGCAATTCATTTTTAATCCAGTATCTGAAACAAATAAGCTGATATCCTGCATAGTTGCAATACCCCTGAAGACATCTGAACTGGGATGCATCCCTCTGGATCAGAAACCCACCAGAGCACTGACACACTGTTCTCTCCCAGTGAGAGGAGTCAGCTCTCTGCTGGGATTTGCCCACTTTGGGCTTACTCTGGTCTAGTTGAGACAAGGGCATGCAATATCTTTAAAACAGAAGAGTATATTTCAGGATATTTGCAATATCCTACAATATTTGCAATTAGATTGCATTGAATCCACACATACATGGATACCAAAATAATATAAACGCTTTGTAACACCATTACAGCACATCCTTAAGTTTCATTTGCAAAGCTTTTAACAGATGGCAAATAGTACAACTTATAACTTGTTATATACATTACATAGATATTTTGAACTGTAGCTTAATTATGCCTGTTACAGGACAGAGCCCCTTGGGTTTTTTTTAAAATAGATTTTAATACAGAATACATATGATAGCATTCTGGGTCATTCTGGCAGAAAATTTGTTATTAAAGATCATGAAAAGACAAATTTTATAATATTGCTGTTGAAACAGATTGTATTCACACTTTTAATAAAAAATCTTCTTAATAGAAGATGTTCATAATAAGGGTAATTTTTATATCACCAGGCTTGCCTGCAGCTGTCAACTAACCAACTGATCATTAACTGCTAATACAGATTTATTTCATTATGATTTTGGATAGTTAATAAGATAGATAAAATAGGCCTAATGGCAAAAACAATCTGCTTTTATTTTTTCTTTCCCATTTAGAGAATGTGGGCTAGCACACAGAAAATAGCTATGAGTACAACTTTAATAAAGATCAGTGTTAGCTCCTATTTGCCTGGGAACCTCAAGCACTCTGCCAGGGATACCAATGGCTGATCCCTTGTCTTCGTGTAGTTAATTTACTGCAATGAGTATCCACAAATTCTTTTGTAAGAAATCCACAGCAAGCCCCTTTTCTGAGCACAGGTACATCACATTTAATAAAAAGCTTTGGGCCAGATTTTGGTAATATCTCACTCTTCTTTCACTGTCCTACAGCCCATTAGGAAACAGTAAAAGTTAACAGAGTAAGCTCAGCTGACCCTTTAGACTGAAGGCATCTGACTCAAACCAGGGGCTGCAATTGAGTCAACTGCCTGACAAACAAGTGTGTGGAGCTCTGCATATTCCCTCATTTCATTTTAACCTTTTGTTAAGCCTTGCCTCTAGCTTCCCCAGAGAAGAACACTGCTGGAGAACACTGATTCTGTAAAAGATTCCTCAGGCACTGAGCCTAGAACTCAGACTGGATTAGATAATAAACCAAAATGAGTGTATTTCAAATTCCTGGCTACAATTCTTTGGGATATTGCTCTGTGGTTGAGCTCTGTGTAACTTCAGTGCCAGCCCTAGAAAGTTCAGCACTGTGAGAGCTAAAATTAAAGCAGCAGTGGAAACCCATAGCTGGGATGCTATTTGAATGAATACAGATGAGTAAAGATGCATTTTTTGCCTTTACAGTAGGTTAGGAAAAATATTAAGAGCAAAAATACCAGGCAGTGCCATGGTGATAAAATTGTGATGGCAAGGAATAAAATATTCTGCAATATGTAATCCTCCCACTGAACTTTAACCTAAATCCATGTATTTTTCATATTAGTAAGGTGCTTTGCAGGTAGATTTTCTAGATGTTGAAGTGCATCTCCCTCATGCACTGCTCTTAATTCTGTAGCATCTGAGTGCCTCCCATTGATTTTACCCAGAAGAAGAGCACTCAGTTCACTCTCCTTTAATTGAAAAAGAGATGAGACAGAGCTCAGAATATCTTGTTGAAATCTCATGGAGAATCATTAAGAGGGGACACTTTTGTTTGTTTGTTTTCTTGATAGCTTCTCCATTAAAATTACTATAGCAGCATTTCCATTAAACCCACAGACAGCTCTGCTAAAATTAGCACTGGCCATGTAAATGTCAACCCAGTTTAATTAGGTCTGTTTTCTCCTATTATCCTCAGAATCTGGAAAGGGCAACCTCCAAAATATTCATAGAGAGCAGCTGGGGAATTATTGCTAATTCCTTCTCAAGGAATTCATTGAGAAAAGGAGAAGTGATATCAGATATTAAAGAGTGAGATATTGCCAGTATCCAAAATGCATAAAAAAAAGTCAGGCCTAGGCATTAATTTATTTTCATCTGCTGGAAGAGATAAAATCCTGGGTCACATATGAAAACTAAGATCTTTTATAGCAGCTCTCCCAGAAGTGTTCCATTGCTAAATCCCAAGAGTTTAATAAAGAACAGACAACATTTCTGCCTTGACTCTTATTAAGGGTGGGTTCATTTTTGTTTTCATCTTTTCCTTTTTTTTTTAAGCACTTCCAATGAAGCTGCTTGAATTTTTTATTCTCTTTCATTAAAACACAATCACAATCTCTTGTTATGGATTCTAATTAAAAAACTGTGAGAGTAGAAGCCTGTGTTAGTTTTCCTACATCAGTATTATAATTATTCAGTCTCAATGAGTAAATATAAATAAAATTTTCTGAATTGGCAGTCATCATACAATAGCCCACAGCCTCCATCTGTGCAGATATTCAAAATTTGACTGGACATGGTCTTGGAGAACCTAATGGAGATGAACCTGCTTGAGTCATGGAGGGTTTGGATGGAAAAAATTATCAAGAGATTCCTTACACCTAAACAGTTCTGTGATTCTGGAATTCTGAGGTCAGGATAGATCACTAGGCTTTGTCTTGTTTCTGTTTTTCAGAATTCATATAAAATGCATAATTGTTTAAAAAACCAGACACATATAGTTTTTGAATTACAGTTGATATGAAAGCCAGTGCAGCCTGCAAAGGGAAAGCATGAAGGCAAGAACAAGAGATCACCCTGGCATAATTAGATTTTGGGTGCAATTAAAGGCAAAGAAGCAGGATACTCCTATTTGCATCTTCTCTGGGACAAATAAAATGGAACATAATGCACTTCAAGGTAGTTCAAGTTCCATACAAATAGGTAAATAAAAGAACTAATAAAATAACCCTGCAAAATGCCAAAAAATAAATTTGCCTTATCCCATATTTTAATATTTACATCATCATTTTCCTCCCTTCAGTAAAGTTCATTTAGGTAGGTGGGGTGCAAGAGAGGTTCCCTTCACAGATGGGCCACAGTGATTGCATTCCTAGGGCACTCTCTGCTTCAGGAATTATGGATACTTACACCAACAGGTAGAGTTGTGTTTTCCCTTTCCTCAGGCAGTTTCACAAAATCCCAGAATACTTGAAGCTGGAATGGACCTCTGACAGACAAATGGTCCAATACCCTCTCCAAGTAAAGTCACCTACTTGGACCATATCCAAAAAAGTTCTAGATATCTCCAAGGATGATGACTCCCATAACTTTTCTGGGCAACCTGTTCCAGTGCTCAATCTTCCTCACAGCAAAAAAAGCATTCTCTTTGTTCAGATGAGAATTTCTGTGCTGCCTGTCATTGGGCACACTGAAAAGAGCTCTTTTCCCATCCTTTTCGCACCCTTCCTTCTGGTATTTATGCAGAATAATACAATCCCTCTGAGCTGATAAATTACTTAGTTGTAAAAGTTAAGTCATGAATATGCAGCTCAGATGCTAATAAACAATTTCACAAATGACTGGTTAAAACTTTCTAAGGTGCTTTAAGAAAGACATGGCACAAATAAAGGCTTCACAACATCACTACCATAAGCACACAATGAAAGGTATTAGAACATGTTTATAAGATTTGTTCACCATTTTATGGATCTTGTGTTAATACAATTTTGCATACTTCTGGCAGAGACCTGGATTATTTAATTAAGAGATTTCATTTAGAATAATTTCTTTCTGGTACAAAACACTTGCTATTTAGATTAAAATAAATGGATGGAGAACAGAGCTCAGTAATTAAATATGTTGTTTCATTTAATGCAATTTATTTTGTTTTTAAATGAAGCATGTCTAAAAGGCCAAGTATAAAGTTTTCCTTCCATTTATAAAATTATCCTTCTCTAACTAATAGTTTAAAGTGCAGTTTCAGTAAAAATCAAAGCAATTCTTTTGACAGAAACACCTATTTATATATATTTATTGTTGAAGTGCAGTAACAACTATGCTTACAATGGTTAAACACACTGAGGGAAAAAAAAATCTTTAACTTTGAGAAAAATTCAAAAATATATTTAACAGAGATCATTACATTTAAGAGTCACAATCTCTTACTGAGACTAAATAAAAGTTTTTTAAATCCCAATATAAAATTGCCACTTAATATATTTCACAGCAAAGTTTCCATCACTTCCCAATCACATCTGACTATAAATTTTGATGTAATAATATTTTTCAATAATACAAAAAATCATGTAAAATCCTAAATTGATTTATCATAGATCACCCCTCTTATCTCTGATACCTGTGGTTTTGACTGGGTAAGTATTACAAACCTGTCTAAAAATCAAACAAAAAACAGACCAACATTCATATACGTGCCACATTCAATTATATTTTACATCTCTGCTGCTACCTTATGCACTTGTCTTGACACCATGGGACATCTTTGCAATTTTCCTGCAGAGGTGCTGGGGTGATGGGCTTGGGGTTTATTTCACAGAAATCCAGTCAGGTGGCACATCAGGAATGACACATCCAAATGAAGGACATGAGAACAGTAAGGAAAGCAAGGCTGAATCCAGCAGTACAGAGAAACATGAGGCAAATGTCAGAGAAGGAAAATCATTGTAAAGCCAGGGTATAGCTCAGCAATAGGGATGGAAAAATGAACAAAGCACCTGAGGAAGCAGCAAAAGGGTAACAGGCATAGACAGTAACTCCCAAAATGAAGCCACAGCAGACAGAGAGCAGCATGTGTGAGAAGGTCAGACTATTACAATAAAGTCATTTGGCAGAGGCAATGCTAAAGAGATAAGAGTAAGGAGTGAAGAATTATCAGGAATGAAAGCAGTAAGTTTTCTATTTATCCTACTATCCAACACTTGTTCTAAAACTTCATGGTGGACTGACAGTTTCTTTTGCTTTCTCCTTCCAAATCTATTTCTTTCCCCCAATAATCTGACAGTTGGTAGATCTACCCCATCCTCCTCTCTTGACCAGTTCATATATTTTAAAATTGTTTATCATCCTTATTTTTCTGATGACAATTTTATGTTGATAAAACTCTGTAGATCATCCTGGCATCCAAAATCTAAATGCCTGCAACAGAGTAATGTCTTAAGTCCACAGTCACTGAAAGCAGGAGGCAAACTTCAAAGTCAAAGATACAAAACCTCTTACAAATCAGCACTGTAAAAGATGCAATACTACACCTCTTCTCTGAGTGATTCTGTCTGGGACAGAATAAACAATAGAAAAACAAAAACTCAGTTACAGCAGGTCAATTTTCCTTTCCTTAGCTAAATATTCTTTTTAGTTCTGCACATTTGTGAGTATAATTGACATTCTCAGGAGATATTAACTGACAAGGAGTTATATAGAAGAAAGACCATAAGCTCAGTGTGGATGGAGAGTGCAGAGCAGAGTGGAGTGATAAGATGGCCATAATTTTGAAAATGATATCTTATATTCTCTACTTCAGTAACAGAAAATCTACACCCACTCAACCTCTCTTGTCCCTCTACTACAGTTCTGTGTTTAACAAAACACCCCATAGGCACAAGCTGCCCAAAATCTTAACAAAGTAGAAAATCACCACAGAAATATTTTGAAAATGCAAGAGCCACACAAGTATGGCATATGCTTCTTAAACAAGTGTCACTTTCAATTTAGTGCCTAGTCACAAAAAACCCCACCAAACTTTGTTCTTTCTCTCTTAAGAAAAGTTCATGTTACCTTAAGATAAAGTACTAGCAAGAAAATTAAGACTATGACAACTTCTCTATTTCTTAATCTTTTTCTAGATTGAAACATACACAAAAGTGTCTTGGGTTCATGCCTGAAAGGAAACTGTAATTGTTTCAGTTCAGATGTAATTGAATTTCTGACATATGTCAAATATCTGATTACTTCTGACAGATGTGTTTTTACTTTCACTTTAAACTTCATGGATATATGTACCTCTTAGTCTGATCTCTGAAAGTCAATTTCTGAAGCTATGGCAGATTTTAATCAAAATCTGCAAAGTGTTGTGAAATCACTAATGACACCAGTGCTGTTACATCCTTCTACTTGTTACATACAACCAAAAATTGCACTGCTTGCTACAAGTGTTCAGAAGACATATCACACTTCATACAGCAGACAGTAACTGGAAACAGTGTGACTGTGAGTCACATATATATATATATATATACACACACATACATCGAGTTATGCATTTTCATAATCCTGGTAAGTGCACTCTTCACCATTTAAGGTTTTACAGGTTTTTGTAGTAAGGCAGAATATATTTCTGCACTTTTTTTTTGGTCTCTTCATACTCAAGAGAATAAAGATGGTAAGAGGAATCCCCTCTAAAAGTAATGTTTGCCCATTAATTTGACTTGTGTCATAAAAACAGTAGTTCAGGGAATGACAGAACCCACAATATGCTACATGTATTTCATAGCTATGAACAGCAGTATCATTGTAAGTGAACTAACAGTAACTTCTTCTTAACCTATCAAATTAGACAAATATTTTTATTGCTCCACTTTTGTATCCTTTTCACCCACTCTGTTTTGTGTGCAACATGCTAAAATCCAACATGTGGCAATGCCAGCCTCAATGCTAAACCATGCCACTTGCCAGCAGGGTAATCTCCAGATTCCAAAATTCTGAAGAAATTAGTTACATTTATTATTCCATCTGAAAACAAATCTGGTTTAAATGAGAATATATATCAAGCTCCTACCTAAAGAAGAAGAAAGAGAAAGAGCAAATAAAGAAGAAGAACAAACAAAACACAAAAGAAAATTCTTTTATTTACTTAAAAATCCCTAGGCAGAGCAGCAGTTTTTAGACCTGCAGGTTCAGTCTTTATTCTAAAAGTTGGCCCCTTAAATGAAACTTTTCTATTCACAGTTTTTCAGATAGAGTTCTTTGTCCTTGTCCTTACAGGTAAAATATTCAAAGGTCAGCTAGGATATTGCTGCAATGTAACTGAAGCATTTGGGGCTTAGCTAGGAGCTGATGTCTTCAGAGAATGTGGACTCCACACAGAAATAGCCTAAGACATTACCAACAGCAATAGACAGCCTGGTATTTAAACCAAGCATTCTTCTCTTCCTAATGCCAGTTACAAGTTCAGGATGTTTCCTGTGGTCTATGGCAGTGAAAAAGAAAAGATAAAAATCATGTGCTCTGAAAACAAGGTTGCAGGACTCAATTCAAAAAACTTTATGTAAGAAAAGTAAATCCCTGGGAGCAGACTAAGACCCTTCATTTTTTTTTCTACTTATTAGGGTGTCATTTTGATTACTTCCTTGGTGAGGAGAAAATGCAGTCAAACAATAGCCTGGATGTCACTGCTGTTGCATTTTATCTTATTTTTAGGAATGAGTACTGACTTGACTGCAGTGGCCTCATACAGAGACCAGCAATCATACCTCGAGGATGACAATTTACAGAATGTATCTCATGTTCTGACTGCTCTCATTGACATGCAAAACCTGCTCCAGAGTTTATCAAGACCATCACAGAACAATAATTTGTCCCTAGAGGAAGTACAGTAAAAAACCATCAGCAATATTCTCTAGCAAGAAAATGTTCAGCTGTCAAGTGCCTTTCTACTTCAGAGACATTTTAGATTTTTATGGACAAACTGGTAACTCACATTGACTTGTTCTTTTTTTAACAAGTAATGATTTCTGACAGAATCCATTTTTTCAAACTCTGAAAATTCACATGTCTACACAATATCATCTTTTATTGTCAGTGTGATCTCACATGCTGGTTATGTACATTCCTGCTACTCAATCATTGCTGCATGTTAGGACACATCAGTTTAGAAATTTCCAAAAATATTTTAATCTTGCTACAAGGATCTGGGAGATGTTGGATCTGTGAATGTGAAACATGGCTACTCACCATCAGACTCAGGTATAGGTACAGATCATATTTAAATTTCACTAAGGGTTCATTCCAGTATCACAATACTGCAGCATTGAATTTCTGTGGTTAGTATGATAATTATTACAATTCTTCTGGTTCCCTGAGGGGCAGTTGAAAAGTGGTTCCCCATAATTGTCCATAAGGGCAATTAGCAGTTCATGGTTGGGGACAGTGCATGGATTCCTGTTGTGAGGACAAGGTTAAAATCACCCCTGCAGCTGTAACTTAGAGCAAATAGTAATCACTATTCCAAAAATCCAATAAATATATGAGCTAGTGACCACTGAAATTCAGAGAATAATACAGAGTGATATACTTGAGTGCCTCATGAAAAAGAACAAAATGTTTAGAAGCAAACAGGAAATGAACTAGATTTAAAAAACAAATAAAATTAAGCCTAAAAGTGGGAATTAATAGCAAGCTATTCTGGAAGGGATCGAGGACCCAAATTACTTGACAGTAATGATTGTGAATCATACAGAAGACAGGCTTTGGATGACTCAATGGTAATTGGGAGCTGCAGTGTTTCTGAACAGGGGCAGCTGCTGCAGATCCTGTACCTCAGTGTGAATCCAGAAAAGGAAACCATAAACTACCAGCCACAATTCAGGAGGCAAGATGACTACTTCATTTTCACAAGAAATACAAAACAAATGTCTAAAATTTAGCTTTTACATTATTTTGCACAAACTGTTTGAGTTCCCAGTAAGAGAACAGTTTTGATTCAGGAAGGAAGAAAACTGATAATTTCTGATTCTTTTCTAAAACTTAGTGAAAATATAGCCATAGATAAAACTACAATACCTTTCTGGAATAGAAAGGAGACATTTTAGGCCGGTAACTGTAACTTCCTCTGACAATAACTTGTGGTGAGGTAACTGAGAATGAAAATTGTCATGCAAGTAACTCAATCAATCAAGATAATCCATTTTAAGTCTGTCAAAACAAGAAGCTGACAGCCTTCATATATAAGGCATTTTTTCTCTCCATATGGTTTAGTCTCTAAAGCAGCTCAAGGCACAAATGATCTGCAGTCAAACACTGAACAAATGTAAGTACAAATGCATTTCCCAACAGCTCTTTGTCATAGGTGCCAACTGAAGAAAAGGCAGAGGAAAAAAAAATCCTGTGTGTAAAGATGACAAGGAACAGATCTTTTAGACACTGTCGTTTGGTATCAACCTAAAGGAAAAAAAAAAGATTATTTTCTGATGCATAGCAGCAAGGAGTTGGAGAAGAGTAGAAAAAAAGAGTTAAAAAATAGTAGTTCATTTTCCTACAATCTATAGCTTTTTCTGATTGAATATATTGGATCTCAAAATTTAATTTAATTTTTGATATCTTCCTTTTGTATACAGATTAATGACCAAAAAAGTTAAAATGTTGATTCTTTAAAGGCAAAAGGCTACAATGGCAAAGAAAAGAAAGCTTGTACAGTTTGTATCTATTGATGGTACTTGACTTCTTGACCCTGTATTCATCCTAATGTAGTAAAAGAATAATTCTATAATGGAAAGTCTGAAAATGTTAATTCAGAAACTTCAAAGAATTATTTTTTTTTCCATTTTGGGTAGTATTATTAAAGCATGTTTAAAGCATATTTGCTTATCCAGAACTCTGCAGAGATCTTTTTTCATTTCTTCACTGCTAAACATATCAGTCATTATGAACACCTAAGTTGACTTAAATACATAGGATTTCTGAGAACTCATTTGAAAAAACCAAGGTTCAGTCTCAATAACTCTTCTTGAACAAGAGAATTTAATTAGTAAAAAACCACAGCCACTTGATTTAAAACTTGTCAGCGATATTGAATCCTCCACGTTTCATTGAGAATTGTTCTGAGAGTTAATTAAGCTGGTTGTTAAAAATAGTTTCACTTTTAATTTGTCTACTGAATAACACTCATTTGTTTCTAATCCATGCTTTTTTCTGTGACAGTGAATGCTTCATCACCAACATTCTGCTTTTTAGAGAGACAGAAGAAATAAATTGCCACCAAAATTCTCTTTGGTCAGTTAAGTAATTTGGGATCACTGACTCTCTCACTCATCTTGAATCCTTTAGACGTGCTTTTATTGTAAAGATGAACAGCAACTGCAGAAGGCAACCCAGGCCAACTAACATTGAATACCAAACAGAAGGACTCTAGAAGTAAATAGGCTTCAAGAAGTTTGAAAAAAAAACCCTGTATTTCTTCAATCAATAAGATTGCTATCTAAAAGTAAAGGTAGCAGAAAGCAGGAAAAAGGCATTTCCACTTAATTGAGATTTGGGAGAATTGGGTAAATCTGTAGATCAAAGAAAGAAAACACAAAAATTAATTCTTGATTTGAAAAAGTGATAAATCAGTAAGAAGAAAAGATTAATTTGATACAGCTTGTAATTTTTCATTTGAAGGGATGTAAAGTAAGATGGAAAGATAAGGATTATCCAAAATTTCATAACAGCTACTAACAAGCTATTATGTTGTCTAGTGTCATGTGCTATTATGTGTGGTAAAACTGATTTGCTTGTTTGTGCATGTTGAAAATGTGTTGTTCACACAGGTTTGAAAAATGGTTCTTTTCAGAAATCACATTATTTTCCTATTTAATGGAAAAGAGAAAATTGTATACAATGGCTAGAAAAAAAGAAATTGGAACAGCCCCTAAGAGGACAGCAAGCAATTCAAGTTTTGGGGGTCTGTCGGTTTGTATGTAGCAGAGGTAATAAAAAAGGGAACAAACCCCAGGGATTAGCTGAAGTTACTGCCATGCACTGTGAAAAAGGCAGTGCTACCTGTAATTAACAGATATCAATCTTTATGGGCATATAATCTTTGTTTTATCTAAGTATCTTTCTGAAGGAGAAAATTACTTAATTTATAAGGGATTTTCAGTGCTTGTGAAGAAATCAGATAAAAGACAATTCAACATCAGAAATTGTTGCAATACTATAGTTTTCACCTCAGTGTACAAAACATTCTTATAACACAAGCAGGCAAAGAAGGAAATCAAAAAACATGATTTGTATTTTTTAAGTTCATTTATTACAAAAAACCTCTCATGTTAACTAGACTGAATTTAACACCTTAAAGAAGCACTTAACAGGTCCAATTTAGAGATAAAAGAAACAGCCACATCACGAAGTTTCACAGACCACTTGATGGTTGCATGGGATAATTTTCATTCCAAGTCTCCTTTTGGACTTTGTACGAAAATTTGCATGAAAATCCCAATGCTTCACCAAATTATTAAGAGAAAGAGGATCTGCTTACCTTTCAAGTCTCTGGGTTTTACTTTTAAATAACCATATCTTTAGTAGGAGGAAAACCTTTATTACACCTATACACTGTTTCTCTGGTTTAAAATGAATAAAATGCTAAATTCATTCTCTCAAGTAAGAGAAGATTTGTGAAAATAAAATTATTAAATACCTTAACAAGATGTGAATGAAGAAAGCTCTTATGGCTCAGTGCACTTTCACTATGCATCTAAATTTCAGAGGTTTTAACTACTTTTGAAAACACAGGTTTTATTTTGTGTGACCTTATTAACAGTAAAAAGAGTAAAACCTTTGCACATAAAGTACTGCATGGTAAAATAATATCCTAGCAAGAGGTGTCTGAGAAAGTAAAACCCTCTTCCAATGCTCTCACAACCCTTTAAATGTGCTGTCATTTCAAAAGATGCCATTACTGTGCAAAGAAGTAACCTTAATTTCCCTCCACTCAGCAGATGATACTAGAACAAGTGACTAGGAGTGTAATAAAGCATCTTATGTACATTGTTAACATAAACTTTGATGTTCAATGAGGAATTTTGTGCTGCATGCTTCAGTGGTTGTGAATTATTACTCCTTCTTACAGTAAAGGTCACGATTCAAACACTTTTCAGCTATTTGCAATGCAAGTCCCGGTTCTGCATTTTTCTAAGAACACACAAATGATGTTCATTAGTTAATACCAAAACCCCCTCTGTTGACTTATATACGATGGCTGATGGGCAGGAAAAACATCTCATTGAAATAAAGGCAAAGTCTGGGTTACAGTTACAGCTCATCCTCCTCTTTCACACACAGCAAACACAGCAGCAGTGCCCACATTCTCTTTTCCCTGTCTTGATTTGGGCGACTTTTTGAGCTTGGTATCAGCAATGCATTTAAAAAAATAAATATTATTCAATCTTAAATATTATTGTAAGATGGAAGATTGTTACTAATGTTGATGACTGAAGGTATCAACCTCATCTTCAGGTAAACAAGAAGGATTTCACATAAATATTGTAAAAGCTGAAAGTAAGATCCTGCAGCCAAAGGAAGAGAAGAGAAAGATAATTTTTTTTGCTGAGACTTATATGAAGAGAGAAGTGGTACTAGTGATATGCATTCTTCTTGCAAATACACTCAGGCAGGTACAATCCCAATGGCTTTATCAAAACAAAACAGGCCCTGACTAATCATTCAGGCTTTGTAACAGAAAAGTAAATCAGGGAATCCAAATTCCCTCTGGTAACTGAAAGATATCAATTTTTAATTAGATTGTGAATAATTTATTATCTTTCCCACAAAAAAAAATATTTTGAATAATTTGTTAATCTTAGTAATAGTATGACAAAATATCTAGGGAAGAATGAAAGCAGCAGAGTACGAAGAATATGACGTTCATTTTAATTAAATTATTCCCCCCCTTCAGAGAACAGCTTTAAAGACCCCATTTGGGAAGAACTGGAGCTACAGCATTATTGATCCTGGTTATACCTTATAAGCAAAGAGAAATATATAACTTTGAGGTGAACATATAGATTATGGCTATCAAAACAATTAGCCACACAAATAATGCCACCTCTATTCACACCACAGCAGTTACAACACATGCCTGAAATATACATTTATATTTCCTGTAATTATAGTGCAAGTGAGGCAGATGTTTAAATTTAAATTCTTTGCTATCTGGAGATTGTCTTACCTATCTGAAATTCATCAGATTCAAATATGCTACTGAGCCAAGACTGAACAACCCAAATGCATCTTTCCCTATAATGAATAACCTGACTTGTGAATCCAACTGCTAGGAGCTATTGTTTCAATTAATCACATACTCTACAACAAAACCAAATATACTCTTTAAGTGTGTACACATTTTATTATGGGATGTTAGGGGAGAGAACACAGGCCCTTTCAAATGTTAAACCTCCTTATTCAACAGGACCTTTTCTGCTACTTGTAAAAAATGTTGGACCTAGCTATCACAAACAGTGCAAAACTAAACTCAGATAACACTGACTTCACCAAGAAGGAGAAAATGCGCATCTGCATGCTCAGAACACTCTCAGCTTTCCTAACCAAGTCAAACAACTAGTCCTAAAAATTTTGTGACTAAAATAATGAATAAATAAAAATATTTTTAAATCATCCTCTTTTTTCCCTTCAGTTTTTTCCTGGCTGCAATTCAGATTGAGATTTCATGTAATTACAGCTCAGAACATTTTCAGACAGCAACAGAAATATGTATCTATTGAAGGGTTGTAGAACTCCGAGTAGAAAAGGTAGACAAAGGAATTTATAGAGCTGTGGGAAATGTGTAGAAGTGAGTTAATTGCTTGGCAAGACAATTATAGAATGACCTGATTGTATATTTGACTTGTGTGATTGGGTTTTACAGAAATACAAGACAAAAAAATGAGGCACTCTTGTGTAACACAACTGAGTCTGTGCTACACTGCACAGAATTCCAAAAGATATTCCAGGCACATCCTGCTGTTCACAGCACTTACAGAGAATACCAAGGGCTTGAAAAACATCTTACCCTTATCTCCTAAATATCTGTGCCCAGTGACTCCTCACACTGCACTGGAGCCTGGACTTCTAAGAACATCTCATGCTACTTGGAATGAGAAATAAAGGATCAGAACAGGGACTATCACAGGTATGTAAAAAGTTAACACTTGGGGAATAAGATCTTTAAAATCAAGCTGAAGTACACAAAGTTCTGCAAGCCAAGTTCTGATTAAGAAAAACCTTAATGGCTCCCTGACTTTAAAGTGTGCACCACTATATTGAGAATTCTGTTACCCCTGTGGGTAAAAATTGTTGTTTAACTACTGAATGCATACTACATATATATATGTATACTTTTTCTTAGCTTCTTATACTTGACACTCATTCTTCTTTGACTAAAGGAAAAAAAAACCCAGTGAAAACATTTGACAAAAAATGTTCTAGAAAAACTCAGTATATAAAAAAAAGAATATTAGTTCAATAGTGTAATTATCAAGCACTTTTAAGATATAAAATGTCAAAGTAGAAAGATCAGTTTCAATAATGCCTTCTAGCATTTATGCTTTAAAATAAAATCTGTGCCCTGGAGAGTTACTTAATAAGATAAGTTTAAATTGTCTTCTCTCCTGGAAAGTACACAGTAATTAAAACAAAACAAAAAAAAAGTAGAAAGCTCACGCCAACCATGTCTTCTTTCCTTCAAACCCTCAGACCTACTTTTGAAAAACTTAAAATTTTATCATCATCTTCCATCTTCAAATGTTCCTACAGAAAAGTTGCCATATCTTTCCCACACATATCCCATCTCCTCATCTTAAAATGTTAAGGGAATATTTTCAAGAATTGTGTAATTGTTTTCAACATCTATAGGAAAAAATTAATCTAAGCATTTGTTCCAAATTTCCATACATTTTTTCTATTAATACAAATGCCAGTACAATGGGGTATTTTTTTTCTTGTTTCTTTCATTTTCAGTCCTTTATCCTCACTCAGCAAGGTTAGATGAGCATCTCCAACATACCTTCAATGTTTCTCAGAGCTCAACAGCTGGATAAATAAGGAAAGTCAACATAAAAATACAAATGAAGAAAAGTTACAATAAAATCAACAGTTTTATTTCTCAGTCAACAAATCAGCTAGTTTAGGGCAGGAGGGAAACCTTCTCTTCACTCTGTATTTAGGGACCAGCATGGATGTGGAAGCATCTTGCACAGATGAATTAATGGGATACAGAGATGTCATTGTTCCAAGAGCAGAGGAGGAAAGGGAAAATGGAAATAAAACAGACATCCAGAAAATCAAACCTCTTAATTTGCTCAAGAAACAACTGCTCAATATTGCTGGTAATTTCCCCACTGTGCATGTGCTGCTGGAAACAAAAGATTAGTGCAGATAATTTTTTATAGCCAATTTAGAGCTAGACATAGATTTATTGAGTAATTTACAGGTTGAAACAAATCTGTATCTCTGGAGTTTTCACTGGGTTTATTACCTAAACAGGTGAAGACTAGAAAGAAGAATCAGGAAGAGGGGAGGAATTAAGCAATTCTGTTTTATTCAAGGGCACATCCTAGCTTCATCTTGTCCATCCACAGCTGTTATCAAATCGATTAGCAGCAATATGCTATTCTAAGTCAAAATTGATAATCTTTACATTTTCTAGTTCTATTGAAATTGAAGGAGATAACTTCTTATCAAGTTATAAAACAGAGCAGGTATTTTTAAATAGAGAAATAGGCCAAGATAGTGTGAAATAACAGCCTCCCCTAAGGATGATTTGCATAGTTTAAATGCTCTGAAGTACTGTACTTCTGGATGTTAAGTAACAAATTATGATATTCTGAAGCAAACCTACTGCATGGCCTAGCTAAAATCTGTGAGGCAATTATAGCCTGGAAATCTGTTTTTCATGATAAATCCATATGGGAAGTCTTATGTTTATCTGTGTGAGACTATGGAAAATCTGGCTTTCTGATGTCTTCCCTCCTTTTATTCGCATCCCAAATATCTTTTTTCTCTTCTTTTGCAACATCAGGAGAGCATGCTGAAAGAGATAAATAATTTCCTTACCCAGTCAAGGGAATGCACTGTTCTACTCCTTCAACTCATAGGATTTTTTTTTAAGAGAGCAGTAACTGAGAATTTTTGCTTATTGTTACAGTACAGCCTTTCACTTCCTTAACTTATTTCACTAGAATGGATTCCTGGCAAACACATATAAAGACTTATCTTCACATATAATCTTCAAAGAAAGTAAAACTCAAAGGTAAAAAGAGGGCATATAACAGGCCAAATAAATATATGCAAAATATGTGTGGCCTGAAGAGATTGCAAAAAAGTACAAAGAAAAATCTTTAAGCTTGGTCCTTCTTTATATTAGAAATCATGAGTGCCTTAAAATATGACACAAAAGTTTTCCTACTGATTTTCCCTGTGTGGGGACAGCCCCAGGTGTGCTGTGGCTTTAGAGAACTCTCCAAGGTTTTCCTTGCTGACAGCAGAGACAACCAGCACTCAGGAATGCCACCAGCTCCACCTCAGATTTTGTCAGACCTCTCTCCAGAGGTAAATATGGCTTAGAGCACATCATTTGTGCTGTCACGTCCCAGGAGTGAGTAATGACACCCTGTTCTTTCAGAATGGTGTCACAGGGGAGAGGCAAGCCAGAGTGAGTCAGTAATCAGGAAAATGCCATGTGCATGGATTAGGCAGGGATCCCACACCTTCCTTTCTGCTGGAAATTTCACAAAGCAAGTCTACATCTCTACAAGCTTCCAGGTACCATGATAGTACATCAGAGAAAAATGAGAGAGGAAAAATGCCAGCTGGAGGCTTAAACAAGGAACAATCATACAGACAAAAAATTACAGACAGTAGAGTAGAAAGAAAAGATGATTTGCAGTCCTAAGAATGCAGAAACACTATCAGCTGGAGCCACTGATGGTTGCCTTCAAGAGAACCTCTGATGGAACTTACAAAGTGCAAAATTATTTCTGGTGTTTTAAGGGACCAAACCTGGCCATTAAATGCAGTTAAAACATAGAAGAGGAAAGAAAACTTAGAATTTTCCAACATGTTTTCAAAATAGTCTGCTAGAATGCAGAAATATTTCTCACAGCTCTGTATCTTTTTTCCTTTTCTCTGGCTCTTTAAGTAATTTTGAGATAATGAAAGCATTATAAAAGAAACAGAAAGGAACTAAGGACTACCAGGGTGATCAAGTATGTTGGTTTTGGGGTTTTTTTCAGTCTTTGAAAGCAATAATAAGAAAAAAAAGACTGTGCAGGCAAAATTACTGAAAGAAAAAAAACAGATGCAAATAAGTATAGAATTCAAGAAGCAAAACTTGAAATCCAGTATTTTAGGGAAATGGCCTGAGGACCTGAACAAAATTTATGCCATTTCTTAGGTGAAATTTGTTTAAAAGCCAAATTATCTGTAATCACAGTGGACTGTACATGACATTAAAAGTATGCTAAAATGCTTTCTCAAAGAGTGTTGAGTAAAATATGAAACTGTAATAGTAACATGCTTCCAAGGAGCAAACACAAGAATTTTATTATCTCAAATTTCATTGCCATCAACTGGTTTTACACTGCAGAGAGCTTTCTGGAAAATGTCTCACATTAAATACATTTATCAAATATATTTCATCTTTCCTTCCTAAGTAGTTGGCAAAGTCAACAAATAAATATATTTTACATATATTTTAGAAGAAAAAATTAGAGGAGTTCTCCATGGAGTTTTCCATGGGGAAAGAGATGAACATGATACAGCTAACACGGCAGCTTAAAATTTAGAAGTTTAAAAATATAAAACTTGTGCTGAAATATGGAGAGAGATATCTAAAAATCATGTTCAGCCAACTGCCCTGTTTAGTGTTCCTGTTTGATGCTGCACCAAGTGGTTGCAACAGAGACTTATGAACCACCCAGAACAGCAGCTAAGCCATAAAATGGGATGACTGGAGGTTGAATGCAAAATGAGATCAAACCTTCACTGTGAGAACTGGGTGAAGTAACACAGTTTGTGTTACTGGAAGCCAGGGCAGGGAAAAAAGATGCTCAGCTCTGAGTAGCAATTTCACAGCATGGCTAGTAGTTTGGATTTCTTGTGAAAGGTGATAAAAAATTACTCTTAGATTCTCATTCTATCTCACTATTTCTGAATTTCTCCCCTCAGGTTTTAGAGTGAGTGAGGAAAAAAATAAGTAACTAATTAGCAATAAGCACAGTTTTTCCATAAGCATGGATGTGGCCCATAAAATGATCTAGCAATCATATTCCAGCAAGTTCATTAAGAATAATATTTCGTTCCAACACATTTTCAAAGTATTGTTTCTTTTTTATAGGAAATAATGGTAAGCAGTAACACCTGCATCTAATCTGATCCTCATCTACTGATGAAATCATTAAAATATTTCAGATATAAAAGAAGGAGAAATTACAACTTATAAAGATTGCTTTGCTGCTCTAATATTTCTGTGAAGTGAATACACTTTCAGTTTTACTGTGTACATTAATTAGATTGTTTTGGACAGTTCCTCACTGTTTCTGTGGAAAAAAAAATATATATAAGGTCATGGCAAAAGTTACAGCTTTATATGTCTGTGTAAAATGTTGTGCTGGTTTCAGCTGGGGTAGAATTAACTTTCTTCCCAGTGGCTGGTATGGGGCAGTGTTTTGGATTTGTGCTGAGCACAGTGATGATAATATAGGGATGTTTTTGTTATTGCTGAGCAGGGCTTACACTGATCCAAGGCCTTTTCTGCTTTTCCTACTGCCACAGTGGTGAGGAGACACAGCTGGGACAGGGGACCCAAACTGACCACAGGGACCTTCCAGACTGTGTGACACATGGATCAGTGTAAAGTGGTACAAAAGGGGGATGTTTGGAGTGATGGGGTTTGTCTGCCCCAGTCACTGGTAAGATGTGATGAGACCCTGGAGATGGCTGAACCCCTGCCTGCCCTTGGAAGCAGTGAGTGAATTCCTTGCTTTGCTTTGCTAGTGTGGCTTTTACTTTCCACATTAAACTGTCTTTATCTCAGCCCACGAGTTTTCCACCTTTCACCCTTCCAATTCTCTCCCTGATCCTGCTGGTGGGGGAGTGAGTGAGTGGCTGCCTGGGGCTTGGCTGCTGGCTGGGATGAAACCATGAGACATGTGTATATATATATATATATATATATAAATGACATGACATCCAGACCAATTCTTACACCTCTTTTCTTCTAAATCATTCTTTCTCTATCACCTAGAAATGTTTTAGTAAGCTTTCAGAAGGGTAAAAAAAGAAAGTTCCTTGCTGGGAACAGTGAGGTCTGCAATATCCTTTACAAAATAAAGATCTGATAAGTACATCTACAGGTAAATCATAGCATGTGGCAAATTTTTTTGAATGAAATTGTAAACAAGTGATCCTCATTTCATATTTCTGAACAGTTCTTTAATGTGAGATAGACAGTATTTCTCCAAGGAAAATGTTATGGCTTATTCTGTTATTTATATTAACATGAAACATGCTGTGAATCTAGAATGAAAAAACTTTCTGTTTTGTTTTCTGTTGATTTCGTAAAAATTAAAATCAGTTACAATTGATTTTTGGAATTTCTTTCCTCTCATTTTTCTTCTTAACTGATCCATCAAACTACAAAAATTTAATTTAAAAATAACTTTCTTAGAAATTAATATTTTCCTACTCTGGTACTTCATGTTTTAGGAAACTGTGACTTATTGCATGTTAAGTTAATAAAATAAGTAACACTAATAGTTTAAATGTACATTAAGGGTTATGAAGCTACATACCTCGTGGCTGTTTAACCATAAGATGAAAAACAGATTCTGTACAGGTGGCCTGAGACAGGACAGATGCATTCAGATGCTGATTCAACAGCCCCGCATCTACAAAAAAAAATAAATTATTTGTAGAAACACATTTGCATTTCAAAATTGATGAAACAATTTCCCCAATAATACAGCTTCACAGATAGAGGTTTTATAAAATACATCCTTGCATGGGAGCACAGGGTCCATTTTCTCCTGCTCTGCTTAAAGGTTCTCTCAGTATTTTCCTCACTGTGTAGATACAATATGGATATCTTTTTAAATAGAATTAAAATGAAATAACACAGCATAAAGAAAAAACAAAGTCAAAACTTTTCCAGTTAAATAACATTTAGAAATTACAAAATAAACTGTTTTCTAAATGAAAAAATCAAGTAGGAATGAAAGCCAATGGTGACATGAAATTCAAGAGACACAGGTTCAGGACCAGCAGTGCAGACACAGCTGCAGACAAGTTAGCAAGTTCTTGTTAGGAAGTTACTGGATCAAACAACAGATCATTTCATAAAGACAGAGGATTTAGACATTATTTAGATTGTTTCACTGATCACTGTCCATGCTGTGGATAAATGAAAAATGAGATAGGAAAAATCTGGTTTAAAGTCCAATTTCATAAAAGAGGTTTTGAAACTGTTCAAGCAGCCAAAGGAAATTCCTTCTAGGAAAAATATCTAGCAGCTAATTCCAAGAACCTGAGACAAATAGATAGACCATATCTGTATAGTGTGTCATATTAAAGTGTGATAACACTGACTGATGAACTGCTGACGTGGAGACAGGATACACAGGACTCATCCAACAGACAGGGACACTGTCATTTGGGGTTACAGAACAAAGCTAAAATAGCTTTAAGAAACAGAATATAATCAAAGATGTTCAGGAAGGCAGAGAACAGCTCTCTTGGCACTATTATTCTTGGTTCTTGTAAGAAGAGAAACAGCCCCAAAATTATCTCATCTCAAGAACAAGGTTTTGGGTTTTGGGAACCAGCTTAGAGGTTCAAAGTAATATTTGCAAACTATGAAGAAACACAAAAAGAACTGAAGGGTCCTTTCCAAATATTAAAAGATGGGTGCATAAGAAAAGCCAACACACTTATTAATGTATCAATAAAACAACTGTATCATCTTCTTTCCTGACCCAAAAGATTGCAATGGCAAAAGCAAGGTTATAGTGAAATCTTCCTCTATAATGCCAGTTATTCTATAAGAATTATTTTTTATCTTTTTTTCCAGGATGCTAATAAGATGAATACTTTAAATTTCCACTACTAGATGAATTTTGCAACTTTAAAATATATGGTATTTATCGTTTCTATCCTTCTACAAATTCAGCTAAAAAGTAATTTTCACACAACTAGCTAACAAATCTCCAGAGTTCTTTTTTTATCTGAAATATATAGTTTCACTCTATGAAATTAAAGGCACTAGGCTATGCTTCATGATACTTCAAAATTGTATTTATCAGTTCAGAGGTGCATTTATATACTGCACATTATTTTTTTAATTGGTAGCTAAAATAATTATTTGAATTATGTCAAATGATGTTAGCACTTGTATTCTAAATTGACTAGATGACTGAAAATAGAATAGTATTTCTTCACATCTTTACTATTTCACTCTAACATTGACATATTTATATATGCAATAATATTTAGTCCAATATATTTTGCATGAATGAAAAATAACCAAGTAGCAGACTTGTCTTCGAGTACTTAGTTTAATAGCATAAAGTCCCAGAAAGCAGTTTGAAAATATATTGCAAAGTTTAAAAAGTTGCAATTCTCGTTTAGGAATCTTTGAATTGAAAAAGACAGAGCCAATTTACTGTGAATGCAGCCTTATCTTGGACATAGGGGAAGTTTTAATAAGCAATCTTACACACTGCCACAGGTATCAGTGTTGTTACTGCAGGTAACACTGGATTCCAGAGGAACCAATCCACCTCCCTTATCCAACTTCTAATTACTGCTGTAGCTTTAATCTGTTCTTTGAGCACAGCCTTTGAAACTCTGAAATTAATATCCTCTATAAAAGCTGTTGCAATTTTTTTTCTTGAACTATATATTTGGACCACTAAAAATCTGAAATTAAATTGTCCAGATTGACTGAAATAAAGCATTATGGTATTAACAAACCACTAATATTTAGGGTTAATTCTTACACATGTTAACTCTTTGGGCTCTGGTTTACACTGGAGATTTTAGTAGTTTCAATTATTTGCATCATTTTTTTTATTGCTTCCAGAAAGACTCTTAGTAGAAATCTATACAGTGGTGTTTACAGAAAAGCAGTATCATTCAACCTGAAACAGCTGAATTAGTGCAGGTTATTAAACCATCTGTGAAAAGAGTTTGCATACTCTGTAGTTCTGGTCATTGGCTCATTTTGGGGAAAATCACCTGCTGCCAAATAAACATTACTCACATGACTATTCCTCATGTAGCTGTGAATAAGAGCTGCACATTTAAGCATCCAAATGTCTAAATCCTGGGAAGAAAACTTACTGGTATTAAATTCAGATGGAAAGTACCTAGTTTAAAGAGGTCCAGGGGGCTAGTAATAGTAGTTTTATTTGCTCTATAATTATCCCAATAGAGGAGTGCTTGTGCCACAACAGCAGTCAAAATTCACAGAAAGAAACATTTCTGAGGAATAATGCTCTTGGGTTTGACAAAGCTTCAGAAATGCAAATGAAAGCTACAGAAATGGTCCACACAGGACGATTTCCAATTAATGTCTCTTTTAACTCCTGAACTTTGCAGTTCTAAACATAATTTCACATCTATATAGGGCAGAAATTGCCTATGGAATGTTATTTGAAAATAAGACATATAACTAGTGTAATTTTCTTTAAAGCATGAAGTAAATGTTGATGTTTATTGCTATTACACTTTAATTGAGATGCCCTGTTTTCATTGTTGACACCCTGAATTCTCTTAAGAAGGGGCACATGGAGTAAAAAACAATTTCTAAAGATCAAGATCAGTCAGGCACATCACTCTGAGTTGCTACCTTCTGTTGGTTTCCCCATTCCATCCTCTTTCTGGCTTCTAGTAACATCAGCAATAAGCCTGATATATTGCTTCTCAGGATAGGTAAGGGCCAGGAATGCTAAACTGAACTTGTGCACCCACAATTTTGTTTATAAGACTAGATTTCTCTTCCTCTGGAAAGAAGGAAATAAGAATTCCAGTTAAGTATTCCTACACAAAGCAAATCATAGAATGAACAACATCTAAATATAGCTTGAATGCATAAATTAACTATCTTGTCACAATTAAAACAAAGCAAACTTTATGTAGAGGTCATCAAGAGCAACTGAATTAGAAAATTAACATCACAATTAATCTGACTAAAACATTCAAGAAAGACTTTAAAGCAGATGTGATTATCCTTCCATAAAGATTGTGGTATAGAATTTATTTTTTCAAAGGAGACCTTTAGTAATTCCACAAATGACAGAAACATTAGATTAGCATGACATCAGGTCTACTGATGGGTAAAGAAAAATGAAGACTGAAAACTCTGGATGCATAAAAACAAATATTAGTCCTTCACTGTCTAAGCCAGATGCTTCTGTCTCTGTCCCTATTCCTCAACAACTCCCTCAGACAAGTTCATGCTCAACAGCTAGAAAGATGACTGTTTTCACTAAAACAACTAAACAGTGCAGTTTCTCCTGTTTCTCAGAATTTCACAATCTACTAGGCTTTAGTTACAATATTTAAGCTCTAAAAATAATTTCTGATTAAGTTGCATCACAGGTAAGTTTAATTATTCTTCGCCATTATTTTGTGAACAGCACACTGGATTAGCATTCTTACAAATAACACCTCATAGTAATGGAATACTAAATTGTGTTGTCTGGCATTAGATTTATTCTCAATAGGACAAGCAGTTTGCATCTCTTAATTGCTCTTGCTGTACAAATTAGAATCCCATCTTGCACTTTCCTCTAGAATAAACCATCCTGTATTCATGGAATATAACAGATATCTTTACACCACAGATGTAATACACACCTACAGTTTACACAAAGTATAAACAAAAGTTTATATAATCAGTTTCTTCCTAGTCGAAAAGGGTGGTTTGCACAGCTAGTAATTCACAGCACTTCTAATTCCCACAGTCTGGCCTAAGATAAGCACACACAGTAGATGGAGTGAGGGGAAAATACAAAGGGTTAACATTTTAGTATGAATATTGCATTACTAATAATGTAAAAGCTCACTTTGTCTTCAGCTGTTCCAGAAATGATGAGTTGATGAACAAAGCAATTCAAAACTGAGATATACCAACAATTTATCAAGATACCTCTGGACTGAAGCTCTACCATCCATCATGTCAGTTCCTCTCCCTAATTTGCATTGCAATCTCTATCATCATCCACGTCATTAATAAAGGTCCTGAATAATATGGGCCCCAAAGCTGACCCCTGGGGTGCAGCAATCATTACCAGCCAGCAGCTGAATGTCAAGATGTTGATCACTATCATTTGAGACCAACAGTGCAGCCAAGTTTCCAATCCACTCAGCAGCCTCTTCATCAAGCCTAGAAGTCCTTAGCTTCCAAACATATAGAAGAATGTTACAGGATACAGTGACAAAGTCTCACTAAATCATGGAGTACTACATTCACTGTTCCTCCTTTATTTGCATAATCACTCATTTCCATACAGAAGACAATCACATTTGTCAATCATGATTTGCACTTAAGAAATCCATTTGACTACTCCTGATTACCTTCTTGACCTTCATGGGCTTGGACATGGACTGTAAGAGAATGTGCAAATCAGGGCTACAACACTGCAAAAGGCAGTGTCCAGTGACCCCACCAGGGGCTCAGGTGAGGCTGATCCTTCAGTCTTCCTTCCATCATTTTTCAAAGGAGGAAACAACAAAGCCTTTTCCCAATCAACAGAAAATCTCCTGATCCACAGAAAACAATAGTTTCACAATCATATTTGTCAACTGTTCAATTACATTATATCGTGAATTTCATCTGGATTTGTGAATCTGAATACATCCAGCTGCTCGAAGTCCACACCCTATCACTTCCCCACAGGTTGCACATTTCCCTCTTATCATCAGAAGTTCTCCTGCCACAGCATCCATCCAGTTGCTGGGGCTCTTGCCAATCACACTGCAGTGCCAGGGAGAAACCTCAACAATTCCTGACTGCCTCAGACCAGAGCTGCAGCTTCCACCCTCACAGCTTCCACTTGGATTACAGAAGTAATGCCTGTACAATCTGAATGACTGCCCAGGAGCAGCTCCTGTGGTGTGCAGTCAACATTTAAGCTTCCCTTTCTACTGTGGAAGCACTTTGGAGCCTTGTGTACCTGCACTGAATGCCACCTGTGCAGCACCTGTCCTGTCTCTCTGTGCAGAGCCAGGCTGCAGGGCTCTTGGCACCTCAGGACACCTGGATTCCAGGTAAGCAGGAAGCTGGACAAGACTGTTTCTCTCAATTCCAGGATCCCCCCTCTCTGCCAGGCACCCTGCTCAGCAGCTGAACTCGGGCAATGTCCCCAAGAGCCTGGCCATGATTCACTTGGCCTGTCACCACTGAATATTCTGCATGCTGTTGCTTCTTTCAACGTTTTCCAGATGAAAATATCAACTGAAATTCACAAGAGATATGGTAATTTACAAATGGTATTCTGTTTTGTGACAGTCATGAATGAAAATATTTCAGCAGCTAAACAGGGAAAACGTCACTGAAGTGTGACAGTAAAAAAAACTGGCCAGCAAAAGTACAGAGTGTTTACTCACGAGACCAAGATGCTCTTGACCTTCTAGGTAAGCATATTTCCAAGATCCCCCATATATGAACTGTGTATGTGGACAAAAGCTGTATTTCTTTATTTCTAATTCATATTCAGAAGGTAGGGTTAAAAAGCGTGACTTAATGCAACAAACAAACATGAATCTACAGTTCTTAAAAGCCACATTTCTTCACTAATTCTATGTGCCACAAACCCTGAATCTCAACCCAAGAGTTTGTAAACATGGCTTAAAACTTACCTTTGAACAGGCTTGATTTTGCTATTCTCTTACAGATTTGTTGCTATTTTTCTTACATTTATTTATTTATGAAGATAAAACTGGAAGGTTTATCTTCAATTTTTGTTATTTGAAGATGTTGGGACATGTTTTGGCAGCTGTTTTCTGATGCTACCTACATGTTATGTTCGAGTAGGTGGAGATTCAGAGAACCTTTTAAAGCAGCCTGATGCACCTAAAGTGAAACTTCCTCTTTGACTGAGTAAATTTTAGTCATCAATGAGAATATGGAATTTAGAACCTGAGTTCTTACAGCATTTGTGAAATCCTGGTATGGAAAGTTACTTCGATCTCTGATAATTCTGGATCTCATATCATGCTTTAAAGCCTGATTGAAAATATTGATGAAATATACTTGCTTGGAAGGTCATCAGAAAAAACTTTAAAAATCCTAAAATCCTTAAAAATGTTTTGCCCTAGCTCTCTTACTAGCTCCTTTAGTTATCCAGAATCTGACCAAATAATACAAAATATTTTTAAGGCAATTAAGGAACAAAAGCAAAGTAAAGCACTAGCTGTGTGGTTTAGGCACAGTTACCACAACACATCCCAGGAGTCTCCTGTTGCCAAAGTGCTGCAGTGCAGTGCAGAGCCAGCAAGCAGCTGCACATCCACATGAAGCAGTACGACCTAAAAAGTCTCCTGTCAACAGTTGCTACAGGGTTTGTGTTCTTTCCTACCTCCCACAGCACACCCCACAGAGTTTTCAGGGTGGATGTGGACAACACACAAGAACTTGATTGCCAAAGAATGGAATGAGGAAAATTTAATCACATGCCTTTCACACTTTTAATGGAACCCAGGGAGCTGAAGCCCACAGCCCTGTACCTGCCAGCACGACATCCACCAGCACGTGCTCAGGAGTTGGGTTCTCGAAGGGTATGATGGTGGTGGAGTACTCGCCAATGCAGGCACTGATGGTGGTTGTTTCCATGAGCTTAGGAGGAACTCCAGATCCCACCACGTGAAATACCCGCTTTCCAAACTGCAAATGAAACGTGCCATTATTTATTATTCAATGAGTCAGAGCTGTACATTCTAAAGTATTTTGTCTACTTTTTTCTTCCACTGCTCTGTGTCTCTGCTACAAGTGAACTTTAATTTTTTGCTTTCTTTTTTCTTCAAGCTGTTGTTACTCTAAGTATTGCTATCTGGAAATCAATAGTTTCGTTCTGGGAGATGTTCACATCTCCTTTTTGTGTTTAATTTCTGTCCTACTTCAAGCACATAGTATTTAACTTTCATCCAGCTACCCAGAGCTTTCAGTGTAGGGAATGGAAAGATGTAGGTGGTTGTAAAAGCAAAATTCAAAGCACATATATAAAAACCCGAAAAGCAGATGAAGTGAGAAGCTCTCTCCAGAACACAAAGGAAGAAAATAATTCTTTGATGGAAGCAGTAGAATCGCACAAAAAGCTAAAAATGTTACTCCAAAGACAATAATTAACATTACCCTTAAGACACACAAAAAATCAAGGATATTGGGAAAGAAATAGTAGATCTAAGATTTCCATGGACCATCAGGTTTCAGAGAAGATAAGAACATTGTGTTCTCCTGAACTGACCTTGGATATATACTATTCATATTAGAACTGCTGTCTCCTTGTTTTTATCCTTAATAAATATTTAGGAGAGATTCTGAAAATAAATGCTGTGCCAACACCACGTGCAAATAACCTGTCTGTTGAACACACTTTTTCAGGAAAAAAAACATTGCCATATGACTTCCTTCAGTATTTGTTTTCTTCATATAAAAGAATATTCACTTTTTTAGTATTACTTAAAACACTACTGAAAACTGCTGGAAGCACTCAACTGGAATAATTCACAGGTCAGCAGTCTTTTAGGATATCTGAAACTCAAAAAAAAACAAACACAGAGAGGAAACTGCAAAGAAAGCAAAGGCTTCATTTAACCACACCTTGCATGACAAAATATTACCATCTACATTGTACTATCAGTTTATCTTTTTTATTTCAGCTGTGATTTAAAAACAGTCAGTAGATCACGTTGATGATTCATGTCTCTTTATTTACTTGTTTCTCATTCAACTTCAGGAAAATTCACAGAGAAAAAAGAAGTCAACAATTCTGAGGTGTGCAAAGTAAAAAACATTTTCAGATAAAATTAAAGGAGGAATTCACTTTATCAAGTGTGTGACCTTCTAAAATTCAGATCAGAAAAAAAAATGAAACAATTTAATTTTTGGGGGGCTGGGAAAAACATGAAGAAATTTAATTTCAGAGGTAACACTCCAAAGAAGTGCCAATCTTCTAGTGTTAAAAACGAGCAGAACTCATTACTGAACAAGCTAAAATTATTCATTACATTTTCTAGTTCCTAGGCCATTATGCCACATTTTAATATTATAAACAGAATAACTTCTGTGTAAAACTAAGTATAAAAAAATTATAAGTTTTGAACATGTTTGCTCTTTCATTATCCAGTCCCTAAACTTCACTTTGACCTACAGGCTGAACCTTTTACTTCCTTGTCTATCATAAATAGTATCTAACCTAAATCCCAAGTGTTGTGGGCACAAGCACATCATCTTACCTTTGGGCATTTGAAGGTTATTGTTGCCTTGTGATTGCGTCTTCCAAGGGCAGAGGGAAAGAATCTCACAGGCAGATGGGTGGTGGAATGAGGAGGAAGAGTCAGCTGTACAAGAAAGAAGCAAAAGAAAGGAGGGGTAAGGGAGAGGAAATCAATTTTTCTGAGTCCATTTCTGTTTTGTGCTTTGTACCAACACTGTTGATGGGTATGTGATTAATGTGCTCCACCAGCTGCGTTTTCCCCTCTCAGCCAGCACAGGCTGCAAAGGCAGTGAGTTATTGCAGCCAACAATCCCAGTGGCAGTCCCTGCACGTCCACAGCTCCAGGGCTGGGGCTAGGGCTACTCCAAGGACATGGGCAGCAGCCCCAGACACCATCCCAACAGCAGCTGGTGTCTGGTTGTGCTGATGGCACTGACGGGTTATCGCAGTGACCTCCACTGACACAACTGGCTCAGGAAGGAAATACATGCCAGCTTCTAATAAACCAGGCTTTGTCTCTCTGCTGCTTACCTTTAGCAAAACCAACACTGAATAATGCTGCGAGTTTTCTCTTCACCTCAAGTATTCTACTTGAGATTCCACTGTAAAGGCAAACCTAAGTAGCTGACTACAATGGATTCATCTCTGCTTTCAAGAACCAGATAAGCAGTAAATGAAATTAATTATGAAGAATAAAAATGCCAATGCATTTAGAGAGTGATCAGGCAGAATCACTGAATGCACAATTACTATGACTATTTCTTTAATAAAAAGCAGATATTAGCCTTTTAATACTATATATGTCTAAATAATATTTACATGGAAGAAGAGATAACAAGGTAATTGATTGATATCATGAACACTTAACCTGTGTTTCATAAAATGAATATAATTTGCAATAAATGAAGGTTAAAACAACATCCTACAACAAAACACACATATAACTACCAACTCCTAGTGCTCTATCATGACTGAAATAGAAACTCCAGGAGAAGGCACTGTCCAAGTGAAAGGCCTTCAGGGTGAACAATATGCCAATATTCACATGTAATACAGTAGTTCTACAATTTTTATAAGTTTAATTGATTAGTATGGCTGTCAAATATTGTCCAATTAGAAGAGCAGTTGGTTAAGGTAATTTTACCCCAGGTACTGCCCCACTGGAATTAGTCCTATTTGCCCCATTTCTTGTTTTGTCTTCTCAGATTCTGGCTGGAAAACAAAAAACCTTTGTTGTTCTCTTCTTGAAAATAAGACTAAACAGTATTTCAGGAATGTGTTAGAAGGTTAGCTTATTGTTCTAAAATGTAGGGGAAAAAGGTTAGGAAAAGTAGTAGAAGCTACAGTTGTGTATTAGCAGTCTCCAAAGCCACAAATATATAAAAATATATTAAAAAACCAAAAATCTTAAGTCATCAGTACCAGCTCAGTGAGGGACAGGGATGTTGATGTGATATTCCTGCTGATGGCAGTGGGAGGTAGGTTGTGCAGAAGAGAGGACAGAGCTCAGGTGTGCTCAACTAACACACAAAACTTAAAATGCTATTTTCTTTTTTGGGGGGGAGAAAGTTTTAAAGTAACTCATCAGACTACTGCCATAACAGTTAATTAAACTTCCATTTGCAGTCCAGTTCCTACTTACTAGTCAGACCCATTTATCAAATGAAAATCTACAAATGGAGAAAGAAATATAGTAGAAAACAAATACTTTCGAATAAAAATGAAAAAGTAAGTAAAGACAGGATGGTATAGAATAAGACTACATGATTAAATTAACACTAAGATTTTAAAATATTGAGTAATTTCAGTAAGACATTCACATTATTCAGAATAATACCTCTTCCACAGAGATGCAAACAGACAGGAGTTCGATTTCCAGTAAGTATTACTTGACATATTATCATTACTTAGAAAATGCTCTGCCACAGTGAATCAAAATAATCAACATGGAGTTATGATAATCCAGCAGACTGCATACTCTGACAGCAGAAAGGACTGTTAATTTTTACACTATAGATTTGGTTTTAAAAATTCATTTTGTATTATACAGTATGATGTTCTGTGAATACAAAAAAAATTTGTTTTGAAATAAGCTGGACAAAAAAAACCTACTTACTTTCTACTGAAAACAAAAAAAAATTGCTTTTAAAACTAGAATTGAGAAATAATGCTAAGCAATCTATTTTAAGGTCATAGAATCATTCAATCATTCAATTAAATATGCTGATGCAAACACATCTCCTGCCTTTCATCTTGTTTACATAAACAAGTGGCTTTCACAGTATTCATGTGAAAAGGAACTGATATCATTGCTCTTCATAAGATCTCAAATATAATAGTTCAAATACAGAAACTGAGTCTGAAGTTAACTACAAATGCATTATTTCTGTTATAAAATGAAGAAAGGAGGGGAATTTTTCATTAAATCTAAAAGCTTGCTCTCTACTCTGTACAAAACAATACTCGTGGTCATTAGGAAGATCATTAAAGCTTGCACACAGAGATTGCATTTCTCTCTGCCAGCCCTTTCCTATTAAGTTATTTGTCCTCAATAAGAATTGTGTTTCAGAGCCAATCAAGGAAAGAACACAGCTTAATGGAAAAGGCTCAGGCTCACTATAAACCGGAGAATAGCAATCTGAAGACTTACAGTGAAATTATGTTTCTTTTTTGGCCATAGAGATGCTCCTGTTTGTAAGACTTTTTTGTACATTGTAAATATATGTGTATATCAATATAAAACACATATATGTGAAATACATCAATGTATTTATATAGAGGATAAGCAGGAAATTGGTGAACATATTATTGATTGAAATTTTTCAGCTGGTGAATGCTGAACCTGAATGCTTTTCTGCTAAAGACAAATAAACAGTCAGGACAGAAACACAAAACTCAATGACATGCCAATGACTTTTTCCCCAAACGCCCCTAATACTCAATATGCTAATAAAAAAGAAGTTGGAATTTTACAGTAAACTTATGTGAATTTACTTTCATTCTGGCTTTTAGATAATTTGGCAGCATTTATAAAATTTGTTTAAGGTTGTCAAGAAGGGAAACAAAAATTAGGCATAGTTTGGGAAAAAAGAAAAAAAAAAGAGAGATGAAAATCCAAATCCCATTAAAGCCCATTAAATGGAATCCTAGAAAACTTTTATCAAATTGTTGAAAGAAAACCAAGATTTTATATTCCATTTAAACTGACTTTGGCTACAATTGCAAAGTAAGATATGCAGTCTTTTCTCATTTTTATCAGTTTACAAAGGGTAACAGAGCTGCTTCTAATTGACATGAAGCTGACAAAGGATTTAAAGCCATTGAATTTCATTTAGACTTCATTATGCAACGTGAAGTTCAGGAATATTTGAGCTTAATCCAACTGGACCTCAGGAAAGTGAATTATTAATGATGTCCTTACCTGAAGTTGAATCAGATCTATAGAAAATAATCCCTTGTGATATTTCAGTAATGCTCTTTGTTCCAAACCAAAACTGGAACAAACTTCCACACACATGGAAATATGATAATAATATTGGATTTTGTTTTAATTCTGAAATATTAGTCAAAATTTTGATAATTAATTTTAGGCAAATATCTTAAGGAAAGAAAAAATTTCTTTGATATCACTGTTGAAACTGGTTTATTTAACATAACTCAGAGACTGAAGAAATCTATTTGAGACATTTTTTGATTGACAGCCCAGTACATTCAAAAGTCCTGCATCTTAGATGATATAAAATAAATATGGAAATTTATATGAAATATAAAAATTATTGACCTGACTCTACTGTCTTCAAACATAATGCATCTCCATTGCAGAATCCCATCTTCAATCTATTGTTAAAATAATTTTCTCTTTTCTGTTGCCTTTCATCTGAGAGTTGCACGAATCAGAATCTTGCTGCTGACAAGAAAGCATTATTTGCTTTAAAGAGAGCAAAAAACTTGAATGACTGAGATGGGAAACTTCTTCCACACAAAGCAAAGGCTTTGAAATGGGTATTAACATAAACCAAACCAATACCTGAAACATGGGGCATGGTTTATGAGCAGTAATCTGGAAGTTGAATGCAGTGCTGTGTGGAGGTGCTAAGCCTAGGATGCAAAATACTCAGGAGAAGCAAGGAAGTCTGGAGTGCTGTGTCCAGTTCTGGGCTCCCCAGTCCAAGAAAGACAAGGAATTACTGGAGAGGGTCCAGCAAAGGCCACAAAGGTGATTGGGGGTGTGGAGCATCTCTTATGAGGAGAGACTGCAGGAGCTGGGCCTGGTTAGTCTGGAGAAGAGACAGCTGAGAGGGGACCTCATCAATGTACACAATATCTTAAGGGCAAATGCCAAACTCTTTCCAGTGTTTCCCAGTGACAGGAAGTTCCATCTCAATATGTAGAAAACCTTCTTTCCTGTGAGGGTGACCAAACACTGGAACAGGCTCCCCAGAGAAGCTGTGGAGTCTCCATCTCTGCAGATATTTAAAACCTGCCTGGACACATTCCTGTGCAACCTCCTGTGGGTGAGCCTGCTTTAGCAAGGGGGTTGGATTAGATGGTCTCCACCACAGCCATTCTGTGATATAAATGCCACCACCTGACTTTGTCACCAAAACTGAAGCAAATCACATAACCTCTCCCAACATGGATCTGTAATGGAAGAAATAGGTTCAGAAAGGGACAAAAAGCTACATGAAATAAATATTAAGTAGCTGCAAATAGCACCCAAAGCTATCCTGTAACTGGAACTACTGCAATTAACAAGGAATTTCAGAATTCAACCCATAAATGATATACAGGACTGAAGATTATAATAAAAAGGAAAGAGAAAAAATTACTGCAGTTAGTGTTGAATGTGTCTTTTCCTACACAATGTAACATAACTATTATTGATGTGTGAATCTCTAGTAATAAATTACGAGAGCAGAGAGAATTTTTTCATGTTGTTGATTTCCTGCACATGGTAATTTGCAACCTGCAGCAGCCAAAAGTCACTATGGTTAAATCTAACCCACTTCTGTGTCAATGACTTAAACATAATACATATATAATAGTCCCAGATAATTAATATAGTTTGCACCCATTATGTTTCTAAGCTCCTATTCAAATACCAATTTATTAAATCATTAGTAATAGCACTTGTCAAGGTTTAATATAGTGTATAAAGATGTTTTATTATACATGACAGAAAAAACAGACTAGAAAGAGCTTCATGTTTCATACTTTCAATTCAATGGAATCCTACGTAGCAATATATAGGGGAGCTGAGTAAGTAAGTTTTATCTCCTTTATCTGTTACCATCAGAGTCCCTTTTAGGAACATTTGGTCTGGCTGTACTGCTATATTTGAGGATGAAAGCTGTTTAGTTTCTGAAAACTAAACCTATAATGCATCATTCCTCCATTTTCACCATATGGTCTTTTGTATATTCTTAGCTTTATTTTATTACAATATTCCTCTCCTCTCTCTGATCCTTAAACCATTTGCAGAAAGAGAATCATAAAACTGTGGAATAGTTTGCATTGGAAGGGACCAGCCAACTCTGGTGTCTTCTTTGGATTACCTTCTTCATGTCTAAAAAAGGCACCATTTCTTTCTTTCTTTCTTTTTCTTTCTTTCTTTCTCTCTTTCTTTCTCTTTCTCTCTCTCTTTCTTTCTTCCTCTCTTTCTCTCTATTTTTTTCTCTCTTTCTTTCTCTCTTTTTCTCTATTTTTTTCTCTCTCTCTTTCTTTCTCTCTCTTTCTCTCTTCTCTCTCTCTCTCTCTTTTTTTCTTTCTCTCTTTCTTTCATGCTAAAGGTTCTGAATTCATATTCTAAGAGGCTGTGATGGAGGCATTCAATGCCACTCATTCAGATGCAGAGTTTCCATGCATCTGCCCTCCCTTTTCTCATTTCCCCATCATGAAAAAGACACATTATTTCATAGAATTAACTTCAATATCCAAAGAACTGCTTATGGGGCCTGTGCTATTAACGAGCATATAGTGGTCATAACAAATATTTTTCTGAACTCTGACCACCTAGAACTCTAGCAGATCTCAATGAAAATATAAAAGCTGAGCCAATCTACACAACTGTTATTCCTAGAAAGGACATAAATGTTAGGCAGCAAGATGGAAAGGTTTCTGTGATGAAGGAGGGAAAAGTGGAGTACATAACAACAAGAGGGTTAAGATTTGCTCTGTAGAAATCACTCTCAAGGTAATTGTGAGTTTGGAAAATAAAAGTATTCTTGGTATTTGCTTGAAGATTCTTTGCAGCTATATTGATCAAATTATTATTCATAGTCCTTGCAAGTTTCTTGTAATTGCCTTGAGATATTCTTGTATTCTTCCATTAGTAGTTTAAGTACTAACCTAAATATTTACCTAGTTATCCTGTTGGAATATTAGATACTTACAAAGCTTCTAACCAGCTGGTTTGTTTACAACTTCTCCTTCTAATATCTCCTGAATTATTTACAACCTACACCACAGTCCTGCTCAAAACCATTCTATAAAGCATTCTAGGAAAAGAACAAACATCTATACTTCAGCTTGAGTTGCTTTTCAAGTTTAATTGTTTTCTTCCTCAGGCTATAAAATCTCTAAAATACATATTTAAACTGTCTAAAAGACTGTATTCTGAACCCACAGTACAATACATAATTCAATTTGTTTTAAAAAGAAGGCTTTCTTCTATCGTTTTTGTGAAAGCACAGAAATCTTACTTACAGGTTGTTCTGGGTCAGTCTCAACTATAAAATGGCTGGGATCACTGTTAAGCATTTTTAGCACCAGAGCTTCATGAGTAGGATTAGCAAGAGGTATGTGCATATGAACCCATCTGGAAAAAATCATATACACAATGGTGATTAATTACAAAGCTTCTTCCATTACATGTCATTATGCATTGGGCTTTTTTAATTTCCTAAAAAATTCTGGATTTTTTTATTTTAAAAATAATAATTAAGTTTTATTTCATTAGCACTTCTCCACTAGCGAGGAAACATATTTAGTAACTTCAAATACTATAAATAATCATTATTAATAACAATAAATCCTGAATTCATTCAATGTTTCATTTTGTTCATTTGTTATGTTGTTTATTACAGCATAATAATAGAACCATTATGTTGCACATGTAGATTAGATATTTTAATGAGAATAGTGACCCTCCCAGAACCAACTCCAGACTATGCTGATTGCCTAAGTGTTATGCTTTAAATCAGCTGGCCCTCTATTTTACAGATTTTCCTTCTTTATTTTCCAATTAAAGAATATTCATGAGATACTTTTAATAGGGTGAAAATTTTTTAAATAATTCATAAGACTCCCAACGTTTCCTCTATTCTGGTCAAAATACTAATTTTTTTGTTTTTAGCAAACTTATATAACCATAAAATCACATTCTTGTTGTAATGCCAAGGGACACAGAGAAGAGATTCAAGGTGAGTAAATGAAAACAGTAAATAAAAAAAGTTTGAAAAATGAGATACATATATTGGTTTTGCTGTAATTTATCTCCAAATGGATATTCCCTCTAGTCAAAGCTGTGGCAGGTCAACTGCCAGATTGCTCCACATATTTATCATGAAAAAATCAGTCTGTTAATCATAGCTAAATCAGTAAGGAAAAAGAAAATATAAAAAGCAACACTGAGAAGATATTTCAGTCCAGCTTTATGACTGTAACCTCGGACCCTAAAACCTGTTCAGAGGTTTTCCAACCCATGCAGTGACATGAATCCCCAGTAGTGAGCAGCAGACTTGTTTCTGACTGACACTGTCAAAGCATTGTACCACTGAGATCTCAAAAGCTGACAGTAAAGAAATATTAGGAAATTTTCACTCAGGAACTTAAGACTCACTTGTTAATTGCCATCTTTTATGTTTACCATCTCTACCCTTTATTTTTGTGTCTGGTCTCTTTCATATGTAATATTTTGTCAAAGGGAAAACTCAGTTGGAATATCTGAAATTTCAGGAAGGAATTACTCAACTGTTAGAGGTTCTTCAAGTCATCAAAATCCTGCCACCCCACACAGATTGACTATTGTGGTTATGCTGAAAAAATTATTGCACGTGGCAGCAAATTCCAGCTCCCTGTGAACATCATTCAACTGACTCACCCATAACAGGATGGATAAGGAAAGATTAAAAATATCAGGGAGAAGGCTTCCTTCCTTAGAGACATATGCTAAGGGATGTGTTAAAACTACCTTGAGACAAACAAAAAGCAGATCTGACTGTGATAGACCCAGAATTTTAGGGAATCTGAAGTAGGGTTAAAGGATAAATTGTTGGAAATTTTTTTCTTTTCTCTTTCAAAAATTGGCTAGAAATTGATTCTAAGTTATCAGTGGGTTCTTGGCTCCTAATCCAATTTCAGGTAATGTTTCAAGGACACAAATTCCTAGATTTGTCAGATCCATAGAAAAAAGAATACAGCGAGAACACAATGAAAAACATTATTCTTATATTCATATGCTAATACTTCCTCTGCATTCAAGGAAAAGGTGATAGAATGAAAGCTAATCTGTTAAAAAAACCAGAAATGCTTCAAACATTTGATGACATTTACAGTTCATATCTCTGAGTACTTAGCAAGGAAGTACATCCCTTAAAAAAACTCCCAAACTGATATATTTGTTAGACAATCCACAGATGTCTACCTGCACTGCCTTTGCATGTGCAACATACATTAATCAGCCAATTTACTTGGACTGTCTCATCTTTTCATGAGGCAGAGAAATTCCCAGTAACTGAACTGTGGCCTCAATGCTATCATTGACTGCCATTGTCCAACACTTTGCACTTCAAGAAGAGTGCTGATGACATTATGCTGACACTGCTGGACAGCACTGAAAAGAGCCTGGCACCATCCTCTGGGTACCAAATTTTGTGATATTTCTGTGTATTGATGAGATCCCCTCACAGCCTTCTCCTCTCCAGACTAAAGGGGCACAGTTCTCACAGTCTCTCCTCATAAGAGATGCTCCAGACCTCTCCTCATTGCTGTGCCCCCACTGGACCCTCTCCAGTAGCTCCTTGTTTTGTACTGAGGAGCCCAGAAGTGTCCAGAAGTGGACACGGTGTTCCTCCCCATTTTTACAGATACATAGGAACTACAATATGCATGTACTGGTAAAGGGAAAAGAAATCTCACTTGAAAAAATGAAACATGAGCTTTGAGGAGTTTTAGATAAGAGCTTTGACAGGAAGAGTTGTAGTTAATAAAGCTAATCTTTTCCAATATCCATTTTACTTGCAGTAGGAATGGATGACTTGCCATTTTCCACTAAACCATTTGTGCATGTAGTTTCCAGGCAGTGCATGCCAGAGAAAATTATGAGTGCCAGAAAATCTGAATAAAAAGGTTCTAAGTACCTCCTAACTGCAATAGCCTACATAGTAGAAAAAAATTATGGTTTTTACTCCAGTCAGCCCAGAATTTTAAAGTAAAAGCCAGGAAATAGCACAATTTTTTTTCTTTAGAACATAATAACAAAGGCATTGTCAGTTATCTCCAGTCTGTTCTTCATAATTGAAAAGCAGAATACATTCACTCACAAAAATTTAATCAGGTAAAATTTCATTTTGTGCTCTCTCACAACATTTCTGCTCAGTCTGTAATGTATATTAACTACAGATTTACTCAAAAATACGCAGAAGGAAGTAGAATTTAGAATGCAGAAGAGCAGTGTGTCCACAGAAAGTATAGAAATGGAGGTAATATGTGAAAAGCACTACTGAAACTTTGACATTCTTCAAAGTCTTATCCTCAAAGTTTTTATGTATTGAAAGTCAGAAGTAAGCTGAACATTATGCTATCAAAATGCACATTGAAGTTTTGTTGAAAGATGGTAATAACTGGGTTGATTTCTCTAAGGTGTTCATTTTCTTAACACTTGCAGTATTTAAACCATGTCTACTCCCTGGACTGCAGAACAGAAGTTGCATTATTTTTCCGTTTTTTGAGAGGTTAAAAGATATTGCTAACTGTTATACAAGCATTTGTAAAGCAGTCCTTTTAATTTGTCATTAAATTCTTAGTTCAGAGAGAAGAAAAGAAACAGAAAATAAAGCAAATCTACAGAGCTCTGTGTAACAGATCTTGATGCTTACATTCTGCAGTATTGTCAGAGTGATTTCTATAGGAAGTTTACATAGAGGCCAAAATTTCATTTCAATCTTTTTTCTGCAAGGAATATCTCACCTACCTGCAAATATATCTAAAAAATATTCTGCAAGCTACTACAGCAGACATAGAGCACTATTTTGAGTTTAAACCATTCATATATTTTTTCATATTTGTATGATACTTAAAGCATGTCCAGGTTCAGCATTTTACACTATTCACTCACTTTCCAAGCTCACACACTACATCAGGTAGCACGATTGGTGATGGCTTGTCCACATTGAACTTCAGGGCATACCAAAATTCTCCAATCACATCTGACCGGAACATGACACTAAAAACAGATACAGAAGCTTAATATGACAGCTGCTTTTTTCAGATCACTAAAAAAGCCCAAAGAGATTAAAATTCAGGAGAAATCTAATGAGTTCAACACAGTGAGTTCTTTAATTAGATTATACTTTTCCTCTAACACTTCTCACTTGTATCTAAATTCAGCTACCAAGTCTAATAATATTTAAAATTACTGATGCAAGAAAATATTTTCTTTGTCTTTCTTAAATTCTACCAATAAAATTCATTTGTTGCTTGTAGTTTTTGTTAGCTTGCTTTTATCAAAAATACAACTCAAACATATTTCAGCTTTTAAGAGTAATCTTTAATTTCATTTCAATATCACAGTATTTCCCTTTTAGCCATTTTGAAGGCCAAAGTAACAGAAATACTATACATTAATTTTAAAAAGGAAAGTCTTTTCAAATTTAGTGAAAAAAACTGAGGAATATATATAGACACATTCCATTGAGCATGGCAAAGAGATACACTTCAAGGAATATTTAATATATTGTTTTGATATACAATCAAGGATTGTCATGACTGAAAATTGCTTGCTGCTAGGTGAGATATGTACAGCAATATATTTCAGTTACAGACATTCTAATACAGTCTTTTCTTACTGCAGAATTTCTTTTTTATTTCTTGAGGATTTTTGAGTAGGTGAGTCATAATAACGTTAAACCAAAGCACTGGAAGCATATAAAAACTTAGAATAAATGCACTGTATAAACCCATGACCCTCTAAGGATGAGTTCTTTCTCTAAATTATAGGTAACTATATCTATTCCATGACTTTATGGTTCCAGACCATTCCCTGTGCCAACAGAGCTTTCAAAGTGAGTGTAAAACAGCTCTAGGAAAGAATCAACCATTTGAAAGGGTGCACATGCCACAACCCCCTTTCCAACAGTTCTTCCCAGCTGCAACATAGCAAAGGAAACAGACCATGGCTTCAGAAAGAGAAGTTAATAGTGTGGATGTAATGTGGAAGTACCTCTGTCCACCTGTAACTGCAGTCTGTGGGAGCTGCTGCAATTTAAATGAGCTCTTACACACTTCTAGAACAAAACTGCAAAACCATTTGGAGAATGTCCACATATGCTTTATTTCTTTCATCTCTGCATATATTCCCTAAGCCCCAGCCCACCAAAGCTGAGCCCAAAGTTTCGTCCTGTTAAAGCAAACCTTTATCTTCTTGTTTGGAAACTCTGCACTTGAGAAATACCATAAATGTTATCTGGTATGAAAAAAAGCTATGAGCTCTATTCACATGTGCAGTTTAAGATAGTGTAATTTCTACAAATTCCCACAGGAAAAAAGCCCCAACCAAACAAAAACACAAACCAAAACAAAGCAAACAAAAAAAAATCCAAACAAACAAACACAAAAACACCAAAAACCCCACAAAAACCCAAACAAACAAACAAACAAAGCTAAAAAACCCCTCAAACTTATTAGAGTTATAACAGTACTCATTTTTATAAAACAGTATTATTTGAATCTGTATTACTTAATGATACCTGACATTATTCAGGTCTTTGGAAAAATCAATACAAGCAAATTGAATAAGTCTCTGAATGGATTTGGACTTTGTAAATGTTCTTTCAAAACTAGTCAGTTATCTCTGCCCTCCTCTTAAATCACCATCCCACCCTCCATGCCATCCCCACATTTTTTTCAGTCAGTTGAGATAATTCAAACACAGGGAATTGTTTTTCAATGAGATTTCAGACTAAATAATGCTTTGGTAACCAAATTCCAGGAAAATAATCTTTGCAATTCTGCACTGTTCAATTACTTGCTGAACTGTTTTAACTGAAACTAAGACCAAGAGGTGATCTGTCTTTTTATTGCTAATTATCATACCTAGAAATTCACTGGGATTTCCAATGTAAGGAAAAATTTTTAATTTAAAATCTCTCCATATTAATTTAGTAGATAATGGTGAAGTAATGGAAGATTATAAAGGTAAACGGATTTATGTGAAGAGAGTTAAAGGGTTCTCCACCTGCTTTAATTATGTTTTTTACAATTTAGTTCCTTCTCAGAAAAAAAATGAAATTGTGCTATTATTTTTACAGAACTTAAAAATTTACAAAACTATTAATATGAAGTTTTCAAGGGGGGCTTCAAACATTAAGTAAGTTTCTAAAATATTGTTCACTAAATTGTAGTGAACTGGAATAACAAGGAGTTATTCTATTGCCTGTCAATAATGCTTTTCCCCTAAGACAAAAGATTCCATTAGGGATATAATACATTTAAAGCTGCAAATGTTCTCAATTCTATTTATTAACCTTTGTGGGGGTTTTTAGGGCAATATTTTCATCAAGTGACTTAGGTTTCAATGAAAGTAGTTAATTTATTAGGAAAACAGCCACAGTCACAAATATCAAAATTCTACAACATACCTTCCAGTATAAGAGCCAAGGTGAGCTGCAGAAAACTGTAGGTGATATGAAAATGTTTGTTTGGGCCTGAGAATGAAAGATTTTTCTCCTAAAAGGGATGGATGGTCCAGTAGCACACTCATCTTGAGAACTGTATTGGTAGGATTAGTGATGGGAATATTAATTCCAACAGTATCCTAGAAAAAATTAAAAAAAAAAACCAAAATCACAAAATTAATTATGACCTATGACACATAAAATATATTTCCCAAACAAGTGTAAGGTGTGTATTCATTGTTGACACTTAGGCAAACTCAGGTTGCATCTTTGTCTGATGTGTGAACTAACCCAAAAAAAAGCCAAGTTACAGCAAGAACCATTTCAGACAACCTCCAAATGGTAACTCTTTGATTCCCCAAGTACGGAAAAGTTCAAATCTTCCTGGCTGGTCTGCATTCTAACAGTCCACTTCACCTTCCAAAAATATGTCCAAGGCTTGCCAAAGGCTTGCCCAAATACACCTTTCAGGCCCATCTGCTGTAATCCCAAGCAGGTAAAAACTCCAAAATGCCAATCAGGTAAAAACTCCAAAGTGTCTCCCAACAGCCAAACACAGACAATTGGAAATATCCACTCTGAAAAGGGGCAAACAATTAGGCTGAATTCTGCTGGATCTGTTCCCTTAATTTAGAAGTTAAATCACAATACTTGACATTAAAACAACACCATCCAATGAATATTCCCTCTTATTCCTTTAGGCCATTTCCCTCACTAGTGATCTCCACATCTTTTTTTAAATTCTTAGGAGAAGGACCATCTTTCCTAGACCACCTGGAAAACATTGACACTAATAAAGATGCATAAAAAACTCCTGTTACTGCAACAAAACAGAGCCAAAATATGGCCTCATTAGATAAATATGCATATTTTCCATGTGGAACACTTTTAGGACGAGCAGGAATTGGGCAGAGACAGCTGCACAGCTCCTCCATTTCAGCAGAGTTCCCTTTGCTGTAAGGTTAGAAATGGTGTCAATCAGATGTGCCTTGTGTGCATCAATACCAACACACGTCATAAAACAAAGCACTGTGGATAGACCAGAAGGAATATACTTATGGAGGCAGCACACTGTGATAATCCAGGAGGCATACCTGCAGTTTAAAATTTATTTCTATTTCTATTCAGTCCTATTTATATATATTCATCCATAGAAAATACACAAAATCCAGAAATAAAGATATGTCTTTTTTTCTCTGTACCTATATTTGTGTCTACTCTTATTTTGGTCTCTTTCCTTAGCTCTAACCAAGCAGTTTATTTCAAAATGCATGTTGGCTTGGGTTTTTTTTAACATATAGTGACTTGTTTCTCACAGCAAAATTATTCCACAACTTTTTTGTAAAAAGTAAATAATTCAAGTTGCAATATGAAAGGAGGAACGTATAAAATGCCTATTAAAATTAATAACACTAAGAATGAATATGAAATACTTTTATGATCCCACACAGAACTGGCTCAGCCTGCCCACGATTTGGTAAATTTTTATATAATTCCATTTATAGACAATGACTACTGGAATATACATAAAACACATTTAATGTTCTACAGATGGCAAGACTACACCAACAATTTAAATCATTTAAGTGCCTTGCATCAGTAAAATGGGATTTAAATTTGCCATAAAATATTTTAAAGCTCAGATTAATAGTTTTTACTGGTGTAAACAAGTTTCTAAATCTATCTACCATTTTATTGCCAAAGACTTCATAACAATTTTATAGTAAACCATCTACATGCTGCGTTGAAGAAATATTTTTACAGTAAAAAGGAAATATGGGACAGTTGATTAAGAAAAAGGCAGCAACTATCAAAGAAATCTTTTTAATCTTGTACACAAAGGAAAGTTTACATTGCCAGCATTATCATAAAACACTGTTCTCTCTGCAGTATAAAATGAATATTTAAGATTGGAATTTCCCAGGAAGTTTGCCTGGAATTGCCATACACATTTCAATAATCTGCTACTTCATAGATGGAATAGGAGCAGATGTATGTTATCAGTAGAATACATATATATTTTTTTTTTCACATTTCTAGGCCTTATTGGATTATTATGGAGGCACAGAACTAGGATAAATAACAAAATGCCCATGCAATTGCTAAGAGTATTATTTTTCTTGAAAGTACCATTTTATCAGACAGAATGTGAAAGAGGAACATCACAGGCAATTTCCAAATGCATTTATAGTCATTAATTTAGTTCCACATTTCAGTGTTCAGTATTTTATAAACATTTTGACAGAGGAGAAATGTAAAAGTTGAGAAAAGAAGAAAATTAATCTCTTTCCTCAAATATTTCTTATATCAAGGCTGCCAGTTGCCAAAGTAGAGCCACTTTTGTGCAAGATGTCATGCTATTATTCCTTTAGAACTTTCAATTACCCACTCCTTGTCCAGTGCAGGTTATTTAAAATAATCTCACCAAAGTTTAAATTAAATAAAATTAAATGCAAATATGAGAAAACATGTATTCTCTATAGAATTTGAGAAAACAGTCAACTGCTAACACTCCTACATTAATAGCCTAAGTCTATGCATGGGTCTAATACTCTGTAAACCAGACTTTGTTTCAAAAGATGCTCAGCAATTCAAAAGATTGCATCAGCAATTGATCATTTGTGATATTACACTTGTTTGCTGAAATATTTTCCAGACATATTTTATGCCAAAGACTTTCTCATCATACCTTTCTTAATTTCCTTCTTTGAACAACTGGATATAATTTAAGTCCATAATACACAATTTTACTTTTATTAATGTATAAACTGCACTGAACTGATCCTCTTCTAAGTTCAACGAGGTAATTTGCAGGACACATTCTACAATTACTGTGCATAAAAATTCTCTGTGTTCCATCTTCAGTCATAATCCTATTCTCACCATCAACAAGTGTCAATAAAAGCATTACCTGGTCAAAGTGTTTACGAGACTGACTACAATTCTTATTTAGAATAATTGTTTTCAATTAAAATCCAGTTTTATTAAGGAGATGGCATTCATTCCACATTGTTTGAAGCTTTTTTATTCCATAAACCTTTAGGTGAAAGCATTTATATTTGCTTCTGAGTTTGCCAAGCTGTGGCTATAGAAGCAAATTTTCAAGTTGAGTAAGCAGCAAGAAAGTTAATTTTATGGAACTGGTGAGATAATGCAGCAGAATTCTTCCCTTTGGTCCTTGTCCAAATCATGGTTCTTCTAGATGGACAAGAAACAAGTGCCTTCTTTCTGTGGGCTGCACCTGACAAGCAGGAATGCTGCTCACTCAAGGGCTGAGCTTGGAACGGTGGCAATATTGTTGAAAAAATAGATCTTGGCCCTCTCTCTTCCATTGGCTCAAAAGCATAAGAGCTTTCAACATCCCCATCAGTGTCTATATGTCAGCAGTAGGAGTTAGAGTCTTCAGCTATATTCTCATCATTAGCTGATTTCTGTTTATTGGAACAAAAGGGGCTCTAGTGAGTTGAGCAGCAGAGTTGATGACAGAGTTTCAGGGCCATACTGCCCAGAGCTCAGCCCAGTTTGGTCAAACTACTTCTAGAAATCAGTTCTGGCTCTTGAACTGCTTGGTGAAAGGTGCCCCCAAGTCACAGCTCACACCCTTTTCTGCACACACACTGCACCCCAGACAGGCACGTCCACACCCAGCTGAGCCCCTCTGGCACTGACCATTCACACGTGGAGCTCCTGAGCCCTGCAGCCCCCATTCCCTCCTCAGTCAATGGAGAAGATCTCTGTGAAGTGATCCATCTCCCTCACTGTACAAGCTCCTTTTTTGCTTGTTTGTTTTTTTTTTTTGGCTGGGTTTTTTGTTTGTCTTTTTGTTTTTTCTCTCTGAGATGTGAATGAATTGCCAAGATAACCCTCTTCTTTCCATGTTGGGTTATGAGGCTAAACAACCACAGCATTGCTATTATCCTGATACTGCATTTTCCCATTTTACTTGGCATATTTTGCCTTCCAAAATATCAGCTTTCAAAAAGGCAGCAACTGTTCATCAGCAGTGAAGTCTATCAGAACAGCAAATTGAACTGCTTGAAATTTAGGACTAAACACCTTAAGCAAATTATATATTTGTAAAACTTGCTTAGCAAGGAATCCATTCTTATTACTATTGCAGTACAGGAAATTAACTAGAAGGAAAAAATTTGCACAGGACATTTAATATCAGAAGCTAATAGGGCAGTGAGTTTCAGGTTTACATTTACATATAAATTTACATAGAAAAATCACACCGAATTGAATTTCTTTTAGCTGAAAAGTACATTAGTGCCTAAGTAATAATGCCCAGAAACAGAATACAGCAGTGATTAGTTCATAAGTTATTACAATAATTCTAAGCTGCCTGACTAAAAATTACTACACTGTTAACCTCTTAATGGGGCCCTACACATTGTACCAAGCAAACAAACTGGGAAAACAATGTTTTGCAAGAGATGATTACAAAAAACAGTTTTTCTGAAATGGAAGAAAAGAAAGACACTGAAAAAGCATTACACCTAATGACTGAATCTATCTATGATGTCCTCAGCTGCACCAAAAGATACCAGATACCACAACCCACACCAAACTGATATTACAATAATTTATAAACATATAGAAAAACTAATGAACTAAATAATATGCATATATTTGGATTTCCATGTAAAGATAGATAGAAAAAGTTGTATCAAAGATGAGTTGAACGCTAAGTGAAGTGCTATTTTAAGGTAATTATAAGAAGCATACCTGACAAGGGGATACAGACTGACTCAAAGTAAAATTAACATCCCAAATTCCCACAACTGAGAAAGTAATAACTATGCTCACATCTTAATGAATACTTTTTTGAATTTGAAATCAAGGGCACCTCTACTCCACGGAGACTGAAACTGAAGCTCAATAACTTTCCATACTCCTGAGATCACAGGCAGATTTCCTTCTCAGATCCAGCAGTGTTAGAAGAAGAAATTACCAATTACAGATACTTTTTGCCAACATCTATACTGAAGATTGGCACTTTCAGTGATCAGCTCAGCTGCCTAAAACACCTTATACAGTAATCTGTCTTATCAAAGTTTAGTTGGGTTTCATTGCACTACTAAAAAAAAAGCTGAAGTCAATCTTCTCCATTACCAGAATCAATGGGGAAGGAGGTCATAGAATCATAGAATTGTTTGGGTTGGAAGAGACCTTAAATTCCATCTTGTTCCATGGGCAGGGACACCTTCCACTGGACCAAGGCTTCTCAGAGCTCCATCCATCCTGGCCTTGAACCCAGCCAGGGATGGGGCACCCACAGCTTCTCTGGGCAGCCTGTGCCAGTGGCTCACCACCATCACAGGAAGAAACTTCCCCCTAATATCCAGTCTAATCCTCCTCACTGTCCATTTGAGGCCATTGCTCCTTGTCCTGTCACTGCATGCTCCTGTAGAAAGTTTCTCTCTGCTTTTCTGGAGGCTCCCTACAGGTACTGGAAAGCCACTATTAGGTCACCTGCAGCCTTCTCTTCTCCAGGCTGAACAATCCCAATTCTCTCAGTCTTTCCTCAGGGCAGAGATGCTCCCTCTCATCACCCTGGTGGCCTCCCCTGGGCTTTTTCCAGAGGTCCATGTCCTTCCTGGGCTGGAGCCCCTGTGCTGGACTCAGCCCTGCAGGTGGGGTCTCAGCAGAGCAGAGCAGAGGGGCTGAATCCCCTCCCTCCCCTGCTGCCCACGCTGCTGTTGATGCAGCCAAGGACACATTTGGCTTTCTGGACTGCAGAGAGATGGGCTGCTTCTGATATCTGACACTGAATTAATGTGACAAAGGACCAAATTAATCTTCAGAGGATTTTACAGGAAAACCATTTACACCTACTTTGTCATCAACATTTTAGGAAAGCATGACTCAGCAAGTGACAGATTTCAATACAGATCCTATTCATCATTTTTATGGGTCACTTTGCTGTGCAGATACACACACACAATATATGATGTGCCAATGATGGAAAACAGTTGGAATCAAATCAATAGATGTATTTACACTCCTTGGGTGATAGGACTATTTTGGGTGATGTAAATCTAGGCTGCATCTCTCAAAAACTGACATTTCTCTTTTTTTTTCAGATTGTCCTTTCTCCTTCAGAGACTGTCATATCCACAACATCAGAACAAAATACTCAAGGTCAGTATCACTCAATAAAAAGCACTAGAAAGTTCAACATTTCCAAGTGAGAAATGGACTGTTCTTAGATAATGAAGTCAAGAGAGACACCAGATACTACCAGATTTTCAAAGTCAGTTTTGTCTCATGAAGTTGTAATATCCAAACTCTTCTGCAAGCATGTCATCACACTGAGATACCTGCCCAAAATCAGCCTCAAAATAGAAACAATCAGCATTTGTGACCCTTCCTTTAGGGAAGTTTAGGAGATGCAAAATTTAGAATACTTTCAACTTCCAAATAGCTTCTGATATATCAGGTAGACTGTTTGCAAAACCTGTCTTTTTCAATCATTTCTCTCTGATCTAGACAAAATCTTATTCTTAGATATTTTTGAATGTAATTCAGGTTAAATGTTTAAGTAAATCTGTGTCATTCCCTTATTTACCACAGAACTGCACTGTTATCCCCAGACTCTGAATGTGTAGAGCACTTCAAGGTTAGTTCCTGAACTACAACATGGAGCTGTAATTATTTTCTGCTGGTCACACTGGTTTGTTTTCAAGTGCTACATAAAGTCACAAAATGCCATAAATTCACAAATCAAATAGACTGGAAAATACTTTGGAAGGTTTGGTGAGTGCTGATGATTTCTGCATATTTATAAAGCAGTCAGTAACTGAAACCACAGAATTACTTCCAGGAATTTACTCTAATCTAATTTAATTAGTCTATTAGTTTAATACTGGATTAAAAATTTGATGTCATGAGGTTAGAAATCTCCATCTGACATGCAACTACAAACATGACAAAGTCTATATCAGTGAAATGATGGGTATCAGCTCACTCAGAACTGACCAGGAAAAGGCAATGACCAGCACTGCCCATATTCCAGTGCTTCAAAGACTTTCAGAAATACTTGGTAAGAATAAACTTACAACCACCTATCAGAACCCAAAGTTAGAACAGCAGCAGGACTCATTATTGTACTACTTCCACCAACTTTAAAGACTTCTGTTAAATGTGGAAGCAAATATTCTACTGTGTGCCAATACTCACAGCTCATGCTGGTATGAGCTAACTAAAAGTACTTCTTTAAACTAGTAACTGACTTCAATAATATCTCATTCTATTGAATTTTTATGACCATACTAATGAGGTAATTTACATCTCAGCTACACCCCCTACTATCAAGTTACTCAATCAGTGGAGGTAAAATGCTAATTAATTTGACTGTCTTAACTCTTGCACCTACTGTGACTCTCTCATTCTGTAGGTCTAAAAGTACAATTTTAAGGAAACATATCTTCACAATTTAAAAGACCAATACCATAATTATCACTGGGACAAAACATGTAAAGGTAGAGCTAATTCTAATAGAAAGCTGAAATTGCCACAGTTTCTGCTGAGAAAAAAATTTTCTCTTGTATTTTCTAGGAATAAAATTCCTCTGATAAAATCTTTCTCTCCTAGATTCTAGACACTTGTTTTTTTAAATCCAACTTTTATTTTAGGCATATCTCTGCAGTCTCAGGAGCCAGACAGTGTTATAATATGAAGAGAACTTCTTAAATGTTCATAGTTTTTCTGAAAACAGAATTATATAAAAATCAAAAGGAACAATCTCTATAAGAGTTATCGCCTTCTGTTCCTTACTATAATTCATAAGATCAGATAAACTTTGAAAACAGCCCCAGTTTCTAGCTGTTGCTGCAAGAAAAGTTAACTTTTAAGCCCATGAGGTTTGCTCCCAGATTACTGTCTCACATGAAACAATAAATGCTGCATTACAAATACTGACTTCTATGTGTGACATGCTAGAGGTGTCTGCAGTCTGTCCCACACATTCCCTCAGCAGTTACTCTAAAAAAATAACGCAACCTCACTACATCACAAGTAATGTTTATTAATAATACTAACATCTATATATATATGTATTTTTATTGATAGTATCTGTTACTAGAACCTCTTAAAAAGCAAGAATTAGAGCAGTCTGAACCCAGGCCCACACTTGCATTTCCCTGGGTCTGTGCACTCTGACTACTTCTGCTGTTAATTAGAAAGAGCCTCTCTGTATGGGGAAGATGTTGAAGAAAGTGTTTATCATGGAGTGAGAGTATAAAGCCCTTTAAATACCAATTTCTCCACATTTCTGACTGTTCAGTTTTGACCACCTGGCAGATCACCTTGTGAGGGAAAGAATTGCTACTACAATCACCTGAAATATACCATTTTTTTGGCACATCCACATATTTGGATGTGAGCCATCATTTCATCCTTTAACTTTTATACAGTAAAAGCTCTCCCCTGAGGTTTCAGCTTCAAAACTTAGGTAAGTATCAATGAAGTGCTTTTCAACTGTTATATTCATGCTACAATCACATCCTGCTGTGTAGGGCTCACACAGAACAGAACTGCTGCATTCATTTTTCTAGACTGCCAAAACCAAGAAGATTTGAAGGTTGGAACCAGTAATGGGAACACCCTGCCTCTGCTTAGATCTGCATGTAAGCTGCAGCACTGGGCCAGTGAGCTTTCAGAAGCACCACCAAGGGCTCACAAGAAGTGTGAGACTGGTCTGGGAGCCTTTACCAGCAGCAACAGCAGCACAAGGTTCTACTCACAAGAACAAGGCTTGTGGAAGTGTGGGTGGGCAACGTTTCAGAGGTATATTACCAACTTTGGGGTACTCATAAGGTACTCACCTTATGAGAGAAAAAAAATATAGATATTTGGCAGAGAAAAGGCAAAACTAGTGTCTCCACACTTATGTGGAAACCAAACTCAATCCCTTGCAGGCTTTGGTTTTATTAAAGCAGAAACTGATACTTCACTGTTCGAAACAGACCTTCCCCTCTGGCTTATCTCCTGCTGTACAGATCCTGCTTGAAGCTCACATATTAGATATTTCCTCTCAAGACAGAAAATACTACTTTTCAAGTAGATGGACGGATTAAAAAGTGTCTTGACACAGTGAACCAGTGATAGACACTTAGAATTTTCTCCATGAAATAGACAACTGCTAATGAGTAAGTGCTTAAAGCAATAACTAACAGCTTTTTAGACACTTTACATCAAAATTTAAGAATCACCTTCATTCTTGACCTCTCCATTCAACCTGAATAAATCCATTAGAATATTTGCAAGGCAAAGTAACTACTGCAGTTCATTCTTCTAAACAATTTGAGATAATGGACCTGAATTTATCAGCCTAAATTATGCCTCTGTAATATTGTTACAAATTAGGAAATAAAAGTAAACGCCAAAGTAAAATACAGTAACAAAAGTTTTAATTGCAAATTGTTACTACAATGTTTTCAATGGTTGAAGATACTAATAATTATTGATTAAATTAAAAAATATGATTGTTTTCTCTGCATTTAGAACTAAAAATGTGTGCCAATGTGCAAACAACTCATAATAACTGAAAGTGTTATTTAATTAATGAATAATGAACATTAAATAAATTTTAATTTGACTTGAAACTTCCTGCTTTTGCACAGTTCCTTTGAACTGTTAAAATTCTTTGTGAATTAGCCTAAATCCCAGAGTAATATATAAATGATTACTGAGTAAATATTCACTACCTGCTTCCATGTGAAAGCAGTGCTAATTTTTACTCCCCATTTCTCTCAAACAGCTTTAGCTGGAATTTGTTCACTAGAAATATTTGCTGCAGGAAATCAATTTTATAGCCTTCAGGTTACTTTTATACAAAATAGGTCTGCAGATTCAACTAAGGTAGTCTCTATGATCACTGAGACTTTAGCTTTTCCTTAGTCTTCTAAGATTTCAGTTAGAATGATTTTCATCTATCTTTACACCAGGAATTCAAATCAAGCAGCAAGTTCATTTTTAGAAGGCTGGAGAAAAGTCTTCAGGCAGTAACAGGCACTAAGCCCTCCTTCCTACTGAGGGTGATGACAAGTCAGAGATTGTCACATTTACACAGTCATTCCTTATTCTGATTTAAATATAAGAAGAATAAATCTCAATTGCTTTTTCAATAGCCCAAACCATCTAAAATAGGTAGGGCTGTAGCCTAAAGCAAAAACATCCAGTAAAACTGTATAACTTATACCAAATAATTCCTGAGTTAATGGCATTTTTCAAACTCCAACACAGCACTTTTTTGCAAATCAAATGCTCATTCAGCTATTTTTATGGACTTACTTGAAATTCCTCATTCAGATGTTATGAATATTTGTATGTGTGGATTAACTTGTTGCTCATTGTTATGATCTAACTTAATTATCATAGGCTGTTTCAGAAGCTGTGATACTGTCCATAGAAATCCAGCAGAAAAGAAGAACTAGCTGCTTTAACCCATGTTCTTGAGATACAGAAAAATGTTATTTAATAGAATATCATTTGATTTGAATAAAAATGATTGATACTATAAAATTTTATTTGAATTTCACTCTAGAATTTTTAAATAGTATTCTGATCATGGGAACATAACAATACTGTTTTGGAGAAGCACAGTTATTAATACATTTTGTGGGAGCAGTAGTACCCCTGCCAAAACAGTCCTAAAGATAGAGCTTTCTGTTTTCAGATGGACAACCTTAACAGGAATTGCATGAATAATAAAATCCCTTCTTCCTATTCCCTCATCTTACACAAGGAAAACAGAGATTTCTCACCAAGTCACATTAATCACTGAGGGGGAGAACAGTGAAGTGGCACCAATTTTCTTGCCAGGTCTGAAAAACTGGCAGGACAGGTTCAAAGGTTAGATTTCTGCAGAAAAATTCACAGAAGGTGACTCTTAAGAGCCTCCAAACATAGTTGGAAAATTTACACTTAACTACATCTTTTGGAGAAATTTTCACTGTTCTCTTTCATGTTCGTCTCACTGTTATTTCTTTAAAAAAAAAAAAAAAAAAAAACCAGAACAAACCAAAACAAAATAAAAAAAATAATCAAAAAGCAAACCCACACAGAACCACAAAAAAACTCCCACCCAACTCTAAGAGTACACATACAACCATGTTTTGTCTTGAGCCAAAAACCTAGCAGTGACAGAATGACAGGGAACAGAGTTCAAACATTACATTTTCCTTCCAATAATGTTACTTTACTACCTAGTTCAATCTGTACTCCAGGCCACCAGTGAGCAAATTTTTCTTAAAAAGAATTTTTCCATGGACTTGCTGTGTTTAATGGTTGAGAGAAAAACCCTCTTGTTTTGGATTGCTAAACCCCAGGGTAGTAACAGCATCATGGACTAAGGGAATTGGTAGTGTTGTTATTCAGGGCTATTCTCTTTCTTCACATAACAGTTATTTTTCACAAGTATGACCACTTGTCCAGATGAAACATCCCCTCTAATTACTTGGTTTAGATCTAACCTCACATTTTTGTTCCATGGCAGTTAGTGGCAGCTCAGATGTCATTTTGTGATCTACATTAGCTCCCTACTCTTATATCACAGCACTGATTACTCATCTATAGGGAAGAGAGGGTTGGCAGCTGTTAAATATTTAGCAAAAAAATCACTCACATTTTTATGCTTCTAATAATTTTCCTTTTTTTTTATGAGTTATACAAATATGCTCTGGTCTGAATTATTTGCCAAACTGCTTTCAGTTAGAGTGATTAATAATTACCACCTTCTCAATTTTGTTTTTCCTCCCACCAACCATGTTGCCATGGTTCTTTTACTTTTTATACTACCAATTGTCATGAAATCATATGATAGAAATTAAAAAATCCTAGGGCATGATTCATAACTTTAAGATTACTCAGTTTCTGAGAACATGATCGAAATATCAGCCATATAAACACTATTCAGCTACAGTTCTGCTTGGATTTATGAAAAATTAACATACCACAGCTATGAAAATACTGTGTCACTGTCTTCAACTGCCAAGTTAGATAATTATGAAACATTCCCTAATTATACACTTTTTTACTTTTAAATAAATAATGAAAATCTTAATAAGGGAGACACTGAGCCATAATTTAGATTCTAAGTTGGTTCTGCTCTAACACTACTGCCACTTGCAACAAGATCTCTGCACTATACCTGTCAATTGACATAATGCAGTTACAAAAAAATCCAAACTTCTGCTAGAATAAACACGTGCAGTGTTTTTTGACAGGCTGGGTTACAGAGATCTGGGTGCTGTGATCTGTCCATAGCAGCTGGCAGTGAGACACAGGAGGAGGACACAGCACAGCAGTGTGAGGACTCAGCCCTCATTACACTCCACATGTGTGATGCCCAGCAATGTTTTGTTACTCAGTGATTCTGTTTCACTCCCATGAAGTAAAACATCCACCATGGCTGAAGGGCATTAGATGAGCACATGGAAGATAATTCTCCAGATAAATTACACCCAAAACAGACAGATTTCATTCACTCCAGCTCTGCTGTGTGATACAGATGAAGGAGTGGTAAGTAGGGGCAATCAGGAGAGACAGCCTAAAAACACCCTATTTCTGTGTACTGAGAGTTTAACACCAATGCTTATTTTCTTGTGAGTTCCCTTCAAGCAATTAAACAGATGAAGGAAAGGACTGGAAAGAGGCATGGCCTGGGAAAAATTAACACATATTTTCTGAGATTTCTTACTGCTGTGCCTCTGTAAAAAAACATAGGTTTAAAACAGAGTGACATCCCCTATTGATAGGTTTTACTTCTGCAGTCCCCAAAACATGATTCCCAGGTTCTAAAGATCAGCCAAGGCTTTTGTGGGGAACTATTCCTTGAGCCAATAAATTTTATGAGAAAAACACATCACAGAGTCAGCAAGGGTGATACTTCTGATGCACAAATTATAAATCCATTAAAAGGCAAAATCATTTCTGTATGAGAAGAGTTTGGGTTGGACAGAACATAAAATATCATCTCATCTATCATCCCCCCATCACAGGCAGGGACATATTCCACCAGACCAGTTGCCCAAAACCCCATCCAGCCTGGCCTTGGATACATCAGCTTCCCTGGGAAACCCTGTGCCAGGACCTCACCCCCCTCACAGTAAAGAATTTTTTTTTTTTTTTACATTTGATCTAAACCTACTCCCTCTCAGTTTACAGTCATTATCCCTTGACTAATCACTACATGCCCTTGCCATAAGTCCCTCTTCAGCTCTCTTTTATCTCTTTTGTATCTTGTATCTCTTGTATAGTCTGATCTAGCTTGTGCTATCTTGATGTCACTAACTAAAACCCACAGAATTATTCAAATATAATTCAAAAGTTTTTAAAAGTAAAATATATATTTGAAAATACACTTCTGCATCCTATACCACCCACACTCTTAAAAGTTTCTTCCTATGCTTTTGTGATTTATTACACTGCCACAGGCTGGTCTAGACAAGACAAAATTAAATAAAAATATGTTAATACTTTCATAAGAGAAAAATGAATAAATTCCTAAGCACACTGTGATCACAGGAGCATACTCTCCCGTTTTCCCTGAACTACTTTTCAGCTGATCTCTTCTAATAGAGTTGATGATCCTTTTCAGGGTGAAATGAAACCTGAAATTTGCATTGGTGGAAGGAAAGTCAAAGCTGACAAGTTTCCAACATCACTTTCCCTTACATCAAGCAGTTCAAAACAGAACAATTTTCTAAAATTATAGAATAGAAATGATGCCTAAAAAATCTGAAATTTCTTTTCTGGAATTCATTCCAGGACAGTGGTATGGAAATGTTTCTACATGTAGCAGAATTGATGGAGTATTTAATGACTGTGGGGAAATGTTCTTTACAGGCCAGCAGTTCCAGCTGTCCAAACTGGTTCTCCAGGTGGACTGAATGACAGAGGATACCCAAAAAAGATCAATAGTCTTAGAATTTAGATTGGTTTCTTTCATTATGACAGCAGGCAAGAAAATAATTTGAATCTGGGCAGTGACTGATGAAGTTGCAAGGCTAAAGCTGGAGGTGTTCATTATCAGCAGCAGTAGGACTGACTGGGTTCAGTGTTACCAACACTTGATAATATCCCTCCCCTGAAATACAGATTTATCCTTGACACACTTGTAAGGGTTTTCCTGCTTACAAAGCTTTAGCAATCCTTCAAAAATGGAATGCACCCTTACAACCTTTCCAGGCATCACTAATTATCTATTTTCCCTTAATATACACAGAACATAGAAAATAAACCTGCAGCTGGATACTCTCCCTCCATTTCATTAGGGTTATTCCTATTTCTGCAATGGTTGACTACTGGATTTCAGAGCATTCAGGGCTTGGCTTAGAAAAAATACCCAGATCAGCAGGCTATAGGCTTTAAAAATCACTCATTTTAAATGAAAATCAGAAATCATGTAGCAATTTCTCCAAATTGTAAAAAAACCCAGGCAAACATGAAAACACCAGCCTTCCCCACTTAAGCCAAAAAAAACAAACCACCACCATTACCAAACAAACCAACAAACCACCACGACAAAAACAAAAGAGAAACACTAACCCCAAAAACCTGGAGATGAAAATGAGAAATAAATCTATTTACAAGAAGTTGAACTGAAAACTAAAAAAAAACAGACTATCATCCATTCCTTACTTGGAAATAGAAGCATGTAGAATTATCATTAATAAAGTTAAAATCAATATTTTATTCTGCTATTTGCAAAGTAATGGCACCAAGCATTTATCCAACACAGGAGATACCATGAGTACTAATGACTAGGGAGAAATATTGAGAAGTGAAACTGCTTCTCTGTCTCAAAACACCTAAACATAACAATATTAAACAGCACTAGCACTATTAACAGCCAAGTTTTTGGAAATTTTTCCTTTTTTACTATAATTTTTCTCATAGAAAAAAATAAACACACACACAGAAAATGAGATTATTTTTCTTATTTAAATGCTGTATTGACCTTTGTATCATACCAAGCATTGTAGCATACCAAAAACCTCGTGGAGGCATTCTAATGCCCACATGCACCAAAAAAATTAAATCTAATTCAAATTAGAGACCAGTGTGTCTTAAATTGGGGGATCTACTGTTCTTCTGTGTAAAAATTAGGAAGAAACTATTATATTTTAAATTAAAACAGCTATTTCCTTTACTTCCTTTGGTTTATGGGTCAATTCTTAGGTGTTCACTGAAATCTGCCCAACCAGAAACCCACACTGTCTACTGAAGAGTAAGGACAATAGGATTTGACTCTCAATTTCCATTAGATAACCTCTTCTATTCAACCAAGGGTATTTCTTTTACTGATCTACAGTGATTAAAATAATTGAAATTACACTAGAGCTTAAAATTAATGACTTTTGCAATATGGCATTTAAATTTCAATATTCACTTATTCAATACTTTTGTTTCCATAAACACTTTAATCATAATCTTAACAGCACAGTACAAGCTTGAATTATTTCAGCTATAAAAGGTCTAAAGAACTTTAACAAAACTTGGGCAGCATAAAACTGGGCTTGATTCATTTAACTAATCAATCTCCACTTTCAATTTCAGGTTGAGAGATAAAACACATCCAAAAACAATGTGTAGTGAGATGGGTCTCAACAATGTAGAAATGCAAACTTAAAATATTTTATTAAAAACTTGAGTTAAACCAAATTATCTCCACGTCTTTCAGATACATATCTCCAGATACGCTTTGATATTGAAATTTTTCACCTTTAGGATGCTAAGACATGGAAGTAACAAAGCAAACTAAAGGTAAATGTAACTGGAAAATCCTGTGCTGTTCCAATTCAAGATCACTAATCTAATCAGATTAAGCATTATGCAAAAGATAGATGAAAGCACGTGCAATAATACTTAGCACAGAAAATTCTGTGCAAATTAAAGGAGGATGGTGACAATGCATGAGTTTGGGGTGGGGACAGTACTGACCTAACTGTGATATTTCTTTTTAGCTGATTTTTATGTACTAAAACCAGAAGAGAGCAACTCTATGCTGAAACCAAGATGTGAGCTACAGACAATTGTATGGTGCTGCCAGGTAGAACTTCTTATTTCTTCAGAATTCTCTGCACTCTTCAACAGAGAAGCAGCACCAACCGATGGCCAGTGCTTGAGGCCATCCATCAGGGTGAGACCTTGCACAGAAAAACTCAGCCTGACACCTCTCACCTCCCTCTCCCACGTGGTGGGAGCTGTCACCCTGCCACAGGCATTGCATTTCAGATAGACACCCGTGTATGAAGTACAAAGGGCTGAGTCAACCTAAAGTATTTTCAAACCTCAAACACAAAATTGGAATCTGAAAGCAAATATACTCACTGGCTACGACAGGACATGTGCCAAGATGATCCCACACCGTGCACTGCTCCTGGGCTGCTCCAGGCTGGTGGTCACCATGGGCACCACTAAGAACAGCAAGATGCTACACCTGGCTCATCTAACATCTCCATGCTGCCAACTTTACCTCTGCTGTAGCCAATTTCAGATGTTTCAGAAGACAGAACAGTGTAAGACAGAACAGTACTTTTGACATGCTGAGGATAAATTTGTAATGCATTTGATGATGAGATTCAGCTATAACTACCATACAAAAGCAGTGTTATTAGTATTTTAAATTAGATGTTGCTAATCTTCTTTGTTCCAAGAGCCAGGAAGGAAGAAGACTTGAAGGTCAAAAGGAGATCAATGTATTCATTAAATCTGACAGACTGATGTAGCAGATGTACCAAGTATCTATGCTTTGTAAATATTTATCAGCTTTTGAAGCAATTTCAAGTTCTCACCTTCACAAGACCCCACAGTTTTCACCAGTAAGATCTTCCAATGTTTTATTATTCTCATTACTGGGACATTCCATGAAGGTTAAATAATTTTTCAGATGTAAATCTTTGGCCATTAGCTCTTGATGCATGTTGGTCAGCAAAACATCATCACTAAATATTCTTTAATGAATGATCACATTTGTTATCCATTTTTTCTTTGGCAAACTAAGTCGATAGTGCTATTTAACATTCATATGACAAGGCCTGCTTTTCCAGTCCCCCATGCTCTTAGGAGATTTCTTTGATTTTCTTCCAGTATTTCAAAATCATTTTTAACTTTCAAAAACCAGACGTGCACATTCTAATAAAAGTACTATCAGCATTATTTGCTTTCTGTTCATGTCTGACCATTCTTCAGCAGTCAAGGACTGTATTGGTTCTCTTTCCTGGTGTCACACTGACAGTTCTACTAAGACATTAGCTAGGATAATCTTATTCCCTTACATCAGAAACAGAAAGCTCTCACATTCCAAAATTAAGTGCCTGCCATGTAATCAGCAAATTCAGCAATCACTATTCCGTAATTGTAACCACATGTAACCATTTGTTAGTCAGAAATATTCATGTTATCTCCCAAATTCATCAATAAAAAATCTACTACATTTTCCATAGAGATGTGAAGAAAAGGCATAGCTACTTCTTTACCCCCTTTATCTTCCTTTAAAGGAATTATCCAAATTTTAAGGTCAATAATTTCAGTGCCCCAAACATCGCAGAAGTATTTTGTACTTCAATGTGGTTTTTTCAAGTTTCCACACTGAATTTGATTAAAATTTATAGGAAGAGTTCCAATGCACCTCAAGAATTTCTCATACAATAGAAATCAATAGTGTACTTCAAATCTAGCTTTCCCTTTTACCACTTCAGAGAATTTTCAGATCAGAAAATGATACAAGGCAATGCATGATCCTGTGGGACAAAAACCTACACTGCTCTTTTCAAGGTCTCAAATCACAAACTCTTTTAGTCTAGCTTTTATCTTTCTTACCAGCACCAGACACTTCCCTGCATACCCATCCAACACCAAGACTTTGAAAACATTATCTGTTTCTCTTCCCTACAGAAGTTCACAGTCAGGACACTGAACTTCAAGGAAAGAACAAACCTGAAGTTACACAAGAACAATGATATTTAAACATATTTCATAAGTTCTTACTGGTTTGGATTCCCCCCCCCCTCATTTGAACACATGTAAAATCAACTGAGGAGGCTCTTCTCTCCATTCCCAGCATCTGTGACTGGAACAGGTGCTACCCTAGAACTTCCATCCCATATTTTTATTTGCAAAAATGCTCCTGCAGAAAAATATCATAGCAGTCTTTTCCACTCATATAATCTGTTACCACCACCCGTTGTTACAATGCATGCAGGAAGCAGGATGTCTAGATGATAAAGCAAAAATCCATTTACAGAAGTTAGGAAAAATGTTAGCTCTGAAAACAAACATCTTACAAATGATAATTCAAAGACAAATAAAATTAAAAATCAGTGGGAAACAGGAACACTATTTATTAAGCAAACATACTAAAAAAATCTTTGCATAGTTAAGTGACTTAAAGCATACGTATTTAATAGGATGCAATTGTTCTTTTAGTATGACTTATATAATTTAATTTTGTTTTAAGAGTGACCGTATGTATTCATCTAGTACTACAAACATGGTTAAATACATCCCAATGATTAAAGAAATTTAATGACAAAAATAATTTGGCCTGCATTAAGAAGCAAACTACCAAAAGAGCCATATTCTGTTATGGACAACAGATAAAATGAGTGTTTTTTTAGAATTCAGGCTTATTTAAGATCCAAAATTAAAAGCAGATGTCAGCAGAATAAAACTGTAATTCTTCAAACAGAGTAAAGAAGATACTTTTATTCAATCATTTATTTTAGTTCATATCCCTGAGCTTAAATGAGATCTTAATAAGTATTGAATTTTATTACTCAAAATATGATTGTGTGGTCACTTAATAAAATTGATTAATCCTCTCTGCTAGCAGCCAGAACAACAATAAAAATTAAATTTTTCTTCTAATGCAGCCGAACAAAATTAGCCATTCAGAGTAATCTTACCAGAGCTTTGCATTCCACCTCTATTGTCTTTTCTGCTGCTGCAGGTGTACTGTAAATCTTCAAGGAGAACCACACTTTGCAATTTGTAGAATTTCCTCCTATGTTAGAAAAACCAAAATGTCTTACAAATTATCCTATGAGGTGATCAATCCTAGCAACTTTGAACTTTGAACTTTTAGCAGAAATGCCAGTCACTGTTCATACTGAGACAAGGCAAATCATGAACTGATTCAATCACTGTCAACAAACTCTATTATCCTTGTCAAGATTCAAAATAGTAACAAATTAATATATACACAAGCTGAATGGAAACAGCACATTGGCAAATCAGCTTCTAGACCACCACACTGTTTCTGGGTTTTAAATATCATTGATTTGTAACTAAAACTTCATAGCAAACCAACAGTACTTTTGTAGTTTTATACCAGGAAATCAAAATTAGTTCCCCTTACACAATATTTTTTTGTTTCTAGCACTTTCCTGTTTTAAGCACACAGTCATGAATGTTAATAAAATTATCTCATCAGTCTTGTTCAGGTAGATGAAACAAATTAAGCCTGAAATGTCTACCATAAGGCCTGATTTTCACAGGACAAATATTTCATGTGGTAGGATTTTTTCATGTGTAAAGAGTTGTTTAGCACCTTTTAATAATGCATACCCAAGAACGATTTGCACTATTCCTGTTTGTCAATGTATTGTATGAGATGAAAATAGCCTTAATCCTCCTACTCAGACTTTCCTGAATTATAAACTAGAGAGCTGCATTAGCACTCCTGTTTTACCACAGCATTAGTCTTGGGAGCTCCTACTGGTTTTCTCTTCTGCTGTGACCCCAGCTCATCTCAGAGCCACCATTTTCCTTGGTGCAGTTCCTTATTCCAGATATATGACTATTTCCAAATCCTGTTTCCAATAAAATGGTTTCTGACAGGATTTATTTGCATTATTTTCATACAATTTTCATCAAATACATTCTGTATTAACTTACCCATTTTCTCTGGGTTAATTTGATATGCACAAAATTTACTGAGTTTTAATACCAGAATTCCAGGCTTACACTGTCTGGAATAGCCTCAGTGTCTTACAATCTACGAAAATTAGCATAATTGAGCTGAATGTCCATTAAAGGATTCTGGCACATACAGGACCCTGAGTTTAATCAATTAAAAAAAAACCAAAAAAAAAAAAAAAAAAAAAAACAAACCACAGAGGAGAGGTAACTTGTGCAAGAAGGGAGGATCACCTTTACCAAAACAGAACATACTGCCTTGGAAGCTGAAATTAATTTTATTAATTAATAAGACCAAAAAAAATCGAAGAGTACCCATAGCTTGGGACATCATATCCTTCAAGAATGAAGTCAAACTGTAGGAAAAGACCTGGAACTCAGGTAGGAAGCAAAAGAGGAAAACAACAGTAAAGTTCAATTGACCAAGGATATGTGATTAACTGCAGGACAAAGGGATTTATTACAGTACAGCAACACATTAATGAATGAATTCTGTAGGGTTAAGGAAAACAGAAAAGAGCATAAGTTGCAATTTAAACAGAAAATTAACAAGGCTGCCACCCTCTTCTCAAACCTCCAAAAATACTCATACCAAAAAGAATCCACCCTCAAGTGACAACTTGCTAGGGATTTATAAAGGCAGTAGCACAACCTTCTCAAACACATCTGAAACCGGTAGCCTGACAAACTCAGAAGAGCTGATAGATGATCAGGGTGGAAAAGGAATGCTCAAGGAAGATAAGGCTGCAGCAGAAAATCCAAAGTAATTCCTTGCAGTAGTGTTCATTACAGTGGAGTTCAGGGACTTTCTAAACTCTAGAGCTTGTTTTGAGGGGTATGGTCAGAGAGACTCTTCCAAACTGAGGTTTCAGCAGAAAAAGTTTCAGACTGATAAAGAAGAAAGTAACAAATCACCTTTGCAAGAGAGTGTCTAACCAGAAATTGTGGTTGATGACAGGTGTCCCCGTCCATGGCAGGGGGTTGAACTAGACAACCCTTAAGGTCCCTTCCAACCCAAACCACTCTACGATTCTGCAAGTCTGGGAATTCAGAAGGACCTCATGTATTGAATTGTGGTTGTGCAAACTAGCATGTGACCTCTTGCTTAAGTCAGTTTGGCATATGAAGAAATGAAAAGGCAGAGAATGTGTTGCCAATTTTTAGAGAGGTCTCCTGCATAAATTCAGAAATTACAGACATGAGTTTGTTTATATATTCTAAAGAAAATTATAAAGCATCACAATAAGGAAGGGAAGCCACAACACATAAAACTATTTGAATTATTTGACAAAACCAGCAGCTGTTAGAATAAGGGAAATGTGGTTTACATAGTACCCTGTTTTTCATTACAATATTAGGCCTTCCAGCAATTCATATATACTGCAAGCAAGTTATTTTTCCATACACTTAGAGCCTTTTCTTTCTCTCAGACCACACATTTCTCCTCTGTATTCATAACTTTCCTGAATCACATTTCTGTTCTTCATAACTGCAGTAATAGAAAACTTATAGTCTAGTTCCCTTCTCTCTTCTTCCTTTAATAAAAAAAATGCATATGTTTTTGTTCAATTTGCTTAAAAATACTCTAATTTCTGATATTTCTCAAAAGCAAAGTCAAGATGCTTTCTTTTTAGTTTTGACTTCAAGCATTTTGAGCTATTAAAACCTTTTTCTATGTAAGAAATTCTTGATTACTTTTTTCTAGTTTTTATGCATTTGAATGTTTACATTCATTTATCTTTAAAGTTTTCTCAATTTTGAAAAATCAAATACTTTTTCTGGAGACCCTAAAGAAGCTACAGTAATTACAGATTACTTTTCTAGGAAACAGCTAACATGTTTGGGAGGGAATATCTTGTGTGTGTTTTTCAATGATATTACATGTATTTAGATATTTTCATTGATAATATTACTTGGCATAACATTTGGAATTTCCCTACAAATTTTAAAATACTTTCATGGAAATAGTTTTGTTCATGCATGGTATGAACCTGGCAATTCTTTGCTGAAGAAGCATCTTTTATATTTTTGCAGCTGACCCCTTGACTGAAAATTTCTGCAATTTCTGCTTAGTATTCAGCCTTGAAGTTGTATAAACTTAGATGTTTTTTGATGTTCAACTTTTACTCAGTGAAAACAAAGTTGAATTGAAGTTCGCTGCCCACTTGCATTGTTTAAAACTTAAAACTCAGTGCTTTATCCTCACTTACCTGAAAACCTGATATCAAAAAGTGACTTTAAAGGTGAGTCCCTGCTCATGTCTTTACCCATATAATGTATTTGAACAGGCTACATCAAGGCCAATTTATTGCCAAGTATCCTCATTCCCGAGTAATAATAGACTAATTTTATTCCAAATTTCTTCTCTTTCTAAGACAAGCCACAAGAAAGAAGCTAGTTCTTACTCTCAAGAATATTTAGAAGTCATTTCCAAAGTTATAAAGCTTTGCCCTGGAAAAAATAAAATACCTTAAATAGATAAAAATAACAGCAAATGCTTTTGGAATTTCTTTTAGTTCTATCTCAGCACTCAAACCCAAAAAACAACTGGCATGGCTGAAGATAGCTGTAGTATTAGAAATTCATCTTCCAATGTACAAAGCAGAAAGTCAGGAGTTTGGGGATTTCTTTCATCATTTCTTGTTAGAGTTTTTCAGAGTTTTACTTTACCAGGGAGTAGATGCTGGGAAAGGCTCAAGGATCAGGGGTAATGGAGATAAACTCAATATACTCAGGATGAAACTCAGATAGCTCCTTCTCCAGACACAGAACAAGGTTATATTTGTCTGGTTCTCTTTTCTGCACAGATTTCAAAAGCAGGCAGGGGAAAAAAAAAAAAAAAAAAAAAAAAAAGTGCACTTTTCCTTTTCTCTCTACTTTTCTAAACTTCCATTGACATTTTTAATGCATTTTAAGTCTTCTCTTAGGGCCTGAGCAGCACACTTTGATGTCTTGAGAGATAAACTCCATCTGACTTTAGGCCTGCATCTCTTATCTCCTCACTCTGGGCCTTCGATGACAAATAAAAATCCTTAGCCTGCTTCATGCAACCATCAGGTCATGATCTTGTCAGATCTCATGAAATAAATAAAACAAATTGTAGTCAGTACATCTGATAGAAATCGCCACTAGAGAGGAGTGAGCACAAATCTTCTGAACATAAAAATGCATCTATTTCAATATTTAATCTCCACCACCTTTCTTTCAGTCTGTCCTTTGGTCAGTGGGCTTGCACCCTGACTAGGGTCAAGCATCTGTCACTAAAGGTTAAAGCATCTTCCATATGTTACCTGCTGAATGTTGCTACCACCACTGCAAAAGATTTTCCTAATTTTAAATTATTAGAACTTTCCCCGATTATTTTGTAATTTTTGGTTTTACTATGGAATCACTGGAAACATAGAAATCTGTGTAATTTCCCATTTCATGTAGTTACTCTGAGATGGGGGAACAACAAAACCAAAAATAAGGCATATTTCTGTATCCATTCCTTAATAACAGGTCAATTTCTTAAAATAGTATTCATCTACAGTAATTACATTTGTGAACAGACAAATGTAGTTTGAACAAACAGTTCTGTATTTAAAACACAGGATTACTAAATCACAATTTACATGAAAATTAAACTTGAACCTTTAACACTTCAGATTAAAACCTCAAACTTCCAAAACATCATTCCAGCTTGTATGATATAACAAAATCATTGGGTTTTCTTCCTGAGCTGAATATTCTTTTGTAATCAAATCAGTCTGGTGCCTTGTCCTACTTCTCTTCAGTGATGCAAATAAACTGTTTCTTTGTCTGATCTCTCAGTTTATTGTTCAATTTAAAAAAATTTTATAAAACATTTCTTAGCATATCAGTATTTTAAGCCATACACTTTTAATCTTTTATTTTGTATCACATCCTGAAGAGTTATCAATTCTGAAATCCTCTTCCTTCCACTCACAAGCTGCTCCTCTCTGCTCACTTGGATGAGAACACCTTATTACCATATCAGCCACAAGCTGAAATTTCTGATCTCTCTGTCCCCTTTCCATAAATTTACTTTTCATCCTATGTCTGCTACACCAGCCATTAAGTGTGCTGTCAGTTATAAATAGAAAAGATCCTTCTCTCCTCATTGAGACAGAGCTGTGCATCAGTCACCTGAATGACACCTCACTGATGATGAAGGAAGATTTGCCTTGGTGTCCTGAAAATTGTAGAATTCTAGGGTCTTTGGGAGGGGGTGTGTGGGATATGGACACAATGGGGAACTGTACTGTTAAATAACAGTAATTTATTTTAAATACTTCATCCTAATTTTACTGACTTCTTATATTGGCATCAGCAATATAATTATTTAAGGAAAAGGCTGAATTTAGGTGATATTTTCAAATTAAATGTGAGTTCTTTCTACAGCATTTTTACCTAATTGCAGAGTTAATACAGCAATAATTCCCCAACAGCAACTATCATAAATTTAGAGTGTGCCTTACATTCTGTACATGCAAAGGGATGGTCCTTAAAGTGACTTTGAGGACAGAAGATTGCATTAGTTTGCACATGTAAATTGAACCTGATGTATGAAAGTGATGCTTTCAAAATGCTGCAATTTAAAACTAAATTTTTTACATGAGTAAACATGTAGTTAAATTAATTCAGAATTTTCAAGTTAATATAGTACCTATAGGCAGGCTTGGTGAAAAGGGTATTCTATAAAGGAAAATCTACAAGATGGATTAAGGTTCCTTTTCTTCAGGACTTGGTAAGGACTTTATCTCCAGAGTCTTTTCCACTCAAAAATTTCAGAAATGGAAATTAGAATATTTTTTTAAAATGCAAAATCCAAATCTTGCTTTGGCCCTTGGAATAATCTACAATTAGTACAAAACAAAGCTCTGAGAAAGCATCTGAACTTTTAAAAGGCACAAATCCAGAATGTCCATTTTTCAAATTCTGGCTCCAAATCCATCTTTTCAAATGAACATCATCATCTTATGATGGAGACTGAGATACCACTGACCCATGAAAGACATTCTTTTTTCCTAAACTTCTTCAATACTGTAAGGAGAGGAGAGAATGTTAACCATAGACAGCTTATTTCAAGGAAATGGATGACTAATGCTATTGGTATCTTCCATTTTTGAAGCTCAGTCTTCCATACTATTAATACCACCACAGCAGGCTGTTGGAACACCATTTTTCATTTAGACACCTTTACTCCATAGACACTTTCTCATCTCCATCTCCCAGGTAACAACTTCAAAAAAATCATCCAGCAGATGTCCATGTCCATGGGATGTGGAAGATGGAAAATATCCTTACACCAGAAGATTCTTAATGTCCTTCATAAACTCTAAGTACCTTAATATGATGATGTCACAGCTCTCCCTTCTCCTTTGCAGTTGAGTGATGAACATGTAAATATGGCAAATATGGTTATTCACCTTGTACAGGGCCTTTTTTCCCTCTCAATTTGTCCTACATTTAACCAAGGTATGTATCAGGACATTTAGCCCAGCCTGTCTATTGGTGACAGATCTATCTGCTGGTGCACACTGAGACAGAAATCAGGATCTGATGTTTTTAACTTATTAAATTCTTTCTGATGAAATCATGGAATTGTGGCAGGGGAGTGAACTCAGAGCACATGACAGTATGTTATCCAAGCACTTGTGACACTAGTAAATGTAGATCTAAAACAAGAGATAGAAAATCAACAAGAACAGAGGTAATATATTTGGCATCACCTTTTTGAGCTCTGCAGGCAGCATGACATATGTGAACACAAACTATGGAAAGAGTAAGAAAATTTCAAATGCTGAAAAGAAATCCAGCACATTTTAACAACCCAGGAATCAAAACTTCACTCTTTTGGCAGTTTTGGGAGGGAGTGGGGGGAAGTGGGGCAGAGAAGAGAATATTCTGCCTTAGTAAAAGTTTGAGGAATAAATTCTGGGGGAATAAATTCACAGGATTGTCACAAACCTTACCAACATAGGTCCAATGTCTCAATTACATTTCTTACTGTGCCTTCCCAAGAAGATAAAGCTATACACTGAGAAGAACCCCAGACTTTCATAATAAGCCACTCAATACTCACTGAAAAGGTGGGATGGCAGGGACATTTAACAATCTACTACATAAGGAATCTGCCATGAATAGACCATTGAAAAGAAATTTGGCAGGTTTCAAGTGCAATGGTCTGTATGTTTGGGAGCAACCTGCACTTCACACACATTATGTCACATGGGCTTCTCAAAACTTTCCCTTAAAGGCATTATTTTTTCTTTTATTGCCTGGCTCTATTAGTCTTAGTAATGATTAACATGTCTCAGCTGGTTACCTCAAAAACAGACTGCCATCACAAGCAGAATCTTCATGGTAATTTACAGGAAGATATTTTTTCAGTTACTGCACTATGATTTTAGAAGTCTGAATAGCAAGGAAGAACTAGAACTTTTCACTCAGCATAAATTTGACATAATTGGAGATTACATGGTGAAGTGATTGTTTAAAATACTAACACTTTTAAAGTACTTCTTAACTTCTAATGTGAAGATAAATGGTATTTGCTTTAAGACTCACAGTTATTTGGTTATTATAATTACCTCAGTTCAAAGAACTGGCAAAGAAAGAAGCTGATGTTAAGTGGAGGAGATACTTAGAATAATCAAGTCTAAGAGTTGAATAAGGAAATAATTCCAAAGGGCAAAGAGACAATAACTCAAGAAGAAAAAAAAAAAACCATAAAGTAACTTATTGTTAGGCAACTATGAAAAGACATGAAAACACAGAAAAACTTGTACTACCAAAAAAAGATTTGAAGCTCAGAAGACAACTATTGCTTAATAAATTATTTTCTTTTATTTTCCTTAGAGAAGATTTTTGAGGAAAGACGATGCTCACAATTTTCACATGCACAAAAGGCTGCTGCTAGGAGTGACCTCTGGTGGAGAGAGTAACAGATGGTGGACTTCAGAGCATGGAAAAAGTATTAGTGAAACTTTACAGTGGTGAGGGTGGAGAAGAACTAGGACAGATTACCTAGGTCATGCAGTTTTTGTTAGGAAATAAATTTGAAGAATATCCTAGAGGTATGGTTGTCAAAATCCACAAGGAAACAAATTACTTCTACCAAGTTATACCGAACACATTCTCATATTCCACAAAATATCTCAAAACACCTTCATTCACAGCCATAACCTTTAGCTCACATAAATTGAATTGTGACACTTTGTTAACAAACATAGTGTCAGGACTATGTTAAACAAATGACCTCAAATTATTTACTAAGCCTCCCTGTTTCCTCTTACTTCATACAACTTTTAAAATTGCTTAAATTAAGAGGCTTTACCCCCAAGGGACAACTGGTTTTTTTTTCCATTTGCCATATATGCCTTTATTTCTACTGACATCATTTTTCCATCTTTGTCTATCTATGTCTGAACTTTGGAAAAATCCAAAGGGAACCTTGTTTTTGGCTATCAATTTAAAAGGTCTCAGATGAGAAACAGAAAAAATATTCCTCATTCCAATCATGCTGAGGAGCATTAAAAGCTATAAAGCATAAAAGGCATATAAAGCTAAGGGTATTCATGGAAAAAAGGGTCTTTAAATTTCCCTATAGGCTCTCTGGAAGGTTAAGGAAAATCATCAGTAATATTGAAGGATGCATACAAACCCAATATAAGGCAAGTAACAAGGAAAAGAATTGGAAAGAGAATTGGAAAGAGAACAGAAGGGAAAGATGCCTTATGTCAGAAGTACCAATTACTTAATTTTTTTTTTTAAACAGGGTATGGTAAAATAACCTTTTTATTCTGCCTGTTGGCAGAAACAGCATTCACTGGCCAGTTTTTGCATAGTGCTGCACATTTTAAGAGCGTGCAAACTGTGACTTATGCAAGGAAATCACTTGCCAGGTGAACAGCTTGGGTAGCTGTGTCACACAAATATTTTAACATGTCTGAAAAGGCAAAAGCCAGCTCAGAAGTCATGTACACACAGTCACAGCTGATATACCCTTGGCACAGTAGGCTAAGTTATACCCAGATGATTTCCAGGCAGGAAATTCCTTCAAATGATACCAAAGTGTTTCTCTGTTCCACATCAGAATGAAAACAAAACATGTAAAATAGTTCATAAATGTATGCATTTAATAGTTATATTTCTTCAGAGAAAACACAATTGTAGTTTTTAATTTGTTCTTTTTTTAATAGGTCATGTTTTACTACATAGAATATCTTAATAAAAAAACATTTTGCCTGTTAAGAACTCTTTAAAATAAGACATTTGATATAAAAAATTGTAGCCAGAAAGAAGTCAAATATGAAATTAGTATAACTTAAGAACTCGTAAAAATCTTGGTTTGGTAAAAAATACCAATGTGTAATTAATTCTTGCTTACTTTTGTTTCTGTCATACACAAGTTATTGAATGAAATATGATTGGAAATTGGTGAAATATAGATTACATAAAGAGTATATTAGTTAAACACAATGATCTGTGATTAGCAGTCAAAAAAAATAAAAAGCAGAAAAGCAGCAGGTATTCTTCAGTCACAGAAGTCTGCTCACAAATATGGCACTTAGTTATTGCAAAGGCTTTTTAATTTTAAGTCTTAATAGCAAAGACCTGTTAAAGTTCCTTAACAATCCTCCAGGTGTTATAGGCTGTGGTGAAATATACTTTGTGTTCTTTATTGTGAAATTCCAAGCCTTATTTATTGTCAACATAAAATACTGAAAATAAGTTTACTGAAGACAAAGTTAACCCAATTTTTACTAGTGCTGTGTCACAGAAGCAAATAACTGCTCTTATGAGTTGCAGCACATACAGGCAGCACAAGCCTTTCACTTGAAAGACAAATAACATTCAATCAACTGAATTATAGAATTTCCCTTGCAATTGTAAAATCAATTTCACTATTTCTCTAAAAGTTTTATATCCCCCAGCTTGCAATTCAGAAATGCTGAGTACAAAATATCTTCATTTCTATTAAAGAATGCAATTAGTTTTCAAAGATTTTACCCCTTCTAGCTACCAGCAAACTAAATTGACAACATTTCCTTGAATATATATGAATTTTTAACTGACCCTTTAATTTGAGTTAACTTTGATTATACAAACCTACATGAGACTTCAGTGGGAAGCCAGCTCACTTTCAGGGTTCATTTTTAAATTCTCTACCATATTCAGGCAGGCTCCAGTGTATGCAGTTTCCTCTTAAAAACATGCTAAATATTAAGGCTAAGAATGCCTATTTCCTACATGAAGTTAGCCCAGAATTACAAAAATTATACTCGTGCACCTCAATGAGTGATTACTGACTGCCAGTATTAGTAAAAAAAAATATTCTCTATTTACAGTTTTTTTTTCCCCCAAAATACTGGAGGTTTGCTAAAAATATCAAATTAACCAAAATCATTCTATCAACCCTAACACAGCCTTACTTCAGTGTTTCATAGGAGCACAGCTAGGCAAATGCAAAGACATTAAAACTGACAAGTGTCTATTTTTCCTTTTCAGTATAACCCTTTTACTTTAAAATGAACCTTTCAAGTTCATTAGGATTTGGATAACTTTCTAAGCTCTGTCACAGAGTAGGCATTTCATCTTATTCTCCTAAGCAAAGGCAAAAAGACAACACAAAGCAACATCACACACACAGAAAAGGCAACATTTGTTCTGGGATGAAAAAATATGTGTTTCCTGGAAGAGCTATTAATGACTTCTGCTAAGCACCCAGGTCATTTGAGGAAAATGACATTTATTTCCCTATACACCCATAAAATACAAGATCACTTATATGAAATAGCATCCTGAGCACAATGATGAAGTGGGCCGATTTCCATTAGATTTCAAGAAACATATCATAGAGTTGTGTGAGCAATTTATGTCTTCAATAATAGAAAGAAACTGTGAAATAAAATTCCATTAATCTTCAAGTAGAAGATCTTTATGTTCATGCAATTGCATACTAATAAAACCAACCCTTCATTAATTTCATGGATATTGTCTGCCATATTTACAGTAGCTGAACTTTACAAGGTTGTTCTTACTAATTTCTCAATATATTGCTGGGCAAATAAGGTGTAGATAACCAATAAATCCAGAGAAGTTAGGGAAAGCAATCCTGCAATTCTTTCTAACATTCAATAATATTTAATGTATAATCACATTATGAAAGAAGAAACATTCTTCCTAAATGACACTACCTAAATGGCATTACCAGTAATATTAATCACATTTTTACAATTAATTCCAAATTTAAAAAAACTTCTTGCACACATATAAACTCCCTCTGTGATGCCAGTGGAAAAAGTGTCATCTGTTTTTTGCCACAGTGGGAAACAGCAGCTCCTTAAAATTTGATAGTTGTGCCAAGAGCAATTAGGACTCTACCCATAGAGAAAGCAAAAGAAATATTTTGAGAGAGACAATACAGGCCATAACAAATAAAGCACTGCAATGGACAAGAAATATCTATTGTCTGCTCTGTAAAAATATGAGTGGTCCTTTGCTAGTTAGTTCAGCAAATCTACCTCATAATGGATGTGTGAGAATGCAGGCATGCCCAGTGTCTGGGACAAGTTAAAAACTAGAACTCTGTGTGGGAAATTTATTTTTCAGCTGCTATAGAAATAAAAGCCCTCAGCAAATTCCAGCAGCAGGCTACTCAGAGGACAAGAGGATCTAAGATAGGCACAAAATTCACCCATCAGAAATAAACTGAGATTTTTATTAATAAAAAAAATTACTTACATGACTATAATGACCTATATGTGGCCATTCAACTACAATGTGTTGAATCAGAAACATTCTTCAAGAATAACCTATTTTTAGCTTCAAAGCCAGACAGTGACAGCAGTACATGGGGAAAACTTGTCTAGTTATGAAATTTTAGCACTACTTGTAATAATAATAATAATAATAATAGCAACAGGAAGAATAATAAGAAGAAATTATATTGGATGGAGAAATGTGCTTTATTTTCTTCTCCTGTTGGGAATTATACTCTCTGTCATCTTAAAAACATAATTTGGACTCGATCGTTTTAATTTATATTTCTGAATTGCAAAGCTCTCAGAAATTTGAAATAAATAAATACATATATATACACATAAACTTTTCTCTGGATTTTTAAATCTATTTATAAATTAGATTAACTGTTAGATTGCTCAAACAGGCTCTGAGAATGTTTATTCAATTTTTTCCTCTGCTCATAGGACTGAACACAAACCTTGAAGGAAGTTGTTTTCACCCTTAGACAATGTTGCTGATGTTGCAGTAATTTGAATGTCAAATAGCTTGGGGAGAATGTCAATTTTTTTGTGAAAGATTAATTTGAATGTTTCATAATATTTAGATTAACATAAAAGATCAAGTCATTATTCAGCTAGGAAAAAAACTCCACACTGTAAGACTTCTGTAAAATTGCATATTTGATTTGAGCTCCCCTTCCTATGAGGCATTAAAGTTTGACTTTTTCCTGTTTTCTGGCTCAGTGAATACTTTCACAGGTCACAGCAATTGAAAGAGGATGATAGAGGAGCCTGGTGGGGACCTTCCCTCTATCCTCTGCTCACATCATTATCTCAGACATGCTGGTACAACTGTGAGCAACTGGTAAATATTAGTGCTTATATTTTCATTACCATTATGTACTCTCTGTGTGTTTATAATTCATTACTTGCTAAAGGGTAAAATAATAATTGTTTGTAAGCATGACAAGGTAGGAAAGGCAAAATGATGGCCTAGAAAGAGCATGTCAAATACTCAGGCATAACAAGGGCACTGGCTGCAGGGAGACTGCTGCTCTGCTGCTCATTTCCTCTTAGGTTTCAAAAACATTATTTTTTATATCACTCTGAATATTTTCTGTCACAGATAACTAGTAAGGGCTTACACCCAGACCTGTCATGTAAGCACTCATTATTTCTGCTAGGGATTTTGTTTCTCACAATATTTGTAAAAATTTAATTGGCTATTAATTGACAACATTCCATACATACACATTTGAGGTCTGCCAGACCTGACAGAATGATGTGTTTCTCAGTAATAGAGTTCACAGCCTATACAGACTTTCAAAACAAGCATAATGCACATAACAGACATTTAAATTGGGTAATAAAATTTAATCTCTTTATATGCAAATGCAATCCTACATCCAAAATGCTACAACATCCAAAAATACACAGATGCACAGATTCACAAGAGGAGTGACTAATTTGTGGGTAGTGCAGATGCAACATTACCTGCCTTCTCAGCACAACAATATTACAACACCTGCTGCAGGAAGGGTGATGCAACCTAAAGTTCATCAGCAGACTTATTTTGTGAGCAATTACAGATTGCTCTTGTTATTAATTTTAAATGGGTTACCATGCATTGTTTACACAAATTTTTAATTGCACACAGTATCATGCCCCACAAAATTCCATGTGGGCCATAGGTTCTTTAAGCATTGCTAAATCTGAATTGTTTCAAAACAACATGTTAGTTTACTGGGAGAATCAAGCTGTTCTGAGTCACAAAAGGGCAAAGAAAAACTCATAACTTCCAGTAGACTGCAGTACTGCAGAAGGGCACCTACTGAGAAAGCTAGCAGTAATTGAACAATATTTTTGACAAAGGAAAAAAGCATAAAACAGTCTAATACTTAATATTCTACATATGCTACACCATTCCCCAAAGCTTGTATGCACTGAACAAGTAAAGCTGCAAATGCAAAAATGCTAAAAAAAAAAAAAACACAGAAAAACAAACAAACAAAAAACAAAAACAAAATCAACAAAAACCCCACAAATAAACCAAGCAGTTGTTGGCATTTTAAATTTGCAAATATGCATGCAATTTACATGGGGACTACTTTCTTTGCATAGGTCCTTATTTTTTTCCTGAAAAGGGAGACTTAAACTAATGTGAAGCTGGAGCACACCATGCATGAACGTACAGAATGTAGACTGGACTGAAAAATAGCTTAACTACTCAATCAAAATTTATGGGCTGGTAACTCAAATTGAGTTTAATAAAAAGTCCTCTCAAAAAGAAATTAATTCCAGAAATAAATACGCACATATAATATATAAATTATATTTTTATATATTAAAGGTATGTGAAACATCTTACTGCATTAATACTGAATAAATCCTACCATTTACCATTGCATACTCATACATCATACTTATTATCTTTTTTAAAATTATAACAAACAAATGCTAAACTTCATTAAACTTATATTTTTGCCATCCTGAGTAGTGTTCACCTTTTAATCACTTCAACAGTTGCTAGAACAAAGACATTATTTTACTATTTTCCTTATATGAATACCCCATAGTGCTCCCACAGATGTTCAGCACTCAGGGATGGATTTCAAGCCTGGAAGTCCAGGATAGCCACATGTGCAAGTGCCATTACCTTTCAAAGGCATCAGTTGCTCAAAGAATCACTTGGAAGAAGTTTTTAAACTCAACAGAAAGGACACTCAACTCAGAGACATCTAATAAGAACTACAATGACAACTTAGGCTAGAAAACACTGTCAATCACTGAAAGTCTGGTTGAACCACAAATTAGCTTTTAAAAAGACAATTAAACCAGGCTTTGCCAAAATGAATGTCTGGCTTGGCCCCTCTGACTGTGCTTTTTTCATCATGGTCTATTTACAAGTAGTGTACCTTTCTGGTGTTTAGCCTTTCAAATACAAGGAAATTCAAAAACTTGGCAATGATATAAAAATCAAAATCCATTCCATAAGACAAACAAAATGAGAAATACAATCTTTGGATAAAGGCACTGTTTAGTGCAGCCACTGTAAGACAACAGCCCATGTAAAATTCTCCAGTCTTGTACAAACAAACACTGTGAGACATCACAGCCAGAAGGAACATTAAAAGCTTTTGCTTAAGTGCCAGGTCTGTGCTGAGTCTTCTGCTGGAGAGAGTGTGAGGGATGCTGAAAGAGGAGAGGGGGATTGCAGTTGCAGTGCTCTAGCCATTGCAGCATCCACAACTTCACACTCTGGATTCCCATTTCCAGGGGATGATTCATTCCTGAGGAGCAGAGAGGGTCTGGCAGAAGCTGAGTCAAGCACCCTCCCTGTGGCCCAAAGGCTGCACAGCAAAGAGCACAACACAGAGGGTTTGGCCAGTCCAGTTCAAGAAGTTACCATTAACTCCAGAGCAGAAAAATTTCCTCTACTTCAAGAGTGTAGGAGGCTTTGCTCCTATAGGAGGAGTGTAGCATTTATTGAGATTGTGAAACAAATACTTATTAATGGCTAATATTTATTTCTAATTTTAGTGCTTTATAATATAGGAATGTCTAAATATAAATCTTATATGAAAGACAAGCTACATCCTACTTTCAATCTTAGCAATCAGTCTTGTTTTACTTTTGGCTCCCATGAGAAAAGAAACCCTAGGACCTCCTCTCTTCAGACAGAAATATGTGTTGGAAAGAACTAAAACCCCACATCAATTTAGAAAGAGGCAAGCCCCTGTCACTACATCTGTTCTGCAGACATTTTTCTGTTTGGGTTTTGGTTTGTTTTCTCTTTTTCCTTCTTGTACCTTGCAGCATAAAAAGGATTTGTCATCAGGAACCACTATGTTTTTTACTGCAAGAACTAAATGTGCCTTTTTGTAAATACATCTGAAAAAGAAAAACAAAATATAAACTAATTTCAGAATCCTCTAGGTTTTTGGAAAAGCATAATGAGTGATTCGGATGGAAATTATAAAAGGAATGTGTGAAAGCTTCTCTAGAAATCATCTTCTGCTGCAGTCCTACCTACAGTGAAATATGAAGAAGAAAGAAAAAAAGGAAAAAGGTAAATAATAACATCTGTATCTACATAATGCATATGTGTGTGCATCTGAAGATAATATTGAATGCTGAGGTGAGCATAACAAGTTAGTACTTTCTAGTATGTTTAAAAGGAATAATTTTCCCTGACTAACAGCAAGACACAGAAGTTTGGTGTAAATGTGTTTATTCCTAATCTTATTCAGCTATGAAAAACCTCATCCTTGTTTTGAGCTATACTGATTCCAGCCTGTATATTCATTTTCTCTACATCAGAAGTCCAGTATTTTCTATTACAGTGCTCTGGGGATTTTCACCTCCAAGGTTCACTTCTTCATTGTGTGATGCCTCTGGTCAAATGCAAGGAATTTGCATTCTACTAATGGTGTGCACTTTGCCATTCATAAATCCTAAATCTTGAAAACATCTACCCTTCATTCTACTATGAAAAGTCATAAAATAGTTAATTTTCATGTAAAACTACTGTAAAAAATATTGGTGTAAAACAAAACTGTGCAGGATAAAGTTAAGACTTTGTTAATTCCCCTTTGAAGTAAGTTCAGAAGAGGACTATCAGGTATTTTAGACCAGATCTTGATGCATTTCATCTCTATTTAGCTATTTTCAGCAGGTGCTTTCCACAGCTGCAAAAGTTACAGATGTCTAGTACAAGGGAATGGTTGTGATGACAGATAATGTTTTCTGATATGACTAAAGGTGAGAGTGAAGCTTGGGATGTGAGCATTGCAAGGGTAAATCCTCTTCACCAAAGAAGGAAAAAAAAAATTATTTAGTGACACAGTACTAGGGAAGGGTCATGTCACATCCTACTTTAGTCCACTTAGGAAAGCAATCCTTATGATGGCCTAAACATTCCAGCAGCTCTGCAGCTTGAGTCAGTACAGTTTACCTGAAAGATGTAGGTCACAATAAGACAAAAATATAACACTAAAGTTGCACAAAAATAGCGAAAAAAGGCAACTGAAAGAGAAGATGAAGTAACTTGAGGCAGCCATAAAGGAATAAGGTGTGCAGACTCATCCAATTACCAATGGGATTCTCTGTGTGGGAGTGATTATTGCCCTGTAAATTAGTGTGCAGCAAAAGAGGGAGCTGATTTGGGGCTGACTACCCAGCTCCTCTCAGCAAGTTATTAGACTGATATTTTATTGTATTTTATTGCCTTTTAATGGGTCAAACATGCTTGAAAAACATTTTAAATGCATAAATAGATCAGTCAGTCCCAGATTGTCACTGGGGAGTCACACGGAGCAAAAGTTCTATCAATGATAATAGCAAACCATGAAGTCACATGGGATTTTCTACCTAAGAACAGCACCCTCATATCAGGGACATCTGACATCCACTCTCCTAAATTATTTTCTTGCTTAACCTTCTATGTTCAGTTACTTTCAGTTACACTCTTTACTAGTTTTGGACTGATGATTCCTATATTTGCAAATATCTCAAAAAAAATTCATTTGGGCAATTGAAGCATAACTGAACTCATGAATATTCTCAGGCTTTCAGTAAAGATTTGAGGATTATCTCCCGTTTACCTGGCGGCAACCTTTATATTGTTTTTATTTTTAATTCCACTTAATATCTAGAAATTTATAATTCTTGTCTCTAGTATATTATCTGCATGTATCACCTTAATTTAATCTTTGTTAAAATCTTTCTTCTTTAAAGTTCCAATGAGATGCTGAGTTTTAATGGCAACCAACTTCCATGTTGCTGTACAGATATTAAGGACTATAAAAGAACAGACTTTCTGATATTCATATTGACTTGACTCAAATTATTTCTAATTTATTGATAAAAATAGCATATATTTCTTTTTAGAGCTCGATAAATTCTAGTTTTAATTTATCTAGAAAATACAGTTATAAAGACAAAGATCTCCAACCTGCAAGCCCTTCCTAATTGCCTAAAAACTCAACATTGACTAAACCAAGATTTTTAGTTTAAAATTTTCCTTGATAGTTTTCCTGTAAAAAAATATTGTTTATCAATTAAAAAAAGTTTTATAATTTAAATATATACCAAATTAGATATTAAAAGCATAAAGAACATGGTTCTGTAGGCGAACTTGTATACTTTGTATACTTGCAAATAAAAATAAGAAAGTGAAGAAAGAGCAGAAATTAATCTAAAAACAAACAGAAAACCCGGCTTTGTCTCTTTGATGTAACCACAAAGATATTCCTCTGAAACACTTGAAATCTATAAACTAATGCAGTTACTGCTTAGGATAAAGCAGGTGGTGACAATATGAAAGTAAGTATTCTGGAATTTTCACTTTTTGATTTTATTGTACCAAAGGACTATCTATGTCTGATTATTATAAGAAAGTTTTTTCCACAGTGGAAAGAAGTGGAGCAATATGAATTTCATGAAAGGCCTGCATTGACATCAGCACTATCAGTATTATTGAAGACTTTTAAATAAATCATTAAAAACATTGTGCTTCTCTTCAACAATAAGCAACAGTCAGTGACGTTCCAAAAAGAGGGGAAAAAAAAAGGAAAACCTCACCTTAACATTTCATAAAGATGTTTCAAAAAAGCATAAAGGATGATTTCATACTGTTTGTAGGCTGTGCATACTAAATATTCATTTAACTTTAAAACTTTAATCATTACATTATGATGCACTTTTATGAAAATTGACAATAAATGCATCCCATAGTAGCAAACATACCAATGTTACCTGCATCAAGATCTTGTGGAGTCCCTGCTGGCAATTTCTGAAGGGCCTGTTTGCCACCTGTCTTCTCTGGTGAGCTGCTGCCTTGAGCCTGCTGTTGGTCTTCATCTTGAGCAACAAATGAAATTACACCTAAAACAAATAGATACCAGGTGTTCTATTACCCAGGCATTAGCTTCACAAAAAGAGACTGCCAGACATGTACAAATATTTCCTCAGTTCAAAACTAATACAAAATGAAGTAAAACTTCCACTCCAGGTGTCAGCCATCCAATTATAATTTATGATATTAAAAAATATCTCGAGTGACTGCAAGGAAATTAACCATTTTTTGTCCCCAAAGAGCTCTTCTACTTGCCTGAAGAGATCCATAATGAGCACCTGAAAAACATCAGTAGTAGGAAACACAATACAAACAAGGATTTCATAAAAGTTACAAAATCTGATGGTCACTAATTGTATCTTCTTCCCAGCTCAATTTTCTGTGCATAATCTTGATTGCTTCTGTTATTTCTTTTTAAATCAGTGTCTCATTCTAGTGCCATAAGAGAATAACTGCAATAGCTAAAATATTCCTGTGATACCTTTCTGTATTGTACATGAAATCATAATCAAATATGTAAAGATAAAATACAGAGAGACTGTAAACCCTGAATTTTTACATTGCCAGATCTCTATTTAATAACATAAATTCTAGTATGTATAGGATGCTTTTAAATAATATTAATGTTATTCTGGAAGATTTGATATACTGGCTTTAAATTAGCAAGTTTCATTTCTTCCATTTTTTGCCTCTAAGAATTTTAAATCCACACAAACTTTTGGAAATACCACATAACATTCTACTTGCATCTAAATTACTGTCCTTCAATGTTCAAATACGTTCTGGAGAGTTTCAAACCCAAAATAAATACATTTTGCAGGTTTAATTCTTGATTCATATAAAGTCTGAGGGGGTGACTTATTTTATGCCATCATATAGCAAGAAATGTTCTCATTTGTGATTATTAGTATGTATGTGAAACATCTCCAAAAGGGATCTCATTCTTTTTGTCTTACCAAGGACTTGGGAAAAGTATTATTAATGGAACTTTTAAAATTTGAAATGGGGAATTCTTTATGAGTCCCAGAAAAATCTGATTTGAAAATACCTACATGTAATGGTATCCTTTGTTTCTGGGGCAGAGGTGTGACATGATAAACACTGAAAAACCACCCCTACTAAGAAAGATTACATTAAATGATTATAAGGAAGAATCTCTTTTTCTTTGAGAGAAAGCAACCAAGAAGCATAGGTATAAAACAATAAAGTTAAAAACAAAATTTAAAAAAAGGAAATAGGTTTAAATGCAGAGGAACAATATAATATATAACTTCAAACTCAAAAATAATAGAATCTCAAATTTTCTTTCATTAAGAAAACTCTATTTAAATGCAAATAAACTAAACTGATTAAAAACAAACCATAAGAATTTCAAATGAAAAAGTTTTAAAACCTACTAAAATTACTCCATGTAAATAAGGCAGAACTTGGGTCCAAATAAGCAGAGAAGTGACTGCAAGTTCAGGAAATTAATATTGAATATTTTTTTTTTATCTTAAAGATAAAGTAGGTGTGCAAGAGGGATAAAAAAAATAAAATCAGTATGGAAAGGATAATGAAGGCTGAAGAAAATGCTCAAGGTATATAAGGTATATAAATCTTGATGAAATACATATGGAATGGCATTACCAGGTAATGGATCATAGGATAAACGACTAATTAATGACTAATGATCATAGGTACTGACTAATTCATCTGATTTTATGTCTCAATATATAATCCTAGTATTATTCTAGTCTATTGAATCACAATAATAGAGAGAATCAAAGTGTAAGAGAGAATTCATTAACCTTAAATACCAATCCTTGCCATGAAAATGCTTGAAAGATGTCAACAATTAGAAGGCAATGAGTAAAAAAATGCAAAATTATAGCTTTGAAGTTGATCAAAAAGTCTCGGCTAAATGCTGAAAATCAATACATTCATAAATTTGACCAACAGTGAAGAATATTTTGTTACACTTAATTAAAATTTTACTAATTTTTCTTATAATCCTTCCCTTCCAGTGACCATGGAGGATTTTTTTTACCAATTTTCTGTATTTCAGAATCATGAACTATCCATATGTGACTGTGGGAGAAAGAGGGACAGAACAGGAGCAGTCAAAGTTTTAAGTAATGAGAATGATAAAACAAAGAGTGACTGTTGTTCTCTACACAAAGCATGGCTTCAAAAGCATCAAAATAATTTGCTGAAGCACTTGAATAATTAATTTTTATTTGCAGCAAATATTGGAATGCTTGAAAAGTTGTAAAAGAATAAATTACTAGTGCTCAAGAATTCTTCAAGAGCTATGAGAGGAACTACACTAACTAAAAAACTATTTGAATTACTAAACCACTGTGCTGATAATCCACCAATTGCACGATGCAAAAGTCAGTGAAGAATTGCAGTATAATTGCTAACACTCAATTTTCCTCTTTATGAAAATCAGATCTCAAACAAACAGAATTAATAACAATGAGGTTACAATCCTGATCGATAAAGGTGAATTGATGTGGTGAATACAGTTCTCTGCAAGGCTCTCAAATCAGTCAAAGTATTTCTAGAAAAAGTAATGAGTTTTACTACAAATGGCATACAATTTATAACTCAGTTTATCTGCTTAACCTTAAAATATTCATAAATCATCTTTCATAATTTTCACGGGCATCAAAGTATCTACTACTGGCTCAAAGCTATTTGAATTTTTTATTAGGGGGAAAATAAAAGAAAATCACTGCTGCCAAGAACAGCAAATAACAAAAGAAAAAAGGTGTATTAATTTCATGTCAAATCAAAAATGCAAAACCCTTATCAGTGAGGACAGTACATCATATGATCTGCATGACTTGAGTCTATAAATTAAGGCAGAACATTTTCATAGGAAGTATTCCTAATTAGAATACCCTCCTGGTTTGGGAGTAAATGGTGCAACCCATTGACCCCTATTGGATCCTAAGATAGAAGATGATACATAAATATATTAATTTATTCAAATTATGGGCTACAAAAATATTCCTGTCAAGAGATGTTTTGCAGGATGGGAAAAGATTTTTTATACAATGAAGAGTAATAAAAGTACTTTGTGCTCTATGAAGTTATAAATAATACATTGGAAATATACAGAAACACTGCATCAAAAATGACATATTTCAAATAACAAATACAAAAAGCAATTTTACATTTTCATGCAGTTCTGCTGAGCTTGGCTTCTATGCTTTTAAAGAGCTTTGACACAGAAAGTTCTGGTCTTCTGGCTGTGAATGCACAGTCATCTTACAGAACTTTTACTTACCAATGCATCTCACTTTTCATTATTGGTGCTACAAAACAACTGATAAATGATAATCTTTTCATGCACAGCAGTCCTCAATGTTCAGTTTTGGGTGGGGGATTTTTTGGGGTTTTTTGTTGTTGTTGTTGTTTATGTTTTTCAGGAGTTTTTTTGTTTGTTTGTTTGTATCTAGTTGCTTAGTTCTGACTTCTCTGTCACACATTACATGGTAGTGTAACTTGCCAAAATGTCATGGCTGACAACTTTCTAAGCACACATTCATGACCAAACCAGACTTCACCTACATCCCAGATTCAACTGGCCACAGAATTATGCCATCATCATCTATTTTAGAAAACAAGACTCCACAGCTGTCCTTTTGCATATATACAAGACACTAAACTTTCATATATGATCCTAAACTTGTAAAAGCAATAATACAAGTACTTTGAGAATTATACTGAAAATTAATAATTACAGATTATTAATAATATTTTTTGTCTGACACATCATTCCTTTAAAAGCTTTCTTGTTCAAACATCATTGCATATGTTCTGGCTTTACTAACCAGAGTTGAAACATTTTATGCAACTATAGTCAACATACTAATACCAAAGCCTTGCTTTCTGTTGCTTTAGAGAAGATGCACCCCTTTAAAAGGAGGAGGGCTGTTTTATTTCTCAATAAAATGTAATTACAACCCCCCATGTTAGACTGACTTATTGGCTATGTACTACACACCCCCTGTATCCATTAATACAATTAAAAGAGCAAGAAAGGCTCAATACTTTTCTTTCTGTATAACTTAAATGGAATATTGGAAAGATACATAGCATGCATGATTACTTTCTGCTGCAGAGAGATGATAAAAGTCCACAGTATCCCTATATTTTAACTGGAAAAAAGAACAGAAGGCTATACAGCCACAGAATTCATGAAAATATATAGAAACATTTGGCTTGTGGTTTAAATATACCAGCATGAAGTTTAAAAGGTCTTGGGAGTAGGAGGAGGGGTTTTTTATCTTATCCTGGTTTTTTTCTGGCCAATGAAATCTATGTATAGTTGCTGCCACAGAAAAGTTCCACAGAAGAGATAAGATAAATGAACAAGATGAGTGTAATTTATGTAGCTATTCAGCCAATTTTTTGTTCTTGTAGTTTTGCTATTGACAAAAAATGGATATTTACTGTAGGTTAGCATAAAACTTCATAATCTCTATTTTTCCTAGGAAAAAATTTCTATGATGAGACATGCAAATTCTAAGGAGTTTCTGTAAATCCTACTACTTGTTGATATACTAGGATTGAATTGATTGCTTCCTACAACAATGTAAAAAATGAGAATAAGCTTTAAGACTCATACCAGAGAGAAATGAGCAAATCCTGCTGTGAACTATTGTTCATATATGCCTTTGTAGCATTTAATAAAAAGGTGAATTTTTTGGATGGATGCATGGTGTGTGCCAGGGATCATCTTGCTGAGCCATGCCAGCACCTCCTCGAGTGCACTCTGGTGATCCAGCAGAGCCATTCACAATTATTGAAGGAACCAGAAGAGCCTTCAAGCTTTGTCTTTGCTCCCAATGAATTCAACTCGATTTGTTCAGGGTGATGCAGGTTTGCTCAAAGCAAACAGGCAGATGCTGGAAATACAGAATAGGCTACAAGAAACTGCAAAGAGAATCTTTCTCCCTCATGGGTGCTTATGATTCCACTGAAATTGTAGTGAACAGTAGAACAATTTTACAGAATTCCAGAAAAGAAATGGAGTTTTTTTTTCTTAATGCCAGTGTCAAATAGATAATAATGATAAAAAAATAAGCTCAATCAATTCTTTTACGGGCCAGAATGCACTGGCATGATCTTCACCACCTCACAACTGCCCTACAGCTGCATCTGACAGGCCTGGAACATGCTGCCTTTTTTCTTCAATTTAAGTCTCTAAGCAGCATGGAAAAGCACTGCCTACTAAACATAGATTTAGCTATAAAATTAATGAAAGGTGAGACATAAACTTAGAAAGCTCCTCTCCAAATGCTAGGAAATTGTATGAATAAAAGGGCACTGATTACGAAAGGTGTGTGGGTTTTTTACACAAGACATATTCAAGTATTATGGGTTTTGCTCATAATAAAATTCTGGTCCATTTTGTGGAAAGCAGAAATAAAAATTTGATAAAATATAAAGCAATCTGGAGAAGATGCTTTATCAAACCTAAAGAAAATTGCTCAATTACTCAGAAAACAGACTGCTGAAGAATTTTATGTGGTGACAGAATCTTGTTTGACATGTTTATTTGCTATTATTTCTTTGTTAAAGCTGTCATGCACCTACAAACTAGCTGAAGCATGCAATATTAGCCCTCTACTGGAATGCTTCCAAATGGGCTTTAGAAAATAACTTTGCCCATTTTTAGCTTAGCAACCATAAAACAGCAAGACAGAAAGCAAAAGCAGCATAATTTTGCAGCTACGTAATTTTGGAAATAAAAGGAATTTGAAAGAAAATGAAAAATGCAAATCATTTGCTCAGTACAACTTATGTGGTAAAAGTACTTTTATCAGAATTTATTTTAATATGACAAAAACAGTATTAGAACACCATGGCTACAAAGTTTTATACTTACAAGTTAGGAAGTTCTAGACTTATAATTATTCCTTGCCACCCTGACAGTCTTCAGCTAGGTACCAAAATAGTGTAACTGGCCAAATTAAAATAGTTGGGGTTTTTTCCTTGCAGTAGAAAATTTACTCCCTCTGCAGATGGCTTTGGAGTGTTGCTTTTTATTTTCAGTCATTTGAGCTGTTCACCCCATGGATTATTTTCTTCCTTCCAAACAAATTCACCAGACTGAAAAAAGAATACCTTTTTTTTTTTTTTTTTTTTTGGGAGGGGGGAAAGTGTATAAATTATTCTTTTCTTGCAGTATCTTGAGCCTAGAAAGGATTCTAATTCCCACTTGAATCATCTGCATTTTATCTATAATCCTCAAGATTCAGGTTGGCTGTTAAAATATCCATAAAGCCAAAAATGTATTCATATATATACACCCATATGAATGCATTTTTGGCTTTCAGGATATGTTTGATATTGAAGTTTCTCCTGAAATTCTGGTCTGGAGAACAAAGATGACTTCCCAGCCTTGCACAGTCTGAAGCAGACAGACTTCCATGCTCCTTGAAGCCACAAAGAAAGCACTTCCTAACAGGTTACATTAGGTACCCTTGGTAGTTAGGTTTACATCAAACCTAACATCAGACAGCAAAATCAGCTGCTGCTTTTCACACCTGTGATAGTGTGAAAAGTGTGATAGTGGCCTCTCTTCCCTCCACTCCCTCTCCCTGCTGCAGCAGCTGAATGATTAGAGAGTGTGCACGGATTTCTGTGAGAGAGCCAAACCTGTCTCTGTTCCAGGGAAGGATCAACATGATTTCCTGAGGTAGTGATTAAAGCAAGCCCTGAGCCAGGGGGTGGATTGTAGATAGCTGGGCCCTGTCTTTTTCAAAGGATAACTTTACCCTTCTATCAAGTTATTTTAAAGTGTAAAATAAATGAACTTTTCTGAGAAAAAGGACAGATGTGGCTTCCCAGCATTTGAACCAGTAACTTTTTGTTGGGTTAGAGACTGTTCTCTTTTTTTCACTCAGTGAACATATAATATTTCAAAACAAAATGGAAACCATTGTGATAGAAGTCAAGGGAAGGAGAGAACATTGGAGATGTAGATCTGAACATGCCATCTACGTCCCTTTGAAGGCATGGCTTTTATCACCTGGTATTAATTTGCTGTATGATAGATCCCTTGGAGCTTCTTCTACTGAAACTTTCATTATATATAAAAGAACTGAGGATTTTTTAAGGCAGAAGAAGAGACTATTCGTAAATCTTTAATGCTTAAAAAAGGGCATGTTAAAATATAGTACATCCTCAATTTTTTCTGGTGCACAATTTTGATGGTTAAAATTTCATTGAAAACTGATTCCTATTCACATAGTGTGATTTTTCCTTTTTTCCAGGGCTACAGATCAGGGCACTGAAGTCTTCCTATGGCAGTAGGCCAAGCCTTGTTACAAGTATTAATTTCTTTGCACAAATCACCTGTGAATTGAGATGGCATTATTAGTTACATTTTACATATCAGGTATTGAAAACAAAATGGCCAAAGGAGCAAAGTAGTTCGACATCCTGAGGGACAAGGCTTAATAGCTTTTTAATGCTGAGAAAACAGCTGTCATCAATCTCAATTGTCCAAGAATGTAGCAGAATCAAGTTCTTGGAGTCAGGAACCCACAAATTCAGAACTACACACACTAAGCGTTTTGTATTAAGAGATTTATCCACTATCAGGAAACCTTTTGTTTAAGAAGTTCAAATCTTTCCTAAGTGCTATTCAGTTCATTTAGGATGGTCTTTTCCTGTTTCCATAATTCCCTCCCAAACAGCTTTGTACTTTTCTCTGCTGAGAGTTGCTACAATAGATACCCCACAGGAAGACAAAGACTGATTGTACTGTTTCATCCTCAAAATGAGATTCTCATGGTTTTCACATTATGAGGTAAATAATGGACCATGGAATTTTAGAACCATTACCAAACATTTAAAAATTAGGAAATCTGAATTGTTATCAAAAAAGAAAATCAGGACAAAACATTAATTATGGGATGCTGACATTGGTTAAAACAATCAAGAGTTTTGCTATTGTATCATAAGAATACCATTAGAAATATGGATGGATGTAAATTATGTACAATTAATTTTAGATCTCCCTAGCCTCCACATATGTCAAAGAAAGAACCGAGTTCACTGCATTCTATTTATGTATTCATGTCTTATGGTCAACAGATTGAACATTAATTAAGGGAAAAAATCGAAATTCTGGTCTCTGCCTTTACATATTTGGTTCTAGTAATGCTAACATAACTAAAGGGATTCAACAGGTTTTAGAAAATTAAATTTAGATCCACAAACTTGGTAATAATTCAAAAATCATTACTTCCTAATTAGTCAATTTTCATGAGATCAATTAGATGCATAAAGTTGTTCATATGCTGGCACTTTTGAAGAACCCGACCACACATTTAGCAGCAAGATACCTTTAAAAATAAAAATATGAGCCAGCTTAAAAACCTGAATCACCAGTAATGATAACCTTACTTCCAGAAAAAAAGGCTATGCAGAACAAATACAAGCATTAGGGTTAAACAGATTTAACCTGCTAATTTATAGGGATACTTTATATATTTGAATTCTAAATGGTACCTTGAAAGACTCCTCGTCTGCAGGGAGATATACTCAAAGTGTAAGCTGCAGTGTCCTCTGGGTTGACAGTCAGATCAGGGGCACCACTCAGCATTGAGAGATTGGAATACACCTGGGCAAGACAAATCACAAAGAGGAAAACTCATCAAAAGCAAGTCACTGTTGCAAGAAACCATCAAGACAATATCCATTCTACCTGCTTTAAAGAGCAGAATAGCAAAATATGCTATCAGTAAATCCTAAATTTTATGCAAATGAAAGAATACACACTATATAACAAATGCTGGTATATATAGATCATATCAAGGACAAAGTTTGAAGTCACCACTGAACATGATCAAAAGTTTTGATCAGACCACAGAACTACTTACATATTGCACAGATTTTCACAGTTAGGCCCTTAATACTTTACATACATTTTCATTAGAAATATAACAAAGAGGTTCAGCAGTACTGATCCATTTAAATAGACAGAGCAAAGCAAAATATGAAGTGCCATTTGCTAGACCTCAAGTGATATTAAACTGTGCTTTTGATATGTCACATTCTGTAAATTACACATATACATGGCATGCATGGTAACTCTCCTCATGCAGGGCAATGGAGAGACCAGTACAACTTTCACATGCAGAACTTCAGATATTGCAAACTGTAAAGCTCATTGAGAGAATATAAGGTATTTTTTAATTGCATCTCATTTCTTTCTCTCTTATACAGGGCTGCTGCAGAGGGATTGTCCAAGCAGCTGCTCATGGTGATGCCTTAGGATTTTACCTTTTATATTTTTCAAATCCTGTACTGCAATAGTATATGACTCTAAACTCCATATAGAGTTAACTCTCTTCACATTTTGATCAGACAAAACAATCCCCCTAGGACTGAAATTCAAGGACACTACTGCCTCAGGGGATGTGAATCAGGGGACAGCAAACTGGGGTATATGACTTCATTACCTGAAGCTGTAACCAGAGAATTAACCTGATATGTAAATGGACCAAAATTATTTATCTGAAAAACTCGTGACCACCGTCCATTTTGGGGAGGCTTCGTCTGCCCTGAATGTACCTGAAGGCCCTTTATTAAATAGATCTGCTTTTATTCTCTTAATCCTGTCTGGCCTCTGTTTTTAGGTAAGCCAGGAAAAGGCACCAGTGGAAGAGCTCAGGCCTGCAGCATCCTTGGGCAGAATTGCCTTGTCAAGCATCCAAGTGGATATTGCATTCTACAAAGATTTTTTTTGCAACACTAGCAGCATTAGATGCACATTCATTTTAAAAGTAAATATATTTTCTTATTATTTTCTGTAGAAAAGAAGCCAATTCTTTAATCATCTTTTCTTCTGATTCAGACAATCACTGCTTACAATGCATTGCCTCTCTGTAGTATTTATGTTAATGTAATTCCTTTTTCAGGTGCTTGTTCTTCTAAATCCAGAATTTCTATTCCAAGTAACAGAGGAAAAAACTGTAAAATAACAGTCTTCTTCTTCCCCAATAAATCGACATTTCAAACCAGATATTAAAAGTCCAGCAACCAGAAAGAATAGGAAGAGACTACTTGGCAAGAGGAAAAAAAGGCTAAAAAAGAGACAGATGAAAAGACTTGTTGAATTGGCACTTTAGAAAAAAAAAGAAAAAAAATCTTTAAGTTGTCAACAAAGAGCAAAGCATAGGAAAGGCAGGGCTGTTACATGCTGAAGATGGGGAAGATTCATTTATTAAAATATAAGCAATAAATTACTCAAACTCCAACATTTATGCACTATTCCATTTCAGTTTACAACAAATGTACACAAAAGTAAAGGATAAGTACCTAAAAATACAGCTAGGCTAATAGAAATGACAGCAAATTACTAGGGATAGAACTAAGATTAGTTGGAATGAGATTTCTATTTAAGGAAAAAGTTACATGGAGACAGAAGCAAAAGAAGGATAAATGTGATTAATTTAAATTGGATAAAAAGCAGGAGGGTTGGGTAATACAGTTTCTGTCAAAAGACTGGACATACCAGACAAGTTTCTACCACAAGATGTCAAAGTAAAAGGAACACTACTGGCATGGTTGATAATAACCATGAAATGCCCATGAATTGCTTATGGGTAAATATGAACTGGAAGTTTGATTTTCAGTCATTCAAGAGACATTTTGGACACTTTTTCAGAGTAGTGAACTAACTGAAGATGAATTTTTTAAAATCAAGTTTTTAAACTTAAGGAACTGACTGTATAACAAAATAGGAAAAAGTCTAGTATAAGCAATGAAATTATATCAGTACACACATGGCCAGTGTTTCAGTGCTTGAATCCAGAGATTCAAGAGACATGAAGGAATTCTCCCTTTCCTGTCCTCCACCAGATTAAACCTTTTGGAATCAGATGCTCACTAAAACTTGTACATAACTGATGCTGACCTGCTGTCACGTTTCCAACTGCCATCATTAAACTCATATTCCTCATGCTGCTCACTATTCCAGAGCTGTAACACAAATACTATAAGGAATTGCCCCCATTCATTTACCAACCTTGTCTCTCTGTTACCTCAGTTATTCACAGCTTAGCCAATCTCCAAGAGTGGTCTCAACAATACAGTCTCCTACACCTCCAACCATCCTGAGAGGGTTTGTGCCTGTGACAGACATCACTCACCAGGTACCTCTCACATGTTCCTTAAATAGAATTTTGTCTTGCTCCAATGGCCACGTGATTTATCAGCTCTATTACTGAGACTAATTAAATGATTTACCTCAGATGACAAATGGATATTAAAAGTGATGCCCACGCTTGCCCATGCACACAGGCAATTTATACTAATATCAGAATTCATACCAAGAATCATTCTCATTTGTTTAAAGACATTTGGGATTCTAATATGGCATAATGTTGTATAACATGTCTCTTCTTAACTGCAGGTCTATTACAAAATAACAACACATCCAGGAAAGTGGAAAAAGTTGGAGAATTTAAAAGTACACATAGGAAAAAGTATCCAGGAATTGCAGATTTTTATAACAATAAGTAGTTGCAAAGATTTCATTAAGTTTAGAGGAAAGCTTTGAGTGAAGCAGCAAAAGAATTCATACACAGTAAGCTCGAATTTAACTTTCTTCTGAATATCAGAGAGAGAGCTATTTCTTATTAGAATGAATTTTTATGAGGATTATATATAAGAACAGGACACAATTTTAGTCACAGATGTAGCACTGAATAATCTTATATCGTACAATAATCTACAACACTGTGCTCCTGAAGGTACCTAAATATGCCTAACAAAATCTTCTATGGAACACTATTGTTAGGCAAATACATTTTGAAGGAAGAAAATTGGGCATAAATTGGGGTGCTTTTATCAACAACAACAAAAATAATACTGATTTACAAGCTATTCAAAATGAGCCAAGATATGGAATTACTCCTTCCACTTAGTGGGAGAGGCAGTTTGTCAGCTTCTGTCCTGATGTGCAGTGAGAGAATGATGAACAATTACAGGCAGATTAACCAGAACCCACACCAAGGGTGGGGCTGCAGAGATTTGTACTTACATACAGTATTTATACTGAGAGAAACAGGCGGATCTGCAGATACACACTGAGAAATACACAAAATTGATCAGGCATAAATAATTGCAGTTTCTTAAAATACGTTACATCACTTCACTATTACTCAGAAAACTAGAATTGCAGAATAATTCAATGGAGCCAAAATGTAAGTTATTATTAAGGTTATTTGCTCAAATCAATCCACACCCAAGGATTTGTTTTTTTAAATTATAGTGTTCTCCATTTTCTTATACATCAAGTCATTATTTACACACAGCCAGAAAATATAATGGAGTATATGTATAAAATGCTGCAATTGAAAACTATCTGTCACTGGTTTGAAAATTCATTCTGCAGAACTGTAATATGGCTATTCAACATGAATGGAAATGGAAAACGAAACTTCAAAATTACAGTAACTTTTTCCAGAGCTGAATAACCAAACAAGCATGACTCCAAAAACTTCAAGGCAAAGTGGTGAATGTAGTATCAATTATACTTAAACTCCATTGTCTCTTAGTATAATAAAGTTAGACAGTAATATGTTCAAGGTTTCCTTTTAAAAATTCTTTCTCAGGTCTGTTTAACAATATTGAGAGGTTCTACTTAGCAAAAAGTTAATGCTCTTTGACCCTAGGCCAGAACCAGATTTGTGGGAGTCACTGATCAATCTGACAACCAAATTCTTTACAACACTCCCAGGAATGGCAGTTTTTCCTAAAAAGCCCCCATTACTTTCCCTCATTCACCTGTCAGTACAAACTTCCCAAGTTCCTGAGTCACTAGGAAATCATTCATTCACTCTAATTTTGCCACCAGCATGTTACCACGCTGAATTAAAACATGTTTGCATTGCACTGAGGATAGATCTCAAATAATTTCTTTCTGTTCAGCAGCAATCTGGAGTTCTACATAATGAAGAATGCTACATAATCCAGATTTGTTCTAAAACCAGGCCACCTATTAAGACCACTAACACATTTCAAGAAACAAATCCGACCTAAGATCTTACTATGCCCTTAATTGAATTAAAAAATTTCACAACTACTCATCAAAAAAACACCTGACAACTACAGTTATTCTTAGACTCTGTAGGCCTTTGAGCCATTCATAATTACTATGAAGATTACCTTTTCTTTAGTGAAAAAACCACCTGTTACAGAAGTTCTGGTAGAATGCAAGGGAAATGAATTGGAAGGACAGATAAAAATTGAAGGACTATGGAATACACAAATCCACTTCTTGTTAAAGAATATAAACTTGACCTTGAGCAATCAGGTTACTGCACTTGCACAGAATTTATTCTCAGAAAATCTCAGATACATTAACAAACAAGAGTTAGGTTGAACAGGGAAGCCCCTCATTAAAGATTTATGGGACATAATTTTATTACATTGAGGCATTTGTTACAATTCATCACATTGTCTTGGTGACATTGTAAAAACCCAAAATGGATATATAGAGAATAGAGATAAATATGCTGAAAAACGGGGCATTTCATGTTTTTTTCATTATGCATTTATTCTACAATTTTATAAAATACTATCCATTTGTAAAACCTAATGCCTGAAAGGTAATTCAACTGGGTTTTGAGATTCCTCTGGAGAGTTTACTTTAATAACATCTATTCTGAGAAAAACAGTTACACAGTTTTATATCTTTATTGCAAAACCATGCCTTGAAAGAATTAGGCACCTTTATAGCTGAAGCTTCTATCAAAGGTATCATTAGCAAGAGCCATCAACACATCAGACAACTATTTATATCCAGTAGACAAAGATTAATATAAATAAACAAGAAAATTGCATTAAAAGTTTTGTCATGAGACTGAGATTGGATTTTCGTAGAAATGCTTTACACTTCCTTTTCTTGTAAGAGGAGTTGAATGTAATTTTACAGATACTAAAATCCATTTACTCTGCAGTCGCCTTCTATTAATTCATCATCAGGGAAGGATATGGTCTTTGGTTGATGTTATTTATATATGCACAAATTCTTTATGAATTCTGTTGTGATTGTTTTTTTCATATACAGGAGTAAGTTAATCACAAGGAAGACTATTTGTTATAAGATTCCCCAGAACCAACCACGAAGAGCACACTGGCAGCAGTTCCCTAAGGTTTACACATCAATCAGTAGAAAAGAATTCATAAAATCATTCATATTTTTCAAAGGAATTTATGGAAATTGTCTTTTTAATCATGGAAAGCTTTGTGAGCACTGAAAGGGTTTTGCTTAGAAGTTTTAAAGGTAGACTGATGGAGTCGTGCACATGACCTCCAATGAACTGCAAAGGCACTTCTTCCCTCCCCAGCTCTAGATCCACACTAATGGTTGCACAGACAATCAAACCACATATACAAAAATTATTGCTGCCCCAGACAAAACCCTCTGGATATGAATGAAATGGAAAAAAAAAAAATTATTCAGCTAGAAGAGGGCTATTGTCGTGCAGTAAAGGCAAGGATTATTTCCCTCTTCCACCTTCCAGACTTAAATTTCATTTTAAATAGTCACTTTTGCAGTAGTAGTTTCATTTTGGCTTAGGCTATTAGAAAAATAAGCAAATATGAGAAACAGAGTTGCATATATACAACGTAATTTTATTTTTTAATGAAATGAGGTTTTTTGTAAAGTTTATAGCTTAATATATTCAGTTATTAAAATGGAATAGTGAAGCTAAATTTACACCTCCAAGGCAAATTAACCCAGTATTAGTTCTGCTAAATTACCTAATGCTAAGTATTCATCGTGCAGCAAATTGTTTGTGGACGTGCCTGTAAATTATTATGTTTGTCAGCTACTGGAACATCTCATACCATTCTTGATATAGGTTGAGCTTTATTACTTCAGTAAATGAAATTCTTGTGTGTGTTTTTTGTTGTTTTGTTTTGTTTTTTTAATATCATGTGAGTCCCAGTTAATCTATGAGAAATTACTTCATCTGGTGGACATACTCCAGCAATGCAGAGTGTATGGGGCACATCAACCAACCAATTCAGTAATGAAGATATTCATTAGCCAACAAAATTACAAAAGATCCCACCAAAAACACATCCAAAACTATTACTCTTTAGATTATCTTTGCTCTGTCTGCCAAGACTGACAACATTTCCCCTACCAAATCACCAGCTTAGCTACAGCACAATACAGAAAACTGTCAAAGATGCTGGATTAAACAGGAGGAGGAGTAATTGAGCTGTCAGCAACTGTCCCCAAGGGAAACACCAACAAAGACAAAACCAGTGCTCTGCTTCTCCACAGACTACCCAGATATTGCAGAAATCAGGCAGCATGGAATGAACAACAGCAACAATATTAGAATCATTTCTTTTTCCTGTTGCCTTTTGTGCTATAAACATCTGAGTAAATAGTTTATTTGGCATTTCCAACAAGGCTGTGGGTCGCAATTCCCTCTTAGAGGTTTCCTCCATTCTCCTAATACTACAGATACCTGTGATCATGTTCTGGATTTAGTGATTAAATCCTAATTTACAGACTCTTTTGGAAATAAAAGTAAGCAAGTGATCTTTGCTCACTCCAACAGCACAAGACACTACATGACATCTGCTGGAGAGTGCTGGAAGTGATTAATTTGGTTTGGTTTGTGGAGGGGACAGCTTCCACACTGCAGCAGGTTTTGTAGCCATGCCTTTTCCAGCAATTCCAGCCCACCTTGCTCTAACAATTGTTCTGCAACTGCTTCTGGGTAAGAACCTCACATAGAGAAAATGCATTATTCATACTGATTATTATATGCATACATGCATGAAATAGCTGACCTTACTATTTCTCTCCCAAAGGTCCCAGAGCAAAAAGAGCACACAGAGTTGGACTGTCAAGCAGTATTTCACAGAGATGAAAAAATCACAAACCTCCCCCCACCCCCCCCATCAAAAAACCAACCAAAGCCAGATTGCAGGGCCCAGAGAACACCCTCAAGGAGGACAAAGTTCAGTCACACAGAGCTCACTCTGGAACATTTACAGCTGTCATAAATTAATCTAATGCAATATTTCTGAAAAATATATACAATTAATAATTTTAATGTATTCATTTTGAAGTTTTTTATTTCTGTACCTTTCACTTACACTGGCACAAAAAAAACTGAGTTCACACAAAATAAGAAAGCAGAAAAAACAGCTCTGTTGCCAAAAACGTACACTTCTTCCAGAGATAAAAGTACAAACATATTAGAAATGCAAATGCATTCATATCTAAAAAACTAAGACTGTTAAAAATAAAAATGTCAAAGCTAGTGATGCCCAAAGAAATAATTTCTTAGTTTTGAGGGATTATAATCAGTCAAAAAATAGGAATATGAACCTGAACCTTTCTGTTCTATATGAAGTTTACTAAATGTAGATTGATTGACCTGTAAAAGTGGAAACCTGGAAAACTGGAGACTAGAAAGAAGACATCCAAGGAAGGATTTTCACATTGGCATGAATTATCATTACTGAATAGAACACTGCTGCTGCTATGTACATGATCTCTCTTTATATCATACAGTTAAATCATTCATCACCACTTGAATAGAGCACCATTTGGACCTACAGGCACCAACAAAATCACTGTTTTCAAGTCCACACTAGTCAGCTAGTCAGTTTGTCTTCTAGCATGTACATTGTCCTATTTTCAACCCTTCCACAAAGAAAAACTAAATATATATATTTACATATGCTGACAATTTTTAGTTGGCACTCCCCTGCATTGCTTCAATAGATGGAGCCATCCTGGCAAGCACTGCATGGCCAAAATATATGGATGCTATCTACTGTAGATTTAAATGCCATGATAGAGCCACAAATGTGGATTTTCTTGAGCACAGTCTAAGATGTTCCTGCTCAGGAACTTCTCTGCAGCTGAGAAGAAAAGCAGAATTTCATCTTCTTTGCTCTTATATACTTTCTGCCTCTGCTGACATAGGACATGGGATCCAACACATAGGTACAGAAGGTGAGGAATGCTACAGAAATAGTTTTATCACTTTCAAATTAAACATACAGACAAGATAAATAGTAGAATAATTATCTATTTGAGTACTACAATAGTGGTTTTAAATGTGTTTGTGTAAACACAGTTATAAAATATAGTTAATGGAAAATATGAAAAATAATTATTATATTTAATAGCAAAAATATGTTCTTGAGCAAGGAAATCAATAAAACTGTATTTAAAGAATTTTTATCACCCTCCTCAATGACCCATTGCCTTTCAATGACTCCAGTGATTACCTTTGATTTTTCTATCAGCAAACACACAAAATATTCCCAACTTCCTCCAACACTGCTGAAACAACAGCTGGGCAATGGACAGTAACTGGATTACTATAAATTTCATCAGAGATTCATGTATAATGAGCTCATGCTGCAATCCTTCCCTCAGTAGAATAATATTTTTTGTCCTTTTCATGTAATATTCAATATTTTATGAAGATTTTAGGAACCCCATAATTCTCAGGCCCCTTCTCTGATTTCAAAACTGATGGAGTTGGCCACAGGTTTAAAATCACTGGAGAAGGAAAGATTAACAAATGAACAATTGTAGAAGTGTTGTACCCTCAGAAACCAGACTAAAACACAAAGAAATCTTTTTTCCTATTAAGCATACAGTAAAATCATGCATTATCTCTCAGATTTCTTGACTATAAACATATCTATATACTTGAATTACAGAAAATTTTCTCATGGATACAAGAATTTTATTAGTGTATCTACAATTACAGTAATTGTTGCTACTGTAATACATAATATATCAGTCCTTGGACATAAAAATATTTGCCATATTACTGCAAAAAAATTACCTTGTATTTTAGCATCTTCTTGGTATAATTGTGCACCCATAAGATTTTATGAGAGACCTTTCCCACTTGGCACTCTATGAAAATGCAATCCTGAGGCAGAGGTTTCTTCCCTATTCCCTTAAGGCTAAAGATGTTTTGAGTTCCAGCTGTAATATTTCTCAGAATAAGCCTTCCCTATGGAAAAAAAAAAAAGGAGAAAAAAAATTTGTTTCATTACTGTTCAAGTCTTCTTTAGCTGCCAAAGCAACTCCTTAGTTAATAATCTCAAATCTAGGTGACCCAGAGTGCTTACAAGAAAGGGCTCCTACTGACTTGCCTGGGTCTTAAATAAACCCATTGCTAAACAGAGAAGTAAACCAGAGAAACCAAACCTTTTATTCTAAATTTTTATTAACTGTGAAATTTAACATTATGAAGTTTTCACACTTCTAGATTTTCTACTTCTTAGCTTCTTCAAACAAACATCTTCAAGAACATAAGATCTCATGTCCTTGTCTCTCATATAATAGTTAACCTTGCTCATTGAGTGTTTCCAGCTGTCCTTCACCTATCTCATGAGCACAGTGTTGAGCCTGGAGACAAGACTAAAGGGAACTGCATTGCTCTCTGCAAATACCTGAAAGGAGTTATAGTGAGGTGGGGATGGGTCTCTTCTCTACGCCTCAAGTGAACGACTGGAAGGAAATGGCCTTAAATTGTGCCAGGGGAGGTTCAGATTAGACATTAGAAAGAGGTTTTGACTGAAAGAGTGATTAGGCATTGGAATAAGTTCCCAAAGAAACTGGTGGAGTCACCATCTCAAGGGGCATCTGGATGTTGCACTTGGGACATGGTTTAGGGGTTGCTATGGAGATGTTGGGTTGACAGCTGGACTAGATAATCTTGGAGGTCTCTTCCAACCTGGACGATTTTGTGATTCAGCTAAAATGTTCTCCATAATCATTTGTTATCAAAGAATTCAGGGCTTTTGGCTTTTAATAATCTATAACACTGGATGCCTAAACTGCATTTTATTTGCTTGGTAACACATGCAGAAGGGTTGCTTATGCTTCAAAGATAATTTTTTTCATCTTTGGCAGTTCACATATTTCAACAGCAACTTGCAATCAAAATCTCTCAGCTGGGATGCAGACAAAACCACAAATACAATTTCTTGCTACAGGTGTTAATAGCCTTTGCTCTGCTCTTCATTTCAGCATTTAGAATAGTGATTACTCTGATGGCAAAAGTAGCTGTGAAATGGTGGCTTTACTTGCAAATAAAGTACTCATCACATAAATTAATTTGTGATGTAGGCATGCAATGAGAAATATCACCTAATTATTTGGCAATGAAATATGATTAAATATAAGTATTTGAATTCAGAATAACAATGTATATTTTTGTGATAAAAGTTCAGAATTTTCACAGAATAACTGTAGGATTGAAGAATTTTGTGGAAATTAATAGAACTGAAGAATATAATAGATAATAAAAAAAAGAAGACATGGGAATATGTGGTGGGGAAATCTATCATACCTAATATTAAGGATTACAAAATTAGTTCGTGTTTTTACTTCAGATAGTAGTAAATCTTACTCTTTTTCTCTCAAGCAGATTCTATAACATTATCAACTGTCTAAGCACTTTTACAATTTGGATACTGGTGATAATTTTATTGTGGAAAGCATCCTTTTCAAATGCTGAAACTAATTTCTCTCTTACCTTTATTACAGACTCAGCGACTGGCTTGAATCGTGAGAGGATATGGAACTGTTTCACCTACAGGCACACTTATTACAGGAGGGCCATGAAAACACTGTCCTTCCAAAATTGCCTCAAACTTCCAGTCCTCACTGGATATGTTATTCTGAAAGAAAATCAAAGATGTAAATTATATTATGCATTTAAAATTTTTAATGTGCATTTCAGCTTTCACTTGCAGCCATCACCACATCAGAGCACAGTTTGCTCCCAGTTCTGGCTCAAAGTGCCTTTGGGAAGAATAAAAGCAGTGTATTTTAAAAATGAAATAAGCTAATAATAAATCTGTTATTCCTGGCAGCCAGAGGTACAGAAGCCCTACTTTCAGTAGCATTACTGTCAGCAGGAATACTCATTATAAGAACATGAGCATGATCTAGCTAATGGTCAAGATGGAATTTGTAAGTATCATTATAAACATATTTATAAGTATCATTATAAACATATTTATAAGTATCTTTATGGTGCTGTTTAATGCTTGCCAAAATTCTTTTCCTATTCCATTTGTAGAAAATCTTGGTGTGGCCCTCTGAAGTGCTGATGTAGTGTGCTGGCATATATTGCCTCACTTGGCCACTGAAAACATTACAGGATCAGTCTTGTGAATTGAGAACTCCATCTCCAAAGGAGAATTTACACTACTGTGTTCTCAGAATCTGGTCTTTCAAGATACTACTTTAAAGAATGTCTATCCTGAGCAATAGGAGCCTGAACCTATTTAAGAAACGTGGTTATCTTGCATCTAGATGTGTCACAAGACTGCTTGATTATGGTAAAAATTGAGATATTTCATAATACATGTTTAGAGGCTGCCTAAAAATAGTAAAATTTAAAAAATCATATTCAGCCTCCCACTATTTGAAAGAACCAGATGACCAAACATCCAGACATAAAAAAAAAAAAAAAAAGTGAAAAAAGAAAAAAAAGAAAAAAATATTTACACTCATCTGAAAGATAAAATAAACTGTCACTCATGAGTTAATTCACGCCTCATCAAATAGAGATTAATTTTATCAGACCTATGAAAAGAGGAGGTAATCATTTGACCTATAATGGTCTTCATCCATGGAAAATTGTATACAAACATCAGAGATAAAGAATGGATTTCAGGGAACAGAGATGATACTTCAGTCTTTGTTTCTGTCTATGAAAGTCTCAGAATCAAGGAACCTGTGGTCATCAGAGCCAACCCAGAGCTATCCACACCTGAAGTACCATATATCTAAGGTTTGACTAATATGTGTGATTAATGCTTCAGGGTTAGTTGTTAAATTTCCCAGTAGTTGAGCACATGCCTGTGTGGAATATTGAGATTTGTGTAGTGCCTCAGTCTCACAAAAAACTTTCATCACTATGTCTCCAATTCTGTCTAATAACAATGACATCATCTCTGGTAGAAAACACAAAAGAAAAAAGTATGATTTCCTCATGCCAAGAATAAAATGAAACGGGAAAAAAGACAACAAAGATTATTTTTATTATCATTCTTTTTTATCTCCACAACACCAGGAAAAGCTTTAGCCTTTTGAAAACCAGCTGGCTAGGTGTAAAATTGGCAGGTCATCACTCTCTGCTAATCTAACATTTTAAAACTTGGATCGAGAAAAAACATCATCAGGATTGGTCTAGGTTCTAGAGGAGGACCACGAAAATTTGGGTGCTTAAGTTGTTTTATTTTCAGTGATTTCTAGTACAATTGGTATCTGAAGTTTCCTTTATCCACAGTAGTGATATGTAACACAAATATTTCTTCTTAATCTCTAATACAAAAACTTGTTATCTGGAGAAATTTAGTTGACAAACATGGTCATGAAATTATTTTGTAACAAATTCTTTTAACACAGCATGAATTTGTGTAAAAGTGTCTTCTAAAGAAGGATATTAAGGAAACCCACAAACATTAGAAAATTAAAATAACATATTTGTTAAATTCTACTCCCTTATATTTGTTCATTAATAGCTTTAATTAATTAATCATCTAATTTCTACAGGATCTCTGCTTAATGCAAAATCTCATCTAAAGCCTGTCAATTTGCTATGGGAATCAGAATCTCCTCACAGGATTGGAGGTGGTTCAACCCAAGGTACATAATAATTGTATTGGACCTCTGAAAAGCAGACCTGGAACAGCTACATTCATCTCATGCTTGAGAAAATTATGGAAACTCCAAAAGAAACTAATCAGAATCTCAGATTCAGCTGGGTTCTTATCCTGTTTCTGTCACTAATTCACTGCACAGCTTAAAGCTGACCAGTTTCATCTGCTCCAGTACAAAGTGCTCCACCTAGCACACGTGACTGTTAGTTTGCTTGTGTCTGTAAGAAGTGCTTTGAGCACTAAATATTTGGATGAAGAAACTATTTTGAAGAAACTTGTGTGCAAGAAGAGATAGCACTGTAATATGGCTTCCTTTAATTTTCTTTTTTCCTTTCTGATGTACTAGCTCCTTGTCTACTCTCAGTATTTTACAGAGCATTCAGTATGGTCTTTCCCCAGATATTCAGTCCTGTTTGAATCTGCACCCACTCTTCTGACTACAAAATCTCAGAATAATTTCTCTATAAATTAGCTCACTAGAATTCCTTAGTGGCTCTACCACAAAAAGTACATAGACTAAACTGTAGTTCAGATCTCAGGAAATATTTTAGTGGTTCTATCTTTTAAAGAATCTTTATTTCTTCTCTCACTGCTTAAGTTCCTTCCCTATAATTTTTGGGGGATTTTTTGGTTTTGTTTTTAAATTTTATTTTGAAGTTCTCTAAAATTTGACGAACAATTTTCTGAGAGAGATGATATTGCACTCATCTTTTCTGTCTGGTGGTACTTCTCATGTGCCACGGGTTTCATATGCAAAGTAATATATGTGATAAAACTATACACAATATACTGGCTATGCTTTCTACATTTTTTTAACTATACGTGAAATCTAACTCTATTGTTTTATTCCTCAGCATCTCTCCTTTTTTATTCCTTTAGAAATAGTGTATTTATTCGCTAAATTAAATAACTACTTTTTTCACTTTCATTGTGATAGCATTATTAAATAATAGACTAACAATTTTCAGAAGAAAAACAACAAAATTAAGCTCATCAAACTGATAATTAACTTGGAGTAAATTATTTTTCCCAACAGGTTTTACATTATCTACAACATGGACATTGAGAAATAATACTCAAGTCAGTATTTTCCCGCATTTCTACATTTCAGGATGGTAAATTTTAGCAGTATTGATCCAAAATCTTTTTTTTTAATCCCAAATCTTAGTTTAGTTAGTAGTAGAGGAGTGAACTTACAATTGGAATTTCCTGAGTCACTGCCTGGAAAGCTGGAGTTAGAAATTCAACCTGTGCATCAGCCTGGTCTGCATTCACCACACATTCAATCTCATAGACACGAATATCACTGGATGACTTCAAAAGAATCTGGCAGTGGTAGCAACCAGCATACTTAGGAGTGAATTTTATAGGAAAGTCAACTGTATCACTTCCACCTAAAAAAAAAAAAAAATTAAATTGTGAAGTTGTAAAGCTTTTCAGGAATATTAAATTCACAAGCAGAATATTAAAAGTTTCCAATAAACTGTAGGAGAGTCTCCCCAGCAGTGCATGCAAAAATTTCTGAGGAACAACAGATTTTTAGGATTTTTACCATATAAGTTAATTGCCTAAAAATGGTATATTGAAGCATGTAAACAGTATTTTCTATTTATTTTACAAGTGCACAGAGAGCAGTATTTTAAAATATCTCTTAAATCTAGCAGAATAATTTCACATATATGAATTTCTGTAAATATTTTAAAAACTATAAAAGCCACTAATTTTGTCAACAAATACTGCCAGAGATATCAGTGATAGTACAGTACATTTGGATGAATATCTCCAACAATTACTGAAATTCTATTAAATGTAGTAGGTCTCAGGACAATCCATTAGAACTTTTTCTATACCAAATTTTGGATTGTAAATCTGAGCTTCTAAAATTGTCAGGGGTGTCCAAGCTGAAACAGATTCATGTAAAGTCCCATTTTCCCAATCTGCAGAACACAGGAAAACTCCCCACTGTAATCTCTAGAGCAAGGAAGAAGCAGAACAAATGCTGTCCACCTTTGCACAGAGCCAGGTCTAACAAGCCTGCTGCAAAGATTTCCTCCTCTGTTCTTGCTTTCAGAAAAGATCAGACTCTTCCACAGAATTTTAATCCCCTTAGCAGCCCTTGTAGGACACATTCCAAAGGAGAAAAGAAGGTACATGAGGAACTCCAGTGATGGCCATGAAGAGTTCCCCAGTCCCAAAAGTCTCTAAGAAACCTGAAAAACCACGGGAAGACTGCAGCTGTAAAAACTGTAGTTCTACATATAGCAAAGACTGATCCTCTTTGGTGTTTTCAAAGGTTAGAAACCAATGCCTAAAGCTGTAAAAAGATGATAAGGAAAGTCAGAGACAACATAATGACAGAAGAGAACCTCACAGATAAAACTCCAAACAATGCAATTCTCTCTGAGAGGGGAACACCAGACAAAGACTTGTGGAATTTTCCCTTTTCTCCTTCATTTGGCTTGTTTTCTGATGGCATGCATTGCAGCAGGATTCAAACTACTCTGATATCTTCAATGACAACTGAATTTTGAAAGTGCAATCAGTTTTCACTTGCAATGCTGCTCATTCTCTTCCACCCAGTGGTGCTCCTCATGCATTCAGGTCTCACCTCTCTGAAATGAACACCCAACTGAAGTTTTCTTGTGGCCTTATGTCATCACTATGTCAAACATGACTGGTTTTTCCACAATAAAAGCTCAAGTTCAAGCGACAAATTGTACAGAGTGGCATTATTCATCTTTCAACATTACTAGACTATCAGAAAGATTATAAATTGTACCTCAGTTTTAACCCTCTTTGAAATAACTAACTTGTTCTCTTTTAAAGACAAGATTAATGGCATGGTAATTTTTAAATTATTATCAATATGACCTATTTTAGCATTAAATTATTATCCCCATGAGCTATCTTCCACAGAAGTAACCTGAGTTTGTAAGTTCTGCAAGGAATGAAACTCTTTTCATTCTTCAGTTCATTAGTACAGTCCCAGTCCACAAGAATTATTTTAAGATGTTGAAGCAAATATTTTATTTAAATTTTAAGTACACATTTTAAATGCTAGCATTTAAAGTTAAATTAAATGCTAAATTTTGTACTTGAAGGAAGATAATACAGAGTACTAAAAGATCCACTATGTTTCTGCATGAGTTTTACCTCCTTGCACTAAATGGAAATTTTAATTACTAATAACTAGGATTATTTTTCCCTGAGTTGGACCCATATTTGAAATGCACATTTTCAATCAGAAATGCTTCCTATAGAAAAATTTTAAAAGAAAAACCATGAACAGTACATTCCATAATTATAATATTTAGTACAGCATTACTTTAATGAAAAAAAGTTTCTTATGCATTTAGAAAATGCATTTTAGAAAATTCAGTTGAATAACTTAAATATTATGCTCAATTACAATGAATCAAAAGGAAAGCAAGTAAATTAGTTCCATTTATTCAATGCAATAAGTATCTTCTCCAGTAATACATGGTTCCTCCAAATCAAAATAACTACAGAAATCATTTGTCTTCATATTATAGATGAAGATTGACTTTTTTTCCATGCAAAATGTGTTTTTAAATACCATAAAGCAAACTAGGCTTAAAAATGTCTCAGCTTAGCATGTTTTGTTCTCTCAGTCTCATAAGACATTCAACAAAGATTAATTTAGGGATATATTCAAAGATTTAATGAACATAATCCATGGGACCACAAATGGCTTACCTAACAGACAAAAGTGTCAACAGTAAGCCACAGAAATAATTTATTTAATTCCCACATAGCAGGGAGCAGAGTCTGCATCCATCAAAAAGAATGAGGCTGCAAGCATTTCTTCAACAGTGAAAAGTCAGGCAGAGCAACACAGGGGTTTGCTACAGTTCCATCCCTACAAAGGATTTTTATTGTTTGACAGGGAAGCATTCCATGTGAAATAATCTGATGCTTTTATTTTCTAGATTTATGTCTGACAAATGCCTACAGGAAACATTCACTTGATCATACTGGGTTTTGTTGTGAGACAGTTGTGAGAACAGGGGTATTTGCAAAAACTAAACTTTTAGTGTGCAATTTTACCACACATTGGAAAACTAAATTACAGCACATAGGCACTGGTCATGTCCTCTGGCAACTACCTGGCATTTTGTGTCATTTATTTATTGCAAAACACAATCTGATCACCAGAACTAACAAAGTTCATGTCTTCTGGTTCTTAAAAATCTTATAACTCATCATTTTATATCTGCCTGAATTCAGAGTCCTCTTACTGCATTAGCTTACAAACAGTGCCTTTCACAGACAAGTAATGACAGTTATTTTGACATTAAAATGTAAGAAAAAATATATTCTGTAAGGTAGTAATAATGGCCCTTAGGAATCACTGTTTAGGGTTATTACAAACTGTGGGAGGATGAAATGGATAAAAATAGAAATGCTACTCTTCCACACCACAAACTGTTGTCATAATTTGTGAAGATAGGGAAGTATGGGCCTTCAGCAGCTCATCAAACAACTACATATTATATTAGCTTTTGCTCAGCAATAGTGGTTCTATCTATTCAGAATTTCAAAGATAAATTTCTCTCTGAACTTATCTCAGTCTCTGACAACTATGCATGTGTCACAGACAACTGGTTAAATTAACCTCAAGCCTGAATTTGCAGATATGGACTCCAAGAAGGCTAAATAAGCAATCATAATTACAAATCCAGACTTTTCTGACTTCTGTTTATATATTAGGTCTTCAAATAAGCTCACCTGAATTAGAACATCACTCAACTCAGTAGTCTTGAAAAAGCAAACACACTTTTATATCCTTTAGTGAGTGCTGAAAAGTTTTGAAATTTTTTGCTACCACTGTGTATGTTTATTTATAATTTCCTTTCATTTTATCTTAATCAAACATATTTGTAAAAGCGTTTCTTAAAAACTGGTTATTTGTTCCTTTTTCCATTTAAATACAGTATAGCATTATACATCTAAACAAAAAGTTAAATACTTAATCAGAAAAGGAAGATCTGGGGGAAAAAAATGAAAGCAGGTTTTCCTTACCTGATCTAAAAATGAAAATGGGAGACACTTTTTCTCAATGTCTTGTTATGAATACTCAGCAGCTGTGGTTGTGTATCATTCAGAAGCCAGTGAGGAGCTCTGTGGCACTACAATAAAGTAGTTGTAGGGGCCTGGTTGTTTAATAATCATTGCCCCTAATATTTATGAAAAATACTCACAGGCTCTTTAGAAACGAGTAGTCACTGCACCAGTGAGCAATGCTGCCAAGTTTACTTAATACAGCTTTAAGGACCATGACATGAAGGTGCTCTCTTATGCCATTTGATGAATAGCCCCTGCTGAAAGGGATCAGCCAAATTATAAGGAATTACACTGATAAAATAG